>CP142453.1:83335000-83935000 GCA_038049695.1 Cinnamomum chago | reverse complement strand
TATTCAATTCCAAATCTGAGATTATGATCTCTACAATGCAATATAAATAGGCAAAATAAACTTAGGGCCTAAGAAAATCCAATCTAATAATAGAAACTATCCTAATCAAACTAGGAAACCAAATAAATCAGAATGCTAATCCTAATTACAATAAAATTAGGATGTTACTTAAAATAAATATTCTTAAAACTATGTTGGGTGGGACCAGCGGTGGAGTGGTAGCCCGCTCTGCATCATTCCCCCCAGGTTGAAAGAAGAGTTCAGCCTCGAACGCGGGTCTTCTTCAAGTCGCCTCTGTATATATGATGTACGTGAAGCACTTCCTTTGTAGCATGGGCCCTTGATTTCTTCTTCGGTGATTCTGGCTTCTTAAGATAGAGTGTAACTTCCTTCTTGCCGTGCCTAAATGTGCAAGTGTTGTCGTACATTCCATGAGTTCCATTCCTGTCATACATCCACGGGCGACCCAATAAGATATCTCCACTATCCATTGGTAACAAGTCACACCAAATTGTATCTTGATAATCATCACCAACTACAAAAGTAACTTGACATGTATGTCGCACTTGCGCTTCATCTCCTGTCATTAGCCATGAGGATGGCTCCAATGAGGAGGATGATGACAACGACGACATATTCCAAGATCAGGAAATGGGAATGCATGATGATATGGGATAAGGCTACCCAAAAGAAACCATTAAGCCAACTCCATATTAGCGAGACAAGGCTAGGGATGATGATAATATTCCAAGGTCAGTCAATGAGATAGCAAGCCGGCTGACTCAATTGAATTCTTCTAGGTTTAGTTTGAGCAATATAGTTAATTACATTTACAGAAAGAAAGAAAAATGGGGTGTCACATCCTCAGGTGCACGACTATTCCAGTGAGGTGCATGCACGACTATTCCAGTGAAAGCAACAGATTTCTCCTAAGTTTTAACAAGGAACAAGTAGAAAAGCCCAAAATGTTAGATGTACTCAAAAGACCAGACAAATATTCCTAACCTTTGAAGGTATTGATGTGTTAATTCCCCACTCGTAATGGCCCCAAAGAAGAGAGATGTATCAAATCCAAGGCTTTTCAACTTCTCTATGGTTGTTGATGCTCTCCTAGAAGAATTGCTTATGATAACCATCTTAGCACCATAGCGAGCTAGCTTTTCTACTGTCATAAAATGCAATTAACTAATAAATGTCAGTTTGTCACTGAACAAATAGAAGAAAAATAACACTGCACAAGTTACCAAAAATATGTAAATAAGCGTACATGTTGTTATGGCACCGGGATAAGGATGTTTTCCATCATGAAGGACCCCAAACTGATCTAGGAACCATGCCTATATATTGCGAAAAGATAAAGGGCAATAAAAAGAAGAAAATACTAATGCAAATATACAATCACATTATTTAACATCAGGATGAGGCACATGATTTTTCTTTAGTTGGAAGCAATTCAAAAGAGAAATACAAAACAGTATACAAGATGTATATTGTGAAGGATCCAAATTTCCAAATGATTTAGCAACAACCAAAGTTTCTGTTTTCACGGGCCTGTCACAGAATAATAAGTTTTGACAGAATCAGGTATTCATATTGATATTCTAGAGTTGTTTCATAATGAAATGAATATCTAAACTTCAAGTTGCTGTTGTTTTGTAAGTTATATTCTTTGATACAAGAAATACAATGATAGTAATTCCCTATACAAATGGCAATGGGGCTGCGCAGCTTCCCACGCTTCAGTACCTTCAGGTTAAATTTCCCTTTCTTTCTCATTCAAATTTCTCATGGCCCAAGCGATAAAAGATGAAATTAGAATGGAACGGTGACCCTTTGATCCACGAAATTTTGACAATTTTAGAAGAAATAATGGAAGCTCCGATACAATTGTTTAAAGGAAATAGGCAAAAAAAATTCAAAATGGTGCATTAAAAATAAAAGGGAAGAAAAAAAACATCATAGCAGAAAAAACGAAATTAGAAAGGTACCACCACATTACGATCGCCATTTCGGTTTATGCACCAAAAATGCCTTGTATATGAACATGGTGTTTACCTTGAAACGGCCCGTCTCGGCAAGGTGTCGGATCCCATTCAAGCTCTCAAAGACCTGAACCTCGCCCCCGGAAATCGAACTTTTTCCGACCATTCTGCCCTCGGATCGGCTCTTTGTAACGAAACTTGCTGCGCGTCGGTCAAGAGAAGGTAATACTGATGTATGTAAGAAGACAGTCTACTTTTTTTTTCTTTCTCTTCTCTTTTTGGTAAGAGATATGGATACTTGAAATGAGGAAATTGCGCTTGTCTTCGTTGCTGGTGAAGAGAGGAGAGAAAACGGAAAAAGAAAGAGAGAAAGGGGTTAGTTAGTCACTCACCGAAGGGTTTTGCGATATGGGGTCCTGATTTGAGAGCGAAAGCAGGGGTCGATAACATCTCGGAGGCGGCCGGCCGGCCGTGATTAAAATTCAGGGAATTTGAGAGAACTGAATCTCTTTTGTGCCTTTTACATGGTTTTAATTTAATTTTGGAATTCTGACAAACTTGAGAGAACTGAATCTCTTTTGTGCCTTTTACATGGTTTTAATTTAATTTTGGAATTCTGACAAACAAGGAGGACACATTTGCAAATGACCATCATATTATGTCACGTGATGGGTATATGCTTCCCGACCTTTTCAGTCAAATACGCACGAGGTCCCTTGATTTTTATTTCAAATGGTACACGATTTATTTATTTTTTTAATTTAATCGGAAAAAATACTTATTATGCACGTATAACACGATCAAACACTTTAAATAGTGGTATACCAATTAGAGTAATTGGGTCAAATTTTCAAGTTTTTTTTACCTATTTAGCACATCGTCGGCGCCAACCTAATTTACACTAAAAGTTATAACTTTTCCAAGCACTTTTGGGAAAAGAAATTCTAAGTCAAGGTCGGTGATGACCCTAGCAGTATAAAATAAGGTCATCACCGACACATGGTTCCTATTTTTTTTACCAAAAGTTGTAACTTTTCCAGACGTTTTCGAGAAAAAATTCTAAGTCATGGTCAATGATGACCTTAGCAATTTAAAATAAGGTCATCACCGACGCAGGTTTTCTTTTTTTTTTTTTTTTTACCAAAAGTTGTAACTTTTTCCGTGCATTTTCTGGAAAAAAATTCTAAGTCAGGGTCGGTGATGACCCTAGCAGTCTAAAATAAGTGATACAATGTCGATGATAAAAAAAATTCCTGAGGAAGGGGACCAATACATTTACATCAAAAGCCCCATATGTGTTTCAAATACAACATTATGAATTTAAATTAAAAAAAATTCATACATTCAATTGGCATTCAATCAATCCATCAACATTCCATATACATTTACTTAAATTGCCTGCACATCTCCTAAGTTTAAAGTTACAAATTAACAACATCCACAACATAACCACTTCAATTACAAATTACATTAGGATTAATATCCAAGGGCACATATGGCACAACAAATGTAGGAGAGGTTCACTGCAAGTTAGGCGGCAAGACCAGAAGTGAATGGATGTTAGGATAAAACACTCAAACATGACAACTCCCGCAAAAAATGACAGTTTGAATAACGTTAGCCATAGATCGAAAGGAAGTTCAATTGATCAATGGCTGTATGGAAAAGAGTATACCAAACCGCATTCGATAGCGGCAGAAATGTGATGCTCTTGCTCGCACAAAAGTCGAGCTTGTTGTGCATTTGAGATACTAGCCTCGTTACAGGGTAATTCGTCCTTGCTTGTATTCTCTTTAGACATCTGTGTACATCCAAATTAGACATGATAGCATTGAATGTAATGAAGGCAAGCATACATAAAAAATGTTCACAAGAAAGAAATAATGAACACGAAAAAATTTTATTCTTATATGGAATAGTGAACGCTAAAAAATGTACATTTCATAACAATCCAATATTGGAGATAGATTACACCCACTTGAAGTAATAGATAAATAGCTTTGTCTAACACCACAATAGTTAAAGTTCATGAAGGGTAAATTGTTGATTTTGCAAGGAAGTATATGATGTATTATCGGTTATTTGCAACCAACTACACTTGTTAAGTTTACTTATTAATTGCATTGTGTAAAAAAATATGCACTAAAAAATTGGTGCATCTCCAATTTTTACTCTCTTTATAATTTTCGTATTACAAATTTAGTCGGTTACTTGCCCGTGCTCGGCACGAATTTCTTTTTGCTAGTAAAGTATGAGATAGATATCATTCTAGTTAAATTATTCTAGCATTTTTATTTTATAACCTTCATCTTTGTATGTGAACCATTCCTTTGATAAATAGTCCGATGAAAAAGAGTTTCATTATCAATCCCATGATGGTTCCCTGATAACAGTTTCAGACCTGATTCAACTAAAACAAGGTTTCATAAAGAAACCAGTGATAATTTTTGGAACACGAAATGGCCTAGTTTTGGGTCATTTGACTAAGACATGTTTTCCGTATGGATCTCATGCATTTGGGATGCATCAATGAGGCGTGTTTTGGTAATAGACAAAAAGACCGATCAAATAAAAGCAAACTAATCAAACCATAATTTTAATTTAATTACAGATCCAACTGAACACCAAAAAATAGAATGAATGTGTTATCTTAAAGTTTTGGGACTAAAATCAACTCAATCCATTTCACAAAACAAGAACAATGAGCAAGAAGAACAAATTCATTCTAACTGCCAAAGACGGTAAATGCTCGGAAGCCATCGTCCTTCCCAACTCAGAAAACCCCAAATTTGGAATCGTACGAACCCTAGTCCATTCAAACGAACAATCTACAAATCTCACAACGACGTTGAATTCCATGTACCATGCACTTCGATATCATATGCGGGATAGTAGGAGAACCAAAAAGAAGGAAAATAGAAAAACATAGAGAAAGATTCAAAAACGGAAGGAGATAGATACCTCTGCAGTCAAGATGGAAAAAAATAAAAGAAAATTGATTTCGTTAAGAGTTTCATTTGGAAAAAAAAAGGGAAAACTATCAATTTCGTGAAGATGATTTGACAACGCAAATCAAGGATTACGACATATAAGAGAAAGTAAACAGGGAAAACTGATTCAAAGAAAGAGAAATCATCCAGAAAATCTGCACGTGGAACTAGGCAAAACTCAAATAAATTTATCCGAGAAAAATAAATCATCCAAAAAATCTGCATGTGGGATTAGGCAAAACTCAGATAAATTTATCTGAGCTTCTTTCAAACTCAAATAAATTTGTTCCAAACTCAAATAAATTTGTTTGAGTATTAACAGAGGTTCAGATAAATTTATCTGAGTTTGAAACAAAATCTTTTGGAAAAAAAACTAAGATAAATTTATATATCTTTTCGAAGAAACTCACAATACAACAAAAGGAATGAGATATAGTAGCCACCTGAGGAAGAAAACTACAAAAGATCACAGAAACTCTTGCGCACGACTAGTTTGAACCGATTAAAAAGGAATCAATACTGATCTTGTGTGAGGCAAAGATTAGTTCAATACTTCTAATATTTCTTGGTGCAATTCTTCTCATATGTCTTGTGGGGCAACTACACAGAAACTCCTCAACAATGAGGTGGAGCAAAGATCAGTTGGAAAAATATAGGTTGATGATCAAATCTTGGGCCTCTCCACTAAGATGGGTATGTTATCAATGGCATGGTAATCTGATGATTGCAAAGAAAACCCATGAAAGCTTCTGCAAGTAGTACCTCCACAGCGAATCATACATTGGTGTAGGAGGTGTGGAATCGTTCTCTCCCATTTGAATTTCAAAACTTGATCAATTTCCTCCCATTTGAATTTCAAAACTTGATCTAAAACTACGAAATAAAATTCGTTAGACAACTTAATGCGTTTACAGGGGAAAACATCATTAATTCTCATGTTAAGGAACTCAAAACTAGTGATTAAATGCGTGGCATAACTTCAAACAGTTAGAAGGGAAAATCAGTTATGAAAATGTATGATTTGGCAAATTTAGGGACCTTCGCTTGAAAAAAGTCTAGGCGCATGGAATAGAGGCCTTAACCGAAAATCTTGTGGATTAGAGGTCTAATTAGATAACAATGTTAAGGGTGTAATGCCCTAATTCCGGATACCGAGAAAATCGACGAGGTACCCGAAGTTGGCGCGCTACTTTCCGGAAATTTTCGAGAACTTCCAAGATCTTAGGTCCGCAGTAAGGTCAAATTTAAAATTTTTGACCAACATATAATCAATGGTTAAAATTGCGGAAGCGGAAATAATAAAGCGGAAGGATTTGGTATTATAAAAGATGTATCAAATGTGGCAGGGCTAAAGTCCCGCCTAAATCTCAAAGCATAATTAAGAACATGTTTATAAACATATCAGACTAACTCCCTGCTCACTACAAAAAGACACTCAAACCCCAAAAAAAATAACACTCAAGCCCCCGGTACAAGCGCTCCATCCTCCAGCTCGACCCCCTGGTCAGTTGGTCCCCATCCATAGTCTCCGGCTATGGGCGCCTCAACGAACGCGTGTCTTCATAATCGGGGTCAACACCTAAGCACTAAGAATGGGTCAGATCCAAGGATCTGGCAAGTTACAATATACAAATAATATAGGATGTATGCATCAAAAGAGTAGAGACAATAATAAGATTAATAAGAATATCCAAGGTACAAATACTAGGCAATTGAGCAAGATAAACATTTAGAATAAGGAAATTAAGATAAGTCAATCATCTATTCAACGTGGCACATTCACATAAGCTGGATACCGCGGGATATTATGCCGCGGCCTTCCCATACTGAACACAGTCGCGGTGGGGAAATCTCACCAGTGCTGGGGATAACCAACCCCGCAAATCACTCATCAATCTCAAACACTCATCACTCAAGAGACCGGACCCGGTATCACACCGTCCGTCTAAAACACAGCTCATCATGATAGCCCACTCAACACTTATAAATAGCTCCTACCAGTGATGATCAGTCAACAGACTGAGCTTAAAACAACTGAGTGAATGTTTGTGTCGACTCAGGAAACCAATGTACAGGTTTGTGTTTGTCTAGGCTTGCCTTGCGCGAGCAAGGTTCTAACAAGTTCCTAAGAGGTCCAAGTACCAATCATTGGGTCCATACTAAGGCCCACCAAGCATGGCCTTACCAATCTCAATCCAACATCAAACAATCTATACTCATCCAAAATGAGTTACAACTCTAATCACAACAACCTCTCCATCCTAGGGTTCATACATACAACTTAGGTCGTATGAGGGCCCGCTTAGACACAGACACGGGTCAAATTCCTCCAAACTATATCACCAGGTCACCTCTAGGAAATCCTAAGTTCAGGTCCTTCATTTTTCATTTAATTAACAGGTTTATAACAAGAACAAAGACATGAGAGAAGTACAATGTATAATAACCTCCAAGCAATGGAATCAAATGGAATAAAGCAAGGGTCCAACCTAGGTAATGGTCCACTCTCAGGTTCAGGGCCTCATCAGATAATTGGATCCCTAACTGCAGTCTCAGATGCCAAAATGTTATATTTGGTGCTTGTCGCGACCCCGGAACGGATCCCGGGCCCGCAACGTTGATTTTGTTGTTTGTGGTTTGGTGTTTTCCCACAGGTTCCCGCGGTGAGGATTCCCGAAACACGCGGAATCTGTCTCACACAATCAAGTTTGTGGAAGCGTGTAGCAAGTTACATCAAGATAAGCATCAATAAAACGTTAAGTGCTATGACAAAATAATATCAAGACATAGTATCACAAGAAAGGAGTTAACATGGCATTCCCATCATAATTCCAGTTATGAGACTAACACAAAAAGGTAATTAAGTTTAGTTACATCCCATAAGAGGCCAATAGGGGCCAATACAATTCTCAAAATAACCAAAAGGAACCCATGACAAAATGAAACGCAACTCAAGAACCCGCCCGACGTCTAGTTGACATCGTCGGGTTGCCACTCTCGGACTGGGGGTGGCTCAAGAGCCTCCTCCGGACGCTTCTCCTCAAAGGCAACGTCACCTACACCTGGGCACCAACATACAAGGATCAAACACGACGGTTTGGCAGGTAATCAATTTAAGCATGAGCATGTAAGTAAGTGTTTAAAGAATCATGTAAAGACATTTTATTAAATTGTAAACAGTTACATGACTAAGGTACATTTCAAAATACGAGCAAAGCTAGCATGAATACTTATAATATCATGAATAGTCACATTCCACAATGAGCCTATCATTTCTCTATCATTTATAATGAAAAGAGCAAGCACGCACGACAAGCACGATATACATAATATAATCACGACACGATTCCCACAAATACGGGGATTTCGGCAGCGGAACCGGGCACGCACGATGTGTAATAAAATACACGACCAATCTTCAGACAGTCCACATGTTTAAGGACCCCCAGATAGTGGATCAAACTGAAAGGGCAGTCCAAGCTCAGTGGTGTTCACTTAAATTCATGAATGCACGAAACACAACGAAACATGTCTTAAAACAAATCAAGCTTGAAGGGGGAAATCACTTGTCAGAAGTAAATAAGACACGACTAGCAAGAGGCATACGTATACATTTGCAAAACACGCTTAAGAAGTGATCACCTTTTTATCCTCAAAATAATTTTCAAACGAGCTTATACTTAATTACAAAACGAGTACACGATAATACTTGTTGCATCAAAACTAAAGTTCGAAAGCAAAGTCTATCAAGCGTATGTAAGGACCGTTGGTTAACCCTTGTGTAATTGAAACCCAATTATTGAAATTGTAAGAGAAGTAGGTGCTCCCGAAGTTAAAGACATCTTCGATTTCAATCACACATGTCAGGCTAAAAGTCCGATAACATATTCTAGTTTTCATTCGTATAGAAATCCTTCTAAAACAGCTCATAATGGAGTTTCGGTCACCTGTTGGTTGACCGAAGTGGGGTTTGTCGGCTAGCCGACAGCTGACCAACAAATTTTCCCAGAAAACCTTTGCTCTCGGGAAAAGGAGCCGAACTGACTTTGGTTGGCTGTCGGTCGATCGAAGTGAAAGTGTCGGTCAGCCGACAGCTGATCGAAGTCTGTCCGGGTGAAATGTAGGTCTCTGGAAAAGGAGCCGACTGAGTTCGGTTGGCTGTCGGTCGACTGAAATAGGAATTTCGATCAGCTGACAGCTGACCGACACTGCACGGACGGTGCATTTCAAGTCAGATTTTCACATTTTCTTCTTCCCTTCTTCTTATTTCTCCTTCAACTTGCACTTCCCAGAGCCTACAAGCTCTCCAAGGGATAAAACACACATTTCATAGCATAACTTGAGACATCACATTCCCATTCTTCAATCTCAAACAAAATCCCCAAAATTTTCATACAAGACATAAATTTCAAATGAAATGAGAAGAATGAAAAGAAAACAAATCAAATGCACACATGCTATCATCCATCCTAGATTGGTTACTTGCCTTGGTCCAAGATGTCACAACCTCCTTCAAGCACTTCCACTCAAGCTAATCCAAAGACTACAAAACCCATGAAAACCATTCAAAACTCACTCAAACTTGAAAACAAGGAACCCATTTTCACAAAAGGATTTGCAACATGAAAAACAAGATCTTTAGGAACCAAAAAGGCTCCATTAAAGAGATGGGTTGTAGCTCTTACCTAGAAAAGGCCAAACAAGAGAGAAGAAAGAAAATGAAGCTCTTGCCCAACTAGAAACTTCAAGAAATTTGTATCAGTGGAAAGCTTGGGATGAGAGGAAGAAGATGATGGTCTTGGAATTCCATTTGAAGTCTCTAGCTTGATCATTCAAGAGAATAAAGAGGAAAGAAAAGGCTTTCTCTTCTTGGCTGCTCTAGGGTTAGGGTTTGAGAGTGAAAAGAGGGAAAGAGTTGACTTAAACCCTAGCAAATGGGGCCCAAATGGCCAAATCTTGTATCAATGAAAACATGATCTTGCGGGCCTCAAATGAACTTGACGAAGAAGGATAAAATGATCCTCGAAATATCTAGTTTCCGAAAAGTATATTTTTGACATGGTTTGAGATTTCGAAATTTGTGTCCAGATTTGTGCATAAAAGACAATTTTACCCTTTTTGGGCCAAAACTTGGAATTTGGGCTTCAAACACGAATGGGCTGAATATGAAAGTCATAACAACTAATAAAACCATTCAAATGAAATCAAAATCGCAATTAAAAACGGAAAAACCAATACGATCCTCCCAAGCTTACATGTGCACTCGAGCCTTCCTGAGGGTGTCTGACTAACACTAAACGTTCTCAAAATTCCCGAAGTTATATCCATGACTAAAACTAATTATTTCTAACCCAATGATAACTAAACCCACTTATGACTAAACACACACTAAACACTCACTAATCGAATTAGTCTAGGTCGGGGTCTAACAGTGCTCTTGAAGTTATGAGCATCTTTGACTACGTTTAAGGGTCGAATCACTGGGAATTCCAATCCCTAAACCCTACTTGGTGGTCCCCACGAGTCAAGGTCGTGCCACACGAACAACTCGCGCTTGGCACATTGATGGAAGTTCATTTGGATGGTCAATGGGCCCCACAATCGATCAATCATAAAACAAAGGCTAAACTCACAACTTAGTGTTCACAATGTGGCAGGTTGACCTGGCAAATGTCGGGTCGATATGCTCCACAGGAATCAAGGTTGGGACTTGGTTTGGATTACGGAATTTCCAATGTACTGGATTGACCAGGTGGCCGGCCGGTCGATCTGGTACACAGGTTTACCTAAATCAACAGATTCCAGGCCAAATCTCAACTTCTGCACTAAAGTCTAGGTCTGATGAAAAATCCAGGTCATACACAAACTATTCTAATTGGGTTCATAAAATACTCGGGGCATATTCAAATTCTAAAATCTAATGTAATTTCCAAAAATATAAATCTTAAGGATCTAAACTCAATTTAGGTTCATTAAAGACTAAGGGTTCTTTTATTTCTAATTTCTAAAATTAATGGGGTCAGGAAATATTATAAAAGTAACATGTCAAATTATTCTAATTGGGTTCCTTAAAAACTATGGGGCTTATTTCAAATTATTGAAACAAATGGGCTAAGGTATATATATAAAAAAAAAAGGTTAAAAGGGTTGTGACAACTCATCTCACCCCCTTCCCCCACGTCAGCACACATCAGCTGATTCCTCTCTTCTTTCTTTTCTCTGTTATTCCCATGCACCCTCAGACCACAGGGACCACTCATTCCATAAAGTTTAGTCACATGGGGTGGCCACAGTTTCACATGCTCTCACAAGTCACCGGACCACTCAACCCATCTCTTCTTCACTCAACATAGAACACGTTCTGCAATAGAAAGTTTCCAGCAGAAAACGAGCTCTCGCCTGGTACATGGAGTACTACAGAAATTATGGGCCCCACTGATCCCAGCCCAGATCAGTCCTCTCCATTAAGGTCGCCCAGGGCTCCACTAGAAGATGTAGGGGTCTGATCTGCAATTGGTGGCCCACCTGGGCCCCACAATCCTAAAAACAAAACTGCCCTCTTTCTAACTTACTACCGTCTGTAACAATATGAAAGCTAAGATAATGGACCCCACTAATCAAGAACCCGAAATGGGTCTGATCTCCAAGGTCGCCCGGCCATACATGACACTGTGGTCGGACCAGATCTATGATCCATTCAACCACTGGGTCCCACCAAGCCTGTCGCCCAATTGATTTGCTAAAACACGTCCTCCCTCTCCCTGATCAAGTGTTGGATGGTGGGCCAAACGGGGCTCACCTCGCACGGGTCCACCCTCTACAGGGTCGCTCGTGGTTCCTCTTTCGGATCCACAGATCAAATGGGCCATCAGGTGGCCCACCTGGATCCTGATATCAATGCAATAAACAACCCATTCACTGTTCCATCTCTGGGACTGTTATAGTAACTCCACCCCTGGATTTCCCATCAACCCATCTACCATCCATCACATAAACATTAACAAATAGGAAGAGAAACACTTCTATAACCATCATCCAACATCAAACTGGGCCATTGACCTTCCAAATAAAATAACTCATCCATAAAATGGCCAAAAATCCAAAAGACAAGCTCAAAAGAGAGATCTAAACATATAAATACACAACCAAATTGAAACTGCAAAATCAAGAGAAAGAAATCATGCATTCTATGATATTAGCATAGGGTACTTGTCGCGACCCCGGACCGGGAATCCCTAATCCGGGATCGGGACTAATTAGTGTGTAATGATGATTAAAGATGATTATCTACATCCACAATATACAATTTATTTAATTTCCCGCAGGTGTCCGCGGTGAGGATATCCCAACCTTGCATGAATATTTCTTTTTAGTGCGGAAGCATGTAGCAAATCAAATAGTTGGACTATCTCTAGTCATGCAAGCATTAACATCAAATATCAAAACTGTATCAGAAAGAGCAATGATCTATAGCATGTTTCCCAAAAGTTGTCAAAGTTAGACAAAATATCATTTAGTTACATTCCCCAAAATTAGAGGCCAACAAAGGCCAATATTAAAAAAATAATAACCCAAAAGAATGGTTAATAAGTTCTCCCCAAAATGTTACGCCTCTTGCAGCAACCCGATGTCTATATGACATCGTCAGCACGCCACTCAACTAGAGGTTGTAGTTCACCTACCGCCTCCTCCGACTCCTCCTCAAGGAAACCGGCAACGGGACCTGAGTACCAAAGCAAAGGATCAGACACGACGGTCTGGCAAGAGAGTGAGAAGATACAACAACATAAAATAGATGAAATATCTCGAAAAGCAAGGAAATCTGTTCAAGCAAGAACTCTCATAAAATAGATAAATCATTTGTTAGAAAACATGTAAACAAGATAAAACTCATCGGGTATCCAAGGAATCAGGAACAAGCAAGATGGCGACCACACGAAGCTAAGTCCTCTATCACTAAGGTGATAGAGCAATAACTAGGCCCTGATCTCAGTCACTCGAGGTGAGGAGAAACAGGGGATCTCATATAATTACATATACATATACTATACATGACCACGGTAGCGAGCCGGGCATCGGGGACCACAGTAGCAATCTGCGGTATCGGGACAAGACCACGGTAATGACCGGGTAGCGGGATCCAAACTGCAGCTAGCGGGACAAGAGGGGGATCTCCAAGTTGGTGGATCAAACCAACGAGGTTATTCAAGCTTAGTGGTGCCGACTCATATGTCAAATACAATCGAGACAATGCAAGTAAATCAAGTACAAATATATATAATCAAACGGGCAAGACAGGGGTGCTCAAGGGCACACTGACATATCATGTGGTGCAATGCACTTCGGGTCAAGTAACCATTTCAAGTGTACAACAATGCTTCGGGAAAACAAGTCATGTAATGTAAATCTTGGAAATGAAGAATATAATGAACTATACCAATTCGGGAAAGATAATGGTTTTAAGATCTAATTGAGTGAATAGGGGTCCCGTATGTCGATTGTGGAAATGACTTGGTACTCCTTGAGTTTGAAGACATTCCGGGCTCCTTATCCACTTTTACGATTTTCAAAACTTAAATTGAGCTTATGGATAGTACTAGATACTATGATAGAAAAATCAAGACTATAAACGGTCCATCCTAAATATGATGTCAACTCGGAACCATCGAGCAACCTACTCAGTCACCGAAAGAAATAGAATTCGCGATACCCAAGGAAATAGACTTTGCATTTAGGTATAAAGAAGATATCGTGTCGTTCCATCCCGTTCAAGATTGAATAGATTGAACTTCGATGCATCCGAACCAACCGTGAAGAGCATCGACTCAAGACGCTCTCACATATGGTCAAGTGAGTCCAAGGAGGGTAGCCGAGGTCCACAAAAAAAATCAATATCAAAACCCACTCGGTCCGATCGATCGGCCGAAATTCTGTCCCAGTGCATTAAAACAGTTCAACATTATCCCAACGTGGCCTAAGCCAGGCAGACCGCATCGCTCGAGCGAGTCGAAGAGTTCGCTCGAGCGAACTCATCGGTCGAGCGGTTATTTAAATGCGTTCGAGCGACCAAGCTACTGGAAATGCCCGAATCCTTTCCTGGACAGTTCGCTCGAGCGAAGTGTCATGGTCGCTCGAGCGAACGGTCCAGAAATGGATTCCGGACCAGTTCAGCTGTCCTCTTTCTCTTCCTTTTTACAACCTTCCTCCAGCCCTTCATATGCATCAAATGAGGAGTCTATTTCTCCACTCAAACTACATCAAATCCCTCCTCTAATCCATCATATTCTCCTCCATCAACCATGCATTCAACACAAGGAAAGAGGGAGGAGGAAACCATTTCACAATATTTATATACATTTGCAATTAAAACAAGGAGACATTCAATGCCATAAACTACTACTTCTCAAAGATCATAAATGTGTCATTAATACTCTATCATGGGCATCCATTTAAAATAAAGCATTAAATGTACATTAATGGAGACTATCCCAAAATCAATGGAAGCTTAGGAAAATCATTTAACCACTTGCCTTATGTCTTCTAGCAATGTAATCAAGCTCTATCAAGTCTTTTAAGCAAGGAATCCAAGCTATGAAAAAAATCCCCAAAACAAACAAACCCTCAAAGAGTCAAAACAATGCAATAGCAAGGAAACCTTCCAATAATGAAGGTGGAGTTTCTCAAGGGCTAGGAGATAACAAATCTAGAAGATGAAGGGAAATACTTACTTGTAAGGTCCTCTAATGGCAATGGTAAGCTCTAAGGAAATCTTGTAATGGTTGGTGAGCTCCACAAAAGCTATGGAAAGAAAGTTCTCAAGGAGATGAAGAAGATGGTGGCCTCCAATCTCCTCTTGGTGCAAGTTTGGGAGTGGATTTGAGATGGAGAAGCAAGAAGAAGAAGAGTTGCTCACAAAGCCCTAGTTTTCTCTCTTGTGCTGGAAAAATGAAAATGGAAGGGAAGGGTCTCCTATTGTAGCAAGTGAGGAGTGGGCTCCACCACTAACAATCCTAATTAGGCTGAAATCATCTCTATCGGGACCTCGGATGAATTCGACGAAGAAGAAAGAAATGATCGTCGAAATATCTAGTTTCCAAAAAGTATATGTTTCGCGGGTTTCGGGAATATCAAGTTTTGGGTACAGATTTGGTGTGCAATGACTGTTTTGCCCTCAAGGCCAAGAATTCGGGTTTTGGGATCTCAAACGAAAACGAGATCAACATGAAAGTTGTAGGATTCCTCAAGATGAATGCAACGGGCCAAAAACACAATTCACAACAAATCGGGAAAATCTCGCAAGAAAATGCAAAGCCGAAAAGGGAACACCCAAAGGGCCCCACTAGCCAACAAAACACTCAAAGTAGCCCAAAGCTAAAATCAAGGTTATTCTAAACCCAACTTAACCAAAAACACTAATCAAGCTTAGCACTAACACGCAACTTAATTAGCACTAATCGGGTTCACTCGGGTCGGGGTCTTACAGTACTTGCCTCAAATCCGGATTGCAAATGAAAATGGCAAGAGAAAGTCCTTAGGAGATTGTAGCAATAATAGGTAGGAGGTGACCCCCTTCTTGAAATTAGGATTTTAGCTAGGGTTTTGTGAAATGAGAGGTAAATGAGGGATAATTAAGAGTGAATTTAGGGTTCATTTCCCAATGCAATAGTATAGTTTATATAGGCTAGGGTTTTGAGGTAATTTACCAAAAGGGCCTTGTAGGTTGTATAGAGATATGGATAAAGACATGGGCATTTAGGTCATTTGGTGGAAATTCTAGAATGTTCTCAAGTGGAATACCCCCCTATTAAAATCTAATTTTACTAATAAGGCCTCAAAACTTCTAGAACCCTATAACATTTATAAATGACACTCTATCCATTCTATAAAACACAAAATAAGCCTAATCAAATTAAAACTTAGGAAAATATCTGTAAGACCCCGACCTGAGTGAACCCGATTAGTGTTAATTAAGTCGTGTGTTAGTCTTAAGCGTGATTAGTGATTTTGGCTAAGTTGGGTTTGGAATAACTTTTGAAATAGTTTTGGGGAATTTTGTTTACTTTGTGTTTAGTCTTGATCATTGCATGTTCCCACAGTCCTACTACCACGTACCCAAGACACCGAGGTGTTGACCTACAGTTGGCCTCACTCATTGGTGACTCAAAGCAAATAAATAGATAGAAACTTGAGTTCATCAATGTCTCAGGATTGAGAGCCTATTGCTAGGGTATTATGAGAGCAATCCTTAAATCGAGACAGTATTTCATAAGATGTTTCTCATGGTCCTTCAATACATCCAATGTACCAGTACTATGATCCAGAATCTTACATTCTGATGATTAAGACAGATCACACAATCTCATAGTGATCAAAGTGCTGCAACCTTGTCAAATGAGATGCCCAGTCTCATCACTGGTTGTGAAGATATTTTTAAGTACAAGATTTGTGACAAATGTCTCCCGTATGTGGATCTCATCCATATACATATATCACATCTAATATACTAATGAGACCCGGTTAATCTCATGAACCATTATGTCAAATATATTGGTCATGTGCATTAACTAATAAAACACCATTCATCTCATGAAAAGAAAGCATGATTTTATTGATAAATAAAGTAATTAATCAATTTATTACATCAACTGATGGATTGAGACCACACAATCTAACACGAACCTCCAGTCCGCTCGAGCGATGGGTACTATTCACCTGGGACTGTTTTGGGAGCATAAATAAAATGTTTATATACTTTAGAGATGTTTGTTGGGAACTCCATTATATTGAGAAGAACCGTTCATATGATCCGACATCCGTTTGAGAAAGAAACCATGACACGAAGATTTCATTTAAAGTTGAAAAATCCGAAGTGTATAAGGACCTTGGGATGTCCCCAAACTCAAGGAGTACCAAACCTTTATCTTATTAGACATACAAGATCCCCATTCACTTTGTGCGATTCTGAACCCGAAACTCCAATTGTTTATTGTACTTTACTGATCCCGAGATTTATACTACATGCCTTGTTTTCTTGAAAGCATTAAATTACACTTGAAATAGTTACTTGTCTTGAAGTGCATTGCACGACATGAAATAACAGTGTACCTTAGCACCCCCGTCCTGCCCGTTTATTTACTCGTACTTGATTTACTTGCACATGTCTCGATTTGTTATTTGACCTATGAGTCGGCACCACTAAGCTTGGATAACCCTGTTGGTCTGATCCACCGACTTGGAGATCCCCCTCTTGTCCCGCTAGTTGCAGTTTGGATCCCGCCACCCGGTTATTACCGTGGTCTTGTCCCGATGCCGAAGATTGAAACTGCGGTTTCCGATGCCCGGCTCGTTACTGTGGTCATGTATAGTATATGTATATGTATTTATAAGATCCACTGTTTCTCCTCACATTGAGTGACTAAGATCAGTGCCTAGTTATTGCTCTGTCACTTTAGTGATAGAGGACTTAGCTTCGTGTGGTTGTCATCTTGCTTGTTTCCAGATTCCTTGGTTACCTTTGCATGTTTTACAATGCCTACTTGTATTTGAATAAATGTTTTATCTTGTTTATAGAAATTGTTATTTAAACAGGTTTAAATGCTTTTGAGGGTAAACTCATTTATTATTGTTTGGCCATTGTATTTTACCCATTTGCCAAACCGTCGTGTTTGACCCACTCTTTGGTACTTAGGTTCAGACGTTATCTATCCCGAGGCAGAGCTTGATGATGCGGTCGGTGAACCGCAGTGCCTAGTTGAGTGGCATGTTGATGATGTCGTATAGACATCGATTGCTATGAGAGACATACATTTTGGAAAACTGTTTAACAATTCTTTTGGGTTATTGTTTTGTTTATATTGGCCTTTGTTGGCCTCTATTTTTGGGAATGTAATTAAATGATCCTTTGTATAAACTTTAACTTTACTTTGGGAAACATGCTAATGATCATTACTCATTCTGATACAGTATTATAATTGTGTTATTGTCTTTATGACTAGAGATGGTTTGAATAATTGATTTGCTATACGGTTCCGCACCTAAAAGAAATGTTTATATATGGTTGTGATATCCTCACCGTGGACGCCTGTGGGAAATTGAATTAAATTAAATAAATGTATGACATTAAACCGATGTGGTACGTCATTAGTCCCGATCCCGAATTGGCTGGTAGGGCCCGGTCCGGGGTTGCAACAGACTGGTATCAGAGCGAGACGTGTTTCAAGCAATTAAAAGAAACTAAAAATCCTAAGGACGTGGCGATGATAATTTAGATCTTTCGTTGGCTAGTATCGTGTGAGCAATGTTTGACACTTATTTGATTATTATGTGCTAACAACTTGTTTTGCAGCATCATGCTACCTCGTAAGCGACCGATAAACGACAATCCCTCTGCAAGTAACAGTGATCATACAGGGCCAGTTGAGGAAGATCTGACTGAAAACATCATGCCAAATCAATTCCAATACATGATGCAGGCAATGCTTGACCAATAGCGTCAGGCCAATGGGAACTAGACTAGATTACAAGAACTAATGCTTACAAAAGATGAAGATCATGCCAGGGAGTTGGTAGAGATGCAGAGGCAATTGCTAGAGTTATTACAGAGAAGGCCCGAACCGGTTCAACCCCAACCCGCCATTGTCATCAATCAGAGGCAACATGACCCGAATGCATTGTTTGAACGACTTCGGAAGAGAGCTCCAAAGGAATTCCTAGGCATAGAAGATCCATTGATTGCAGATGATTGGCTAGAGCATACGGAGAACATCTTTGAGATTTCCCAATACACCGGGGGAGAAAGAGTGAAACTTGCATCATCTCTCTTTAGCGGTGCAGCAGACTTTTGGTGGAAAACAGTTAGAGATGAATACAGGACTATGGCAGATGCAGTGGCTTGGGCGAATTTCAAGAGGCAATTTCATGGTAAGTATGTACCCGCCCACATCAAGAGACAGAAGGCAATAGAATTCCAGCAGCTTGTGCAAGAGAGTATGACAGTCCTCGAATACCTTACTAAGTTCGAGAGATTGTTTAGATATGCTCCCGAATTGGTGGACACGGTGGAGAAGAAAATTGCTAAGTTCCTAGAGGGACTCGACCCTTTCATTGAGAGAGATGCTACCGGAGTTGTACCACCTGTAACTTTCGATGAAGCTGTCAAGGGGGCCTATAAGTTTGAGAACTTTCACAACAAGATCCTCAGAGTTCAGGGAAAGGGTCCAGCTAACCAACAGAACAAGAAGCAGAGGACAGAACCGAATAAGCAGAATCCATTGGTTTGTGCCCATTATGGGAAGAATTATGTCAGTGTGGAATGTCGTACACTCACAGGAGCATGCTTCAGATGTGGTTCCATGAACCATCAGATGACAGACTATCCAAGACAAAACAGACAGAATCAGCAGCAGCAGCAAGGAGCACAGCGTCCAGCACCACCACAAAACGCAAGACTAGTCTAGAACCAGGCAAGGCCACTTCAGCAGCAAGCACCACAACAGCAGCAGCATAGACCACAACAACAACAACAGCATGCTCGTTATCAACAGGGACAAAACCAGAACCAACGTCCCCCACAACAGAATCAAAATGCACCACAAGGCAGGCCATAACAAGCTCCGAATAGGCCACAACATCGAGGGCAAATCTATGCGGTCAATAGAGCTGATGCAGAGGCAGCGGGAAATGTAGTGGAAGGTACACTTCTTGTTTGTGGGATGAAAGCTAGGATTTTATTTGACCCTGACTCTACACATTCATTCTTATCCCATGAATTTTCTAAGTTGATTGACATGCATGCTAGAGAACTTGAGTTCATTTTGACTGTGGTAACACCAGTAGGCAAACAAGTTATTTGTAGGACTTTTTACCCTAGTTGCACAGTTCAGATAGGAAAAGTGGTTTTAACCGCATATCTCATTTTATTAGAGATGTATGATTTTGATGTCATCCTAGGGATGGACTGGCTGGCAGGTTACCATGCCACAATGGATTGTTTCCATAAGACCCTTTGTTAGACCCCGACCCAGACCAATTCGATTAGTGTGCGATTAGTATGTGTTTAGTTCTAAGTGAGATTAGTTGTCGTTGGGTTAGAAGTAATTAGTGTTAGTCTTGGACATAACTTTGAGAATTTTGAGAACGTTTAGTATTAGTCAGACACACTCAGGAAGGCCTGACTGCACGTGTAAGCTTGGGAGGATCGTATCGGTTTCCGTGTGATTGTGATTTTGATTTCATTTGAATGATTTTTCTATGTGTTACAACTTTCGTCTTAAGCCCATTCATGTTTGAAGCCCAAAAACCCAAGTTTTGGCCCAAAGAGGGTAAAATTGTCTTTTATGCACAAATCTGGACACAATTTTCGAGATCTCAAAACCATGTCAAAAATATACTTTTTGGAAACTAGATATTTCGAGGATCGTTTTATCCTTCTTCGTTGAAATCATCCGAGGCCCACAAGATCGTGTTTTAGTCATTTCAAGGTTCAAGCTAAGTGGGGGCCCATTATCATCGCTTAAGCCCCATCTCCCTCTCCTTTCATTCACTTTACCAAATCTCTGCAATTTCTCTTGACCTAGGGCTGGGAAACCCCTCTTTCCCTTCCATCTTCCTCACCTTGCATGATCTAGCTAGATGACTCCAAAGAGGATTCCAAGCCCATCATCTTCTTCCTCTCATTTCAAGCTTCCTATTGATATCTTCTTCTTGAAAGCTAAGGTTGGGAAAGCTCTCCATTTGTCTTCATTCCTTTTGTTTGGGCATTTCTAGGTAAGAGCTTCAACCCATATTCTTCATTGAGTCATTTTGGTTTCTTAAAGATCTTGTTTTTCATTTGAAAGCCCTTTTTGTGAAAATGGGTTTCTTGTTTTCAAGATTGAGTGAGTTTTGAATGGTTTTCCTTGGGTTTATTTGTAGTGTTGGCTTAGCTTGAGTGAAGTGCCTGAGAGGAGTATTTAGCATTGGTCAAGGCAAGTAATCTCTCTAGGAAATGATGCATGTGTATTTTGATTTCATTGTATTTTAGAAATTGTGCATTTAATTTGTTTACAAGATTCATGGTTATGTTTTATTGGATTTGGATGTGTGAAATGGTGATAAATGAACCCTTGGTGAGCATGAAGGCTCAAGGGATTGTATGTGATTGATGGATGAGAAGAAGGAGAAAAATGTAGTGAAGATTGTACAAGAGAAAGGCAGTTTCTGCACTCTGCGAGCTCAGGCAGAAGCTGGTCCGCTCGAGCGACCAAGCCTCTGTTTGGTCCGAGCGCAGACAGAGAGCTGTCTTCTCGAGCGACCCTATGGTCCGCTCGAGCGAACTGCCCTCTGTATAATCTAAAGCAAGACAGAGAGCTGTCCGTTCGAGCGCACTTATTATCCGCTCGAGCGAAGTGTCTCGCTCGAGCGAAGTGTCATCACCTTATAAAGTTCGCTCGAGCGAACCTGCCAGATTCAGGAGAAGAATTATTTCGTTGTGTATTTTCTTAAAGATTGAAAAACTAGACTATGTTAAGGGCTTTGACTTGACATTGTGTAAATGGAACTTCGAAATGCAACCCAACTTTGGGGACACCAATTCTTGTATATTCTGACAATTGGGGTCCCAATTACACAAAAGGTCAATTAGCAGTCTTAACACATGCTTGTCAGATTTCGTATTTGAATTCCGTTTTGGTACGATAAGTACCATCGTGGTACCATCGTGTACTCGTTTTGGATTTCAAATATAAGCTTGTTTTGAAGAATTGTTTCAAGAAAAAGGGGACCACTTCCTAAGCGTGTTATGCATATTTATTATGCCTTTTGCTAGTCGTGTTCGTCGTGTTTTGATAAGTGACTTCCCCCTTTTTATCTCGACAAGTTTTGATAGTGTTTCGCGTGTTTTGTGCATTCATGAATTAAGTAAACACCACTGAGCTTGGACTGCCCTTTCAGTTTGATCCACTGTCTGGGGGTCCTTAAACATGTGGACTAACTGCAGACTGGTCGTGTATTTATTACACATCGTGCGTGTCCGGTTTCGAGGCTGGAATTCCCGTCTTTGTGGGAAATCGTGTCGTGATTATATTATGTATATCGTGTTTGTCGTGCGCGCTTGCTCTTTTCATTATATAAATGAGAGAGAAAGGATGGGCTCTTTGTGGATGATGACTATTCATGATATATTATGTACTCATGCTAGTTTGTTTTAGTATCTTAGTTTAGTTAAATATTTCTGCAAATGTATCTCAGTCATTATAGTATTTCAAATCAAGGATTTGCTTATATGTTTTCTTAAACGTTATTGGTTCATGCTTGCACCTAAATTGATTACCTGCCAAACCGTTGTGTTTGACCCTTGTTTGTTGGTGCCCAGGTGCAGGAGATGTTGCCTTTGAGGAGGAGCGTCAGGAGGAGGCTTGTGAACCAACCCCTGTGAGAGAGTGGCAGCCCGACGATGTCATCTAGACGTCGGGCGGGTTCTTGAGTCTCGTCATTATTTTGTTGTGGGGTTTCCTTTGATTATTTTGGAGAAGTGTATTGGCCTCTGTTGGCCTCTTATGGGTTGTAACAAAAACTTAACTTACTTTCGTGTTAGTCTTATAACTTGAACTATGTTGGGAATGCCATGTTAGCTTCTTTCTTTGATACTATGTCTTGTTACTATTTGTCATGGCGCTTAAATATTTTATTGGTGCTCATTTTGATGTTTTTTGCTACACGCTTCCGCAAACTTGATCGTGTGAGTCAGATTCCGCGTGTCTTTGGGAATCCTCACCGCGGGAACCTGTGGGAAAGTATATTTCCAATGTACAATCAAACAACAACAACGTTGCGGGCCCGGGACTCTGTTCCGGGGTCGCGACACCCTTACCTCCAAGTTAGATGAGACACCAGCAGGGGTGTTGTTTCAAGGAGAGAGGAGAGATCCTCGTATAGGGTTTGTCTCAGCATTGAAGGCTGATAGACTTTTGAGAAGTGGATGTGAAGCCTATTTGGCGTTTATCACGGAGGATAAACGGTCCCAAGGGGTGGAGGAGATCCCAATTGTTTGGGAATTCCCGATGTTTTTCCGGAGGAGATTCCATGTTTGCCACCCATCAGAGAGATTGATTTCACTATCGACTTGTTACCAGGGACATCTCCGATTTCAATTGCACCATATAGAATGGCTCCGGCAGAATTGGGAGAGTTGAAGATACAGTTGCATGAGTTGTTAGATAAAGGATTTGTGAGACCGAGCATTTCACCATGGGGAGCTCCAGTTTTATTTGTCAAAAAGAAAGATGGTTCCATGAGAATGTGTATAGATTACCGAAGATTGAATCAAGTGACAATTAAGAACAAATACCCATTGCCAAGGATAGATGAATTATTTGATCAGTTACAAGGTGCTTCTTACTTTTCGAAGATTGACTTGAGATTCGGTTACCATCAGTTGAGAGTCAGAGAATCAGATGTATTGAAAACAACTTTCCGGACAAGATATGGCCACTATGAGTTTCTAGTGATGCCATTTGGGTTGATAAACGCACCAGCAGTATTCATGGCATTGATGAATAAGAAATTTGCAGAGTATCTAGATCAGTTTGTGGTAGTATTCATTGACGATATTTTGGTGTACTCCAAGACCAAAGAAGAGCATGAAGAGCACTTGAGGATAGCACTGCAACTTTTGAGAGAGAACCAGCTGTATGCGAAGCTCGACAAGTGTGAATTTTGGTTGGAACAAGTAGTATTTTTGGGGCACATCATCTCCAAAGAAGGATTGTCAGTAGATCCGTCCAAGATTGAAGTAGTTATGAGTTGGGAAAGACCGAAGAATGCATCAGAAGTCAGAAGTTTTCTGGGTTTAGCAGGATATTATCGGAGGTTTGTATAGGGATTTTCGTCGATTGCGTCACCTTTGACGAAGTTGACAAGGAAGAATATGCCATATGTGTGGACATATCAGTGTGAAGATAGTTTCCAAGAGCTGAAGAAGAGATTAACTGCAGCACCAGTCCTTACTTTACCATCCGGAAGTGGCAGTTTTACCATTTTTACCGATGCGTCGAATGTTGGACTTGGTTGTGTGTTGATGCAAGACGGGAAAGTGATTGCATATGGATCCTGACAGTTGAAAGATCACGAGAAGAACTATGCCACCCTTGATCTTAAGTTGGTAGCGGTTGTCTTTGCATTGAAAATGTGGAGACATTACCTCTATGGAGAGAAGTTCGAAGTCCACTCCGATCACCGTAGCTTGTAATATTTATTTTCTCAGAAGGAATTGAACATGAGGCAGAGAAGATGGATGAAATATATCAAGGATTATGATTTTCCAATCAAGTACCACCCGGGGAAAGCTAATGTAGTTGCCAATGCCTTGAGCAGAAAATCAGTAGGCTTGACAAATCTAAGTGGCACTTGTATTTTTGAGCAATTTGAAGAGTTGAGTATAGACCTGCAGCCACTAAGGAATGGTGTTTTGTTAGCTAACATGTTAGTGTCAGAGCCTTCTTTCATTCAGAAGATCAAGGATAGTCAGTTGCAAGATCCAGAGTTGGCCAAGATTTCAGAGCATATAACAGAACGTCATGACTTCTGCATTGTTAATGGAGTTTTGTACTACCGTGACCGTCTGTGCGTACCTAATATTGAAGATTTGAGGAATGGCATTATGACCGAGGCTCATAGTACGAAGTACTCTATGCACCCAGGTAGCACAAAGATGTATCAGAATTTGAAGGGCAGATTTTGGTGGAACAACATGAAGAGGGAGATTGCGGCGTTTGTCTCCCGTTGTATGACATGTCAATTGATAAAAGCAGAACAGGATTCCGGAATGGAAATGGGAGCACATTACCATGGACTTTATTTCGGGACTACCGAGGACCAGCAGAGGCAACGATGCGATATGGGTCATTGTGGACTGACTCACCAAATCGGCTCATTTCATTCCTATGAGGACAGGGAAGAAGATGCACATGCTATCTTTGGCGGAGTTATTTGTCAACATGATTGTCAGTCAACATGGACAACCTGTTTCTATCGTGTCGGACAGAGACAACATATTTGTTTTGAGATTCTGGAAGACATTGCATGAGTCTATGGGCACGAGATTACAGTTCAGCATGGCTTATCGCCCTCAAACAGATGGCCAGTCAGAGAGAATAATTCAGACTCTAGAGGATATGCTCCGTGCTTGTGTGTTAGAGTTCAAGACTCAATGGGATGAGACCCTATCGTTGTGCAAGTTTGCTTATAACAACAGTTACCACTCGAGCATTGGGGTGGCGCCTTTTTAGGCTTTGTATGGCAGAAGATGCAGGACACCTGTGTGTTGGGAAGAAGTCGGAATTCGCAGTTTCCATGGACCGACTATTGTAAGTGAGACCAGTGACAAGATCAAGCTGATTCAAGAACGTCTGAAAGTGGCCCGGAGTAGACAGAAGAGCTATGCAGATTCTCATAGAAGAGATTTACAGTTCCAAGAAGGAGACAAGGTTTTATTGAAAGTGTCACCTACGAGAGGAACATTGAGATTTGGACAGAAGGGCAAGTTATCACGGAGATACATTGGACTATATGACATTGTGAGCAAGATTGATGATGTGGCTTATAGATTAGCCTTACCACCCGAGCTATCGGGAGTACATAACGTCTTCCATGTGTCTATGTTGAAGAAGTACGTCCCCGATCCGTCACATGTACTTTGACATGAACCTTTGGAAATTCGCGAGGATGCTGCCTATGTTGAGAAGCCCGCTCAGATCATTGATACAAAAGAACAAGAGTTGAGTACACGGACTATTCAGTGGGTAAAAGTGCTTTAGGAGAATCATGGACCGGAAGAGGCCACATGGGAACTACGAGATCAAGTGCAGAAGAAGTACCCACATCTACTACCGGAGGTGAGTCTTATATTTCATTTGGAGGACCAAATACCCTAAGGGGTGGAGGATGTAAGACCCCGGCCCGAGTGAACCCGATTAGTGTTAATTAAGTCGTGTGTTAGTCTTAAGCATGATTAATGATTTTGGCTAAGTTGGGTTTGGAATAACTTTTGAAATAGTTTTGGGGAATTTTGTTTACTTTGTGATTAGTGGGGCCCTTTAGGGGTTCCTTTTTATGACTTTGCATGTGCTTGGGGATTTATCGGAGATTCTTGCATTCATTGTTTTAATCCCGTTTTACTTGTATTGTTAATCCTGACAACTTTTATGTTGATCCCGTTCCTGTTCGAGATCCTAAAACCCGATTTCCTAGCATCGAGGGCAAAACAGTCATTGTGCACTAAATCTGTACCCAAAATTTGATATCCCCGAAACCCGTGAAACATATACTTTTTTGGAAACTAGATATTTCGACGATAACTTTTCTCTTCTTCGTCGAATTCATTAGAAGCCCCGATAGCCATGATTTCAGCCCAATTAGATTATTAGTAGTGGAGCCCACTGCCCATTTGCTTATAAGAGAACTCTTCTTCCTCATTTTTCCATTTCTATCTCAAACCTCAACCTCTCGAACTAGGATTTTCCCTTTACTCTCTTTTCTTGCTTTCCATCTCCCAATCCATTACCAAACCTTTGATTTTGGGATAATGCTTGTCATCATCTTCTTCCTCATCACCATAGCTCTCCATTGACATCTTTTTTAGAGAAAACTCCTCATTCCAAGACTCTCTTTGAGCTCACCTTGCCCATTTGGAGAACCTACAAGTAAGCAACCTTCCCCAACTCTTAGATTTGTGTTTCCTTGATCTTGAAGAGGTTCCATTCTCATTATTGTAAGGTTTCCCTTTCTATTTCTTGTTTTGACCCATTTTAGGGTTTGTTTTTGGGGATTTTTGTTATAACTTGGATCTTTGGCTTGGAAGAGTATAAGAGTTTGATTTCTTGATTTGAAGACCCAAGGCAAGTGGATGATTTGATCTTTTATAAGTTTTCAATGGTTTTGGTATTTCCACTTATGCCTATTTATTGCATTGATTTAAAATAAATGTTCATGATAAAGCATTGATAGTGCATTTATGTCATAGAAATGTATTGGTGCATGGCATTAATTTCCTCTTGTTTTGTCCCAAATGTACTCTTATGTGTAATGGTTTCCTTTTTTCTTTCTTTGTATTGGATGTGATGTTGATGGAGGAGAATGGAATGGATATTGTAAGAGATTTAAGGTTGTTTTGAATGAAGTTTTGGACTCCTCATTGGATGTATAAAAGAGGCTAGAAAGAGGTTGTAGAAGGAGGAGATAGAGAGGAACTGAACTGCCCCGGAATCAGTTTTTGGACAGTTCGCTCGAGCGAAATTTCCAGAAAAGGGTTCGGAGCATTCCAGTAGGCAGTTCGCTGGAGCGGACCCCTTGGTCGCTCGAGCGAACCTCCCAGAACTCGTTCCAGAGAGTAGTTGGTTCCAGTGAACCAATACTTCGCTCGAGCTAACCACCTACTGGATGAGTTCGCTCAAGCGACCTCAACTTCACTCGAGCGAACCCACCCAGGCAACCATTCCAGAGAGCTAACCGCTCGAGCGGACTGGTCCGCTCGAGCGATGAGTACTGTTCACCTGGGACTGTTTTGGGAGCATAAATAAAATGTTTATATACTTTAGAGAGGTTTGTTGGGAACTCCATTGTATTGAGAAGAATCGTTCATATGATCCGACATTCGTTTGAGAAAGAAATCATGACACAAAGATTTCATTTGAAGTTGAAAAATCCGAAGTGTATAAGGACCCCGGGATGTCCCCAAACTCAAGGAGTACCAAACCTTTATCTTATTAGACATACAGGATCTCCATTCACTTTGAGCAATTCTGAACCCGAAACTCCAATTGTTTATTGTACTTTACTGATCCCGAGATTTATACTATATGCCTTGTTTTCTCAAAAGCATTGAATTACACTTGAAATAGTTACTTGTCTTGAAGTGCATTGCACCACATGAAATAACAGTGTGCCTTTGAGCACCCCCGTCCTGCCCATTTATTTACTCGTACTTGATTTACTTGCACATGTCTCGATTTGTTATTTGACTTACGAGTCGGCACCACTAAGTTTGGATAACCCTGTTGGTCTGATCCACCGACTTGGAGATCCCCCTTTTGTCCCGCTAGTTGCAGTTTGGATCCCGCTACCCGGTTATTACCGTGGTCTTGTCCCGATGCTACAGATTGAAACTGCGGTTCCTGATGCCCGGCTCGCTACCGTGATCATGTATATTATATGTATATGTATCTATAAGATCCACTATTTCTTCTCACCATGAGTGACTGAGATCAGTGCCTAGTTATTGCTCTGTCACTTTAGTGATAGAGGACTTAGCTTCGTGTGGTTGCCATCTTACTTGTTTCCCGATTCCTTGGTTACCTTTACATGTTTTACAATGCCTACTTGTATTTGAATAAATGTTTTATCTTGTTTATAGAAATTGTTATTTAAACATGTTTAAATGCTTTTGAGGGTAAATTCATTTATTATTGTTTGGCCATTGTACTTTACCCATTTGCCAAACCATCGTGTTTGACCAACTCTTTGGTACTCAGGTCCAGACGTTGTCTATCCCGAGGCGGAGCTTGAGGATGCGGTCGGTGAACTACGGTGCCTAGTTCAGTGGCATGCTGATGAGACATCGATTGCTATGAGAGACGTACATTTTGGAAAACTATTTATCATTCTTTTGGGTTATTGTTTTATTTATATTGGCCTTTGTTGGCCTCTATTTTTGGGAATGTAATTAAATGATCCTTTGTATAAACTTTAACTTTACTTTGGGAAACATCCTAATGATCATTGCTCATTCTGATACAGTATTATACTTGTGTTATTGTCTTTATGACTAGAGATGGTTTGAATAATTGATTTGCGACACGCTTTCACACCTAAAAGAAATGTTTATATATGGTTGTGATATCCTCACCGCGGACGCCTGTGGGAAATTAAATTAAATTAAATAAGTGTATGACATTAAACCAATGTGGTACGTCATTAGTCCCGATCCCGGATTGGCTCGGTAGGGCCCGGTCTAGGGTCGCGACAATATCTATCTATCCCTTACTAATCACTATTAATTAACATAATTAACAATAAATAATATAATTATAATATTCAAATTCAAAAGTGAGGGTCCACAAGGGGTGGGGCCTCACATCTCTCCATCCTTTAGAACATGTGGTCCCCAAATGTAAAAACAAAGTAAGAATATACCTGAGATAAGTCCTTCATCCCTTGATCGCATAGCTCCCACGCAGCCTCTTCTTGGGTGTGGTGCTCCCACTGGACCTTCACCCAATGAATGGTTCGGGTCTGGAGCACCTGATCCTTGGTGTCGATGATGGCAATAGGTCTGGCGATGTATGAAGCGTCTGGCTGGATATCGAGTGGCTGAGGATGAAGAATATGCATAGGGTCCTCCACGTACTTCTTTAGCATAGAGACATGAAATACATCGTGTATTCTCGACAACTCGGGCGGTAGTTGAAGCTTGCAAGCAACGTCTTTGATCCTTGACATGATCTCAAACGGCCTGACGTATCTCTGCGCTAGCTTACCCTTCTCGCCAAACCTAAGGGTACCTCTGGCTGGGGAAACCTTCAAGAATACCTTGTCTCCCTTCTGGAACTCGAGAGGTCTGCGCTGGTTGTCTGTATAGCTCTTCTGTCAGCTGCGGCTGATCTTCAGGTTCTCAACTATCTGCCGAATCTTTTTGCTGGTGTCGCTAACTAAGGATGGTCCATGGAAACTCCTGACACCAACTTCTTCCCAACAAACTGGGGTCTTACATCTTCTGTCGTACAAAGCCTCGAAAGGCGCCATCTTGATGCTCGAATGGTAGCTGTTGTTGTAGGCAAACTCGCAAAGCGGTAGACAGTCTTCCCAATTCTCCTTGTAATCCAAGACACAAGCTCTCAACATGTCCTCTAATGTCTGGTTGGTGCGCTCGGTCTGTCCGTCTGTCTGTGGATGGTAAGCACTGCTGAAGCTTAACTTGATACCCAAAGCCTGTTGTAGGCTCTCCCAGAAGTGAGAAGTGAAACGCGGGTCTCTGTCTGATACGATCGAAGCTGGAATTCCGTGCAAAGAGACAATCTCGTCCACGTACAACTTAGATAGGACGTCGAGTCCTGCTCTTATCAAAACTGGCAAGAAATGTGCTGACTTAGTCAGTCGATCAACAGTAACACATATGCCATCGTGGCGTCTCCTAGTAGCTGGAAGTCTGGCGATAAAGTCCAAGGTAATATGCCCGCACTTCCACTTGGGTATATCAAGCTGTTGTAGTAGTCCTGATGACTTCTGGTGTTCGGCCTTGATCTGCTGGCACGTCAAGCATCTAGAAACATAGCGTTCGATCTCTTTGTTTATGTTGTTCCACCAGTAGTAGCTCCTCAGGTTTTGGTACATCTCGGTGCTGCCGGGGTGAATCAAATATCTGCTATGATGCGCAACTGTTAGGATCTCGTCCTTCAGCTCCTGAATATCTGGCACACACTATCTGTCCTGATAGTAGAGCACTCCACCAATCAATTTGAACTCTGGCCTCTAGTCAATCTGCTCGATCACCCTGACAAGCTTTGGATCGCTGCGTTGACTGTCCTTGACCTTTCCTAGCATCTCTGGTTCCCATGTAGACATGGTAACGAGCATGACTCTTTCGCTGAGCGGCTGAAATTGGACATCTAAGTCCCTAAAGACATCGATCCACACACCCTCTGCTACTAAAAAGTTGACGCGGGCGGTCTTCCTGCTTAAAACGTCTGCCATGACATTCGCCTTACCAGGATGGTATTTGATAGGGAAGTCGTAGTCCTTGATGTATTCCATCCATCGCCTCTGACGGTTGTTGAGATCATTATGGGTGAACAGATACTGCAAGCTGCGGTGGTCTGAATGCACTTCGAACTTCTCACCATAGAGGTAGTGTCGCCACATCTTCAACGCAAAAACAACCGCTGCTAGCTCCAAGTCGTGAGTAGCGTACTTCTTCTCGTGTTCTTTCAGCTGGCGTGATCCATAGGCGATGACTTTCCCTTCCTACATCAGAACACATCCTAGGCTTGTCCTTGTAGCGTCGGTGAAGACAACAAATCCACCATTCCCAGTGGGCAAAGACAAGTTCGGTGCTGTCCTCAGTCTCTCCTTCAGTTCTTGGAAGCTGTCTTCGCAAGCATCTGACCATACGAACGATACATCCTTCCTTGTCAGTTTGGTCAACGGTGCCGAAATCGTAGAAAAGCTATTGACGAATCTGCGGTAGTAGCCTGCCAAACCAGGAAAACTTCGAATCTCCGTGACATTCTTTGGTCGCTCCCAGTTCACCACTGCTTCTATCTTTACTGGGTCTACTGCTAGTCCGTCCTTGGAGATGATATGCCTGAGGAAAACCACTTGTTCCAACCAGAACTCGCACTTGCTAAGCTTCGCGTATAACTGGTTGTCCCGTAATAGCTGTAGAGACTTCCTCAAATGTTGTTCGTGCTCCTCTCTGGACTTGGAATTGACCAACACATCGTTGATGAGCACAACTGTGAAGCTGTCGAGGTACGGAGCGAAGATCTTGTTAATCAGGGACATAAACACTGCCGGTGCATTCGTCAATCCGAACGGCATCATTAAGAACTTGTAGTGCCCAAAGCGTGTACGGAACGCTGTCTTCTGCACATCTTGCTCTTTGACTCACAAGTCTATCTTCGAAAAGTGCTGAGCACCCTGAAGCTGGTCGAAGAGCTCGTTGATTAGTGGAAGAGGATACTTGTTCTTTATTGTTGCCTGGTTCAACTGCCGGTAGTTGATGCACATCCTTATCGATCCGTCCTTCTTCTTCACAAAAAGCACTGGTGCACCCCACGGCGACATGCTCGGTCGGATGAAGCCTTGGTCTAGCAACTCCTCCAACTGGGTCTTTAACTCTCGCAACTCTGCTGGAGCCATGCGATAAGGAGCCTTGGAAATCGATGTTTTGCAAGGTGCGAACTCGATGGTGAAGTCTATCTCTTTGACTGGAGGCAATCCCGGGATCTCGTCGGGAAACACATCAGGGAACTTGCAGACAACTGGGATCTCCTCTACTCTTCTGGTTGGCTTATACCCCGAGATGAACGCGATGTAGCCTTTGCAACCTGATTTCATCAATCTCTCGGCCTTCAGTGTCGAAATCATTCGGGTGTTAGGGGATCTCCTCTCGCCTACAAACTCGATCGTGTCATCTGATCCGTCAATGGATAGTCGGACTGTCTTCTCGAAGCAATCCATCACCGCTCGGTATCTAACCAACCAATCCATCCCCAAAATGACGTCGAAGTCATGCATGGGTAGCACGATGAGATCTGCAAGCAAAATGTACTCCCCAATCTGCACTCGGCATTTGGGGTGGTAAGTCTGACACACTACACTCCTACCCATTGGCGTAGACACAACTAATGTACAAGGCATTTCCTCTCCTACCCCACCAAGGACTAAAGCAAAAGCTGATGACACATACGAATGTGTCGCTCCTGGATCAAGCAATACTCTAGCAAGATGATTATTAATAGAAAGAGTACCTTCCACCACGTTGCCTGCAGCCTCGGCGTCCTCGTGCGTGAGTGCGAAAGCTCGACCCGCAGCCTGGGGTCTCTACTGCCTGTGCTGTTGGCCATGGTGCCTCTGATGACGTCCTCGATGGTGTTGCTGTCCTCGGGGTTGCTGAGGTTCGCGTGCTTGCTGCTGTGCATGGTACTGCGGCTGAGGTGTTAGTGCAACCTGACGCGCTGGCTGAGCCGTTGGAGCTGGAGCTCTCAGAGGTGCTGGAAGCTAAAGCATCGGGGGCTACTGCTCGCGAAGTGGGCAATGCCTAGATATGTGCCCCTGCTCACCGCAGTCGAAGCATACTCTAGGCCCGCGGTACTGCTGCTGCTGATGATACCGTCCCACCTGGCTTGCTTGACTCTGCCTCTGGAATGGCTGTCGCTGCGGGATCACGGGGTACTGCCTGATTGGGGCGGTCCGGAACCGTATCTGCTGATGAGTGGCCTCCAACCGTTGAAGACGCTCCTCTGCCCAGTAAGCTCTCCTCAAGGCCTCCTCGTAGGTAGGTAGCTCGATACAAGACATAGCCAGCTGGATCCCCTCCCTCAATCCGTCGAAAAACCGTCGGATCCTCTCGGCCTCGGACGTAAGCAGTGCCTCTGCGAAACGGGACAGCTGGGTGAAACGGAGCTCGTACGGATAGACAGTCATACTACCTTGGACAAGAGTCTGGAACTCCCTAAGCTTACGCTCTCTAACATGAGCGGGAATAAACTTCTTGAGGAAATCTGTCTTAAAGGCAGTCCAAGCCACCTCATCTCCTATCGCCTCCTAAGGTCGCTGCATGGTCCTCCACCAGTCCTCAGCCACGCCACGAAACATATATGCTGCCAACTGCACCCTCTGGCGTCCAGAACACTCGAAGACCCTGAAGATCTTCTCCATACGGACAATCCAATCGTCCGCAACCATGGGGTCATCTGCGCTGGTAAACTCTAGCGGTCCCCTCTTGAGAAACTTCTCAAATATAACGTTCGGGTCTGCCTCTCGATTAGGTACATCCACTGGAGCCGGTTGGGCCACCCTCTCGATCACCTCTAGGACCTACATCTGGAACTGTGCAAAGTCCTCCGCCTGCTGCTGATGTGCGGTAGCCTGAGCCTCCTGTGCGACAAGGAAGGCCTGTAGAAACCTCTCAAAGCGGTGCTCGTGGCCGGACTGATCGCCGACCGCTGGTGCCCCAGGTGGTGCATCGCCTCCAAACATCTATCATGAGAAGGAAATTGTGTTAATTCGAGTCCAACACCTAGGACTACGCTGATTATACCCAATCCATCATCCTCACTTGTATCCCATCATGGAAATCCTCACTACGTCCTAAAGTTTCTAGTGTGTTTTATTTCCTAGAGACTTGCCCTCTCTGATACCAAAATTTGTAAGGCCCTAATTCCGAATACCGAGAAAACTGTCAAGGTACCCGAAGTTGGCGAGCTACTTCTCAAAAATTTTCGAGAACTTCCAAGATCGTAGGTCCGCAGTGAGGTCAAATTTAAAACTTTTGACCAACATATAATCAATGGTTAAAATTGCGGAAGCGTAAACAATAAAGCGAAAGGATTTGGTATTATAAAAGATGTATCAAATGTGGCAGGGTTGAAGTCCAGCTTAAATCTCAAAGTATAATTAAGAACATGTTTATAAACATATCAGACTAACTCCCTGCTCACTACAAAAAGACACTCAAACCCCAAAAATAGATAACACTCAAGCCACCGGTACAGGCGCTCCATCCTCTAGCTCGACTGTGAGACCCCGACCCCTAATTTTCTGGATTAGTGTTGTTTTATTTGTGGATTAGTTTCTTTAAGTGGGATTAGTGTTTGTTTGGTTGAGTTTGTTAGCTAAAATGATTTTTAACTAGTTTTGGGGAATTTTGAGTGTCTTTGTGATTAGTGGGACCTTTTGGAGGTTCTTTTAGTGACTTTGCGCGTGATTGGGAGATTATTCAAATTTTTTTGATAATTCTTGTTTTAGTCTCATTTGACTTATTTTGCTAATCTCTACAACTTTCGTGTTGACTTCGTCCCTGTTCGAGACCCCGAAACCCTACTTTCCTAATGTTAATGGCAAAACAGTATTTTCACACCAAATCTGGACCCAAATTTTGAGATCTCAGAACCATGCCAAAATTATACTTTTTGAAAACTAGATTTTATGAGAAACATTTTTCTCTTCTTCACCGATCGCATCCGAGGCCGAGAAATTGATGTTTTAATCCCGACAAGTTTAAGTGATGGTGGGGCCCACACCCACCCTTTTATAAAAGGGATTAGCTCCTCTCTTCCTCTCCCATTCGTTCCAGCACACTTAAGGGGGGAGGAGCTTCAACTCCATGGGGCTTTTGCCCTTTTCTTTTTCTTCTTCTGGCTTCCTCTCCCAAAATCCACCTCCAAACCTTGCAAAAATGGAGATTGGAGCTCAACTTCTTCTTCCCCATCCTTCTAGCTCCCCATGGACACCATTATTGTACAAATCTCAGCTGGGCAGCCCCTATTTCAGGCTCGTTCTTATTGGTTAATGGCCCTAGAGGTAAGGACTTCTTTCTATCTTCTATTGTTGAGCTATGGCTTTCCCTTAGGTTCTATTTCCTAGTTTGGTTTGGACCCATTCCTTGTTTTTCTTGATTTGCCATTTTAGGGTTTGTAATGGTTTATTTTGGGGGTTTTGTAGATATTGTTGATCTTGAGCTCGAGAGTGTGATTAGAAGCTTGGTTTGCTAGCTTGGGCCGAAGGCAAGTGGATGAATGGATTGTTTTGAAAACTTATATGTTTTATGGAGAAATCTTGATTTTTCACTAATGATTCTTAATGTGCTTTATCTATTCTTTTTGTAATGGTTTCTATTGCTTTTAAAAATGCATATTGATGAGTTTATTTCTCTCTTGTTCATATCTTGGAAATGTATGCATTATGTTGTCAAGATTACAAATGGTTTCACATAAATGAGTTTTTCTCTACCTTGAGATTGATTGTAAGTGGAAAGAATGGAAAATGAGAAATTTGAAATGAGGAGAATGGAAGTGTCGAATGATGCATTTGAGGAGCTTTTTAGCTCATTTAATGTCTTGAAAACATTGGTTTATAGTTTTCATCATTTCTTGTTAATGGCTCAATGGGTCCTTGTGATTAGTGGGTTTCTTCTCTCTTTTGTGATTGAATGTAAAAAGATGGAGGTGTTTGGGATGGATGTTTGTGAAATTTTGATTGTGTATGGGAGGAGCTTTAAGCTCATTTTATTGTACGAAGATGAATGGGAATGAAGGGAAATGCTTTAAGGGAGAAAAATGGCTCGCAGAAGGGCTTTTCCGCACCTGGCGGTTAGCTAGCGGTCACCTGTCGGCTAGCCGCCTGGTGACTGGCGGCTAACGCCAGATAACGGCATAGCCGCGGTCATTTTTCCAGAGAGCTTCATTTCTTCCCCAAAGGTTCGGTCAGCCCCACGGTTAGCCAGCAGCTAACCGCCGAACCCATCGGCTGCTAACCGCCAGCCAACCGAACCATTTCGGTTGCATTTCCAGTAAGCTGCACTTTGTTAGGCCAACCGCGGTCAACCAGTGGCTAATCGCCAGCTGACCGCTAGGTGACCGAAATCACCTAGAAACCCTGAAATGAAGAGAAATGAAGAGGGGTTTCTATCCCAATCATTCGTGAACCCTTTTAAAGAATGATGGAGACTGTTCACTCGGAGATATGTTTGGAGCCCGTTCGAGAAAGAAACCACATCACAAAGACTCGTTTAAAGTTTTGAAAATCCTAAAGTGTATAAGGAGCCCGGAATGTCTTCAAACTCAAGGAGTACCAAGTCATTATTACAATCGACATACGGGACCCCTATTCACCTTAAATAAATCTTGAAACCGATATTTTGCCCAAATTGCAATAATCCATTGTAGTTCCTTATTTCCGAGATTTACATTACTTGACTCGTCTTCCCGAAAGCATTGAAGTTACACTAGTAACAGTCACTTGTCCCGAAATGTATTGCCCGACATGAAATGACAGTTGTGCCTTTGAGCACCCCCGTCCTGTTTATTTATGTACTTGCACTTGATATATTTCATACATGTTTTGATCTTGTCATTTGACCTATGAGTCGGCACCACTAAGCTTGGATAACCCTGTTGGTCTGATCCACCGACTTGGAGATCACCCTCTTGTCCTGCCAGCTGCAGTTTGGATCCCGCTACCCGGTTTTCACCGTGGTCTTGTCCCGATGCCGCAGATTGCTACTGTGGTAACCGATGCCCGGCTCGCTACCGTTGTCATGTATAGTATATGTATATGTATTTATAAGATCCACTGTTTCTCCTCACCTCGAGTGACTGAGATCAGTGCATAGTTATTGCTCTGTCACTTTAGTGATAAAGGACTTAGCTTCGTGTGGTTACCATCTTGCTAGTTCCCGATTCCTTGGATACCTTACATGTTTTATATTGCTTATTTGTTTTCCAGTAAATGATTCATTTCTTTTATGAAAGTTATTGTTTAAGCAGGTTTTAATGCTTTCCAAGGTAAATTCAGTTATTGTTACATTGTTTCCCGTTCTATGGTTACACACGCTTTAAATGAATACCCGGTTTGTCGAATACCCATGCTTTTACTTATGTTTTAAATGAACATTTGTTCTGCCAGATTTCTATGGTTACACAAGCTTTAAATGAATACCCGGTTTGTCGAATACCCATGCTTTTACATATGTTTCAAATGGATACTTGTTTTGCCAGATCTCCATGTTTTACTCATGCTTTAAATGAATACATGATTTGTCAGATATCCATGTTTTACACCCGTTTTACATAAATACATGATTTGCCAGATATCCATGTTTTACACCCATTTTACATGAATACATGATTTGTCAGATATACATGATCTTTACACCCGTTTTAATTATATGCAGCATTTGATCAAATAACATGATTTATCATATGTTTTTATTCTTCAGTATATTTATTATCTTTTCACCCACCTACCAGACCGTCATGTCCGACCCACTCTTTTTGGCACTCAGGTCCAGACTTCTTCGTCCTGAGATGAGTGCTTTTGTTGGCTGTCGAGCCATGATTTGCAGGTTGTTTTGTTGGCTATGTCATGTAGACATTGGGCTTGACATCGAAGCTACGTCATAAATGGGGTAGTGGTTAATAGCTTACTGTTGTATGGCTTTTATTAGCCTTTTCTTGGAATTCTTAATTAATGTACATTGATAATTTGTAACTTGAACATATGTGGGAACATTTATCCTGTTACTATCAGCTCTGTATTTCGTTATGATGGTTTACTCCAATCTGATATGGTTCTTGATATAATAGCTATATGCAAGAATTTGAGTGCGTCGCGGAATCTGATGGCCACCGACTCTGGGTCGCAACGCCACGAAAGCTTCCGCAAAATATTCAAAATGTGTTGGAATGTGTTGTCCTCACACATGAGGATCTTGGGAGAAAAATATATTTATGCTTAATCCCATTCGCGCCCCCGAGGCTTCGGTTTGGGGGCGTGACATCGACCCCCTGGTCGGCTGGTCCCCATCCATAGTCTCCGGCTATGGGCGCCTCGAAGAACGCGTGTCCACATAATCGGGGTCAACACCTAAGCACCAAGAATGGGTTAGATCCAAGGATCTGGCAAGTTACAATATACAAATAACATAGGATGTATGCATCAAAAGAGTAGAGACAATAATAAGATCAATAAGAATATCCAAGGTACAAATACTAGGCAATTGAGCAAGATAAAGATTTAGAATTAGGAAATTAAGATAAGTCAATCTATCTATTCAACGTGGCACATTCACACAAGCTGGATACCGCGCGATATTATGCCGCGACCCTCCCATACTGAACACAGTCGCGGTGGGGAGATCTCACCAGTGATGGGGATAACTAACCCCGTAAATCACTCATCAATCTCAAACACTCATCACTCAAGAGACTGGACTCGGTATCACACCGTCTGTCTAAAACACAGCTCATCATGATAGCCCACTCAACACTCATAAATAGCTCATACCAGTGATGATCAGTCAACAGGCTGAGCTTAAAACAACTGAGTGAATTTTCGTGCCGACTCAGGAAACCAATGTACAGGTTTGTGTCTGTCTAGGCTTGCCTTGAGCGAGCAAGGTTCTAAAAAGTCCCTAAGAAGTCCAAGTACCAATCATTGGGTCCATACTAAGGCCCACCAAGCATGGCCTTAGTCTAAATAGACCAGGAGAGATCACCAATCTCAATCCAACATCAAACAATCTATACTCATCCAAAATGAGTTACAACTCTATTCACAACAACCTCTCCATCCTAGGGTTCATACATACAACTTAGGCTGTATGAGGGTCCGCCTAGACACAAACACGGGTCAAATTCCTCCAAACTATATCATTAGGTCACCTCTAGGAAATCCTAAGTTCAGGTCCTTCATTTTTCATTTAATTAACAGGTTTAAAACATGAACATAGATATGAGAGAAGTACAATGTATAATAACCTCCAAGCAATGGAATCAAATGGAATTAAGCAAGGGTCCAACCTAGGTAATGGTCCACTCTCAAGTTCAGGGCCTCATCAGATAATTGGATCCCTAACTGCAGTCTCAGATGCCAAAATGTTATATTTGGTGCTCCTGAAGTTATGGGCATCTTTGACTATGTTTAAGGGTCGAATCACTAACAATTCCAATCCCTAAACCTACTTGGTGGTCCCCACGAGTCAAGGTCGAGCCACACCAATGACTCGTGCTTGGCACATTGATGGAAGTTCATTTGGATGGTCAATGGGCCCCACAATCGATCAATCATAAAACAAAGGCTAAACTCACAATTTAGTGTTCACAGTGTGGCAGGTTGACCTGGTAAATGTCGGGTCGATCTGCTCCACAGGAATCAAGGTTGGGACTTGGTTTGGATTCTAGAATTTTCAGTGTACCTGATTGACCAGGTGGTCAGCCGATCGATCTGGTACACAGGTCTACCTAAATCAACAGATTTCAGGCCAAATCTCAACTTCTGCACTAAAGTCTGGGTCTCATGAAAAATCCAGGTCATACACAAACTATTCTAATTGGGTTCATAAAATACTCAGGGCTTATTCAAATTCTAAAATCTAATGTAATTTCCAAAAATATAAATCTTAAGGATCCAAACTCAATTTAGGTTCATTAAAGACTAAGGGTTCTTTTATTTCTAATTTCTAAAATTAATGGGGTCAGGAAATATTATAAAAGTAGCATGTCAAATTATTCTAATTGGGTTCCTTAAAAACTATGGGGCTTATTTCTAATTATTGAAACAAATGGGCTAAGGGATATATATAAAAAAAAAGGTTAAAAGGGTTGTGACAACTCATCTCACCCCCTTGCCCCATGTCAGCACACATCAGCTGATTCCTTTCTTCTTTCTTTTCTCTCTTATTCCCATGCACCCTCAGACCACAGGGACCACTTATTCCATAAAGTTTAGTCACATGGGGTGGCCACAGTTTCACTTGCTCTCACAAGTCACCGGACCACTCAACCTATCTCTTCTTCACTCAACATAGAACACGTTCTGCAATAGAAAGTTTCCAGCAGAAAACGAGATCTCGCCTGGTACATGGAGTACTACAGAAATTGTGGGCCCCACTGATCCCAACCCAGATCAGTCCTCTCCATTAAGGTCGCCCAGGGCTCCACTGGAAGATGTAGGGGGTCTGATCTGCAATTGGTGGCCCATCTGGGCCCCACAATCCCAAAAACGAAACTGCCCTCTTTCTATCTTACTACCGTCTTTTACAATATGAAAGTTAAGATAATGGACCCCACTAATCAAGGACCCGAAATGGGTCTGATCTCCAAGGTCGCCCGGCCATACATGACACTGTGGTTGGACCAGATCAGTGATCCGATCAACCATTGGGTCTCACCAAGCCTGTCGCCCAACTGATTTGCTAAAACACGTCCTCCCTCTCCCTGATCAGGTGCTGGATGGTGGGCCAAACGGCACCCACCTCGCACGGGTCCACCATCTACAGGGTCGCCCGTGGGTCCTTTTTCGGATCCACGGATAAGATGGGCCATCAAGTGGCCCACCCGGATCCTAATATCAATGCAATAAACAACCCATTCACTGTTCCATCTCCGGGACTGTTACAGTAACTCAACCCCTGGATTTCCCTTTCATTCATCTACCATCCATCACATAAACATTAACAAATAGAAAGAGAAACACTTCTATAACCATCATCCAACATCAAACCGGGGCATTGACCTTCCAAATAAAATAACTCATCCATTAAATGGCCAAAAATCCAAAAGACAAGCTCAAAGGAGAGATCTAAATATATAATTACACAACCGAATTGAAAGTGCAAAATCAAGAGAAAGAAATCATGCATTCTATGATATTAGCATAGGGTACTTGCCTCAAATCTGGATTGCAAATGAAAATGGCAAGATAAAGTCCTTAGGAGATTGTAGCAATAATAGGTAGGAGGTGACCCCCTTCTTGAAATTAGGGTTTTGGAGAATTAGGGTTTTAGCTAGGGTTTTGTGAAATGAGAGGTAAATGAGGGATAATTAAGAGTGAATTTATGGTTCATTTCACAATGCAATAGTATAGTTTATATAGGCTAGGGTTTTGGGGGAATTTACCAAAAGGGCCTTCTAGGCTGTATAGAGATATGGATAAAGACATGGGTATTTAGGTCATTTGGTGGAAATTCTAAAATGTTCTCAAGTGGAATACCCCCTATTAAAATCTTATTTACTAATAAGGCCTCAAAACTTCTAGAACCCTATAATATTTATAAATGACACTCTATCCATTCTATAAAATACAAAATAAGCCTAATCAAATTAAAACTTAGGAAAATGTCTATCTATCCCTTACTAATCAGTATCAATTTGCATAATTAATAATAAATAATTTAATTATAATATTCAAATTCAAAAGTGAGGGTCCACAAGGGGTGGGGCCTCACATCTCTCCATCCTTTAGAACATGTGGTCCCCAAATGTAAAAACAAAGTAAGAATATACCTGAGATAAGTCCTTCATCCCTTGATCGCATAGCTCCCACGCAGCCTCTTCTTGGGTGTGGTGCTCCCACTGGACCTTCACCCAATGAATGGTTCGGGTCTGGAGCACCTGATCCTTGGTGTCGATGATGGCAATAGGTCTGGCGATGTATGAAGCGTCTGGCTGGATATCGAGTGGCTGAGGATGAAGAATATGCATAGGGTCCTCCACGTACTTCTTTAGCATAGAGACATGAAATACATCGTGTATTCTCGACAACTCGGGCGGTAGTTGAAGCTTGCAAGCAACGTCTTTGATCCTTGACATGATCTCAAACGGCCTGACGTATCTCTGCGCTAGCTTACCCTTCTCGCCAAACCTAAGGGTACCTCTGGCTGGGGAAACCTTCAAGAATACCTTGTCTCCCTTCTGGAACTCGAGAGGTCTGCGCTGGTTGTCTGTATAGCTCTTCTGTCAGCTGCGGCTGATCTTCAGGTTCTCAACTATCTGCCGAATCTTTTTGCTGGTGTCGCTAACTAAGGATGGTCCATGGAAACTCCTGACACCAACTTCTTCCCAACAAACTGGGGTCTTACATCTTCTGTCGTACAAAGCCTCGAAAGGCGCCATCTTGATGCTCGAATGGTAGCTGTTGTTGTAGGCAAACTCGCAAAGCGGTAGACAGTCTTCCCAATTCTCCTTGTAATCCAAGACACAAGCTCTCAACATGTCCTCTAATGTCTGGTTGGTGCGCTCGGTCTGTCCGTCTGTCTGTGGATGGTAAGCACTGCTGAAGCTTAACTTGATACCCAAAGCCTGTTGTAGGCTCTCCCAGAAGTGAGAAGTGAAACGCGGGTCTCTGTCTGATACGATCGAAGCTGGAATTCCGTGCAAAGAGACAATCTCGTCCACGTACAACTTAGATAGGACGTCGAGTCCTGCTCTTATCAAAACTGGCAAGAAATGTGCTGACTTAGTCAGTCGATCAACAGTAACACATATGCCATCGTGGCGTCTCCTAGTAGCTGGAAGTCTGGCGATAAAGTCCAAGGTAATATGCCCGCACTTCCACTTGGGTATATCAAGCTGTTGTAGTAGTCCTGATGACTTCTGGTGTTCGGCCTTGATCTGCTGGCACGTCAAGCATCTAGAAACATAGCGTTCGATCTCTTTGTTTATGTTGTTCCACCAGTAGTAGCTCCTCAGGTTTTGGTACATCTCGGTGCTGCCGGGGTGAATCAAATATCTGCTATGATGCGCAACTGTTAGGATCTCGTCCTTCAGCTCCTGAATATCTGGCACACACTATCTGTCCTGATAGTAGAGCACTCCACCAATCAATTTGAACTCTGGCCTCTAGTCAATCTGCTCGATCACCCTGACAAGCTTTGGATCGCTGCGTTGACTGTCCTTGACCTTTCCTAGCATCTCTGGTTCCCATGTAGACATGGTAACGAGCATGACTCTTTCGCTGAGCGGCTGAAATTGGACATCTAAGTCCCTAAAGACATCGATCCACACACCCTCTGCTACTAAAAAGTTGACGCGGGCGGTCTTCCTGCTTAAAACGTCTGCCATGACATTCGCCTTACCAGGATGGTATTTGATAGGGAAGTCGTAATCCTTGCCGGTTGTTGAGATCATTCTGGGTGAACAGATACTGCAAGTTGCGGTGGTCCGAATGCACTTCGAACTTCTCTGCATAAAGGTAGTGCCGCCGCATCTTCAATGCAAAAACGACCGCTGCTAGCTCCAAGTCGTGAGTAGCGTACTTCTTCTCGTGTTCTTTCAGCTGGCGTGATCCATAGGCGATGACTTTATCTTCCTGCATCAGAACACATCCTAGGCTTGTCCCTGAAGCGTCTGTGAAGACAACGAATCCACCATTCCCAATGGGCAAAGACAAGATCGGTGCTATCGTCAGTCTCTCCTTCAGTTCTTGGAAGCTGTCTTCACAAGCATCTGACCATACGAACGATACATCCTTCCTTGTCAATTTGGTCAACGGCGCCGAAATCGTTGAAAAGCTCTTAACGAAACTGCTGTAGTAGCCTGCCAAACCAAGAAAACTTCGAATCTCCGTGACATTCTTCGGTCGCTCCCAGTTCACCAAGTAAGTAATCATTTCCATCTTTTAGATAGGTGTTCTTGTGACCCTAGAGAAGCTCTAGCTCCATTATTGAAAGTTCTCTCCTTTTATTCCATTGTTTTAACCCATTTAGCGTTTGTGTTTTGGGTTTTTTTTGTGTAGCTTGGAATCTTGACTTGGAAGTGATTAGAGCTTGTTTTTTACTAAGCTTGGACCTAAGGCAAGTGGATGAATAGATATTTAGAGTGTGAAATGATTTTTATGAGAAATACATATGATTTCACTATTTATTCTTAACTTGCATTGATTTGAAATAAATGCCCATGAATGCATCTTGCTAGCTTATTTAATGTCTTGGAAACATTAGTTTTTAACCTTTCATTTAATGCTTGTTATAGCTCAATGAATACTTGTGATTGGTGGGTTTCTCTCTCTTATGATTGAATGGGGTGTAGAAGGAGGTGATTTGATGAACGCATGTAGAAGTTTTTGGGAAGTGTTAAATGATGATTTGGAGGAGCTTCTTAGCTCATTTCATTGTAGAGAAAGGGGTGGGAAACAAAGGGAATTGATTGGCAGAAGAAAAGGCTCAGATCTGAACTTAGTGTGAATTTCCTGTAGCTGGCGGTCACCTGTCGGCTAGCTGTTTGGTGACTCGCGGCTAACCGACCCAGGTTCAGTTACAATTCTAGAGAGCTACTTTTCTCTTCTGAAGGCGCGGTTAGCCTCACGGTTATCCAGCGGCTAACCGCCGAACTCATCGGCGGCTAACCGCCAGCTAATCGAACCTATTTACGGTTACAATTCCAGTAAGCTGCATTCTGTCAGAGCAACCGCGGTCAGCTGCGCGGTGACCGACCCTACCCAGGAATTTTGAAATATAGAGAAATGTAGAGGGTTTTCGTCCAATCATTTGTGAACCCTTTTAGAGAATGATGAGGACTGTTCACCTGGAAATATGTATTAAGCCCATTTGAGAAAGAAATCACATCACGAGGATCCATTGAATATTTTGAAATTATTGAGGTGTATAAGGAGCACGGAATGTCTCCAAATTCAAGAGTACCAAGATGTTATTAAATCGACATACAGGACCACTATTCACCTTAGACAAATCTTGAACCTGATATTTTGCCCAAAACTTCAATATTTCATTGTATTCCCTTGCTCCCGAGATTTATACTACATGACTTGTTATTCCCGAAATGCATTGCCCGACATGAGATGACAGTTGTTCTTTTGAACACCGCGCCCCACTCGTTTACATACTTGCACTTGGTGTATTTTATACATGTCTTGATTTTTGTTATTTGACCTATGAGTCGGCATCACTAAGCTTGGCTAACCTTGTCGGTTTGATCCACCGACTTGGAGATCCCCCTCTTGTCCCGCCAGCTGCAGTTTGGATCCCGATGCCCGGTTTATTGCCGTGGTCCCGTCCCGATATTCGGTTCGCTACAGTGGTCCCGTCCCGTATATTTATATTGTATATGTATTTGTTAGACCCCGACCCAGACCAAGTCGATTAGTGTGCGATTAGTATGCGTTTAGTTCTAAGTGGGTCTAGTTGTTGTTGGGTTAGAAATGATTAGTTTAGTCTTGGACATAGCTTTGGGAATTTTGAGAACGTTTAGTATTACTTAGACACACTCGGAAAGGTCCGAGTGCGCGTGTAAGTTTGGGAAGATCGTATTGATTTCCGTGTGAGTGTGATTTTGATTTCATTTGAATGATGTTTCGACGTGTTACAACTTTCTTTTTAAGGCCATTCTTGTTTGAAGCCCTAAAACCCATGTTTTGGCTCAAAGAGGGTAAAATTGTCTTTTAGGCACAAATCTGGACACAATTTTCGAGACCTCAAAACCATGTCAAAAATATACTTTTTGGAAACTAGATATTTCGACGATCGTTTTATCCTTCTTCGTCGTAGTCATCTGAGGCCCACAAGATTTTGTTTTCGTCGTTCCAAAGTCAAGTCAGTTTGGCCCCACTTGCTAGTGCCTTAAGTAACTCATCTCTTTCCCCTCTTTGCTTTTTCATTCTAAAACCCAAATCTCTGCAATCTTTCAAGCTAGGGCAAGGAAACCCCTTTTCTCTTCCTCTTCATTCCTCTTGCATGCTTTGGCTAGAGAGCTCCAAAGAGAATTCCAAAGTCATCATCTTCTTCATCTTCTTGCAAGCTTTCCATTGGTACCAATTTCTTGGAACTTCTTGTGAGACAAGCTCTTCATGTTCTTCATCTCTTCTTGTTTGGCCATTGTTAGGTGAGAGCTTCAACCCTTGTGTTTCATGAAGTCATTTGGTTCCTTAAAGATCATGTTTTTCAAGTATTCAAGCCCTTTTTGTTAAAATGGGTTCTTTGTTCCATTTTGTTGAGTTTTGTGTGTTTCCTTGGGTTTTCTTGTAGTGTTGGATAGCTTGAGTTAAGTGCTTCGAGAAGTATTTTAGCATTTGGGCAAGGCAAGTGATCTCTATAGGAATGATGCATGTGTATTTGATTTCATTGTTATTTTTAGAAATTGTGCATAAAAATTGTTTACAAGCTTCATGGATATGTTTTATTTGGTTTTGATGCTTGATATTGTGAGAAATGAACCCTTGGTGAGCATGGAGGCTCAAGGGAGGCTATGTGATTGATTGATGAGAAGAAGGAGAGAAATGTAGCAAAAGTTATGAAAGTGGAAGGAAGCTTCTGCACTCAACGAGCAAGCAGCAGCTTGTTCGCTCGAGCGACCCCTGGGTCCGCTCGAGCGACCAAGCTTCTGTTTGGTCCGAGTGCAGACAGAGAGCTGGCCGTTCGAGCGCACCTTATATTCGCTCGAGCTACCGTCTCGCTCGAGCGAAGTGTCAACGCTTGATCAGGTCCTCTCGAGCGAAGTGTCTCGCTCGAGCGATGTGTCATCACCTTATAAAGTTCGCTCGAGCGAACCTGCCGGACTCAGGGAGAAGAACTATTTTCGTTGTGTATTGCCTTGAGGTTGAAAACTAGACTATGTTAAGGGTTTTAGCTTGACATTGTGTAAATGGGACTTCGAAATGCAACCCAACTTCGGGGACACCAATTCTTGTATATTCCGACATTTGGAGTCTCAATTACACAAAGGTCAATTAGCAGCCTTAACACATGCTTGTCAGATTTCGTGTTTGAATTCCATTTTGGTACGATAAATACCATCGTGTACTAGTTTTGGGATTTCGAATTATAAGCTTGCTTTGAAGGTTTGTTTCAAGAAAAAGGGGATCACTTCCTAAGCGTGTTATGCATATTTATTATGCCCCTTGCTAATCGTGTTCGTCGTGTTTTGATAAGTAACTTCCCCCTTTTTATCCTGACAAGTTTTGATAATATCTCGCGTGTTTTGTGCATTCATGAATTAAGTAAACACCACTGAGCTTAGACTGCCCTTTCAGTTTGATCCACTGTTTGGGGGTCTTTAAACATGTGGACTGTCTGCAGACTGGTCATGTATTTATTACACATCGTGCGTGTCCGGTTCCGCGGCCGGAATTCCCGTCTTTGTGGGAAATATTGTCGTGCTTATATTATGTATATCGTGCTTGTCGTGCGTGCTTGCTCTTTTCATTATATAAATGATAGAGAAAGGATGGGCTCCTTGTGGATTGTAACTATTCATGATATATTATGTACTCATGCTAGTTTGTTTTTGTATCTCAGCTTTGTTCGTATTCTTGAAAAATGTATCTCAGCTTTGATAGTACTTCATACCAAAGATTTGCTTACATGTGTTCTCTAAATGTTATTGTTCATGTTCATGCCTACATTGATTACCTGCCAAACCGTCGTGTTTGACCCTTGTTTGTTGGTGCCCAGGTGCAGGAGACGTTACCTTTGAGGAGGAGCGTCAGGAGGAGGCTTGTGAGCCAACCCCTGTGAGAGAGTGGCAGCCCGACGATGTCATTTAGACGTCGGGCGGGTTCTTGAGTCTCGTCACCTTTTCGTTGGGATTTCATTTTGATTGTTTTGAGAAGTGTATTAGCCTCTGTTGGCTTCTTAGGGAATTGTATCAAAACTTAACTTACTTTTGATCAGTCTCATGACTTGAATATTAATGGGAATGCCATGTTAACTTCTTCTTTGATACTATATCTTGTATATTAGTGTGATAGCACTTAAATATTTTATTGGTGCTTATCTTGTTGTGTTTTGCTACACGCTTCCGCAAACTTGATCGTATGAGTCAGATTCCGCGTGTCTTTGGGAATCCTCACCGCGGGAACCTGTGGGAAAACAAAATCTTCAATAGTAGTAAAGTAATCAATATCATCTACTGCGTCGTGGGCCCGGGGATCCGTTTCGGGGTCGCGACAGTATGTTTCGTTGAATCTCCTCACCTCGTGTGACTGAGACCAACGCCCCGATATACTCTTGTTACTTCGGTGATAGAGGACTTAGCTTCGTGTAATTGCCATCTTGCTAGTTCCCGATTCCTTGGATGCCTTACTTGTTTTATATTGCTCATTTGTTTTCCAGTAAATGATTCATTTCTTTTATGAATGTTCTTGTGTAAACAGGTGTTAATGTTTTCCGAAGTATTTCATTTATTATATATTATTATATCTTTTCACCCGCCTGCCAGACCGTCGTGTTTGATCCTTTCTCTTTGGTACTCAGGTCCAAACATTATTTTTCCTAAGACGGAGCTTGAGGAGGCGGTCGGCGAACCGCAACGTTTAGTTGAGTGGCATGCCGATGATGTCGTTTAGAAGTTCGGTTGCCACGAGAGATGTAATATTTTGGGAATTGTCTAACTCATTCTTTGAGGGATTAATTTGGATTGTACTGGCCTTTGTTGGCCTTTATTCTTGAGATGTTAATTAAATGATCTTTTGTATAACTTTAACAATTATGGGAAACGCTAATGATCATTGCTCACTCTGACATCAAGTCATTTACTTATACTATCAGTATTGTGATTTTGAAATGACTTACCAATTTGATTTGCTACACGCTTCCATACTTAAACAAATGTTATATTGATATGATATCCTCACCGCGGACACCTGTGGGAAATTAAATAAATGTGTGCACCTTACTATGCCACACATTAAACTAGTCCCGATCCCAGATTGGACCCGCGGGTCCGGTCCGGGGTCGCGACAATAACAAAGCCCTTTTATATATATATATGTATATATATAAGGAATATTCATTTGCATCCATATGGTGAGGGACAAACTTAATGGGGCTCATCTAGGGCCCCACTGATCTTGGAACTTGTGGGGGATGGAAAGAGACATATTGGATGGGCCCATATATCAAGTTTGGAGTCAATCCCATGCTTCTAACCCCTTCATCCATGGCCCACAAATTTAACGACTCTATATTAAATCAAAAAATTGACCATCGATCCAACGATCCAATCCATTCAGATAGTTGAAAACTCAAGGGATCCAATGTAATTTAAGAGGTCCCATGTGTGTAGATGGTTTGGATCTATCATAAAGTCGGTCGTACTACGTTGTCCCTCACTATCATATGATAAGGAGTGGGTGCACATGAATATCTTCCTATATATATATAATATGGATGTAAGGAACCTCACTCTTTGTCTCATAGAACTATGAGAGTTACTCTAGTACCAACAACCTAAATGTGAGAGCCCCCACCACTTACTCTCATACAACCATGAGAGTAACTCTCACAAGAGCATCTTCACATATATATATATATATATATGAGGGGAGCATCTCCCTATATTTATATGAGGGGAGCTCTCATAAGTTGCAGTTTATATTATCCTAAGCTGAAACAGTGCGTTGTTATTATTCTCTGTTTTTTTTCCTAACAGTATTGGAAAACCCATTTTTGATTACATTTATCACTAGGTTGGAAATGATGATTAGAGGCAGTTTACGATGGAGAGGCAGCTTAGGAGAACCCCACTTTATATATATATATGTATATGTATATATATATATGTATATATATATATATATGTATATGTATATATATATGTATATGTATGTATATGTATATGTATGTATATGTATGTATATGTATATGTATATGTATGTATATGTATATGTATATGTATGTATATGTATATATATATGTATATGTATATGTATATATATATATGTATATGTATATATATATATATATATATAACCTATGAGACTTACTCCCACAGTATAATGAGAGTAAGGGTAGGGGCCCTTAACTACCGTGAGAGTAACTCTCATAAGAGCATCTTCCTATATATATGAAAATGTTCATGCACATCCATCCCTCACATATTTTGGTGAGGGACAACGTAGTGGGGCCAATTGGTTCGAACTAGTTCCAATTGGCAGTTTTAAATTTGATTTTGACTATCCAATTTATTTTAAGGGCTAAGATTTGATATTTGCCTGTGCCATATCAACAATGACAGCCTCTCATGTCCTTGATCCTCCACTCGTCGCCTTAATGACTATGAAAAAAACATCTCTACATGTTTCATGTTCCTTATAAATGCCGCATCATATAAGGCCCTTTTTATATGAAATCCTTATTCTTAACTCTCCCTTTGCCCACACTGTACTATCTCTTTCTTGTAAATGACATCACAGTGATATTTCTTATAATGATAGCGTCCAATCCATAAAAATAACTCTCTCCCCTCCTTATAAATGAGATTTCATATATAAAAATAACTATCTCTCTTTCCATATAAATGAGATCAAAATGAGATTTTTTTAATAATGGTAGCGTACAATAGAACTGCTCGGAGTGGTATGAACCTCCCTCTCCCTTCTCTTTGTTTATTCTACGTCATCAGTGGCTGTCGTATTTTTTCTTTGCATCAGTGACTGGCTGTTGTATGTTTTTTATCTTATCATTTTGTTTAGTGGGACATGAAGCCTAAATGCTTTATTGATATTCTTGATTGATATCAGTCACAAAGCGAATAAGACAAGCAAGAAATATTGATTGGAGTTTTTGATGGATCCATTGTGATGCCATCATGACTTTAAATAACCCACTAAGTCTAAACACAGTAAGTTTGACCCATTGATTGGGTGATTCACATTCTATAATGGCCCATTGATTCAATGATATGCTAGCTATAAATGGAAATACAACTGATAAAGATAATGAGGAATATTTGTACAGATTTGTCCCATGACTGGGTCAAATGGGCTCGGTTTGAGTTGGGTTGGTCCAATGGGCTGAACCGACCCGCTATCTTTACCACCCCCACCCCCTCTCAAGCTCTAGATGGGAGAATGTGAGCATCGAGAGCTTAGAGACCAACTGTGTGAACCGTGGTGTTAATTGGCTTTTGGTGAAGAAATCCACAATTTGGTTAGTGGATGGGATATATGAAATTTGAATAGTGTCATCTCGAATATGTCAGCGGATAAAGTGACACTCAACTTCAACACGCTTAGTTCTTTCATGAAACACCTCTTCGAAGGCTAGTTTCATAGCACTCACACTGTTAGTATATAAAGTTGTAGGAACTGTAATGGGAACCCCTAATTCTTGGAGTAGCCAACGGAGCAAGATAATCTCAGTAGTAGTGTGACGAATGGTGCGGTATTCAGATTCTGAAGAGGACCTAGAAACAACTTCATGTTTCTTGCTCTTCCAAGAGAAAAGTGAAGAACCAAGAAAGATGACAAATCCTGTTGTTGAGCGTCGGTCATTCACATCACTAGACAAATCTAAATCCGTGAAACCATTCAAATCAAGGCTTGAATTGGAAGACATGTGAAGAGCTCTGCTAGAGGTCCTATCACGACCATAAAATGGGGGTAGGATTAAGGGGCCATGATTAGGGTATTACTGTACCATAATCTTTCTTTTTCTCCAGGGCCCGCATTGGTGAGAATTTCAAGATCCATCACTGTTATGGAATATTTAGCTGAAGCTTGCATTATGGTGCAACCTGAAGTTCGGAGCTCATCGGATTCCGTATTGCATCACTAATGTCTTATTAGCTGCATTTAACTGCACAACATGTCCTCATACTAGTACAACATAAACAGGATATAGGCAGAGCTATATAAGTAAACCGAAGATTTCATTCCCATATTTCAAGTTAGAAATTACAAAAGATGTATTAATTACAATTCCAAAATAAAAGGCCAACAGAGGCCAATAAAACCGAATATAAACCCTAAATAATACTCCTAGGTATTTCGCGTCTCATGTGCAAGGAACGGAGTCTACATGACAACCTTTGCACCTCAATCACACGTCACTTGCGGTCAGCAACCGCCTCCTCAGAAATCGTACAGGGGTACAAGTTAGGAAATCATACCTACGACATCAAGCGTAGATCAGACAGGAGTCTAGCAAATATCCAAGATAAAGAGCATAGTTTGTAGGTACAAGCAGAACATAAATATAAGTGATTATTTTGGAAATTAGTGTTAGTGAGCTGGGCAGGTTGATGCAAGAAAATATGATTAACAGAATCATTAACACAAATTAAATTCAGACTAACGATTACTTGGCAACCACTTCGCATAATCCTCGGAAAGGGGAGCAATTGGAAGCCCCTAACAAGTTGGGTGGAGCTACCTCAGAACTCATCTTGGAGTCCCTTTCACGGGCGTACCTGGTCTGCCCCGGACAGGATTGGTACTTAAGTGACACTGGTCACATACAAGACTCAAACTGCAATGAGCAATACACACACACACACCATATATAATAAATACTAGAATGACAGCTTGGTGGTGCCGACTCGAAAATCAATGTAGAATGCAGGGTTTAGTGCTTAAATTAGGAATTAATGAGTAACTCGGTTACTCACAAGATATATGTGCAAGTACAGGGGTTAACAGACCATTAGAATGCTTTAAAAATAAAACAACGTTGATTCGGCTTTTAAAATAGTAAATTGAATTAAAACTGGTTTTAAAATAATATTTTCTAAGTCCTTTGTTTCCTAACAGTCAGGCAAATAGTACCTTAGGACTCATCCTGGAGCCGCTATCTCTATCATGGGGAAACCTAAATAGAGCTTGGGCAGGTATGTACTTTATTAATGGGCCTTGTCACGGGGAAACTTGAATCAAGCCCAGACAAGGTCTTGCCATGGGGAAGCTTGAATCGAGCTTGGTCATTGGTGACACCAGTCACTTACTGGACATCCCAGAGGGAAGCAATGTACAGTTATACATAAATACTAATAACATAATGATGTCAACTCACAAATCAATGGTACATCCAATGGTCAAGCAATGCGAGAATCGCACGCTAAGACCTTAGGAGTCCGATGTGGCAAGATGCTAAGGTCAGGTCTACAAGGTGCATGACAAAAGTATGAAAAGTTTGATTGAAATAATCATAATCATGCAAATACGGTGATTCTCGAAATTATACGCTCAAAGGAATGGATATTAGTGTATTTTTGTGCACTTGATGCACTTGGATGGTGAGAATATCCAACCCCTAAGTTTGGATAAAAATACGAGTCACTGCCACATGCATTCATAATTGTCCGGGTTTTAAGTATTGAGTTAAAATTTATATAGGGCAAGTCAGGGTACTGGGTTCATCATAGCCTAGGTCTTGATCTCTTTTTCGAGAAAAGACGATCTTTTTTCATTACCCAAGTTTTTAAGTAAAAGCCCCTATTTTGAAGTCAGTGGAAAATTTTAATTTCCTTTATACCTTGGTTAAAATATCCAAGTTTTTGGTTCCAAAACTCATAAATTCTTATGAGGTTAATCGGGTTAAAAACAGGTTCAAAGAGGCTAAAACTCCAATTAAAAGCATCAGTTTTCGCGGGTCCAGAGGTGGCCGGCCTGCCAAAGCATTGCTCAGCTGCCCGGCCGCTGCACACAACAGCTGGCCGCTACACACAGCAGCAGCAGGCCGCTGCACGCACAGCTGCTGGTTGTTGCACGGTGGGGCCCTGCTGCAGGCTGACTGGATCAGTGGTGGGGCAGGGGATGGGTGTAGCTGGGAGGCTGGGCTGAATGATGAGTTGGCCGCCAGGTTCACACAGTGGCTGCTGGACAGTCAGCAAACAACATCTGTTGCTGTCATTTCTCTAAGACAGCCGGGGAAGAAAGGTGAGTGGTGCTGGCCGCTGAGCAGCTGAGAGTGGGAGGTTTTGGCCGATGATAGTCAGCACAGTGACTGCTCCATGCAATAGCCAGCTAACAACATCTGCTGCTGCTCTCTTTCCAAGGGTAGCATGGGGGCGTGGACAATGGGGCTGGCCGCTGGGCCTCATCTGATGGTTGGGGCAGCTGGCATCAACTGCTGCTGCCATGACCCAAGGCAGGAAAAGAAAAGGAGGACGGGTGCGGGAAAGATTGGCCGCTGGGCCTGCTGGCAGCCAGCGCCATCAATTTCAGTCAAGGAGAAGGTCTGAGTGGGGCCCACCGTGAGTGCATTTAGGCCCCGTTTAGTGCAGATCTCTGGTGGGTCCATGGCTGGCTACATGAGAGGTTTTTAAGCCCAAAACCAAGGCAACCAATCACTGAGTTTATCCAATAATAATTAGCCAGTTAATCATGGGTCAAAAACAAGGTGGATAAAAAATCCCATCATAGGCAATGCTAAAGAACAAATCATGCACCTTGACAACATAATTAGCAAGAGTCCATTTCAATCTTAACAAGAATAATGCACTGTAAGATCAACTAGGATGAAACCCAACAAGTTATGTAATTTAAATCGGGTACTTGCCTCTAATCAAGAGCTAACCCAAACTTCAAACACAGTCAAGCCAAGCTCTAAACGAGAGCTTTCTTTTCCAAACACCCATCAAATCTACCTCTTTGGGAATCAAGAAAGAAGAGGTGAAGGAAGAAGAGGGAAAGAGAGAACTTTCTCCTGAGTTGTGGCTGGCCAGTGGAATGGAGTAAGGTTTAATGTACTTGGTGGTGGTCGGTGAGCATTAAAGAGGTAGGTGGGCAATTAATGTGGTTGGTGGGATATTTTTGAAAATGTTAACTAGCGAGTTTGCCTCCGATTAACCAATCTTGGAATGCGAAAACAGAGGTTTTCAGGACTCTGAACAGACTTGGTCAAAGAAGAAGAATTGTAGATCACGAGGAGAGCTTCCCAAAAACCTCTAAATCAGAATTCTCAGAGATCGCTGGCAGAAGTTGTAATTTTCGGAAACACGAATAAACACCTCAAAAAGGGTGTCGGGGGGGGGGGGGGGGTCAAACCGAGCTTTCTAGGCCTCGGATGAGTTCGGGCCGAACATGAAAGTTGTTGGGCAGGTCAAGATCAAATTTTTGGAGCTCAAGATTCACGCATTTTAGGTTTCAAGGAAAAATTCAACTGTCCAGTCAAAGTCTATCAATTTATGACAGAATTGGCCACTTGAATGGTTTCCATGACTCAAATTGATTCAAGTTAAACACAAAAGTTGTCCAGAATGATAATCTTGATCAAATGAACTCAGAATTACATATTTACAGAATTTATGAATAACCCTCTAGTCTTGCTCGAAATTACAAACAAGCTTCAAAAGAGGTCGAACTAGACTCAAAGGCTCTCGAAACTTCCCAAAGTTGTTCGAAGACTATTCTAACATAGAAAACACCACGATTGGCCTCTAATCCCACTTAGCAGTCCTAACCACATAATTAATTAGTGCTAATCCTAGGGTTAAGAGGTCGGGTTCTTACAGGTCCCTTGTAAGTAGCACAGAATTCGAAGAACAACAACAACAACAACACAATGAATAGATGTAGGATGAGTCATAAATTTACTAACTACATGAATAGAATGAGCAATGTTCGGTCTGGTAATTGTGAGATACACTAAATTGCCAACAATCTCACGATAGCAAGTAGCATTAGTGAGTGGAACACCGTCGGAAGGGCGAAGTTTAGCATTATGCTCCATCGGAGTCCATACAGGTTTTTGATTTGTCAAATTAGCACGCTGAATGATATCATTACAATACTTAGTTTGAGAGAGAAGATAATTGGTTTGAGAGTATGCAACTTCTATCCCCAAGAAGTATCGAAGATGTCTCGGATCCTTCATTTCAAATTGTTGATACAGAAATTGATTAAAGGAATGAATGCCCATAAAGTCATTACCTGAAATGATCATATCATTGAAAGGAAGACACATCCTTTGTCCGTGCAACGAGTAAAGAGAGCAGAGTCATAAGCACTTTGTCGGAAGCCAATGCTAAGAATAAAGCTTCTGAAACAATCAAACAAAGCACGAGGAGCTTGTTTTAGTCCATAGAGGGCACACTTAAGAAGACAAACATGATGCAGAAGGCAAACAAGACAAAGAGATGGAGTCATACAAATTTATTTATGAAGAAAACCATTTAAAAAGACATCTTTCACATCAAGTTGATATTGAGGCCACTGTCTAATGGCTACCACAGAAATGAAGGCTCTAATCGATGTCATTTTGGCCACAGAAGCAAATGTCTCTTCATTGTCAATTCCGTATTCCTGGTTATATCCATTTGTAACTAAACGAGCTTTGTACCTATCAATAGAACCATTTGACTTGGTCTTAATTTTGAATATCCATTTACATCCAACAATATTTTTGTTAGCTGGAAGCGGAACAAGGTCTCAAGTATGTGTTTTCTGAAGTGTTACTAGTTCTTTTGCTACGACTGATCTCCATTCTAGAGAAGTAATTGCTTCTTTGTATGATTGTGGTTCAGATAGAGTATGGATGTTTGCAAGAAATGACTTATAGGAAGAAGAAAAGTGGTCAGTACAAACGAAACCAAAACGAGAAACAGGTTTTTGGGTACTGATTGGCAATCATGCCCATCACGCACAGGCACAACTGGGCCCAATACTTGTATTGGAGTTAGATCTTGTATTCTAGTTAAACTACAATGTCAAGTAAGAGCTTTCTATATTAGGATAGCTATAATTTAGAGATTTAAGTTGTATTATGATACTGTTAATAGGGTATTAAACCCTTATATAAGGAGAATGAGAGAACCCTAAAGAGGGACACACGATTTCAACACACACACACACACACACACTCTCTCTCTCTCTCTCTATGTGTGTGTGTTCTATATTACATCTTCTCAAAGTGACATGGTATCAGAGCATGTTTGATCACCTTTGATCATCTTCTAGTCATCTTCCAAGTTCTGGAAGCCTTTAGAGATCAGTCTGATCCTCTTTGATCATTCCTGATCATCGTCGATCACAAGTGGCCCCCCTGAGATCATCATCTCAGCAACAACGGGAATAGCCAATAAGGATCGCATGCTATTGCTCTTCTTTATGGTATTTTTTTCAGTAATTTTGGCTCATCAGAGGTAGGCCATCGACCATATTTTGTGATATCTCAGTTTTATCTAGAAGTTTTCATCACAGCCGTTCAAAATTATGGATTTTGATCCGTTTTGAGTGGGACTTCTTCCAATAGGTGCGAAAATACTTTGCCCTTTCATGCCTAACCTCTGATCTGACCTTTGATCATCTACTGGGGCCCACGTGGCAATCTGTCCACAGACGTCATTGACGTGTTTTTGTGCTATTTTCTGCACTATTTTGTGATGTTTTCTTTACTATTTTGTGCTATTTTTTGCACTATTTTGTGCTATTGCCATTGCTGCTATGATCTCTTCTTCATCTTCCACTGTTGATGTTGCTACTAAGATTCTGGTCATGTTCTTACTACTACTGTCCCTTGCTTTTGTTGCTGTTGTTTGGAATTCTTATTAGTCTGTTATTAATGGAGAAATCTGAAATTGCCCTAGTTCGTTTTAATGGGAAAAATTACACATCGTGGGCCTTCCAGTTTCAAATCTACTTAGAAGGGAAAGAACTCTGGGGCTACATGGCTGGTTCTGAACCTAAACCGGAGGACAATAACAAGAAGATATCGGCCTGGAAAACTAAGGATGCTAAAATCAAAACTTGGTTACTAGGCTCCGTTGAACTCCATTTTATTCTCAATCTGAAACCTTGCAAATATGTCAGTGAGATGTGTGATTATCTTAAATAGATTTATTAACAAGGTAATGTTGCTCGACAATTTCACTTGGAGCTCACATATCTCAATTTTCTCAAGGCACCCTGTCTATATAGGAATATTATAATGGGTTTCGACGAATGTGGTCTGAATATGATGAGATCAAGTTTACAACTGTGTCTGAAGCACTTCTATCAGAATTGCTTCCCTTACAACAAAATAGCCATCAAGACTAGTTTCTCATGAAATTTCGTCCGGAGTTTGAGACCGCCAAATCAAACTTAATGAGCTGGGCTCCTCTTCCAAGCTTAGATGACTGTTTTCAAGAACTTCTGCGGGAGGAACAACGTCGGGTTACAAAAACGACTCTGGAGCAACAGAGATCTACTAAGGCTCCACTTGCCTATGCCACTACAACTAGACCACCTTCTCAGGACATCAGTAAAGTTCAGTGCTATAACTGTAAGAAATACGATCATTATGCAAATGTTGTACGACATTGGTCACGTTATTGAAGAACGTCGGAAGAAGGTTCGAAATTCTACTTCCTACAGCCATGCGCTGTCAGCCCCTGGTACTTACAATGTACAATCAGCTCCTAGTGCTTACACAGTGACTTCTCAACAATCTGTACCCTCTGACTCCGATGGTTCCCTACAGTTTGATTCTCCTTCACAGCCTGGTTCCTCATCCCACTCTGCGTCCTCAACTCTTCTCACTCCTGAAATAGTAAATCAAATTATTATCAATGCCTTGGCATCCATGAACATCTTAGGTACTGATTCGTCTTTTTCTCATATGTGGTATTTAGATTCTGGCGCAAATAACCATATGACATCTTCACCCACAAAATTACAGCATGTTGTTCCTTACTTTGGTAATCTTACTGTTCAAACTGCCAATGAAGACCATCTTCCCATCACCTCTGTTGATGATAGTCTTGGCTCATTACCATTAAACAATGTTTTAGTGTCTCCTCATCTTTCTACCAATTTAGTTTCTGTTGGTTGTTGAGGATAATTACAATGTCTCATTTTCTTCTTCTGGTTGTGTTGTGCAGGATCAGGAGTCGGAGGAAGTGATCGCGTGGGGGCCTAAGCGTGGCAGACTATTTCCCCTACCAATGTCTACATTTATTCAGAATAAATCTTTACACCAGTTGTTTTGTTTTTTTTCTTCTAGAGAATAACTCTCGATTGTAGCATAATAGACTTGGCATCCGAATGCTTCTACGATGTCTACTTTATTTAAATCCGGAATATTAAATAAAAGTATTGATTATGTTCCTTTTGAATGTGATGCTTGTAAATTAGGAAAAAGTGAAGCTTTACCTTTTCCTCACTCCACCACACGGAGTACTGAATGTTTTGACTTAATTCACAGTGATGTTTGGGGTATTGCTCCTCACCTTTCCCATGGACATTTCGAGTACTTTACTACATTCTTTGATGACTATAGTAGGTTTACTTGGGTTTATCTATTGCATTCTAAGTCTGATGTTCTTAATGCATTTCAATTCTTTCTTAGCCATGTAGAAACCCAATTTTCAAAATGCATTAAAACTTTGCGCTCAGATTTGGGGGGGGGGGGGGGGGGGGGAGTATGTTTCCAATGATTTTCAATCTTTCCTAAAGACTAAATGAATCATTTCTCAGCGTACCTATATCCATATACTCCATAACAAAATAGAGTCGCGGAACAGAAAAACAAGCATCTCTTTGATGTAACTAGAACACTACTGATTGAATCATTAGTTCTTCCTCGTTTTTGGGCTGAAGCTCTCACCACTGCAGTGCATCTAATAAACCGTCTTCCATCACCTTCCATTACTCAATTAACACCGCATTTTAAACTGTTTGGTTATCATCCCATGCTGATCATCTACATACCTTTGGCTGTGTTTCCTTCGTTCATCTACCCCCCACAGAATGAACAAAATTAACCGCACAATCTCGCCGGTGTGCATTTTTCGGGTTATGCCATTAATAAAAAAATGTTTTGTTTGTTATGATCCCATTGGTCGTCGCATCAGGGTTTCTCGCTATGTTTTTTCTTTGAAAATCAAATTTTTTTCCATAATGACTTGGATTGTCCTCATCCATCTTCTGCTGCTCTCTTATTGGGTTTTTTTCAGATCAAACAACTATTACTAGGCTTCATCCTAACTTTTTTTCTTTTTTTTTATCATCGTCGGGAAAAACCTACGACTACAGATGCCCATCCACCTGATCCTCCGCCGGCAACTAGTTCCACAACTCCTCATATTCTGTGTCGCTCCTCAAGAACTTTTAAACTACCTGAGCGGTATGAATTCACCCACACTTCCTTGATGACAACCCTTTCTTCTGTCTCTATCTTAAGTTCTTATTTGCAGGCAGTACAATATGATAGTTGGAACCAAGCTATGAAGGCAAAATTGGATGCATTGGATAAAAATCACACATGGGATTTTTTGGATTGTTCTTCAATAATTAAACCCATTGGTTGAAAATGGATCTACTCAATTAAACTTAAATTTGATGGCTCATTGGATAAATACAAAGTTAGTCTCGTGGCACTCGACAACAGGCAAGAATATGAGATTGACTACGAGAATACGTTTGCACCTGTGGCAAAAATGACTACAGTTCGGTTACTTCTCGCCATTGCTGCCTCTAAATCTTGGCCATTATACCAAATGGATGTAAAAAAATGCCTTTCTCCATAGGGATCTGAAAGAAGAGGTCTATATGTGGATACCATAGGGAATCACCCTGTCCATCTAAGAAATCTGTCTGTCGCCTGCGGAAGTCTCTTTATGGTCTGAAGCAAGCTCCTTGGGCCTGGTTCGAAACTTTTCGGGGTTGCCTATGCATGAGTGGCTTTACTCAAAGCCCTTACGATCTGTCTCTTTTCCTGCAAACAATATCTACTGGTGTTAGTGTTCTCCTTGTGTATGTTGATGACATTATTATCACTGGCACTGATGATAGTATGATAAGGTCTATCCAAAAGTCTATCAGGCATTCTTTCCAAATGAAGGATTTGTGCCCCTTGCATTATTTTTTGGGGTTGGAAGTGTATCACTCTCCTAAAGGCCTGATTCTTAATCAATACAAATACACGTCTGATCTTATTGAGCTTGTTGATCTCCATGACTCTTCGCCCGTTGATACACTTGTAGAGGTCAATCTAAAATTGAGTAAAGATGATGGTGACCTTCTTCCTAATCAACATGCCTACGGGCGTTTGGTAAGTAGTCTTGTCTATCTCATCATCACTCGATCGGATATCTCCTATGCTATCAATCTTGTAAGCCAATTCATGACATTTCCCAGACACCTTCATCTGACTACTGTCAAGCACATTATTCGGTATTTGTTGGGCACTATCACTCGTGGTTTATATTATCCCAAGGACAATCCTCTTCAATTGACCGCTCATGCATACGCTGACTAGGCGGGCTATCAAGATACTCATTGGCCTATTGCTAGTTGGTGCAATCATCTCGGAAATTCTCTCATTTCTTCAAAATGCAAGAAACAAGAGTGTGTTTCTCGATCTTCCACCGAGGCCGAATATATGGCAATGTCTTCTGCCTGTTCTGAAATCTTATGGCTCCGGGGACTTCTCTCGGATCTTGGCTTTGCTCAATCCTCTCTTACTTCCTTGGATGCAGATAATACTTGGGCTATCAGGATCACTGAAAATCTTGTTTTGCATGAACGCACCAAACATATTGAAGTGGACTGTCACTTTATTCTGGATGAATTTAAGCGTGATGTCATTTCTTTACCTCAAGTCTCCACTGAACTTCAGTTTGATGATATCTTCACCAAAGGACTTCCTCGGCCTCGACATCAGTTTCTGGTTGCCAAATTACTGCTATATGACTCCCCATCATCAATTTGAGGGGGGTGTCAATCATGTCCATCATGCGTTGGGAAAACTGGGCCCAATACTTGTATTGGAGTTAGATCTTGTATTCTAGTTAAACTATAATTAATCAAGTTAGAACTTTCTAGATTAAGGTAGCTATAATTTAGGGATTTAAGATGTATTAGGATACTATTAATTGGGTATTAAACCCTTATATAAGGAGAATGAGAGAACCCTAAAGAGGGACACATGATTTCAACACTCTGCGTGTGTGTTCTATATTACATCTTCTCAAAGTGACACGGATGGGATAGCTTCTATCAAGAGGAGGATCACTTGCATTAAGAGTAGAAGAGCCATGCACAAGATCAATAGTAGTAGCCTTGGGACGTCGTTGATAGACCTGTAATGTAAGGGGTGGTGGTAACGGAGGTGGTGTAGGTGGTGAGGATGGTGAGGATGTAGAGTCGGCAGGGGATAAACTGTAAGGACCCGACCTCTTAACCCTATGATTTCCGCTAGTTAATTCTTTGGTTAGGTTTGCTAAGTGGGTATTAGAGGCATTTGTGGTGTTTTCTATGTTAGATTAGTCATTGATTAGCTTTGCGATGTTTTGAGTCTCGTCGTCTAATTTGACCTTCCTTTGGAACCTGTCTGAGATTTCGTGTGAAACCAAATCTAATTTCTTGAATTCTGAAAAAATATTATCTTAATCTCATTTGATCGAGATCATCATTCCAGCCAACCTTTGTATTCAACTCGAATCAATTTGAGACCTTGAAACCCTTCAACTGAACATTTCCGTCATAATTGATAAACTTTGACTAGACAGTTGACTTTTTCCTTAGAACCTTAAATCGAGTGACTCTTGAGATTAAAATTTATATCTCGACCTGCCTAGCAACTTTCATGTTCAACCCGAATTCATCTGAGGTCCAGAAAGCCTAATTTGACCCCTGACATACTTTTTGAGGTAAATACGCAGTTTGGAAAATATCAGTTCCTATCCTCGATCTCAGAAAATTATGATTCTTGGCTTGTTGGAAATCCATTTCTTAGACCTATAATTCTTCTTCTTTGACCTGATTCGTCTGAGGTCCTGAAGACCTTCGTTAACTCGCTCTAAGTTCAGCCAAGGTGGTAGCAAACTCACATTATAAGCTTTTGCAAAATATCCCAACTACCACCACCTACCACATTGAATGCCACCTACCACCACTACTTATCTTTACTACTTCTCATTCCTTGCATTTGCAACCGGCCACATCAAATGAGAGAGTTTCCCCTCTTTTTCTCTTTTCTTCTCTTCTTCTTTCCTCCCATGACATGTTGTAGAACATCTTCTTGGAGGCTTATCTTGCCCGATCCAGCCCCGCCAATCAACTTCCCATCATCTCCTTCGCATCATACTCTGTTTTGATTTGAATTCGACGGTGGCATCCCTCTCATGCAACCCCCCTTCTTCTTCCTTAATCTTCAAGAGAGGTAGGTCCTCTTTCTTCTTGGCTAGAACCCATCTTTTTCTTCACTGTGTGCTGCTTTGGTGGGCTTTGACTGTGTATGGTTTTTTCTTTTAGGATGGACTTTTGGGGTTTTTGTTTAGAAGAGAAAGCTCGCGGATGGAGCTTGGCTTGACCGAGGTTTGAGGTTTGGTTTAGCTTCCCGATTAGAGGCAAATATTTAATTTAAACTGCATACTTTGGATGGTTAATCTTACTTTGATTTGATCTGCCATGTTAATCTTGTTTAAGGAAATAAATCTACTTTTGTTAGCCCCTTCCATGGTTGGATTTGTTTGGGGAAAAATCTGATTTTTAATGATTTAGATTTAATCTGAATGGGCCTTAAAAATGGGAAAAATGAACTTTTCTTATTTCTGTGAAACCAGCCATCACCCCAATCTCACTGTGAATCCTTGTCTGAAGAGGCCACCCCACCTGTGGGGCCCCTGCCTTCTTTGATTTAGATCAGCAGTAGGGCCCACACCTCAGCCCCTTTGGCAAACAGGCCCAGCGGCCATTGGCCTTTCTTTTTCTTCTCCTTCTTGTCTCTGTTTGCTACAAACAGTTACTGTTTGCTCACTAAGCAAGTGGCCAGTCCACTGCACTGCTGCAGCCGGCCATAACTCTGCACTCAAGCAGCCAGTTCCCCCCTTGCACTCGCCCCGGCCAGCTCCTCTCCCTACAGACAGCAGACAGCAGACAGCAGCCAACAGTCCCCCTCTTCCCAGCGGCCATTGTTTCTCCATTTCCAATCGGCCAACCTCCATGTACAGTTCCCGGCCACTGTCCTCCCTTGCAACTGCTCTCGGCAATTCCCATACACTTAGCCCGCGGCCAGTCCGCCTACTGCTCCTACCTGCCAGCGGTCAACCTGAACTCACCCCTGCCTACCGGTCAGTCCACATGCAACACAGCCAGCCGATCACTTTCTTCTCTAACCTGCCAGCTACCGACCATCCGTCTCTCCCTCGCAGCCGACCACTACATTCTTTCCTCAGGCCAGTGGTTAGCCCACTGATGCCTTGTCACATCCCAGTCCCAAATCACCCTGGCCTAGGGTAATCCTCAAGGTGAGACACACATACTCCCATGATGATGTACCTGTCTCAAGCCAAATACAACACACGAAGGAGAAAATAACTTTTTCCACACTTGAATCTAGCTCACTAGAACATATCAACAATATTTAAATTATAGTGGAAGCTGTAATTCTTACACATGAAGGTATCATTTCTCATTCAGTCCAATTAAACATTCAAGCTTACTACAAAAGAATTACACAATTATATACCTTGCCTTATAAAAGAGGGTGTATAAAAGAACCCTATACAATTATACAAAAAATATGTTCAAAAGTATAATTAAAAGAACCAAGTGTGACCTACACAAAAAGGAGTCATTCACACTCTCCACTTAAGCTCTCAAAAGAATCTGTCCATAGCTCTCCGTTGACTGAACTACACAGGGCCATTTCCCGGCCACTCCTCTAATCCTGGAGGAACCTCTTCGATTTCCTCCTCTCCCTCCTGCACCTCCTCAAGATCGGGAGTTGTACTTACGTTTGTGACAAAAAAATAGCATCAGGAATACGACGATTCGGTAAATATAAGCATTAATAATAAATCACATGATGTATTAAATCAAATTTATAGACAATTGATTAAAAGATGTCAATATCAAGTAATAACTAGGCAATTGTGCCAAAATCGAATAATTCATGCCTTACGAATCATTGGGGAATAAAACACACTAGATGGTTGCTATATTAAGGTCATCCTCTCAAGAGAGATCGAATCTAGTTGGGATATCACTAGCGGCCCGGCCAAAGGCTAGTTGGCTGCTCGGTTTTGGAGTTCCGGTGCTCCAGATGATCTACTACAGTGATCTCGAATAACTAAACCAAGTTTAACCCCGTCGGGTGTCACGAGGTCAAAGCTCAGTACTGCTAGACCAATCGGATCGAATAAATACACACATGAGTCAGATTGTTTTTACTTGAATTGAATCGAATCATTAATATTCAGAATATTTCACACATAATTTACTCATCTCAAATTTCAATTAAATATCTTATAACCGTACTAGTATAACTAATAGAAACGAAACAATTTATGCATATAAATCATTATTTAGAATTTGAAAGTCAAATAGAAAATGAATCCCAATATGCACATGCATTGATTAAGAAGAATCAAGGGTCATTTACTAGGCTCTCGTCCTTCACATTCTCACACGATGAAGTTTAGAGATTTGGTGTATGGCTTTCTTTAATTTGGTGCCACTTTGTATAAGTGTAGTGTACCGGGTTCTCCGAGCCTCATCCATGACAAAGTGTTAGATGAAAGATAAAATTCACATGAGATGATCTTAGCCTCAATAATTTCTCACGTGGTTAATTACCATTGGTTCGTTGATCTCGTTAAAGATGCCATTTTCTAGGGTCCTATAAATCCCTCGGAGTCAGTCCAAGATCCTAATTGGTTTCGTAATTACACAATATAAGGCATTCGTCAACTTCAGTGGGCAAAAAGAAGCATTTTTGGTCAAAAATACGGGCCCAACACAGAACCCCACCTCGCTATAGCGAGCCCACCCAGAAGGTGGTCTCGCTATAGTGAGGTCCATCCTCGCTATAGCGAGGGACACTGCTGTCCGCTCATCTCTTTTTCCCTCTTTTCTTTTGTTTCAAGTCCCCACCTGCACTTACATTTTCAACATAAAATAGCACATGTCATCATTCAAACTACCAATTTCACATGCATTTGTATAAAAAGATTCCACATGCACATGCATTTGTATAAAAAGATTCCACTCATTTCAAACTTCCTGCACATGCATTTAGATATAATGCTCCGCTGGCACATATATTTACATGTACACCCTCATACCTTACATGTTTTTATTTAACTACACTACTTCATCACCAATCCCATCTCATCTTCACCTTTCCAAATTAAGACTACTAACACCCAAAACTCAAACCCATACTATAATTAATCATTCTCAATTTATGATCAAAGAGGCTTATCACAGTAAGAGGAAAATAATAGAATTTGATAATCCAATCGAAGAATAAAACCACATGCATTAATACTTAAAGCTTATACTAGTCTCAAATTAGCTTTCCAAGCCTTTTCTCAAACCTTTGCTCAAAAGATTCAAAAAAACCCCAAATAACAAACCCCTAACCACAAATCCAAATGAAAAATGCAATAAATGGTTATGTATGACTATAAATGAGTCTCTTGACTCCATTTCAACTCAAAAGCATAAAAAGAATGGGGTTTGATTCTTACCTATGAAGTGATTTCGAATTTGTGACGGGTTAAAGAGATGGGTTCTTGTCACAATGAGCAGAGGATGAAGAAGATGGAGATGGACCCAAGTTATCTCTCCATACTCAAGCAACAATCTCTCCTAGCAAATGAAAAAAGAAAAGAGAAGATAATGGAGAGAAAAAAAATGAGGAGAATGGTTCTTCTCTCCCAGCCACAATGAACAACGAATGAGTGGAGAGGTTGGAGTGATAAAGGGGCCCAATTTGCACAAAGGTCCAGTGGTTTTCATGTATTTTCATTTTAAGTCAAATGAGGGCCCACCTACTCAATATGTGCTCAAATAAAGTAGGGTTCAATACGAAAATTGACGTGCTCAACGAGATACACGCGATGACGCCAAGATGACGTGCATATGATGCAAAATGAGAAAATCACTAATTACGTAAAAGCCCTCGACTCTACCCAACCAAGTCAAATCGGTCCCAACTAACTATTCAAGACTCATAACTCAACTAACTCATCTATAAAGAACTAATAAGCATTAATTATCATAATTAGTAACTAAGTATAAATAAAGTAACTAAATCATAATTAATTAGTACTAATTAAACTTAAATTGGGTCGGGGGTGTAACATGCCTTCTCTCCATGCCAGCAGCTATCAGCTGCATCTCTTCCTAGCGGCCACTGCTGCTTCACACTGTAGCCGGCCACTACATTTTTCCCTTCAGCTACCGGTCAGTCCCCCTGCACAGAGCAGCGGCCACTCCACTCCCAGCCAGCGGCCATTGCAACCACCTTCTTTCCCCAGCAGCCATTGCTGCAACACAGCAACCGGCCATACATCTCCCCCATGCCGAATGGCCAGTGCACCTGCACAGCAGCGGGCCACAGTTCATTTCTCCTTCAGCCCAGCGGCTAGTCCCCTACTACTTTTTCTCCCCTACAACCTGCACCTGCACTACTTCTTCCCCCTTGCCCAACCGACCAACTGCACAACCTGCACCTGCACGACTTCTTCTCCCCTGCCCTGCACCGCCCCAGCCACTGCACTGCCCTGCACAGCCCCTCCACAGCTTGTAACTGACCTCCTTATTATTTCTAGCTGCAGCTACACCTCCTCCCTCCACCTGCACTGCTTCCACTTGCAACATGTCTAGCCCACTTGCCACTTGCCCAGCCCACCTGCACATTCCTAACAGGCCCATGACCAACAGCCATCAGCTGAATGCTAGCTGTGGTTGCCATTCAATAGGTCCCAGCTACTGTGTACAACTTGGACCAATGGGACCCACCTTGGGACCCGCAGAACCTGACCCTTAGGCCCTGTTATATGACCCTTGGAAACTGAATTTTAATTAGAAATTTGGCCTGATTTATACCTGTTTTCAAAATTGATAAATTGTCCTTCAACCTGAAAATAGGGGCTTTTGACTCAAACCCTGCCAATATAAGAGACTGTTTTCTTCGAAAAGAAGACCGAGACCTAGACTATGATGAACCCAGTACCCCGACTTGCCCAATGATTAATTTAATTCTGTATTTAGACTGATGAGAGCCTAAAAGATACATTTTAGGCCCCTTAATGAGGACTTGGTTATACCGTCGATAGAGATTAATTAGCTTAATTATGTTATTTTATTGTTTGTAGGTATTACAAATGCAAGGAGCGAAATTCAGAGCTAAAATGGAAGAAATCCCACAAAGCATGACAAACCGGAGTTGCAAGTAAGAAAGCTGCCAAATATGGGAAGAGACTCAAATAAGAAAGCAAAGCAAGAGTCCAAACATGCCTTGGACATCCAACATGGGTCCCACTCACCCCATAGCATGCCAACATGGAAGGTCTTCTAATTGTACCATGATTCTCGGAATTTTCAGAGGCAGCAACTTGAAATGGTCATAACTTTCAACTCGAGTGTCGGATTCGTGAAATCTACGTACCGTTGGAAAGCTCTTTTCGAGTAGATATCCTTGGAGTCCAAGATTGTATAAATCGAAGCTATATCGAGGGAAATATGACCTTCCGAAGTTCGCTGTGATGACAAGTGGGCCCGGACCCGACGGGAATCCATCTCCTGCACGAATTAAAGACGTTTTTCACCCCAAAACTTATAAATAAGAGCCCAAACTCGTTTTTGGGGATATTCACACTTTGGGAGAAGGTCTGAAGAAGGTTTTGGTGTTAGGGATTTTGTATTTGCAATTTGATGGATGCATTAGCATATTCATATCATTTGAATTTACACTCTTGCATTGTTTCTGGTTTTATACATGCATTGCTTTTAAGATTTGTAAAAGTATTGTTTTATGCATGTTTTGGTTTTAAACTTGGATGCATTGGTTTTAGAATTCAAACTCTTTCGAAAACCTAATTCTTTGTGCATTACTTTTGAGAAATCATATTGAGAATTTAGGTTTATGCCTTGCATACATTTATCACTTTCAGAATCATCTTTGTATGCATTTTCATTTGAAAAGAGTTTTTAGAAATCAAGCTAGCCTTTGGATTTAAAGTTTCAAATCATTTTAGGCTCTTTGTGTTTCATGTTTTTAATCATCTTAGAATGACTTAAAACATGTTATTTAAGCTTGGTTTAGTGGCCCAAAAATCCCACAAAGAAATACCTTCAATTTTGGAAAAAATGGATTTTTTGGTCCCAGGGCAGTCACCCGGCAGTGTCGCCGGTCGACCGAGACCTGTATCTCGGTCGACCGAGACAACTGCAGGCAGACTGCACCCTGTAGCACCAACGGTCAGAATTCTAGCCGTTGTGTGTTCATGGTCGATCGAGGCCTCTTTGCAGGTCGACCGAGGACTAGCCGTTGGGCACTTTTTGGCTATAAAGTCCATTCATTTCCAACCTTTTTCAAGGCTTGAGATATGAACCTTTGAGACCATTTTGGAGCCAAAGAAAGGGGATGAAGTTGGAAAGGCTAGAGGGTCATTAGGAGAGCTAAAGCTTGGATTAATGAGTTAAACCACCAAGTAAGCTCTACCTTTCTAAAACATAGTTTACATGCTTTGTTTAAGTTATTGGTAATTGATTTCGTGCATGTTAACTATGATGTGATGAATCCATTCTTCTCTTAATCTTTGATGTAATTAAGATTGGATTCCTCACTTTGTTTTCATCCAAGTTGTTTTTAAATCTTCTTAATCATGCTTAGCCTAAATCTTTGATTTCCTTTATATAGCATGATTCATTTTCTTGGTTGAAACATAACTTGTTGTTTTCATTCATTTAAACATTAGTAAAATTAATTTGGTTTTGAAAACAACATTGCACATGCATCACATGTTCTAAGTTAGTCATTTTCATACAACTTGTGATTCTTTGATTTTCATATCATTAACAAGTTATTTTACATACATGTGATTTGCATTAAACTTCAATCAAATCTTGTATGTGCCTTAAACTTTGAAATGCTTTGAGCATACATTTGAATAAGCCTTCTTTTTAAACTTGATTGAAGTTATCACACACACACATCATGAGCATTCATCTTTGCATTCATATAGTGTTTGTGTGAGTTTGTTTTAAACTTTCATATTAGCCTATTTAAGAGGCATTTTCATTGAGCTTAATTTGTATCTCTTAGAGTGATCTTTTGTGAAGACACTTTCTTAGAGAAATCTTTAATCGTAAAGGTTATTGCTTAGCCTAAGAAAAGCATCTTGTAAGGTTATTGCTTAGCTTAAGAAAAGCATCTTGTAAGGTTATTGCTTAGCCTAAGAAAAGCATCTTGTAAGGTTATTGCTTAGCCTAAGAAAAGCATTTTGTAAAGGTTATTGCTTAGCCTAGAAAAACACATTGAGAGGTTGTTGTTTAGCCTAGAAAAACAACATTGTAAGGGTTATTGCTTAGCCTAGTAAAAAGCATAAATAATGGAAATCCGGTGGGGTGATTGGATCACAAGCCGGTAGTGGACGTAGGCATTGAGGCCGAACCACTATAAACCTTGGTGTTGTGGTGCTTGCATTTGTGGTGATTGTTTATTTTAGCTTCCGCATATTGTATGGTTAATCATCACATGTGACTAGTTTTGTTAAGAATTAAAATTTGTCTAAATTGGTCATAGTTGTAGCACACCCTATTCACCCCCCCCTCTAGGGTTAGGATCCCAAGGACTTTCATTTGGAGCTTTTGGAAGCGTAGCCATGGCGATTTCATCAGAGATTCTTCGCCAATCATCTTCCATGCGTAACTAATTCCTCATCTTTGGGTTGCGATGAAGCCCTAACCTTTTGTTTATGGTGATGTATAGGTTTAGGGTTTATTTTAAACGCTTTTGATTATATGACAGGATGCTAATCCATTGAATGGATTTTATGGATGCAATATTTCATTCTTTGGTATTTTAATCTTGTAGATTTGAGTACTAAGTCATATAATGATGCTTGAATGAATGTGCTTGTTAGATTTAGGATAATCTATGCCATAGAGATAGGTTATGCCCTGATTTACATCCACATCCTTTATTTGTTGACTCTAAAGGTTTGTAACCAAGACGAGTCTCTGTAGCGTTGACAGTAAAACCCTAGGCCTATACTTGCCAATGTGCGAGGTTAGAGTGGATTCGTGCCCTTAGATCTTTTCTCTGATTGAATCAAAGTTGTCTTTAATTTGTTAATTTAGAAATCTTTAATTTGTTAATCAAAACCAATCAACCCATTACTTCATTTTCTAATAGGATTAGTTTAATAATCAGAAATTTGTTTTCCAATAGGATTAGTTTAGGAATTTAGGAAACAACGCAACTTAGCCTTTTTGTCCCAGTGGATACGATACTCGGTTAACATCTCTGCTTTTGCAAGCGGAGATAATAGCGGAGAATAATTTATAATTGCAACCCTGTTCTAGGATTGATCATAATTTTGGCGCCGTTGCCGGGGACAATTAGCACGGTTGTTTGTTTCTTTTAATTCTAGTATTAGTTTAGTCTTTCCTTTTTCTTTTTCTTTTACTTATTCATCTTTTCTCACATCTTCACCATTCTTACTGCAGGATATTGAGTCTAACACAGGGAACCCTAAGGTTTATGCAGGATCCAAGAGCACTGTTGACAACTTGAAAGTCCTACTCAAGTGAAAGAGCGCTTATACCTGGAGCGCGGTAAGCTTAGACTTTCTAATTCTTTTCATATAATTGCAGTAAGTTTTGTGTGTGCATGCTTGGTCGTCGCTCTTGTCATCCAAATTTGATTTCTTTAGACCAAAATTTAGAGCGAGCCCTTAGAAAAATTAGATCATCTAAACATCGTTCTGCTGTCTCACACACAAATTCATTAATGGCTGAAGAAAGAAAAGAGGATGAGGGTCCTGAGGCTCCACCTCTCCAACCCTTGAAGGAGCACTATACTCCGTCCGAATACGCATCACCATCGTGTATTCAGCTGCCTGTAGTACAGGCAGCTCAATATGAAATCAACCCCAGCACAATCAATCTGATCCCTTCTTTCTATGGCTTGAACAATGAGGACTCGTACAACCACATTGATGAGTTTTTGGTTATTTGCTCCACAGTGTGAATAAACAATTTCAGTAGTGAGACCCTAAAATTGTTTCTCTTTTCGTTTTCATTAAAGGACAAAGCCAAGTATTGGCTGAGTACTTTACCTCAAAACTCTATCAATTCTTGGGCCCAACTCCAACAAAAATTCTTGGACAAATATTTCTCTGTGGGCAAAACAAATCAGTATAGGAGATCCATCACATCCTTCGCCCAAATCGACAGTGAACAGTTTCATGAGGCGTGGGAAAGATTTAAGGATCTCCTTAGAAAGTGTCCTCATCACCAAATTGCCAAATGGCAATTGGTGCAATTCTTTTATGATGGGCTATCACCCGAATGGCGAAACATGGTAGTAACTGCCGGTGGGGGATCAATTATGCTGAAAAATGAGGATGAGGCATGGGAACTTTTTGAGAATATGAGTGAGACATTTCAGCACCATGCCTCCACCGCTAGATTGGAGAGGCCAGCAACCTCGATTTTGCAGAAACCTAAGGGGGTATTTGAAATTCAGCCCTCTAATGAGCTCACAACCCAAGTGGCTGCCTTGACCCAAAAGTTAGATCAGCTGATTTCTGGGGGACAATCTCTCCAATCTTCATCTCCCCAGCCCCCTGCTCATCAAGATGCTTGCCCTTTATGCAACAGTCCCACTCACTTTGTAAGTGACTGTCCTGCAGCACCCCAATTTCTTGAGTTTGTGCAAGAGCAGGTGAATGCTGTACAGGGGTTCTCCAAACCGGGCAATGATCCTTATTCGAATACCTAAAACCCGGGATGGCGCAGTCACCCCAATTTTTCATGGAAGTCGCCCGGTCAGGGAACTTCTTTCTCTCAAATGGGAAATAGGCCTAACTTTTAGTATAATCCTGCAGCCTATCGTTCCCAACAATCCTACTAGCCACCCAACTCTCAACCCCCTCAAAGAAACCCATCATTTGAGGAGACGGTATTGCAGGAGCTAAAGGAGCTCAAAGTAGGTAATCAACTGGTCCACTCTCATTCTCAGTCCATAGCCAAGTTAGAGGCCCAGATGGGCCAAATAGCCAGTGCTCTGAATAGAAGAGAAGAGGGCCGTTTACCTAGCCAACCCACTGTCAACCCCAAGAATACTTTCGAGGTGGGAAGTAGCTCTCAACCTCATGGTACTTATCATGAGGAAGCTAAGGTAGTTGTCACACTGAGGAATGGGCGTGAGGTCGAGACTAGGCCTGAAGAGCCTTCGAAAATCATTAGAAAATCTGCCCCAGACCCCAAAAGCTCTAGGGTGGAAACGAGTCCCAAGTAAAAGGGAGTCAGCACTCCCACTTCTTCATCTATCCCAGCTGAGGCACCCACTTATGTGCCTAAAGTCCCTTTCCCCACTTGTCTGGACACACCCTCTCCCTTAGGGAAAAAGGGAGCAACCATGGATGAAATGCTAGATGTGTTCAAACAAGTAAAGATCAATCTACCTTTGCTGGATGCTATCAAGCAAGTGCCTTCGTACGCAAAATTTCTAAAAGACTTGTGCACCCAGAAGCGTAAATCCAAACCCAATGTGTCCAAAGAGGTCCTGCTCACCGAGCAAGTGAGTTCCTTAATTCAGCATGACACTCCTCCGAAGCTGAAAGATCCTGGCACCCCCACTGTAACTTGTACAATTGGGAGTCACATTATTGATCATGCGTTGTTGGATCTTGGAGCTAGTGTCAATCTCTTGCCTTACTCACTGTATGAGCAAATTGGGTTGGGTGAGTTGAAACCCACTACAGTCACCTTGAAACTTGCTGACAGATCCGTCAGGGTGCCCCGGGGTATAATTGAGGATGTTCTTGTCAAAGTGGACAAATTTCTTTTTCCCGCTGATTTCATTGTCCTTGACACAGAACCAGTGCCAAACCTACGGAAACAAACTCCAATCATCCTCGGCCGCCCCTTCTTGGCCACAGCTAATGCGACCATTAATTGTCGCACTGGAGTTATGGATGTTTCCTTTGGCAATATGAAAGTAAGGCTGAATGCTTTCAAGGCCTCCCATCAGCCCCCGGAAAATGACGACTGTTTCACAGTCGATGTTGTTGATGAGCTAGTTGATGAAGCCCTCCCTTATGTGTTAACTGAGGACCCCTTAGAGGCTTGCTTATCCCATTTTAGCTTTGATGAGTATGATGTTGACCAATCGATTACCGAGGTCAATGCCCTTTTGGATGAGGTAGCTATGCTGGATTTTCTCCCGTGGAGAGCAAAGATTGAACACCTACCTCCACTCTCTAAAGCACCAACCCCTCCCTCGATTGAAGTTCCTCCCAAACTTGAGTTAAAACAACTTCCTGCTACACTCAAGTATGTCTATCTTGGACCAAAGGATACTTTTCCAGTCATCATTGCTTCTGATCTATCTGATGATTAGGAAAGTCAGCTCTTGGATGTGTTACAAGAGCACAAAAGTGCAATTGGCTGGTCTGTAGCCGATTTGAAAGGCATTGACCCCTCCATCTGCATGCACCGCATTCATTGCGAAGATGACGCGAAACCGTCACGTGAAATGCAGCGTCGTTTAAATCCTAACATGAAAGAGGTGGTCATGAAAGAAGTACTGAAGCTTCTTGATGCGGGTATTATATACCCAGTTTCTGACAGTAAGTGGGTGAGCCCTACTCAAGTGGTGCCCAAGAAGTCTGGCATCACGGTTGTGGAAAATGAGAACGGAGAACTAATTCCCACACGTACCACTACTGGGTGGCGCGTGTGCATTGATTACCGAAAGTTGAATTCCATGACCCGAAAGGACCATTTTCCCCTACCTTTCATTGACCAGATCTTAGAAAGGTTAGCTGGCCAAGAGTTTTATTGTTTCCTGGATGGTTATTCTGGATATAACCAAGTGGCCGTCTACCCCGATGATCAGGAGAAAACAACTTTCACGTGTCCTTTCGGTACATTCGCTTACCGGAGGATGCCATTCGGACTCTGTAATGCACCCGCGACTTTTCAACGATGTATGATGTCTATCTTCTCCGACATGGTGGAGAAATTCTTAGAGGTTTTCATGGATGATTTCTCTGTTTTCGGACCTTCCTTTGATGAATGTCTCCATAATTTGGCAAAGGTGCTGAAACGTTGTACCGAGACAAACTTGGTCTTGAGTTGGGAGAAAAGTCATTTCATGGTGCGAGAGGGTATCGTTTTGGGGCATATCGTCTCTGCTAGAGGCATTGAGGTGGATAAGGCCAAGGTTGATCTGATATCCAAACTTCCACCTCCCTCAACGGTTAAGCAAGTCCGTTCCTTTTTAGGACATGCAGGGTTTTACCGTAGATTCATTAAAGACTTTAGTAAGATCTCTAGACCCTTGTGCACATTGCTCACTAAGGAGGCCTCGTTTGACTTTAACGAGGCTTGCATGCAAGCTTTTGAAAAGCTGCGGGAGGCCTTGTCTACCGCCCCTATCATTCAGTCACCAGATTGGGCCCATCCGTTTGAGATTATGTGCGATGCTTCCGACTATGCGGTCGAAGCAGTCCTGGGCCAACGGGTGAACAAGGTTCCACATGTTGTCTATTATGCTAGCAAGACCCTCTCCGATGCCCAACTGAATTACACTACGACGGAGAAGGAATTGTTGGCTGTTGTGTTCGCCTTGGATAAATTCCGGTCTTATCTTTTAGGATCGAAAGTTATAGTGTTCACAGACCATGCTGCGTTGCGGTACTTGTTGTCGAAAAAGGACACTAAGCCAAGATTGATTTGGTGGATTCTTTTACTTCAAGAATTCGATTTTGAGATTCGGGACAAGAAGGGTTCCGAAAACAGTGTAGCTGACCACCTATCCCGGATCTTGGTGAACACCACGGAAGACACCTTACCCTTACATGACTCATTTCCAGATGAGCAATTGCTTATGGTGTCCAAAATCGCCCCCCCTGGTATGCTCATATTGTAAATTATCTGGCAGTGGGGGCAATTCCTTCAAATTGGTCCAAGCAAGACAAGGATCGTTTCTTCTCCCAAGTAAAGATGTATTTTTGGGAGGATCCTGAACTTTTCAAGTTCTGTCCAGACCAAGTGATTAGGAGGTGTGTACCCGAGAGTGAATATAACAGTATACTGACTTTCTGTCACTCTCTTGCGTGTGGAGGGCATTTCAGTGGGAAGAAAAATGCTACAAAAGTGTTACAGAGTGGCTTCTATTGGCCCACTCTTTTTCGAGATGCTCATCAGTTTTGCAAAACCTGTTTGCGCTGTCAGCAAACAGGTAACATGTCTAGGAGGAACATGATGCCCCTACAACCGATTTTGATTGTAGAAATTTTTGATGTATGGGGCATCGATTTTATGGGACCGTTTCCGCCGTCTTTTGGTTTTCAATATATTCTAGTGGCGGTTGATTACGTGTCCAAGTGGGTGGAAGCGGTTGCTACAAAGACTAATGACCACAAAGTTGTGGTCAACTTCCTGCAGAGCAATATTTTTAGTCGTTTTGGCTGTCCGCGAGCAATAATAAGTGATGAGGGAACCCACTTCGTGAATAAACACTTTGAGGCGCTGGTTAAGAAATACTCCATCACACATAAGGTAGCTACACCTTATCATCCACAAACCAGCGGCCAAGTCGAAGTGACCAATAGGGAAGTCAAGCGTATTCTGGAAAAAACGGTCAAACCCGACCGCAAAGATTGGTCGTTGCGGTTAAATGATGCCTTATGGGCTTACCGTACTGCATACAAGACCCCAATTGGTATGTCCCCATATCGATTAGTGTTCGGCAAGGCCTGCCACTTGCCCGTGGAACTCGAGCACCGCGCCATGTGGGCTATCAAGCAATTCAATTTCGATATGGCCGCTGCCGGTTCTACTATAAAACTCCAACTCAATGAGTTGGAAGAGATTCGGAACGAAGCCTACATGAGTTCAAAAATTTACAAGGCTTGGACTAAAGCTTTCCATGACAAACACATTTTACGAAAGTCCTTTGAGCCTAATCAGAAAGTTTGGCTTTTCAATTCCAAATTGCGTCTCTTTCCAGGTAAATTGCGGTCACGGTGGGATGGACCATATGTGGTGACCAAAGTTTTTGACCATGGTGCAGTAGAAATTCGCAACTCCAACACGGGGGGTGTTCTCAAGGTCAATGGTCAACAGTTGAAACCCTATATAGAGGATATTACTGCAGGTGAAGTGGTGGAGTCCATTGCTTTAATGGACCCGTCCTATCCTATGGGCTGAAAATACTTGACGTCTGGCTGACGACGTTAAACCAAGCTCTTGCGGGAGGAAACCCGAGTTAGATAGTCATAGCGTAGGTCTTAGCAGTCGTTTCGTCCTGTTTGGTGTCAGTATTGAGTACTTTTTGAGTCACCCCCTGTTGGAGGGAGGGGTATCTTTAGGTGGTTAGTGTTTACCATGAGAGAGAGTTTTTGGGCTAAAAAAAAAAAAAAAAAAAATCTCCGGCGTCTGGACGCCCGGATTTTTTAAAAAACAGGGTTGCTCTCTGGAATGGGGCGTCCGGACGCCCCACCTGGGCGTTTGGACGCCCGAATGTTTATTTTTCATACCTGCTCTCTGTCTCCGGGCGTCTGGACGCCCGGATCTTTTACAAATACTCTGCTCTCTGCCTTGGGGCGTCCGAACGCCTGGGTTGGGCGTCTGGACGCCGAAAATTCCGAAAAAAAAAAAAAAAAACGTGGCCTTAATAAGGGCAGCCCCTTCCCCACTTTCTTTTCTTCTTCTTCAAACCCTCCTTCTTCTTCAAACCCACTTTCTTTCCCTCCCACAACCACCCTCATCACAACATACATCACTACTCTCCTCCTCCACTTTTTTCCACCACCATTACCTTCCTCTCCTTCCCCTCTTCCATTCTACCCCATTATTCTCCTACACAAGTGCCACCGGAACCCACTTTCCCGCCGGCAACCTCCATACTTTCCGGCTAGATCTACCGGCACTCGTGGCTCTCCACCAAAGTAGCACCCTTGGGTTCTCATCCCAACGAGCTCCTCTACGCGCCGGCGGTCCCCGCTTCTCTCCGGCGAACTTTTTCGGTCGTCTTCTCCGGCGACTTCACCGGAGCTCCGGCGACCAAATTGTGGGTAATTTTCTTTTTACTTGTCTTTCCTTACTATTCTTTCTCTTAGTTCTTTTGCACTTGTGTTGAGTTAGTTTAGGTTGTTTTTCCTTTTACAGTTTATTTTTCAAAAAAAAAAAAACAAAAATAAGAAAAAAAATGTTTCGAAGAGGGAGAAGTAAGTCAAAGGCCCCTGCAGATGAGGGATCCTCAAATCCACAACCCCCCAAACGGAGTGCACCCACTCCTACTGTTGAACAACCATCTGAAGAATGGGCCAATCGACCCTTAGACAAGCAAACTACATTTGACTTAAATTTTTTTGAAGCCGACCAATCCACCCGTTGGGCGGTTCAGCAATTACGTCTGCGTCGATGGTCGGCTCTTTGTGGACCTTTTCCCCCGGCGTACCCCCGTTTGGTACGCCTCTTCTACCAACACTTGGAAATCACGGGGCAGAATAATGATGTCTTGTCCTCCACCATTGATGGACATGACATTACTGTAACCGAGGAGGATATTGCTCAGGCCCTCGGGAGTCACCCCAATGCAGCTGACTTTCCATTTTTTCCAGCCACCCCCACTGTGACCAGTATTACCAATGAGATGTGTGGGGGTCGGTTTACCAAGGCGAACTACACGAGCACTCGTCGTAGTTACCTACCACAACGGATGTGGCTGATTGATCAGGTGCTGCGTGTAAATGCCTTCCCCACGCATCACAAGGATGAGAGGAGGGGGGACTTCCTAGTGACTTTGTATGCTATCCATGCTGGATACGTGGTATCTCTCCCGCGTATGATTTTTCGAGAATTGTGCAAAGTCTGTAGGCTCTTTACAGAGTCTAAAAAAGACCCAGAGAAGAAGAGACCGTTGCCCTTCCCTCACTTAATCACAATGTTACTTCTCTCTCGTTCGGGTCCATTACTCTCTATGGCCCCCTTCCCCATCTCACCTACTGAGGAATCTCTCCCATGTTCTGACATCTACGGTGAGGTGCGATGGACACAGAGTGTCCAGACCATAATGCGTCATATGCAGCATGCTCGCCCTGCCATGATGCCAGGAGTAGACGCACCGGTGATTGAGCCACCGGTGCCACCTCAAGCCCCTCCTGTTGTACACCCTCCTGCGGGGCCGGCTGACCCTTTTCATATGACCTATGCCCAGTACGAGGCTATCCTCCAAGGTCAGCAGGCCCTCCAATCCCGTCAGATGGCCTTTGAGTCCCGCTTTGAGGACTTTGCCACTCGCACGACAGACTCTCTTTTCGAAATGCGATCTTTAATGAGAGGTCTGCGTGGCCTTTCCCCTCCTCACAGAGATGATCACATGCATGACAGAGGTGAAGGGACTATCCATGGCGAGGATGAGGAGGATGATTAAGGTGTTTCTTTCGCTTTTTAGGTCGCTTTTTCTTTTTAGCTTCTATAGTTGTGTTTCTAGATTGGTGCTAACATTTTGCAGGTTCTTTCGTGCAAGTTGGGGGGTCTACCCGACTTTTCTTTACTGTGCATCATTTTGTTTAGCACTACCCAGGTGATATCCCTCCTTTTTCCTTTACTTTTATTGTCCTTTATCTTTTATTTTATGTTTAACATTGTGGACACTGTTACATTCAGTTGGGGGTGGGGTGTTGACCTTGGGAGTAGTTTAGGGGTAGTTTTAGCAGTTTTAGTTCTGTTTGCTTGTTGTCTTTTATTTTTCCTTGTCTTTTCCCTTTAAAAAAAAAAGGGGAGTTTTTGCTATTTTTGGTAGTCTTTCGGGAGATTTCCAACCGGGTTTTAGTGAAACGAAGATACCCTATTTTTGGTACTTTTAGTGAGGAAAAAGAGAGAAATGGTTCACTATCTTGTTTTAGGAAAGAGTTTTTGAGAAATTGTTGAATTATTGATCTTTCACTTGACACGTATTATATAGAAAATTTGAAATGTGAAGCTATGATTTCCATACCAGTGAAAACTTCAGAGCAATTATGATGGAAAGCTAACCCTCGGTCATACTGAAGTCGGGCATATGGAAAGGGCTACCTATTGTTAGGGACCGTTTCATTAAAAAAAAAAATTGTGACTAGTTTGGGTTCGTAGCCTTTTTAACTCGAGCCAGTAAGCTCATAGGGGTATTGCCATACCTAATGCCCTAAGGACATCTGTCTTGGGAGTCATTGGCTGAATGCTCATTACATGGGTTAATTAGAAAGCTTAAGGAACCTAGGCATTGCACAGTCATGTCTTAAAAATAAAATAAAATAAAATAAAAAGAGAAAAAAAATCAAAATAGTGTTGTCCTTTGAAAAACAATAGTGTGAAAGCCACCACAAATGCCTTGAGAGGAATCATGTTAACTTTTACTGAGGTTCGGTGGCCCAGCATTTTGAAAAAAAAAAAAAGATGTGTTTTCACGGAAATTGTTAGTGGATCGTTTTATGCTTTCATGCCTCTATATGTACACAATTTTCACCGTGCACGATCAATTTTTCCAGCATGATTTTGAGGATTTCGGACCAAAAGATAGGATTGGTGAACCACGTTTGAGTGTGTATGGAAAACCCAAAAATCAGGAATATCCGGTGTTTGTCGATACCTTGGCGGAAAATTCTCCCTGTTTTTCTTTTATGTTTTAGGAATTTTGTGGGTAGATTCACTGCAAACCCTCACGAGACTATAACTCGTCCTCTAGGGGGAACTTAGAGGTTTAAAGGCTTGCTGCACATGTTAAGTGCAGCCGTGCTCCCTACGAAAGTGGCCTTAGTTAGTTCTTTTTCTTTTGTTTTAGATTTGCTCGAGGTCTAGCAAAGTGTAAGTTGGGGGGTGTGATGAGAGCCTAAAAGATACATTTTAGGCCCCTTAATGAGGACTTGGTTATAACGTCGATAGAGATTAATTAGCTTAATTACGTTATTTTATTGTTTGTAGGTATTACAAATGCAAGGAGCGAAATTCAGAGCTAAAATAGAAGAAATCCCACAAAGCATGACAAACCGGAGTTGCAAGTAAGAAAGCTGCCAAATATGGGAAGAGACTCAAATAAGAAAGCAAAGCAAGAGTCCAAACATGCCTTGGACATCAAACATGGGTCCCACTCACCCCATAGCATGCCAACATGGAAGGTCTTCTAATTGTACCATGATTCTCAGAATTTTCAGAGGCAGCAACTTGAAATGGTCATAACTTTCAACTCGAGTGTCGGATTCATGAAATCTATGTACCGTTGGAAAGATCTTTTCGAGTAGATATCCGTGGAGTCCAAGATTGTATAAATCAGAGCTATATCGAGGGAGATATGACCTTGCGAAGTTCGCTATGATGACCAGTGGGCCCGGACCCGACGGGAATCCATCTCCTGCACGAATTAAAGACCTTTTTCACCCCAAAACTTATAAATAAGAGCCCAAACTCGTTTTTGGGGATATTCAAACTTTGGGAGAAGGTCCGAAGAAGGTTTTGGAGCTTTTGGAAACGTAGCCATGGCGATTTCATCAGAGATTCTTCGCCAATCATCTTCCATGCGTAACTAATTCCTCATCTTTGGGTTGCGATGAAGCCCTAACCTTTTGTTTATGGTGATGTATAGGTTTAGGGTTTATTTTAAACGCTTTTGATTATATGACAGGATGCTAATCCATTGAATGGATTTTATGAATGCAATATTTCTTTCTTTGGTATTTTAATCTTGTAGATTTGAGTACTAAGTCATATAATGATGCTTGAATGAATGTGCTTGTTAGATTTAGGATAATATATGCCATAGACATAGGTTATGCCCTGATTTACATCCACATCCTTTATTTGTTGACTCTGAAGGTTTGTAACCAAGACGAGTCTCTGTAGCGTTGACAGTAAAACCCTAGGCCTATACTTGCCATTGTGCGAGGTTAGAGTGGATTCGTGCCCTTAGATCTTTTCTCTGATTGAATCAAAGTTGTCTTTAATTTGTTAATTTAGAAGTCTTTAATTTGTTAATCAAAACCAATCAACCCATTACTTCATTTTCTAATAGGATTAGTTTAATAATCAGAACTTTGTTTTCCAATAGGATTAGTTTAGGAATTTAGGAAACAACGCAACTTAGCCTTTTTGTCCCAGTGGATACGATACTCGGTTAACATCTCTCCAATTGCAAGCGGAGATAATAGCGGAGAATAATTTATAATTGCAACCCTGTTCTAGGATTGATCATAGACCCAAACAATTATTGATACATGTGGAGCACGGTGACTCGTAATTTTATCCGAACTTAGGGGTTGGATATTCCCACCCTCAGAATGCATCAAGCGTATAAAAATACACTAATATCCATCCATTTGATTGTATAACTTTGAGAATCACCATACTTGCATGTTTATGATTATCTAACTAGACTTTCTGTATTTCTATCTTATATTTTGTAAACCTGATTTGTTGTATTTAGTCTTGCATCATGTAAATCTGATTCTTTAGCATTTTGCCACATGGGACTCCGAAGGTCTTAATGCGCGGTTCTCGCCCTGCTTGACCATTGGATGTATTCGGATCCACAGGGGTTTCTCGGCTTGTGTGCGAGCATTTATTGCCCTGCCCTTCCGAGTTACCTATGGTCACCTTTGTTTTTCGCCACCCGTTTTGGGTTCCTTATTTTTACCCGAAATGTTGCCCGGTTTTCTATAAAATTTCCGGACTTAGAAAATATTCTCTTGAAATCTATTTTGAAGTGTTTTATTGTTATTAGCCTGAATTGAAATTAATACTTTCTTGAAGTATGCTTTGACTCATTTTCTATATTTAACCTGAATTGGAAAATACTGTCTTGAAACCTGCTTTAACCTGTTTTGTTGTTTTAAACCTGAATTGGGAAAATACCATCTTGAAGCCTGCTTTAACCTGTTTTGTCATTTTAAACCTAAACCTGAAAATACTATTTTGAAAACCTACTTTGACCTGTTTTACTATTTCATGTTTTGTTGCTTTAAGCCTGTATTGTTCGGTTTATTGTTTCAAAAGCCGAACCACCCTTGTTATGTTTTTAAGCATTCTGATTGTTTGATAATTTTCTTATACTTGCACATGGATTTTACGAGTAACCGATCTACTCATTAATTCTTGATTTATGCACTGAATCATTCATTCTGCATTGATTTTCAAGTCGGCACCACCAACCAGATATCCTGTATTTACTATATATGGTTATATATATATATATTGCTCACTGCAGTTTGAGTTTCTTTGTGATGGGTGTCACTATAGTACCTACCCTGCCTGGACTCGATCCAGGTTCTCCCCGTGGCAGGGCCTCTGATTTTTGAACGACCGTGACTCAAGGGTGAGTTTTTGGGTACTCTCAGTTCTACTCAGTTGGGGCTAGCGGTCGCTTCCTCCTCCTTGAGTATACGCCAAGTGGTTGTTAATATTTAATTATTTTAAATTAACTCATGTTTATGATTGGTAAATCATATTTTCTTGCATCAGTCTGCTTAGTCTGTCTGCATTGATTTTTTGAAATAATCACTTGTATTCATGTTTATGATTTGGTAAATCATATTTTCTTACATCAGTCTACTCAGTCCGTCTGCATTGATTTTCTGAAATAATCGCTCGTATTTATTTTTATGATTTGGTAAATCATATTTTCTTGCATCTGTCTATCTAGCTTTTGCTACTGTTTTCCTGATTTATCGTTTGTAGTTATGTTATGCCTTGTACCTGCAAACTATGCTCTTTATCTTAAATATTTGCAAGGCTTTTGTCTGATCTATGCTTGATGCCGTAGGTTTGTTTTCCCCGACCTGTACCTTGGTGTGGTTTTCGGGGCAGTGGTTGCTGAGCAGCTAGAGACGTGTGATTGTTGTGCAGAAGTTGTCATGTAGACTCTGTTCCTTGCACATGAGACGCGAAATACCTATGTTACTTTACTGAACATGTCTACTGAACGTACTAGTGGGATCATAGTCATATTGGATGGAACCAATTATGCATATTGGTCTCCTCTCATGCAGAATTTTTTGAAAGGACATAAGTTATGGAAATATCTTGTTAGTAAGATTGATCAACCCGATCCTAAAGATGCTAAATATCAAGAATGGGAATCTGCCATTGGAAAAATTAATTCTTGGATAGCTAATTCATCCATTCCTTCTATCGAAAATCAATTGGCCAAATTTGATTATCCGAAATATGCTTGTGATTATTTAGCCGGCCTTTGATACCATCTTGATTGATATCAATCACAGAGCGAATAAGACAAACATGAAATATTGATTGGAATTTTTGATGGATCCATTATGATGCCATCATGACTTTAAATAACCCACAAAGTCTAAATACAGTAAGTTTGACCCATTGTTTGGGTGATTTACATTCTATAATGACCCATTGATTGGGTGATATGGTAGCTATAAATGGAAATACAACTGATAAAGATAATGAATATTATTTGTACAGGTTTGTCCCATGACTGGGTCAAATTGGCTCCATTTGAGTTTGGGTACCGACCCACTATCTTTACAGATATGTCAAGCAAAATTTATTATGCAGCTTCATGAAATTCCATATGAAGGAAATCAGTACAAGTCTTGTGGGAGATCAGCAAATTGAAGCGTGAAATGCAAATCTAAATAGTTTTTTAACTAGGTATTATACAAAGGAAATCATATGGCTCTTAAAGGAGTCAGTTTTTGCTAGAGGTACAATTATTTTGTAATAATTTTTTGTTTGGTTCTAACTTTTTTGTTTTTGTTTTGGGTTTTAACTTGACATCTCAAGAATTTCGACTCAAAATTAGACTCAGTCCTTACATTCCTTCAAAGAAGAAATTTGGTTGTCATATAAAGATCAGCAATAAGCTTCATTATATTTAAACACCAATAATCTAGTTAATGATTTAATTCACCTTCGTTAAATTAATTTATCAGAAAAAGGGAATTGACCGGAAAAATTTGGTCAACCTAAACCCTATATAACCTACCCAAGTCTTTCAACCAACAAAGCTACCACAGGATTTCTCTAGAGATGGACATATGCTTCTGCGTACTAATTGCCGTCATTAGAGCTTTTTGTATATACACCCCTAGGGTTTGTAGGATTTGTATATAGGCCCCTGCCTTTTCTTTTTAGTACCTTTCATGTCCCCAAAATCAATATTCCTAACAAGAATGGACAACCACCATGATATTTGTGTTAGATTTTTTTTTATATATGACAACTTTGCCCTTGCATCCATTAAAAAAAATGAATATATTATTGTTTACAAAATATCATTATTTTATCTCAAGTCTCAATCATTTCTCTCAATAACTCTTTCATACACATGATCAAGGGTGGACCTAGGTATAAGGGCGTGGGGACTGAAGCCCCCACACATATTTGGGAAAAGTTTAAATCCCCCCTGCACAAATTCTAAAAATTAATGTTTATTATTTTTTTTTTACATTTGCTCTTGTTCCCTCAATATTGAAGCATAATCATGTTTTTTTTAAACTTTCATCAATCCAACGATGGGTCATGTATGGATTGGATAAATCAAAATCGGTTATAAGTACCGGTGTTAATTGTCGTCATGATCCATTTAGATTTAATGAAATGATCCTTGTATTGATAAGAAAAAATGAATTTATATAGGGTTGTTCTCTCCCACTAAATGTAATTGTTAATGTTACATGCTTTATAAAACAAATTGAGTCCAAGCTTTTGAAATTAGGATTTGTAAATACTAAAACCTCATGGGCCTATTTACAAATCCTACAAACCTTAGGGACTATATACAAAAAGCTCTAACTTTTAATTTACTTTTCTTTCTTTAGTTTTTTTTTGTGGAAATTCGTTATGTTGCAACACTCTCATAGGAAGTTGGCATTTTTTAGGAAGAAGGTGCACCAACATAGTGTTGCAAATGACACCAACTTGGTTACATCTTCTTTATTTAATTATGTTTATTGCTTTAAAATAAATTATGGTAAGAATTTCGAGTTATGTGTAAATATATACACATGGATTGGTGTTGATGGAGCACTAATGGAGGCCCACTATAATGGTTGTCTCTACTAGTTTTCTTGCTCGATATTTCCTTAATCCAAACACCAAAATTCCAAGATTGTTAACCCCTCATAAAATCTTAGATCAATCACACCAAGAGATGAGTTTGAGGAAAGAGTGTAAGATCCCGATCCTTTATTTCCACGATTAGCATTATTTAGTTATGCTTAACCATTAGAGATACTTGGTTAGATCCTATTCGAGTGATTTTGTGGGTTACATTGATATTTGGATAGTTTTGGAAAGTTTGAGGAGTTTCGTACCAAGTTCCATATTTGGAAGAGCCTAGTTTAGATTTCGGGGAATACCAGGGGTATTTTGAAAATTTTAAAAAAATTACCGTGATGGGTCCAAAGTTAGATCTCGTCATAGCCAACAACTTTCATGTTCAACTCATGTCCATTCCAGGTCCAGAAAACCCAATTTTGACCTTGGCACCATTTTCAGGGAGGTATTCGTAATTAATTTTCACCTTTTGCAATCGGTCTCCAAAAATTCTGAATGTAGGCTTGTTGGAAACTTCATTGACTTTAGAGCACTTTTTGTTCTTTGCCCGGGCCCATCCGAGGCCTGGAAAGCCTCCGTTTAGCCATCTCAAGCACAACCCATTAAGTTGTGGCAAACTTGTAAATTCTCAGACTTTCTTTTGTATAAAACCAACCCCTAAAATCTAGCTCTCACATTTTGCACGACCACAGCCCCTCCCAGGAGCCCTTCTCCTTCCTCTCTTCATCTTCCATTGCTTGATCTTGAAAGTCTAGAATAAGAACCCCAACGAGGGTGTGAATTGGGTGAGCTTAATTTTAGTGACCAATTATGCCAAATTTTAACTCTTTAAAACAAGCGGGCACAAGTGATGATTCTACGAAAATTAAGTGTGGAAGCTATCAAGGTAAATCACCATAAAGCATTCATCATAACACAACTATGTATAGTAGTTCGACAAAATGCGTACATCCACTCCCGGCTTGTGTTCATACTCTCGCCAGAATTCCACTATCAATTTACTCTTTTCAATAGGCTAAGCAATAAACTTTACACTATGCTTTTCAATAGGCTAAAAAATAACCTTTACAATATACTTTGAAAAGGCTAAGCATTAACCCTACAATATGCTTTTCTAGGCTAAACAGTAACATTTACAACTATAAAGATTTTCTTTCTAAAATGTGTCTAAAATACACTTAAAGAGAAACAATTTATGCACAATACAATGCCTCAAAGATAGGCGGATATGAAAGTGAAATTACAACTCAACACATACACTTAATGATGCAAAGATGATTGCTCAATGTGTATGTATAATGCCTATAATCAAATTTGAAAATGTAGCTCATGTATGTATGCCCAAAGCATTTGAAAGTTTAAATTACAAAAATATTTTTATTGAGGGAAAATACTAATCACATGTGTTTCAAACAAACAACTTGAAAAAGTATGACTAATAAGCTATACATGTTTTGTAAAGTTTTAAAACCAGTACATGTGAAATATGAACCTGTTGTTTTCAAAAGCAAATTAGTTTAATTATGAGTTCAAGGTATGGAAAACAACAAGCTAAAGATTCAACCAAGTATGGTGATCGTGCCCCTAGTGTAGGGTCATCACGATGTAGTTAAAACCCCGGTCAGTCCGGGGTCGATCCACAGGGAGCCAATGATTGCAGTGCACCTGTCCTATTGGAAAACTAGTGTTGGTCTAATAAAAAATCTATACAAAACTCATCAACTACTAATCTGAAAATTAATTAATTTCAACCAATTACATCAAAAGAAATTCCCAATTAAAAAAAACTAATCTAAAAAGCACATAAAACCACAACCAACATAAAAATAATTAGAAAACTAATTGGAGATGTAGAAAATTCAGACATAATTAAATCAAAATTCAAAATTGAATGAGAGCCTTGCAATCTAAGGGCCAGAGTTCAGTTGTTTTCTAAATACTGAGAATATGAGAAATTTCATTCAAGACCCAAAATTTGAAAATTCAGATTTATTAATATTTGAGAAATTTCAAAAAGACCCTAGCCTCTTTTGAATAATTTCTATATTTAGCGGCCTTGAAGCATGAAATATATCATTAAAAAATAAGGCATGACAAAGACATAAATAAAGAAAATAGATAAATAAATCAAAAATCAGATTTTGAATTAAAATTGCTCACACATAAAATCAGTCAATAAAAATAAATCAACTTACACCATTTCTCCTTAGATTACAATTAGAAAATCTACCCCTCCATCCTTCTTCTTCTTCCAAAAAAAATCAACATTTCTTTGGCCTCGTATAATAGGTGAGTGAGAGATGTAGGAGATACAGAGAAAGAATGGAAAGAGATCAATGGGAGGGGGGGGGGGGGCAGAGAGAGGGAGAGAGAGAGAGAGAATGGGTAGCAAGAGAGACAGTGAATGACGTGAGGGAGAGTAAGTATGGGAGAGAAAGAGAGATTGATGAGAGAAAGATGGGATAGGGCCGAGAGGAGTTCACGTGAGATATTTTGGGGCCTCCCCTTATTGGACGTCTAACTCCATCCTTAGGTAAATTCAAGATTTGAAACTTTTCAAATCTTGGATATATATATCCAACAACTTTTGCAACTTCTTTGACATGTTTTGGAGAGATTTTCTCATATCTTAGATAATGTTTCCTCTTTAATATTTTTGGATAACTACACTTTCCAAAACTGGGCTCCACCCTCATCTTCTTAATTTCCTTGCAATTAAGATGTGTAGGACCCAAGAAATCAGATTTTATTTGTCTAAACCCGATAATCAGATTTCTTGAATTGGATGTGGGACCACTTGGGCATGTGAAATCTGGAGAATCCATGCATTGGACTGTTGGAAGTAGGTGGGGCTCGTGGATAGGTTTCAAAAACTTTTGACCCACTTGACGCAGGGATCAACTCTTCATAAGGCTACAAAACCCAATCAAGGATCCAAGTCCTTAAACTCATCAACCATGAACAGTAATAAACTCTATCTAGAAGATAGAAACAACACCTAACAGGCAATCACGACATCTACTGTCACGCCCCCGAACCGAAACCTCGGGGGCGGGAATGGGATTAAAGCATAAATGTATTTTACTTCTCCCAGGATCCGCGTGTGTGAAGACAACACATTCTGAATATTTTGCGGAAGCATTTGTGGCGTTGCGACCCAGAGTCCGTGGCCATCGGATTCCGTGTCGCACTCAACCTCTAGCATATAGCTATTATATCAAGAATCATATCAGACTGGAGTAACCATCACAATAAATTACAGAGCTGACGGTAACAGGATATTACATTCCCAAATATGTTCAAGTTACAATTATCAATGTGCATAAATTAAGAATCCCAAGAAAAAGGCTAATAAAAGCCATACAACAATAAGCTATAAACTACTACCCAAATGTGACGTAGCTCCGATGTCAAGCTCAATGTCTACATGACATAGCCGACAAAACAACCTGCAAAGCATGACTCTACAGCCAACAAAAGCACTCAACTCGGGGCGAAGAAATCTGGACCTGAGTACCAAAAGTAGTGGGTCAGACACGACGGTCTGGCAGGTGGATGAAAAGAACACAATATAGCGAATAATGATACAAATGATAAATCATGCTATTTGCTGAAAATGCTGCATATAATTAAACGGGTGAAAACTCAGGAATCTCGGACAAAACATGTATTCTTTTCAAACATGGTTAAAACAGGAAGATCTAATAAAGCATATGTTCATTTACATCATCTATAAAAGCATAGATATTTGACAATCGGGTGTTCGTGGAAAACCTGTATGAATATGGAAGTTTGGCAAAACCACGTTCATTTAAACATATTCTTAAGCATGGATGTTAAATAGCTCGGGTAATCATTTGAAACAGGTATAAACATAGAAACCTGACAAAACACGTGTCATTTAAAACATATTTCAAAACAGGGATATTTAACAAATCGGATATTCATTTGAAACCGGTATAAACATAGATATCTGACAAACCAAATGTCATTTACAACAAAGCACGGATATTTAACAATTCGGGTATTCTTTTAAAACATGTGTAATCATATAAATCTAGCAAAATCATTGATCGTTTGAAACATATGTAAAAGCATGGTTATTCACCCAACCGGCATTCATTTAAAACATGTGCGGGTACAAAGAATAGAAGAGAATATAACAATAACTGAATTTACATTGGAGAATATTAACACTTGTTTAAATAACAACTTTCATAAAGGAAACGAATCATTTATCAGAAAGCAAGTAAGCAATATAAAACATGTCGGGTATCCAAGGAATCGGGAACTGGCAAGATGGCAATCACAAGAAGCTAAGTCCTCTATCACCGAAGTGACAAGAGCGGGACGTTGGTCTCAGTCACACAAGGTGAGGAGACTCAACGTAAATCATATATACAATAATAAATATACGGGAACGGGAACGGGACCACGGTAGCGAACCGGGTATCGGGACGGGACCACGGCAATAACCTGGTATCGGGATCCAAACTGCAGCTGGCGGGACGGGAGAGGGATTTCCAAGTCGGTGGATCAAACCGACAAGGTATCCAAGCTTAGTGATGCCGACTCATAGGTCAAAACCAATCGAGACATATGCAAGTAAATCAAGTACAGTAAGTAAACGGGTAAAACGGGGGTGCTCAAGGGCACACTGTCACTTCATATCGGGCAATACATTCGGGACAAATAACTGTTACTAGTGTAACTTCAATGCTTTCGGGAAAGACAAGTAAATCAAGTACAATAAATAAACGGGTGAAACGGGGTGCTCAAGGGCACACTGTCATATCATGCGATGCAATGCACTACGGAACAAATAACTGTTACTAGAGTAACTCCATTGCTTTCGGGAAAACAAGTCATGTGATGCAAATCTCGGGAAATGAGGTGAAACAATGAACTATAACAATTTCGGGAAAAAGTATTAATTTCAAGATCTATTTAAGTGAATAGGGGTCCCGTATGTCGATTATAACAATTACTTGGTACTCCTTGAGTTTGAAGACATTCCGGGCTCCTTATGCACTTTTACTACTTTCAAAACTTAAAATGAGCTTATGGGTAGTACTAGATGTCACAATAGCTAGAATCAAGATTATAAACGGTCCATCCTAGGCATGACATTAATCCGGAAACATCGAGCAACCTACTCAGTCATCGAAAGGAATAGAATTTGCGATAACCAAGGGCAAGACTTGTGTTTAGATATAAAGAAGATATCGCGTCGTTCCATCCCGTTCAAGATTGAAATGGATTGAACTTCGATGCATCCGAACCAACCGTGACGAGCATCGGCTCAAGACGCTCTCACATATGGTCGAGTGAGTCCGAGGAGGTTAGCCAAGGTCCACAAAGAAAAATAAACCTCAAAACCTCGGTCCCATCGATCGGAGGCTGAAATTTCTGTACCAGTGCCTTAAAACAGTTCAGACAGGCCGCATCGCTCGAGCGAATCGAAGGGTTCGCTCGAGCGAACTCATCGGTCGAGCGGTTATTTAAATGCGTTCGAGCGACCAAGCTACTGGAATTCCCGTAACCTTTTCTGGACAGGTCGCTCGAGCGAACTGTCATGGTCGCTCGAGCGAACTGTCCAGAAACTAAATTCTGGGCAGTTCAGTTCCCCTCTTTCTCTTCCTTTTTTTTTTTTCCTTTCCTTTCCAACACTTAAACCAATGAGTTTTTCCTTACTTCAACCACATCCTAATTACAATTAAGCTCCCATCAAAACTTCAATGAATCATTAAATCCAAACACCTCTTTCTTCACATTCGATCCCCAAACAAGGAGAGGAGTTCCCATCATATACAAGGGTTCATTTGAGCCAAACTCTATGGATAAACAAAGTCTATTGATCACATTTCCATAACCAAAGATGTTTTAGCAAAACTCTAAAAATGAGTATCAATTTCAAATCAATGCAACTCATAAACATAACCATGATTAGCCAAACCAATCCTATTCTTTATAAAACCATATGAGTAAACTTGATCAAATGAAATGCATACCTCTCCAAGAGATTAACAAGATAGAAACAACCATTAATGTGCAAATTTCGAAATCCATATATATGTGACAAGGAGCATATGTGCAACATGTATCCAATGATCAAAAATAAGAAATAAACTTGGGATTTTCTCATAAAACTTTGATAACATTAAAACCATCCATTCATCCACTTGCCTTGGGTTCCAATCTAGCAAAACAAGCTCCTAATCACCTCTCAAGCTCAAGATCCACAATCTCTACAAAAACCCCCAAAAAAAGCCCTAAAATGGGTTAAACAATGAAATGACAATGAAACCATTCAATAATCAAGGTGGAGCTTCTCTAAGGATAGAAGATTACAAATCTAGAAGATGAAGAAGAACACTTACTTGTAAGGTCCTCTAATGGAAATGGTAAGCTCTAAGGGAATCTTGTAATGGTTGGTGAGCTCCACAAAAGCTATGGAAAGAAAGTTCTCAAGGAGATGAAGAAGATGGTGGCCTCCAATCTCTTCTTGGTGCAAGCTTGGAAGTGGATTGAGTGATGGGAAGCAAGAAGAAGAAGAGGGAGCAAGGAAAACCCTAGACTCAATGGTTGTGCTGGAACATGAAAATGGAGAAGGAAGGGGAAGGGTCTCTTTTGTTAACAATGGAGAGGGTGGGGTCCCACAACTTAAGGAACTAACTTGGCGGAAATCATCTCTCTCGGGTCCTCGGATGAATTCGACGAAGAAGGAAGAAATGTTCGTCGAAATATTTAGTTTCCAAAAAGTATATGTTTCGCGGTTTTCGAGAATGTCGAGTTTTGGGTACAGATTTGGTGTGAAAAGACTGTTTTGCCCTCAAGGCCAAGAAATTGGGTTTCGGGTTCTCAAATGGATACGAGATCAACATGAAAGTTGTAGGATTCCTCAAGATGAATGCAACGGGTCAAAAACACGATACGAAACAAATCGGGAAAATCTCACAAGAAAAGCAAAGCCGAAAAGGGAACCCCCAAAGGGCCCCACAAGCTACCAAAGCACTCAAAAGCCCAAAACTAGAAGAAAAACCATTCTAGCTCACAAACTCAACCCAACAACTACTAATCCCACTAAAAGAACTAATCCACAAATAAAACAACACTAATCCAAGATATTAGGGGTCGGGTTCTCACATCTACAACATACAAGGAAGTAGATTATACCTTTGGAGCTTAGTAGAGCTCTAATGGAGAAGTAGACAACTTGCTTTATCAAGAACTCTTCTTTGGTAGCAAATTAGGATCTCCAAGACCTCTAAGTCTTCCACGCTATGACCCACTTCAGATCTCTTTCCTCAAGGAGAATGGTGGGATCTCTTAGAAGAATCAACTAAAACCTCAAAGGCAAACCAGAAGAGAAACTAGAAGGAGGAGAAGAGAGAGGGCGTGCAACTCTTGCACTTAAAGAGGTTGGGCGTGAATTCCAAGAATGGGAATAGCATGGGACGTCCAAGGCCCTATCTTCGCTTATATAGCTCTAAGAAACTCTTCTTTACTAATTAAAATAGAAGTCTCACTTCCATTAAGAATTAGTACCTTACTATTACCACTATTAGAAATCTTACTTCAAATAGAAATAGTAACTTTCTATTTTCATTCCTTTTTAGAGTTCAAGTAGAATTAGTAACATCTAATAACTTGGGTTAGCGTGGGGACCACTAGGGATTCCATAGAAAGCCGGCACCAATAGGGACACCCCGACCCCACATCTCATGTGTAATCCGGGTCCACAGTTAATTGCAAATAACTCCACTATATAAATGCAACTGAACTCTAGTCTTACAAATAAATTACAAGAAGACCCTAAACTTCCCTATGACCACAAGTAGGCCCCTCTATCCACATTCATGCATCAATTGGACATGTACGCCAATTTAGATCCATATCTTATTATCCTTGAGACCCAATCAATTATAGTGATCATCAGTACCTATCAAATTAACTCTTAATTGGGATGGATGTGCACTTAACAATGATAAATCCTTTAATTGGCACAAGGAGATAATGAGGATAGATTCCATCTTGATCATTGAATGTTCCCATAGTCCTACTACCACGTACCCAAGACACCGAGGTGTTGACCTACAATTGGGCTCATTCATTGGTGACTCAAAGTAAATGAATAGACAGAAACTTGAGTCCATTAATGTCTCAGGATTATGAGCTTGCTAGGGAATTATGAGAGAAGACCTTAAAATAAAGATAGTGTTTCATAAGGTGCTTCTCATAGTACTTCAATATATCCAATGTACCAGCATGATGATCCAGAGTCTTACACTCTGATGATTGAGACAAACCACACTATCTCATAGTGATCATAATGCTGCAACCTTGTCAGATGAGATGCCCAATCTCATCACAGGTTGTGAAGCTATTTAAGTATAAGATTTGCGACACATGTCTCGCGTATGTAAATCTCATCCATATACTTGTATTATAACTAATATACTTATGGACTCTGGTTCATCAGATGAACCATCATGTCATTCATATTAGTTATGTGCAAGTAAGTAATAAAACATCATTCATCTCATGAAAGGAAAGCATGATTATATTGATAAATAGGGAAATAAATCAATTTATTACATCATCCACTGGATTGAGACCATATAATCTAACAATCTCCCACTTGGGCTCAATGCCAGTTTGGGTTGTATCCAATGCCCATCCCGTCTACTTCCTGCTTAAAGACTTCGGTGGCAAAGGCTTAGTGAAGGGATCTACCGAATTGTCTGCAAAGGCTAACCTGGTGATAGCAATATCACATCTCTACACAATCTCTCTGACCAAGTAATACTTCCTCTATACGTGTATTTGGTTCTCATGTGTAAGACCCCCGACCCCTAATTCTTATGTTTAGTGTTGTCTTAGTTGTGGATTAGCTTTTTGAGCGAGATTAGAGGTGGTTTGGCTTCGTTTGTGAGTTTGGTTAGATTTTTCATAGCTATGGAGAATTTTGAGAGGCGCAGGTTTGATTTAACCCGGCTAGTGGTGACCCGTGTGATTCGTGTTAGCGTGGGAATTTATTCTTTTAATTCAAAGATTCTGACTTTTACTCCTCTCGATTTTTTTTATTGATCTTAACAACCTTCATGTTTTGTCCGTTTGAATTTGAAACTCAGAAATCACATTTTTCGAGAAAAAGGGCAAAAATGACTTTTCACACCAAATCTGCGCAAGAATTTTGAAATTTGCAAATCACGAGGAAAATATACTTTTTGGAAACTAGAATTTTCAATGATCAACTTTGTCTCTGTCGTCGATTTCATCTGGGACCCATCGATGGTAGTTCCTTCCATGAGAAGAATTTGGGCCATTGGGGCCCACAACCACTTAACTTAAGCTAAGAACCCAGATTGGTTCTCCTTCCCCACTTTTTAATTGCAAGTTTCTGCTATGTCAAGAGAGAACTCCATTCTCTTCTTCTTCCAGCCTCTCTCTTTCATCTTGCATGTCAAGGAAATCAGCCCAAAAAGGGAGCATTGATCTCATTTTCACCTTCTTCTCCCTTCAAGCTTTCCAACCATATCATTTATGAAAGTTTTCTGCTGAGTTCTTCTTCCTCACCAAGCTTTTCTTACGGATTTTCACACTTTCAGGTAAGACCTGATCTTCTCCTTCTAGCAATGGGTTCTCTAGACCCTAGATAAGCTTTTTAACATGCATGCAAAGTGGTTCTTGAAGAGCCATTTTGATTTCAAAATCTGGATTTCTTTTGAGATGGTTTTTCCATGGGTTTTTGTAGCTTGGAGTGGTGCTGAGAGGGGAGATTTTTGGGAAGTTTTCTAAGACCTATTTGGAGTAGAGGCAAGTGAATAAAATGTTTGGAATGCATGTGTTTGAATGCTACTTATGTTTATATAGTTTTGATGTGAAAGATGTGTTTTCATTTGAAAGATCTATTTAGTTGTTTAAAGCTTATTTTTTTAGAAGATTTGTAGTGTTTAACTTTTGCTAAGCTTTGGACATGATTTTTGTTTAGATTAGTATGGAAAATTCTGGTTTTGTTAGGGACTTCTTCAAGTGAAATTTCAGCTCAGTTCTTGCATCCTTCTTGTGATAAATCTATAATTTTCTTATGTTAATTTGTAAGTGGAATGTGATAATTTAATTTGATGTTGAATGGAGAATGAATGAGGCTTGAAATAATATGATTTTGAGGATGGAGAGTTGTTTTATCTCATGAAGGAAGGAGGAGGAAAAATGGACCCAGAAACAAAAGGAGACAGCGCAAAATTCTACACTTGGGCGAGTCAGCTAGCAGGCTGGCCCGCTCAAGCGGCCCCAGGCTCGCTCGAGCGAGGCCAGCCATCAGACTGGCCCGCTCGAGAGGACCAGGTCCCATTCGAGCGAGCCTAGCTGCTGCTGTTGCTGCCCTGTTTGGGTTCTAGGCCTGTTTTGGACTATTATTCAGGGCCCGTTTGCTGATCTATCAACTTGTATGGGCTGAAGTGTGTTTCTATTATTAGTTGATGAATAATTAAGTTTGGAAAATTACTTGGAAAGAAGAATGAGAAATTTGAAACATTTAGCTATGAAAATCAAGGGAGAAATAAGGGAAGATTGTTTTTGAATCCGTGTAAGTGTATTTTGAATCTACTAGAGTTTCAATGTCCATTCAAGTTTCCAATTGCCGGAAAACTTCGGAGGCATCAAATATATAATTAAAATCCGACACTTGGGCCTTGAATATTCATTGAAACGGGCTTAGTAGGCCATTCCAACATTTAAATTATCTCATTCAGAATTTGTAATTCGTATATGTTTTTGTATAAGCTAACCTTTTAGGTATACTTTGTGTGCTTTATTTGTCACAAAACCTTTGGTAAGCCTATGGCTTGTTTTGTCTCAAGTTTTCGATAAGACTACTCATTCATTCGTCCTTGTGTGTATGTTTATGAATTATGTAGAGTAGTTCTTTTATCAACTTGAATTATGTTCGTTTGATTTGAATTATATTTTATTCGGATTTTTATTTCGTCGGCACCACTCAGCTTGGGTTACTTTGTCGGATTGAGCACCCGGCTTAAAATCCTTCAAACTTTGCCAACCTACAGCTTGGATATTATGTGTGTGTGTGTGTGATATCAGTTCCGCGGCGGACCTCTGTGTGCTACCCACCTTTGTTGGGCCATTATGTGAGACCCTTCCATTTTTATATGGTAACGGTCGATTGTGAGTGCTCTCATTACTTCGGTAGTCAGAGAATCTAGCCAAATGAGGTTTACCGTTATTTGATTCGAATGTCAGTGAATTTTGAGTGTGATTACTAATCATTTGTTTTAAAGATTGATTTCTTTAACTTCATCATTATGTTCATTTATTTTCCAAATGTATTATCTATAGTCTTTAAATCTGATTTGATAAAAACTTGTGTACCTTATCTTTTATTCACCTACCAGACCGTCGTGTCTGATATTCGTTTATGTTGGTGCCTTAGATCACAGGTCTTTCGTTCTGAGTTGGAGAGCGTGCAGCGGATTCATAACCTTATATTTTGGTAGGTTGATTGTACTGACGTTGTCTTGTAGACGTTGAGCTTGGCATTGGAGTTCGTCACCTAATTTGGGGTAGCAATTGTTCAGCTAGTTATCTTGGATGGCTTTTGTTATCCTTTTTCTTTTGGGATTTTTCAAGAATATATTTGTATAATTTGTAACTTGAACATATGTGGGAGATAAATTGTCATGTTACTGCCAGCTCTGTATTTTATAGTTCTTGATTTGTTTCAGCCTGATTATGAGCCTTGATTTGATGGTTTTATGTTAGCGGTTGAGTGCGACATGGAACCCGATGGCCACGGGCTCCGAGTCGCAACGCCACATCAGCTTCCGCGAAAAAGATTTGAGGTCGTGTGGAATTTTGTAATCCTCACACACACGGATCCTGGGGAAAGCAGAAATTTTAATTAACCCCAAATCACGCTCCCCGAGGTCAGATCACTGCAGGATCCCGGTTTTGGGGCGTGACAGACTGGTATCAGAGCGGGAAAGTTTGTAGGAAATAAAACACTCTAGAAACATTAAGACGTGTGGTGAGGACTCATTAGACCGTGTGGGTTTGTTTTGTCTAGTTTTTGTTTCTTTGAGTTCGGGTTTGTTTTTCTTTAAGTGGGGAGACTCTCCTTCTCTTTTCTTCTCGTCCTTGTTGTTAAGGAATTTGGAGGACCAAATTCCACCTTAGTGGGGGAGAATTTAAATCTCCATTCCCACATTTAGTGCCTTTCATTTGTGTTTACACCAGTGATTGAGAGGTTCGCGCTAGTGATTGAGAACTTTGTGGGCTTAGCGTGTTGTTTTTGAAGAACTTCGACAGATTTTCAACCTTTCAGCATCACCAATGTGGTTAGTGAGAGAAATGTGTGCATTTGCTTGCTAGGGAAGAGCGTAAGTAGTACTTGAAGACCCCCTTTTCAGTTAATCGAAGATCGTCATGCAGCATACCAAGGTAAGTAAGTGTTGTTAGAGTTTTTGTTTTGTTGCAATTTGATAGGATGCATTCATTTTCATAAGCTTGACCTCTCATTCTTTCATGGTCTTATTCTTAGGATCTTCATGCATATTTCTCTTTCATAATCTTTGTTTTCATCATTTGATATGCATGGTTTTCAATTCAGTTTGTCTCTTAAGATCATGGAATTTTTGATTTCAAAAATCATTCAAGCTTTCCATAGTTTCTTTCTTTAAAATCATTATTTTGATTTGGAGTTTTCATGACTTTAGAAATTCAGTTTTCATCATCTTTCAGTCATGAATTCATGCTTGAGGTATGTGCCTCAAAGTCCCCTGGAAAGTGCCCTTCAAAGTTGCAAATTTCTAAGAATTTCATAATTCTGGGCACTCTTCAGGTCGACCTGCCTGTGTGGCCGGTCGACCGGGCCAGGGACCCGGTCGACCGAGCACACTGCAGGTCGATAGGGTTTCTGAAGCACCAACAGTCACTTTTCTAGCCGTTGTGTGTACCCGGTCGACCCGGTCCTGTTCCAGGTCGACCGGGCACTAGCCATTGGGAACTTTTTCTTTATAAAAAGTGGTTTTTTGTTTGGAAAAAGTTGCTGAAACTCAAGAGACTTTTGAGGCCAAGGACTTGCAACTTTTCTAGAGCATCTTTGAAGGGATTATGAAGTCATTCCATTGATTCAATCTTTGTTCTTCTAAATGGGTGTGCTTCTCTTATCCTAAGTCTTTTAAAAATCATGTTTTGGTTCTTTACCTTTGATTTTCTTCAATGCATGATTAATTAGATGATTTTCGATTGTAGTGTTGTTTTTCATAACATGCTTAGAACTTTAAACATCTCATAGCATTATGAATCCAACATAAAGTCCTTGTTTCACATGAATTTGTTTTCTTGTTTCAAAACCAACTTGTTAAGCTTTAGTTTATCTTCTTTGAAATCAAGTTAGTTCACTTTGTTAAATTCATGTGTTAGACAAACAACTCTTTCTCAAACATATGATCATCATCTTTGCATCATTCAAAGTTTCATCTTTTCAAAAAGAGAAAGAGTTATTTCTAGTAAATGCATTATTCATAGACTTTGTCATCCATATGCATGTTTCTAGAAGTTGAGTTTTCACTTTCTATTTAGCCTATTTAGAGGCACTCTTTTGCACTTAAATAGCTCTCTTAATCCATGCATTCATAGGCATATTTCTTAAGAGAAAATTTCAAGTTGTTAAGGTTTTTGCTTAGCCTTGAAAAGCATATGTTGTAAAGGTTTATGCTTAGCCTTGAAAAGCATAGTGATGAATTGTAAGGTTTGAGGTGATCCTAAACCTTAATTGAGTTAGTGAAATCCGGTAGGTGTACCGGGAGTGGATGTAGGCAATTTGGCCGAACCACTATAAATGTGCTTGTCATGGTGATTGATCTTTTGCCTTCTTTTCATGAATGATTTAATTTTGGTTGATTGAAGATTGTAGTTGGTGATCTTTTGTGTATGCTTATCTTAGAGATTCCTATCTTTCACAAGATAATTAATCTTCATCTAAACTTAATTGTTTTAGAAGTTAAAAGACTTCAAATTGGTCTAGGTTCTTAGAGCTCATCCTATTCACCCCCCCCCCCCCCCCAAAAGTGTGGATTCTTGGGTGAACTTGGACCAATTTTCGAAGACGAAGGACTGCAGGAGCTGTATTGGTTTTTGATTCTGTGAAGGGTGTATTCAAGGTCAATTTTCAGCAGTAGAAGAAGAAGTATTATGCAGAAAAGAGCCTGACCTGATAGCAGAATAGAGGACATTTGCGGATTTTGCCGACTTACGGGTTATTGGATTGGATAGTGTACATATACAAGCTAAAGAAATGTCACAAGTTGGTTGTAATTTTGTCTTCACTATAGATGGAAGTGCATTGGTTGCGTGGAAGAAAGTTGAAAACAAAGTCAGATTTATGAGACAGTGAACATAACTCGCGACAAGACACTCGGATGTGGATGAAATAATCGTTCTTGCAGGAAAGGTAGAGGATGAAACAGAGGCAAAAGATTGAGCAGACTCCGGATTATGTAATTTCCAGTTAAGCACCATCCGAGAAAATGACTTTACCCACGCATCGAGCAAGGATTAGGTTATTTTGGTGAACCATGTAGGACAAACAGGAAGTGGTGGAGTTGTTTCGAGATCTGGATTGAAAGTTTCAGCTTTTCATGGAATGATGCCAGCTTGGCAGGTATGTTTTTGTTGATAACACATTTTCAGGCAGAAGATCAAGAGTGACAAGCAGATAGAATCAGAGCGAGCATGAACTTCAGAGTACAACGAAGAAAGACTGGACTTTTAAACACATATTGGATTTCTAAGATCAACTATACATGTCAAGGGTAGAAAACCTGAAGAGTGAAATCTGAAGGAGGCAAGCCATGCGAAGTTTTGACACACAAAACAACGTAGCATCTAGTTTGTAGTAGACCAAGTCAGAGGCCGGAGACCTACAAAATTCTGGGGTTTGTGATTTCAGGACAGGGAAGGATTGATGAAATGTCTGGAGGCCAGAAACAGATGATGCAGACCAAATAGAAGGGTTGAATCAGTATTCGAATGGTATAGTAAGAGCAGGTATATGTAATTCCAAGATTCTCCGGGATGGAGATTACTTCGATGCGAGCTTATCTACAACCACAACTTCATGCAAGTGTCATGATCACCGCGTGCAGCTTTGTATGACTTAAGGAACGGAATTCCAGGATGATAAAAGGAGACAGAACTTACATTTTCTTGGACCGAGAATGATTGACAAGGCAAGTAAAAGAATTGATTCAGTGCAAGGACGTCAGATGACCACCATGGGATGACTAGACGAAATTTTGAACATCGGTTTTGTCAGAGGAACATGTTGTTGAGTAGCTGTGTGAAGCCTTCAATCGAATCAGGTAAGTTGTTTGTAGGCGCATCTCACCGTCAGGTTTGATCAGGGAGTATCACAGTTGCCGAGGTCAGCATAGGGTGCCAGTGTTTTGATCGGTGTTTTGAGTTATCGATTTTGATTTGGTTTAGTTCATTTGGTGGACCAAATGTTCTAAGGGGGGAGGATGTAAGACCCCGACCCCTAATTCTTCTGTTTAGTCTTGTCTTAGTTGTGGATTAGCTTTTTGAGTGAGATTAGAGGTGGTTTGGCTTCGTTTGTGAGTTTGGTTAGATTTCTCATAGCTATGGAGAATTTTGAGAGCCGCGGGTTTGTTTTAAGTCGGCCAGTGGTGACCCGTGTGATTCGTGTTCGTGTGGGAATTTATTCTTTTAATTCAAAGATTCTGATTTTTACTCCTCTCGATTTGTTTTATTGATCTTAACAACCTTCATGTTTTGTCTGTTTGAATTTGAAACTCAGAAAATCACGTTTTTCGAGAAAAAGGGCAAAAATGACTTTTTCACACCAAATCTGTGCATGAATTTTGAAATTTGCAAATCATGAGGAAAATATACTTTTTGGAAACTAGATTTTTCAACGATCAACTTTGTCTCTTTCGTCGATTCATCCGGGACCCGTGATGGTGAAGAATTTGGGCCATTGGGGCCCACAGCCACTTGACTTAAGCTAAGAACCCACGTTGGTTCTCCTTCCCCACTTTTTAATTTCAAGTTTCTGCTGTGTCAAGAGAGAACTTCATTCTCTTCTTCTTCCGGCCTCTCTCTCTCTCATCTTGCATGTCAAGGAAATCAACCCAAAAAGGGGGCTTTCATCTCGTTTTCACCTTCTTCTCCTTTCAAGCTTTCCAGCCATACCACCATTTATGAAAGTTTTCTGCTGAGTTCTTCTTCCTCACCAAGCTTTTCTTGTGGACTTTCACACTTTCAGGTAAGACCTGATCTTCTCCTTCTAGCAATGGGTTCTCTAGACCCTAGAGAAGCTTTTTAACATGCATGCAAAGTGGTTCTTGAAGAGCCATTTTGATTTCAAAATCTGGATTTCTTTTGAGATGGTTTTTCCATGGGTTTTTGTAGCTTGGAGTGGTGCTGAGAGAGGAGATTTCTAGGAAGTTTTCTAAGACCTATTTGGAGTAAAGGCAAGCGAATAAAATGTTTGGAATGCATGTGTTTGAATGCTACTTATGTTTATATAGTTTTGATGTGAAAGATGTGTTTTCATTTGAAAGATCTATTTAGTTGTTTAAAGCTTATTTTTTTTAGAAGATTTGTAGTCTTTAACTTTTGCTAAGCTTTGGACCTGATTTTTGTTTAGATTAGTATGGAAAATTCTGGTTTTGTTAGGGACTTCTTCAAGTGAAATTTCAGCTCAGTTCTTGCATCCTTCTTGTGATAAATCTTTGATTTTCTTATGTTAATTTGTAAGTGGAATGTGATAATTTAATTTGATGTTGAATGGAGAATGAATGAGGCTTGAAATAATATGATTTTGATGATGGAGAGTCATTTTATCTCATGAACGAAGGAGGAGGAAAAATGGACCCAGAAACAAGAGGAGGCAGTGCAGAATTTTGCACTTGGGCGAGTCAGGCAGCAAGCTGGCCCGCTTGAGTGAACCAGGGCCCACTCGAGCGAGCCCAGCCATCAGACTGGCCCGCTCGAGAGGACCAGGTCCCATTCGAGCGAGCCTAGCTGCTGCTGTTGCTGCCCTGTTTGGGTTCTAGGCCTGTTTTGGACTATTATTCAGGGCCCGTTTGCTGATCTATCAACTTGTATGGGCTGAAGTGTGTTTCTATTATTAGTTGATGAATAATTAAGTTTGGAAAATTACTTGGAAAGAAGAATGAGAAATTTGAAACATTTAGCTATGAAAATCAAGGGAGAAATAAGGGAAGATTGTTTTTGAATCCGTGTAAGTGTATTTTGAATCTACTAGAGTTTCAATGTCCATTCAAGTTTCCAATTGCCGGAAAACTTCGGAGGCATCAAATATATAATTAAAATCCGACACTTGGGCCTTGAATATTCATTGAAACGGGCTTAGTAGGCCATTCCAACATTTAAATTATCTCATTCAGAATTTGTAATTCGTATATGTTTTTGTATAAGCTAACCTTTTAGGTATACTTTGTGTGCTTTATTTGTCACAAAACCTTTGGTAAGCCTATGGCTTGTTTTGTCTCAAGTTTTCGATAAGACTACTCATTCATTCGTCCTTGTGTGTATGTTTATGAATTATGTAGAGTAGTTCTTTTATCAACTTGAATTATGTTCGTTTGATTTGAATTATATTTTATTCGGATTTTTATTTCGTAGGCACCACTTAGCTTGGGTTACTTTGTCGGATTGATCACCCGGCTTAGAATCCTTAAAACTTTGCCAACCTGCAGCTTGGATATTATGTGTGTGTGTGTGATATCTATTCCGCGGCGGACCTCTGTGTGCTACCCACCTTTGTTGGGCCATTATGTGAGACCCTTCCATTTTTATATGGTAACGGTCGATTGTGAGTGCTCTCATTACTTCGGTAATCGGAGAATCTAGCCAAATGTGGTTTGCCATTATTTTTTTCGAATGTCAGTGAATTTTGAGTGTGATTACTAATCATTTGTTTTAAAGATTGATTTCTTTGACTTCATCACTATGTTCATTTATTTTCCCAATGTATTATCTATAGTCTTTAAATCTGATTTGATATAAACTTGTGTACCTAATCTTCTATTCACCTGCCAGATCGTCCTGTCTGATATTCTTTTATGTTGGTGCCTTAGATCACAAGTCTTTCGTTCTGAGTTGGAGAGCGTGCAGCGGATTCGTAACCCTATATTTTGAGAGGTATTGTGCTGACGTTGTCTTGTAGACGTTGAGCTTGGCATTGGAGTTCGTCACCTAATTTGGGGTAGCAGTTGTTCAGCTAGTTATCTTGGATGGCTTTTGTTAGCCTTTTTCTTTTGGGATTTTTCAAGAATATATTTGTATAATTTGTAACTTGAACATATGTGGGAGATGAATTGTCCTGTTACTACCAGCTCTGTATTTTATGGTTCTTGATTTGTTCCAGTCTGATTATGAGCCTTGATTTGATGGCTTTATGTTAGCGGTTGAGTGCGACACGGAACCCGATGGCCACGGGCTCCGAGTCGCAACGCCACATTAGCTTCTGCGAAAAAAATCTGAGGTCGTGTGGAATTTTGTAATCCTCACACACGCGGATCCTGGGGAAAGCAAAAGTTTTAATTAACCCCATATCACGCTCCCCGAGATTAGATCATTGCAGGATCCCGGTTTTGGGGCGTGACATTATGGCTCCTAGGTTCCTTGGACTGAGCGACTGCCCCGCTGCTGTCACAGTAAACTGTGAGTGGCTGTCGCGCCAAAGGTATCACTCCAAGTTCCAAAAGGAATCTTTTGAGCCATATATCTTCCTTAGTTGCTTCACAAGCCACTACAGTATAAACACATCCCATGAGGTTGATTTCCTGGAATCCTTATCTGTTATGAAGTTAGTATTTGTGAAACCAACAGGAATCAACTCATCACTGCCGTAAATCGACATGTGATCTCTAGTCCTTCTCAAGTATTTGATAACACATTTTACAACAGTCCAATGGTCAGGATCTGGGTTAGACTGATATCTGTTGACTAGGCCTATTGCGTGACAGATATCCGGTCTAGTATAAAGCATAGCATACATGAGGCTACCAACAGTCGAAGCGTATGGTATCGCCCTCATCTGCTCCTTTTCCTCAGGAGTCTTGGGACACTAATCCTCGGAAAGGTGCACTCCATGCCTAAAAGGAGTGATACCCTTCTTGGAGTCTTACATAGCAAACTGTACCAATACCTTATTTATGTAGGTGGCTTGGGATAAGCCTATCATCCCGGTCTCAATAGTGTCTGATTCGTAGGATGTAGATAGCTTCTCCCAAGTCCTTCATATCAAAAGTCTTAGCCAACCAAACTATTACAATTATTAACATTCCTATGTCACTCCCAACGAGAAGGATGTCGTCGACATATAATACCAGAAAAACTACTCTTCCTCCACTTTTCATATACACTCATGACTCATCTGGATTCTGACAAAAACCAAATGACTTGATTGCCCGGTCAAAACGGATGTTCCAGCTCCGGGATGCCTGCTTCAGTCCATAAATGGGTTTCTGCAGCTTGTAAACTCTTTGCTCTTGGTTATTAGCTACAAAATCGTTTGTCTGCATCATATAGATGTCTTCTTCAAGATGACCATTTAAAAAATGTCGTCTAGACATCCATTTGCCAAATCTCGTAATCGAGGTGACCCACAATGGATTAGAGTATCTGGATGGACTTGGGCAAGGCTATCGGCGAGAAGGTGTCGCGACCCTGGACCCAGCCTTGGGCCCGCAACATGTGATAATTGGATTAATTTGAATTTCCCACAGGTTCCCGCAGTGAGGATCCCGAGACACAAGAGAGTAACTCGCACGATCAAGTTTACGGAAGCATGTAGCAAATCACATCATGACAAAGCATGAATAATATTTTAAAGTACATAAGTAATTGCATCAAGACATAATATCAGAAGGAGGAAATATAACAAACCATTCCCAACATGATTCAAGTTTGAAAGTTAACCCAAGAGTAAGTTCTCCATCATGCATGATGATAAGAGTAAGCACACACGACAAGCACGACACGCAAAACACGATTCCCACGCCACACAAGGTAGACGGGGAGGCTGACCACAGAACCAGAGCACGACACAATATGTAATATAATACACAACCAATCTGCAAATAGTCCACATGTTTAAGGACCCCCGGACAGTGGATCAGACTGAAGGGGCAGTCCAAGCTCGATGGTGTTTACTTGAATTCATGAATGCATAAAAACATGGCAAAAACACATTCTAGACGAATCGAAATTTAGGGGAAGATCACTTAACAAAACGAGACAAGACACAGCTAACAAAAGGCATAAATTATATGCATAACAAGCTTAAGAAGTGATCCCCTTTTTATTCTTGAACAAATCTTCAAACGAGCTTATACTTGAAATTCAAAACGAATACACGATGATATTTATTGTATCAAAACTGAAGTTCGAACACGAAGTCTATCAAGCACATGCTAAGACCTTTCATTGACCTTTGTGTAATTGAAACCCATATGTCGGAATATAAAACGAATTGGTGTCCCCGAAGTTAGCAAACATCTCAGATTTTCAATTGCACAATGTTAAGTTAAAACCCTCAGCATGGTCTAGTTTTTCAATCCCCAATGACCCATGAAAGAAACAAAACTCAGTCCTGAAAATCTGCCCAGGTTAGCTCGAGCGGTCATCCCTTCGCTAGAGCGGACATGACACAAAGGCTTGTTCGCTCAAGCCGACCCAAAAGTTGCTCGAGCGGACAGGTCTTTATCCTGAACCAGGCCAGGCAGAGGCCTGGTCGGCTTCTGCCTGTGCTTGTTGAATGCAGAAATTGCACTCCCTTTGTACAATTTTCTGAATATCTTCTTCCCTTCTTCTCATTTCTGAACCACCTGCACTTCCCTAAGCCTCCATGCTCTCCAAATGATCAATTCAAACATTTCCAAACCATTCACATCTCAATTCTTCATCAATACAAATCCCAACATTTTAAACAAAACATATATTTCAAATTCAAAACAGGTTTTCAAAAGATTCGAGTGTAATTAACATTAGTGAAATAAGAAAAAATGAGAACAAGTAAGAAGGGTCTAAGAGTGACATAGATTAGCACTTAAACACAACCATAATGCATTTTAAAGATAGGAATGCAATTCAAATCAAACATGCAAACAACATCCAAGATTAGTTACTTGCCTTAGCCCAAATGTCACACAAACTCTTCCTCAAGCAATCCTACTCAAGGGCTGAGCCAAACTCTACAAAACCCCATGAGAATCATTCAAAAACTCAACAATTTGAAAACAAAGAACCCATTTCGTAATGGGTGTTGCATGATAGAGAAGCAAGTTCCTTTGGAGCTAAAAGAACTCCATTAAAGTCAAGGAATGAAGCTCTTACCTAGAGGTGTCCAAACATGAAGCAAGGAAGGAGATGAAGGGGTTTTCCAACTGGAAACTCCAAGCAAATCGCAGAAATGGAAAGCTTGGAAGGAGAGGAAGAAGATGGTGGTCTTAGACTTTCATTTGGAGTCCTCTGGCTAGTGCATGCAAGGTGGAGAAATGGAGAAAACCAAACTCTCCTCTCAGCTATGGCTTCTGACTTTTGAAAGAAAGGTTGTAGGAATTCTAAAATGAACAGAAGAGAGGAGGAATGAAGACTTAAGTGGCCAAGAAGTGGGGCCCAACAGGTCTAAAGCTTGCGCTAACAAAAACATGGTCTTACGGGCCCCGGATGAACTCAACGAAGAAGGAAAAATGATCATTGAAAAATCTAGTTTTCGAAAAGTATAAATTTGACATGGTTTTGAGATTTCAAAATTCGCGTCCAGATTTGAGTGTGAAAAGTCAATTAAACCATTTTGGGCCAAAACTTAGATTTTTGGGCTTCAAACACAGACGGGCTGAAAACGAAGGTTGTAGAGAGTAACAAAACCATTCAAATGAAGTCAAAAACCACAATTAAATCAGAAACCATAATCATCCTCCCATGCTTTCACGTGCACTCAGGGCCTCCTTCAGCGTGTCTGACAAACACTAAACGTTCTCAAAATTCCCAAAACTAAGTCCAGGACTAAAACCAATTATATTCTAACCCAACAGTCACTAAACCCTCTTAAGACTAAGCATACACTAAATACACACTAATCGGGCTAATCGGGATTGGGGTATAACAAAAGGTTTCCTCTTAATCGATATCTTCTTTTGAGTATACCCTTTCGCAACAAGCCTGGCCTTAAAGGTCTCAACTCTTCCATCTGGTCCTCTCTTTCTCTTCTAGACCCACTTACACCTAATAGGTTAAATATTGGCGGGCAAGTGTAGAAGTGTCCAAACCTGATTGGAGTACATAGACTCCATCTCAGCTTTCAAAACATCTTGCCAACGTCCCGAATCTATGTCATTGATTGCATCATAGTTACATGGATCTTGTTCCAGTTCTTCCGGGATTCCTTCGTAAGACTCTCCCAAAAATGAGAACCTGTCAAGGGACCTAACAATTCTCCCACTACAACGAGGCACTAGTGTAACTACTGGGCTAGGTATGGGCAGATTCTCTTCAAGTTCGGTCACACTTGGATTTGGAATTGATCGCTCTTAAATCTCTTCCAAGATCACCTTCTCTAAAGAATTCCGGTCAATCATATAATCTTCCTTCAGAAAATTCGCATTGGTACTGACAAGAACTTTCTGCTCTCTTGGAATAAAGAATAACCAACTTTTAAATCCTTTGGGTTATCCCATAAACGTGCATACTTCCAACTTCGACTCCAACTTATTCGTCTTAACCTTTAAAATGTGTGCCGGACAACCCCAAATATGTAAATGTTGTAGACTAGGTTGTCACCCATGCCAAAACTCCCGGGGAGTCTTAGGTATAGAGTTAGATGGTACGAGATCAAGTATGTTCATTGCAGTATCCAAAGCATATTCCCAAAAGAATATAGGTAATCCTGAGAAAATAACATAGACCTGATCATATCTAAAAGAATTTGGTTCCTTCTTTCTGCTATTCCATTCTATTAAGGCATACCAGAAGCAGACAACTGGGATAGAATCACTTTCTCTGATAAGTATCCCATAAATTCAGGGGAGCGATTTTCCCCTCCTCGAACTGATCGAAGAGTCTTGATACTTTTACCCAATTGCTTTTCCGCTTCCGCTCAAAATTCTTTGAACTTTTCAAAAGCCTCGGACTTGCGATACATAAGGTATATGTATCCATACCTTGAGTAATCATCTGTGAAAGTGATGAAGTACTCATATCCTCCTCTGGCTCTGACATTTATGGGTCCACACACATCAGTATGCAATAATTCCAATAAATCTTTGGCCCTATTGCCCTTAGATGAAAATGGTTTTTTGGTTATTTTACCTTCTAGACAAGACTCGCAGACAGGCATTGGTTCTACCACCAATGAAGGCAAGATACCATCTTTAACTAGCCTGTCAATCCTATTTAGGTTTCTATGACCGAACCACAGGTGCCAAAGTTTTGTAGGATTAGATGAAGGTGACTTCCTCTTTAATGATGGTTTATTAATAATTTCGGTGTCATGTATCTCATAATACATTGTGGGAGTTATCAAATAAACACCATTGATTACATTGCCAGAACATATAAAAGTATCATTCCTCTTTATGACAACTTCACTACCAAAAGCAATAGAATAACTCTTATTCACCATATTAAAAAATGAAATTAAATTATTTCTAAAAGATGGTACATATAATGTATCTGACAAAATAAACTTAATATCTGAAAATAACAAAGTTACTACTCCCACTGACACCGTTTCTGCCTTGGCATCCGATCCAGGTTAGCATGATTTCTCCGCCACTAAGCCTCCTGGTTTCTTGTAACCCCTGCAATGTATATTTGATTAGTTGCACCGGAGTCAACACACCAGGATTCTGATGTATTAGTTGTAAAACTAACTTTAGAAACAAGTAACTCAATCATACTTGAGGTATTTTTCTTGGACAGAAAATCATGACAAAAAACTCAAATAATTTTGACAAAAAATAAGAAACTCAGATAAATTTGATAGAAACTCATATAAATTTGTTAAAAACTCATATAAATTTGATAAAATTTAGATAAATTTCACAAAAACTCAAATAAATTTCATAAAAACTAAGATAGATTTGTCAAAAACAATAAAACAACCTTGCTGCCTTCCTTCTTTGGCGATGGCACAGCAACTTCTATTCAGGATAGCGAGAAGCTCCTTCGCCGACGATGAGGGTCGATCTATGGAACTGAGGATCTTCCTCGGCAAGTGCAAGAAAATCTCAAAATCCTTTATTTTGCGATTGTTCCGGTTTCTGCAAAGATTATGAGTTCTGCAAGGCTTTTCAAACAACAACAAAACGCAGAAGTCCAGGTCCTCATGCTTCTTCTTGCTCTTCGGCCAAGGCAAGGTGGAGCGGAGCGATGGCGATGGGCGCGGCTGTTGATTCCAGCAGCAACCCTCTTTCGTTTTTGCAACGGAGTCCAGCCCAACCTCTGTACCGGTGGTCCTCTCCTCCTATAAAGGGTGGAGATAACAACCATACTGCCTTCCTTCTTTGGCGATGGCTCAGCAACTTCTATGCAAGATATCAAGAAGCTCTTTCTTCGACGACGGCAGTCGATCTATGCAACTGAAGATCTTCCTCGACAAGTGCAAGGGAATCCCGGAATCCTGTGTTTTGCGATGGTTTCTGTTTCTACGGAGATTTTGGGTTTTGCGAGCCTCTTCAAACAACAACAGAATGTAGAAGTCCAGATCCTCGTGTTTCATTTTCCTCTCCGGCCAAGGCATGGTGGTGTGGAGCAATGGCGAAGGGCGCGACTGTGGAATCTAGCGGCAACCCTCTTTCATTTCTGCAACGGAGTCCAGCCCAACCTCTGCAGTGGTGGTCCTCTCCTTCGGCAACAGGTGGAGCAGTCCGGATCTCCTTTTGTTTGTAACCTCAACAACAATACGAATCAGAAGTCCAATTTTTGCTCTGTGTGGCCCCACCTTGATCAAATCAAAATCCTCTGACTTCTTCTCCAATGGAGAACTTATGTGACGTCTTCTCAGCACCAACTGGATGATCTTTTAAAAAGGGGGAATGGAAGATTTGAAAATTTAAAATTTTATGCGTAATCAGTTGAAAGGGCAAATCAGTCATGGAAATTTCTGATGTGGACCTCTTGCCAAAATATGTCTAGCTATATGGACTACAGGCCTTAGAGAAAAAGTTTGTGGGCTGGAGCCTTTACAAGACCGTGATGAGAGACCTCTGGCTAATTATCCCAAACTTGAATGCTTGGTGAACCTACAAGGGGTATGCAAAACATGGAATATCCAAGCTTAGACGTGCCTTCTTGAACTGCCTTCTTGGCTTCCAATTTGAATTTTCAAATCTCCACATGACCAAGGGAGTAGTGCTTGGAATTACAACACTTAAGGGCCCCACCATGGGACGTCCCATGTGTGTTGGATATTTTCTTTCTTTCTTTCCTTTTCTTCTCTTCTTTTATGCTCTTCTTGATTTTCCAAATGTTGCGGGCCCCGATTTCTAAATTTTCTTGCACATTAATTAAATCTAATTCAATCTAAATAATTTTTATCCAAAAAGAATGATGCTATGCATGAGGCCCCATAATGCAAAAAATGATAATTTCACCAAGGCATGCATTTATATGAAGTTTTTACTGATTTTCACTTAAATTCAACCATGAAAGTCCAATTCCATGATTTTGAGAAAATCAATTAATTCAATGCATTTTGTTTTAATTAAGACCTCAAACTTATATGAAATAACGAACTAAATATATATACACTTTTGTTGACTTATCATATGAGAATCATGTTATACAGGAAATCAAAGGTACTGGCAAAGTATGATTCAAAAATATGAGAATTTGAAACTAACTTGGTATGAAGCAAAGTGAAGAATCCAAGAAATAAATCAATTCAAAATGTTGTCATGCTATGGGTTCAACAAATCATAGTTATCGTGCTAAAATAGATTTACCCATAATTTAAACAAAGCATGAGAACATATGATAAGTAAAACAAAGCTTACTTGGATGATTTAACTTAATGAATCCATGCTTTAACATTCCAAATGACCTCCTAGCCTTTCTTAGCTTGTTCTCCTTTCTTTAGTCTCAAAACACTTCAAAAAGTCCCTCAAAGTTCATTGCAAATGATCTTGTAATGAGCTTATTTTTGTAGTGGTCGGTCGACCTGGTAAAGGGTTAGGTCGATCGGGCTCCAACGGTCGAAAGAAAGGTTTGAAAATTGCAGTGTTTGCCGTCAACCGTGGTCATGTACGTGGTCGACCGCGGACACTGCTTTGACAGCCAATTTCCCAAAATTTGATTTTTAAAGGTATTTGTTTTGTGGGAACTTAGGGCCATGGGAAAGATGTTTTCAAAAGATGAGTCTAATATGCCTAAGATGATTTACTTATTAAACATGGGCATGCATGATCAAATAATCAATATGTGTCGCGACCCCGGAACGGGTCCCGGGCCTGCGACGTTGTTTCTGTTATTATGTTTGTTTTCCCACAGGTTCCCGCGGTGAGGATTCCCGAAACACGCGGAATTTGTCTCACATGATTAAGTTTGCGGAAGTGTGTGGCAAATCACATCAAGATAAGCACCAATAAAGTTTTAAGTGATGTGACAAAATAATATCAAGACATAGTATCATAAGAAAGGAGTTAACATGGCATTCCCATCATAATTCAAGTTATGAGACTAACACTAAAAAGGTAGTTAAGTTTTGTTATAACCCATAAGAGGCCAATAGAGGCCAATACAAATCTCAACATAACAAAATGAACCCAAGACAAAATGAATCGTAACTCAAGAACCCGCCCGACGTCTAGTTGACATCATCGGGTTGCCACTCTCGGACTGGGGGTGGCTCAAGAGCCTCCTCCGGACGCTCCTCCTCAAAGGCAATGTCACCTGCACCTGGGCACCAACATACAGGGGTCAAACACAACGGTTTGGCAGGTAATCAATTTAGGCATGAGCATGTAATAAGTAAATGTTTAAAGAAACGAATAAGACATTTTGCTGAATTGTAAACCGTTACATGACTAAGGTACACTTCAAAATACGAGCAAAACTAACATGAATACTTATAATATCATGAATAGTTACAGTCCACAGTGAGCCCATCCTTTCTCTATCATTTATAATGAAAAGAGCAAGCACACACAACAAGCACGATATACATAATATAGTCATGACATGATTCCCACATATACGGGGATTCCGGCCGCGAAACCGGATACGCACGATGTGTAATAAAATACACGACCATTCTGCAGACAGTCCACATGTTTAAGGACCCCCAGGCAGTGGATCAAACTGAAAGGGCAGTCCAAACTCAGTGGTGTTCACTTAAATTCATGAATGCACAAAACACGGCGAAACACGTCTTAAACCAAATCAAGCTTGAAGGGGGAAATCACTTATTAGAACTAAGCAAGACACGGCTAGCAAGAGGCATAAGTATATATGCAAAACACGCTAAAGAAGTGACCCCCTTTTTATCCTTGAAACAATTTTCAAACGAACTTATACTTAACTACAAAACGAGTACACGATAATACTTGTTGCATCAAAGCTAAAGTTCAAAAGCAAAGTCTATCAAGCATATGTAAGGACCTTTGGTTGACCCTTGTGTAATTGAACCCAAATGTTGGAATTGCAAAGAGAATTGGGTGCCCCCGAAGTTAAAGACATTTCAAATCTTAATTACACAATGTCAGGCTAAAAGCCCCATAACATATTCTAATTTTCATCCCTGTAGAAATCCTTCTAAAAACGGCTCATCTTGAAATTTCGGTCACCTCTCGGTCACCTGTCGGTCGACCGAGACGGATAAGTCGGTCGGCCGACAACTGACCGACAAGCTGACTGACAGATTTTCCTAGAAAATCTCAGCTCTTGGGAAAAGGAACCGAACTGACTTTGGTTGGCTGTCAGTCGACCGAGGTGGGAACGTCGGTTAGCCGACAACTGACCGAAATCTGTCTGATGAAAAGCAGGTCTCGGGAAAAGGAGCCAACTAAGTTCGGTTAGCTGTTGGTCGACCGAAGTGGGAACTTCGGTTAGCCGACAACTGACCGACACTGCGCGGACAGTGCATTTCAAGTCAAATTTTTACATTTCTTTTTCCCTTCTTCATATTTCTCCTTCAACCTGCACTTCCCTGAGCCTACACGCTCTCTAAGAGACAAAAAACACATATTCAAACACAATCTAAAACATCTCATTCCCATTCTCCAATATAAAACAAAATCCCTAAAAATTTCCATTAAAAACATAGATTTCCAATGAAATGAAGAGAATGAAAAGAAAACAACCAAATGCACACATGCTAACATCCATCCTATATTGTTTACTTGCCTTAGTCCAAGATGTCACAACCTTCTTCAATGCACTTCCACTCAAGCTAAGCCAAAGGCTACAAAAACCCCATGAAAGCCATTCAAAACTCACTCAAACTTGAAAACAAGAAACCCATTTTCACAAAAGGGTTTGTAAACATGAAAAACAAGTTCTTTAGGAACCAAAAAGGCTCCATTAAAAAGATGGGTTGGAGTTCTTACCTAGAGATGCACAAACAAGAGAGAAGGAAGAAAATGGAGATCTTGCTCAACTAGAAACTTCAAGAAACTTGGATTAATGGGAAGCTTGGGATGAGCAGAAGAAGATGATGGTCTTAGAATTCCATTTGGAGTCTTCTAGCTTGATCATTCAAGAGCAATAAAGTGGGAAGAAAATTGCTTTCTCTCTTTGGCTGCTCTAGGGTTAGGGTTTAAGAGTTAAAAGAGGGAAGGAGAAAGAGTCGACTTATAAACCCTAGCAAACGGGCCCCAATGAGCCTAAACCTTACATCGACAAAAACATGATCTTGCGGGCCTCGGATGAACTCGACGAAGAAGGATAAGATGATCCTCGAAATATCTAGTTTCCAAAAAGTATATTTTTGACATGGTTTTGAGATTTCAAAATTTGTGTCCAGATTTGTGTATAAAAGACAACTTTACCCTTTTTGGGCTAGAACTTGGGTTTTGGGCTTCAAACATGAATGGGATGTAAATGAAAGTTGTAGCAAATAGTAAAACCGTTCAAATGAAATCAAAATCGCAATTAAAAATGGAAACCAATACGATCCTCCCAAGCTTACAAGTGCACTCAGGCCTTCCTGAGTGTGTCTGACTAACACTAAACGTCCTCAAAATTCCCAAAGCTATATCCAGGACTAAAACTAATTATTTCTAACCCAACACTAACTAAACCCACTTAAGACTAAATACATACTAATCACACACTAATCGAATTAGTCTGGGTCGAGGCCTAACAATATGCCTAAGATGATCTAACTATAAAAAAAACAAGGCATGAAAAATCAAAATCAGTTTTTCAATATAATGCATCCAACTTTTAAAATCCAAAACATGCATGAAAAATTAGGTTTTAAAAGTTATAAAACCATGAATGAGTAAATTCAAGATTTCAAGTTTTTCTAAATTAATGCTTATGTGTGAAAGTTTAAATGATGCGAACATGACATGCATCCATCAAATTACAACAAACAAAATCCTAACAATCTCCCCCTTTGCAATTTGATGGCAACACACAACACTAAATTTTCATTCGATCGAAGTCTTCAGTTACCCTTGAATTGGACAGCTCTTTAAATCTTCATGGATACTTCTTTGGGCTTGGGCTTAGGCTCTTTGGCCTTTTTCTTCTTTTTGATGCTTTGATAAGTCCTTAAAAATGCTAATTTCATCATCATTTTAGAGTAATTAAGGACTTAATCATCAAATCATGCACCATTTTAGGAGGGAGATTGACCCACTCATTGCGCTGACGGACTAAGCTATGATGCCCTGCAGTTATTAGCAATCAACCTTTTGAAATACTTCCTCTCTTGTATGGTCGAGGCCCTGACCTGCTGCCGTACTACCGTAGCATTGACCGTAGGTACTATAGCCATTCTAGTTATTCTATACTACCTCTCTTGTATAGTCGAGGCCCCGACTTGCTACTGTAGCATTCACCGTTATAGGTACTCTTACTGAATCTCCTTGTGCTTGGATACTGCAGGAGCATATAAGCATTCATGTTGTTACTCTTCAAAAGAAAGGAAAATACCAAAGGACTTGGAATTGATGCCCTTCCCCTAGTGTTCCTGTAGCTCTTGAGCAGGGATAGATGTGAATACCACTCTCTTGTTAAGTCTGACTCTGGTTCCTTATTCCGTTCCGTTTGATAGCTTCGTATCGCCTCTATTAGTAAGGCTCCCAGCAACGAAACTCCCCTTTCGGGTACCTTAGGAAGACTACTTAAAGTATTACTGCTACGAGGGAAGTTTTTTGTCTCTTCTCCCCTACTTCTATTATGACTTGTCTGGCTTTGCCAACACAACATCAGGGCCATCCCCTTCATTCTATACTGACCCCGGCCCGGGTTGGCTTTTTTGGGAAGCCCGTTCCCACCGTGCTCACAGCCCGGCCGACCTGCCAACTGTAGTGGGAATTATCTCGTTTCCTGGTTAAAGGATTGGTTGGATGCGGGATCTACTCCACGAGGAGCGGTACAGACGTAGATGATATCATCACGACCTCTCTTTTCGTACCGCTAAGGATGTTTAACGCCATCTCCCCAACTAGTGTTACATGTGCTTTCGTGTCTCTCAGTGTGGTAAGCACTGGGTGTTTCCGAGCAGCGAGGCTTACACCCGTTCGCATTAGTTCATCCAAAGTTCCTTACCCTATTACACTAATTTTGGAATAAGCCATCTTCTTATCAAGGTTAAGGAGTCAACTGAGCATCTCAGTGGCAGGATTGAATACCAGGATCGAATCAGAGTTCACGCCGCCCGCCCTGAACAAATAGGAGGCAAGGGCCATAGGTCGCATATAAGCCACATTACGAAGGTGAAAGAAGTGCCATTTATGGCCTTCTATTCACTGAGAGAATGCCTTTAGGGAAAGAGGCTGCTCTCCCTCTACTTCACCTCCCGGGTACAATATGGAAAGGCTTCAAAAGGGGCAAAATGCCCTTTTAAATCATTCCCATACTGCTTGTACCCAGTATGGAGCCAGCGTGATAAGGGCTAAGGCTCCCCTTATCCCCCCCCCCCCCTCCCTTTTCTTTCCACCCTGGCCGAGTGGGCTACACTTTAGAAAGGCCCTACGGTGGCCCGGCACTTGTGTGAGCCTTACGACCACCCCCCCCTCCCCACGCCACTCCCAAATCCAGAAATGACCAACCTAATGCCTTCATCGAAAAATGAAGTTATCTTTAGGAGTCTTAAAAGGAAGATACTTTTTATCAGATTCTACGAATCTTCCTATAAGACCCCGACACGAGTGACCTCGATTAGCGTTTATTAAGTTGTGTTTTAGTTCTAAGTATGATTAGTGGATTTTGGTTAAGTTGGGATTAGAATAGCTTTTATAATGGTTTGAGGAGTTTTGAGTGCCTTTGTGTTTAGTGGGACCCTTTGGGGGTTCTTTTAGTGACTTTGCATGTGATTGGGGGAATACTCGAGAATCTTATGATTAGTGCTTTTAACCCGTTTTACTTATCTCGTTAATCTCTACAACTTTCGTATTTACTTTGTCACCGCTCGAAACCCCAAAACCCTACTTTTCTAATGTTAGGGGCAAAACAGTCCTTTTACATGAAAATCTGGACACTATTTTCAATGTCTCCAAAACCCGCAAAATATTTTTTTTTTTGGAAACTAGATATTTCGATGATCATTTCTTCCTGCTTCGTCGAATTCATCCGAGACACCGAGAAACGTGTTTCTAGCCCAACAAGTTATGTAAGTTGTGGGACCCACCTTCATTTGCTATAAAGGAGGGAACCCATTCCCTTCTTCCCCTTCTCATTTTCCAACACAAATAGTGAAACCACCTAGGGTTTTCTTCTCCTCCTCCTCCTTATTGCTTTCTTCTTCCTCAGTCCACCACCAACCCTTGTCAAATAGAGAAATGGAGGTCATTTTCTTCATCCTCTCCCTACAAGCTCTCCATTGATACTATTGGAAGAGAAATCCATCACCAATATTGAAGCTCTCTTTGAGATAACTCTTGTCATTAAAGGACCTTCCAAGTAAGTAATCATCTCCATCTCCTAGATATGTGTTCTTGTGACCCTAGAGAAGCTCCATCTCCATTCTTGAAAGTTCTCTCCTTTTATTCCATTGTTTTAACCCACTTAGGGTTTGTGTTTGGGGGTTTTGTGTGTAGCTTGGAATCTTGGCTTGGAAGTTATTAGAGCTTGTTTTTTACTAAGCTTGGACCTAAGGCAAGTGGCTGAATGGATATTTAGAGTGTTAAATGGTTTTCATGAGAAACGTATATGATTTCACTATTTATTCTTAACTCGCATTGATTTGAAATAAATGCCCATGAATGCATCTTGCTAGCTTACTTAATGTCTTCGAAACATTAATTTTAACCTTTCATTTAATGCTTGTTATGGCTCGATGAATGCTTGCGATTGGTGGATTTCTCTCTCTTATGATTGAATGAGGTGTAGAAGGAGGTGATTTGATGAATGTTTATAGAAGTTTTTGGGAAGTGTTAAATGATGATTTAGAGGAGCTTCTTAGCTCATTTTATTGCAAAGAAATGGATGGGAAACGAAGGGAATTGATTGGAAGAAGAAAAGGCTCAGATCTCAACTTAGTGTGAATTTTTCGCAGATGGGCAGTCAGCTGGCGATCACCTGTCGGCTAGCCGCCTGGTGACTGGCAGCTAACCGACCCAAATTCGGTTACAATTCCAGAGAGTTGTTTTTCTCTTCTGAAGACGGGGTCAGCCAGCGGCTAACTGCCGAACTCATCGGCAGCTAACCACTACCTAACCGAGTCGTCGCGGTTACCATTCCAGAGAGCACTCTTTCTTCCTGAAGACGCGGTCAGCCTCACGGTTAGCTAGCAGCTAACTGCCTAACTCATCGGCGGCCAACCGCCAGCTAACGGAACCCATTTCGTTACATTTCCAGTAATCTGTATCCAGACTGGCAAATCCGCGGTCAGCTTCACGGTTAGTCAGTGGCTAACCGCTGAAACCATCGGCGGCTAACCGCCAGGTGACCGACCTTACTCAAGAATTTTGAAATGAAGAGAAATGTAGAGGGTTTCCGTCCCAATCATTTGTGAACCCTTTTAGAGAATGATGGGGACTGTTCACCTGGAAATATGTATAAAGCCCATTCGAGAAAGAAATCACATCATGAAGATCCATTGAATGTTTTGAAATTATCGAGGTGTATAAGGAGCCCGGAATGTCTCCAAACTCAAGAGTACCAAAATGTTATTAAATCGACATATGTCCCCCTATTCACCTTAAACAAATCTTGAACCCGACATTTTGTCTGAAATCCCAATATTTCATTTGTATTTCCTTGCTCCCGAGATTTATACTACATGACTTGTTATTCCCGAAATGCATTGCCCGACATGAGATGACAGTTATTCTGTTGAGCACCCCGTCCTGCTCGTTTACATACTTGCACTTGGTGTATTTTATACATGTCTTGGTTTCTGTTATTTGACCTATGAGTCGGCATCACTAAGCTTAGATAACATTGTCGGTTTGATCCACCAACTTGGAAACCCCCTTCCCATCCCGCCAACTGCAGTTTGGATCTCAATGCCCTGTTTATTGACGTGGTCCTGTCACGATACCCGATTCGCTACCGTGGTCCCATCCCGTATATTTATATTGTATATGATGTTTCGTTGAATCTCCTCACTTCGTGTGACTGAGACCAACGCCCCGATATACTCTCGTCACTTCAGTGATAGAGGACTTAGCTCCGTGTGATTGTCATCTTGCTAGTTCCGGATTTCTTGGATACCTTACATGTTTTATATTGCTTATTTGTTTTCCAGTAAATGATTCATTTTTTTTATGAAAGTTATTGTGTAAACAGGTCTTAATGTTTTCCAAGGTATTTCATTTTTATATATTGTTATATCTTCTCACCCGCCCTGCCAGACCGTCATATCTGATTCCTTTTTCTTTGGTACTCAGGTCCAGACGTTATTTATCCCGAGATGGAGCTTGAGGAGGCGGTCGGCGAACCGTAACGTTTAGTTGAGTGGCTTGTCGATGATGTCATTTAGACATTCGATTGCCACGAGAGACGTAACATTTTGGGATTTGTCTAACTCATTCTTTGAGGGATTATTTTGGATTGTACTGGCCTTTGTTGGCCTTTATTTTTTGGATGTTAATTAAATGATGTTTTGTATAAACTTTAACAATTACTTTTGGGAAATGCTAATGATCATTGCTTACTCTGACATCAGGTTATATGCATATGTTATCAGTCTTGTGGTTTTCGAAATGAATTATCAATTTGATTTGCTAAGCGCTTCCGCACTTCAACAAATGTTACATTGATGTGATATCCTCACCGCCGACACCTGTGGGAAATTAAATAAATGTGCACACCTTACTACACTACATTAAACAGTTCCCGATCCCGGATTGGACCCGCGGGCCCGGTCCGGGGTCGCGACAGACTGGTATCAAAGCGAGTCGTGTTTCAAGTAGCTAAAAGAAACTAGAAATCCTAAGGACGTGGCGAGGATTCGTTAGATCTTTCGTTAGCTAGAATCGTGTGAGCAATGGTTGTCCAGAATCAAGCAAGGCCACTTCAGCAACAAGCACCACAGCAACAGTTTAGACCACATAGCAGTAGCAAGCTCGTCAACATGGACATAATCAAAATCAGCGTCCCCCACAACAGAATAGGAATGCACAACAAGGCAGGCCTCAACAAGCTCAGAATAGGCCACAGCATCGAGGGCAAATCTATGCGGTCAATAGGGCTGATGCAGAGGCAGCAGGCAATGTGGTGAAAGGTACACTCCTCGTTTGTGGGATTAAAGCTAGGATTTTATTTGACCCTAGCTCTACACATTAATTTTTATCCACGAATTTTCTGAGTTGATTGATATGCATGCTAGAGAACTTGAGTTCATTTTGACTGTGGCAACCCCAGTAGGCAAACAAGTTATATGTAGAACCTTTTATCCTAGTTGCACAGTCCAGATAGGAGAAGTGGTTTTAACCGCATATCTCATTTTATTGGAGATGCATGATTTTGATGTCATCCTAGGGATGGATTGATTGGCAGGATACCATGCCACAATGGATTGTTTCCATAAGACCCACACCTTCAAATTAGATGAGACGCCAGCAGGAGTGTTGTTTTAGGGAGAGAGGAGGAATCCTCATGCAGGGTTTGTCTCAGCGTTGAAGGCTGATAGACTATTGAAAAGTGGTTGTGAAGCATATTTGGCATTTATCACGAAGGATAAACGATCCCAAGGGGTGGAGGAGATCCCAATTGTTCGGGAATTCCCGGATGTTTTTCCGGAGGAGATTCCAGGTTTACCACTCATCAGAGAGATTGACTTCACTATTGAGTTGTTACCAGGGACAGCTCCGATTTCGATTGCACCATATAGAATGGCTCCGACAGAATTGGGAGAGTTGAAGATACAATTGCAAGAGTTGTTAGACAAAAGATTTGTGAGATCGAGCATTTCACCATGGGGAGCTCCAGTTTTATTAGTCAAAAAGAAAGATGGTTCCATGAGAATGTTCATTGATTACCGAAGATTGAATCAAGTGACCATCAAGAACAAATACCCATTGCCAATGATAGATGAATTGTTTGATTAATTGCAATGTGCTTCTTACATTTTGAAGCTGAGAGTCAGAGAATTAGATGTGTTGAAGACAGCTTTCCGGACGAGATATGACCACTATGAGTTTCTAGTATTGCCATTTGGGTTGACTAATGCACCAGCAGTGATCATGGCATTGATGAACAAGATATTTGCACAGTATCTGGATCAGTTTGTAGTAGTGTTTATTGATGGCATTTTAGTGTACTCCAAGACCAAGGAAGAGCATGAAGAGTACTTGAGAATAGCACTGCAACTTCTAAGAGACAACCAACTGTATGCAAAGCTCAGTAAGTGTGAGTTTTGGCTTGAACAAGTGGCATTTTTGGGGCACATCATCTCCAAATAAGGGTTGTCAGTAGATCAGTGCAAGATTGAAGCAGTTATGAATTAGGAAAGACCGAGAAATGCGTCAGAAATCAGAAGTTTTCTGGGATTGGCAGATTATTGCTGGAGGTTTGTGCAAGGATTTTCGTCGATTGTGTCACCTTTGACGAAGTTGACAAGGAAGAATGTACCGTATATATGGACAGATCAGTGTGAAGTTAGTTTTCAAGAGCTGAAGAAGAGATTGACTACAGCACCAATCCTTACTTTGCCATCCGGAAGCGGCGGTTTTACCATTTTTACCGATGCTTCGAATGTTGGACTTGGTTGTGTGTTGATGCAAGATGGGAAAGTGATTACTTATAGATCCCGGCAGTTGAAAGATCACGAGAAGAACTATGCAACCCATGATCTTGAGTTAGCAGCGGTCGTCTTTGCATTAAAAATGTGGAGACACTACCTCTATGGAGAGAAGTTCGAAGTCCACTCCGATCACTGCAACTTACAGTACTTGTTTTCGCAGAAGGAATTGAACATGAGGCAGAGAAGATGGACGGAATATATCAAGGACTATACTTTTCTAATCAAGTATCACCCGGGAAAAGCTAATGTAGTTTCCGATGCCTTGAGCAGAAAATCAGTAGGCTTGGCAAATCTAAGTGGCACTTGTATCTTTAAGCAATTTGAAGAGCTGAGTATAGACCTACAGCCACTAAGGAAGAGTGTAATATTAGCCAACATGTCAGTGTCCGAGCCTTCTTTCATTCAGAAGATCAAGGATAGTCAGCTGCAAGATCCAGAGTTGGCCAAGATTTCAGAACATATAGCAGAACGTCCTGACTTCTGTATTGTTGATGGAGTTTTGTATTACCGAGATCGTTTGCGTGTACCCAACATTGAAGATTTGAGGAATGATATCATGACCGAAGCCACAGTACGAAGTATTCCACGCATCCGAGCAGCATCAAGATGTATCAGAACTTGAAGGGCATATTTTGGTGGAACAACATGAAGAGAGAGATTGCAGCATTTGTCTCCCTTTGTATGACTTGTCAGTTGATTAAGGCAGAGCATCAGAAGCCTCCAGGATTGTTACAGCCACTAGAGATCCCGGAATGGAAATGGGAGCACATTACCATGGATTTTATTTCGGGATTACCGAGGACCAGCAAAGGCAACAATGCGATATGGGTTATTGTAGACAAACTCACCAAATCAGCTCATTTCATTCCTATGAGGACAGGGAAGAAGATGCACATGTTACCTTTGGCAGAGTTGTTCGTCAACGAGATTGTCGGCCGACATGGACAGCTAGTTTCTATCACATCTAACAGAGACAGCAGATTTGTTTCGAGGTTTTGGAAGACATTGCATGAATCCGTGGGTACAAAACGATAGTTCAGCACGGCTTATCACCCTCAGACAGATGGCCAGTCAGAGAGAACAATGCAGACCCTAGTGGATATGCTCCGTGCTTGTGTATTAGATTTCAAGACTCAATGGATATGCTTCGTTGTACGAGTTTGCTTATAACAATAGTTACCACTCGAGCATTGGAATGGCACCTTTCGAAGCTTTGTATGGCAGAAGGTGTAGGACACTTGTTTGTTGGGAAGAAGTAGGCGTTCGCAATTTCCATGGACCAGTCATAGTGAGTGAAACCAGCGACAAAGTCAAGTTGATCCAAGAACGTCTGAAAGTAGCCCGGAGTAGACATAAAAGCTATGCAAACTCTCACAGAAGGGACTTAAGTTCAAAGAAGGAGATAAGGTTTTCCTGAAGGTGTCACCTACCTAAGGAACATTGAGATTTGGACAGAAAGGCAAGTTATCGAGGAGATACATTGGACCATATGATATTGTGAGCAAGATTGGTGAAGTGGCTTATCAATTTGCCTTACCACTCGAACTCTCTGGCGTACACAACGTTTTCCATGTATCTATGCTGAAGAAGTATGTCCCCGATCCTTCACATGTACTCCGGCATGAACCCTTGGAAATCCGAGAAGATGCTACATATGTAGAAAAGCCTGTTCAGATCATCGATACAAAGGAACAAGAGTTGAGGACAATGACAATTCAGTGGGTGAAAGTGCTTTGGGAGAATCATGGACCGGAAGAAGCAATGAGGGAACGACGAGATCAAGTCCAGAAGAAGTATCCGCATTACTAGATCAAGTCCAGAAGAAGTATCCGCATCTACTCCCTAAGGTGAGTTATATATTTCAGTTGGAGGATCAAATAACCTAAGGGGTGGAGGATGTAAGACCCCGACTCGAGTGACCTCGATTAGCGTTTATTAAGTTGTGTTTTAGTTCTAAGTGTGATTAGTGGATTTTGGTTAAGTTGGGATTAGAATAGCTTTTATAATGGTTTGAGGAGTTTTGAGTGCCTTTGTGATTAGTGGGACCCTTTGGGAGTTCTTTTAGTGACTTTGCATGTGATTGGGAGATTACTCGAGATTCTTATGATTAGTGTTTTCAACCCGTTTTAGTTATCTCGTTAATCTCTACAACTTTCGTATTTACTTTGTCCTCGCTCGAAACCCTGAAACCCTACTTTTCTAATGTTAGGGGCAAAACAGTCCTTTTACATGAAAATATGGACACTATTTTCAATGTCTCCGAAACCCACAAAATATATATTTTTTTTGAAACTAGATATTCGACGATCATTTCTTCCTGCTTCGTCGAATTCATCCGAGACACCGAGAAACATGTTTCTAGCCCGACAAGTTATGTAAGTTGTGGGACCCACCTTCATTTGCTATAAAAGAGGGAACCCATTCCCTTCTTCCCCTTCTCATTTTCCAACACAAATAGTGAAACCACCTAGGGTTTTCTTCTCCTCCTCCTTCTTGCTTTCTTCTTCATCAATACTTGGTGTATTTCATACATGTCTTGATTTTTGTTATTTGACTTATGAGTCGGCATTAGGGATGGCATTTTTAACCCGCCCCGCCCCAACCCGAAGTGCCCGCCCCGCCCCGTACGGGTTTTCCCCGCCCCGACTCTTAGATGGGGCGGGGACAGGGAAAAAAACCATACCCCGAATCCGGGGCGGGGCAGGGATGGGTATGGCTCTTGCCCCGCCCCGCCCCGCCCCGCTGCCCCGCCCCGAAATACCACCCCATGCCCCTCCCCGAAATACCGCCCCATGCCCCGCCCCATAACCCGCCCCGAAATTAATAATCCTCTAAAATATAAATATATATTAGATTTCTTTTATAATAAATAAACATATTTATATGTAAATGTATATATTGATTTTATGTTGTTATTAAGGGTTAAGTAGATTGATTGAAGACTTTTTTTAAGTTAAACATGTAATTGAATGAGACATTATAAAAGCATATAATATGATCACATTCCCTCTAATTCAAATTTAATGAAGTTAAAGTTGTTAAAAAATCTATCTAAGCTTATTTTACTTTAATCATATATAATGTTAAATTGTGACAAGATAAATCATATTAAATAAAATGAATATAAATATATAATAGAATGATGGATCATGCTTTAATAGCAAAGTAAATTATAGTAACTTATAATAGCAAAGTAAATTATAGTTAGTAACTTAATATGATTCTAATCATACTAACAACACTATAAATTATACTAATTTTAATTATATGTAATCAACCTCTTTATTAGTAAGTGGAGTTCATTGGTCTTAAAGTGAGGTTCCTGCCAAATCAATGAGATTTAATGATATTTGACCATCAACTATTAATAATTTTGACTCGACTTGATTCTCGTTAAGATCTTCCAATCTTTTTCTTACCTGTGGTTGGTATGCATATGGTTGGGGCCCACACCATGGAAAGTTGGGTAAGCTTGTTGAGGGAAAATTGGAACATATATTATGTAGTCAATTCAATACCAGAAATGGAGTGAAACCATGTATTGATGGAGTTCATGATATTTTAGAGAGATATTGTCTTTTTTATAAAGAATGTCTCAAAGCATATATGATATTTTCAAGTGTATGTTAGTGGCCTTCAAGGGCTTAGAGAAAATCTTATAAGAATAAAATCTCACTTTAAATAGGTAAAATTTCAGGAAAAGGAAAATTTATATTATTAATTTTAGATAATTTTAAAAAATTTAAACAATCTAACAGTGCCCCACACTTATAAAATATTTATGCGGGGAGATCTTTTTATTCTATTTTGGGAGATTTTTTTTTAATATTATTAAAGGCATAGAGACAACATAGATGAATCATTCATATGCTTTTTACCATGTAAAATAAATTAATTTACCTTTTTTTTATAGTCAATTCAAAATTTATTTATTATATTTATTATTGTACCACATCGGGGCGGGGCGCCCCGCGGGGCCCCGTGGGGCATGTCGGGGTGGGGACGGGGTATGTAACATACCCCGAATTGCGGGGCGGGGCGGGGACGGGGCAGGGACAAGGAGATTCGGGGCGGGGACGGGGCAGCCCAATTCCGGCCCCGCCCCGCCCCGTTGCCATCCCTAGTCGGCATCACTAAACTTGGATAACCTTATCGATTTGATCCACCGACTTGGAAATCTCCTTCCCGTCCCGCCAGCTGCAGTTTGGATCTTGATGCCCGGTTTATTGCCATAGTCCCTGTTGGAAAATAGGTGGGGTCATTCAGATAGGTTTCAAAAACTTTTGACCCACTTGATGCAGGGATCAACTTTCTAGAAGGCAACAAACCCAATTCAGGATGCAATACCTCAAACTCATAAACCATGTACAGCAATATATCCTATATAGAAGATAGAAAACAACACCTAAACATGCAACCACGAAATCTACAACAAACAAGGATGTAGATTATACCTTTGGAGCTTTGTAGTGCTCTAATGGAGAAGTCGATCTCTTTCTTTGATGATGAACACCTTCACTAATCAAATTAGAATCTCCAACACCTTTTGATCTTCCACACTACACTACAAAAAAAGGACTTTTAGTCTCGCTTTTAAAATGAGCTTTTGTGTCGCTTTTACAATAAAGTGACACAGTATGGTCTGATGTGTCACTTTAGAGGAGGAGTAAACGAGGAGGAGGTTTGTTGTGTCACTTTTCTATAACGCGACACACAAAACAAATCTATGTTTCTTAAAGTGACACTAGCGGAGCAAATTTTTAAAATAATCCAAACCAAATATTGAGGATGGTTTTCCCCACTAAACAAAAGTGACACAAGAAGTTTGGTTGTTCTTTTCCTTTAGGAAATAGAAAACAAAAGCGACACATGAATTTGGGTAGGTGCTTGGAAAGTGATGATTTGGGCGGGTGTTCCCTCCATCTTATATCCCATCCCTTCGTTCCCTCCCTACCTCATTCCCTTGGAGCCCAAATACCCCAACGATCAGAGCGATCCCCCTTGAGGAGTGTCTGAGACAATCGACAGGTGCACATCATCCCCATCCCTCCAATCCTCACGCACCTCATCAGCCCATCCCTCCAATCCTCCCCTGCATCATCTCCATTCACACAACCCAGGCGATCACCTTCAGCCCTGCGCATCATCAGCCAGCCTCCCATCTCCATCTCCATCGCAGCCATCCAACCTCCTTCTCTCTTCTCTCCTCACCAAACCCGCCACCCTCTGCTCCATCTCCATTTCCCTCCCGCCCTCTGCTCTCTTTATGATTTTAGGTTTTTTTTTCTGTTGGAATAGATTGAAATAGCGATTTTAGGGCTTTCTTGCTACATTGATCGGGCTTCTGTCGGCAGGTTTCCTTCACTAAAAAGGTTTGAGCTTTTGGCACCAGAGTTGAAGACTTCGAACCAAAATTTATGGTTCGTGATTACATAAGAGAGTTGTTGGGTTTTGTATGTATGGGGGAGGAGAATACAAGATACCCTTGCAACAATGTGTAGATTTGAGAAATCGACAGGAGCTAAGTACGCAGAGAGAGAAGGACAGAAGCTTGAAATGGGTTTGAAATCGTTGGCTGAGATGAGGGGCGAGAAATCGAAGGGTTTGGTGGTGTCTCGGCCGCGGATGAAGCTGTGGATGATCCGAGCCACCACAACGGTGCTGCTATGGACGTGTGTCGTGCAGCTCACGGCATTGGGAGAGATGTGGGGCCCACGGGTGCTGAAAGGTTGGCCGTCGTGTTTTAAACCGTCCGATTCGCCGATGGAATTGAAGTCGTCTTCTTCAGTTGCACAGAGAATTGCTCTTCCTCCAAAGAGTAGGTTATCCAAATTCCCATCCTTGTCTTTTGATTTTCTGGTTTGGGATGTGGATATTTCAGCTTTTGGAAGTAAACCCAGAACTTATTTCTATTCCTTGAAGATATATGATTCCAATCTGTTTGAATGTTTGATGGTGTTATCATTCACAATCTGTATATTTCAAGTCTGTTTCCCCTTTATTGTTTGTTTGTTCTTTAAATCTATGTTTGGGTTTTGAATGCTACTACCCCATTTGGTGCAAATATCCAATTTAGTTTTGATGTTGGCAATTTTGAATTTGTTGAATGATGAAAAATCGAGAAAATTCATTGCACTCTTGGTACTTGTGTACTGATGGGTAATGATGTTTCAGGTGCTCATATGCTCTGATAAAGAGTAACTTTGAAGTTGGATTTATACCCCATCTATGGGTGTGTTTTTCGGGATCTTTGTTCTCCATTGCTGTAGGAATGCGTTGTGGGAATTGCTAATTTCCCCCATCCATGAGCTTTCTAGCTTTTGTTGGGTCCTATTTTGGAATATCTCTAGTCTCTGGGGACGAAAGCGTGTTGCAGAAAGGGTGGTGTTGCAGTCTGCTATTCATGTTGGGATGGAGCGGAAAATCACAACCGCATTTTTAGGATATTGCTTTCCATCCCAGATTTACGTCTGCTCCATTTCAAAGCATCTCTAATTAGCATTTGAAATGTAAAGAGTGCTAAGTTTGTAAGAAAAGTTAGCATCCATCCAAAATTCTGCTTTGTAAGAAAAGTTAGAAAAGTTTGTAAGAAAAGTTTTATATAGGTATGTATATAAGACTGCTTAATATATGAATACTGTATAAAATATATGGTCATGGCATTGGTTAAAAGGGTCCAAACTAGAGGTGGTTCCAAATAGTACACCTATAACTGATTTTTCTAGGTCTTTTGGGTATTTGGTGACCTGTTTTTGTTCCTAGTATGGTTTCTACTTGGATCTAGCCTAACCAGAATTTGAGCTGGGGTTGTGTTTGGGATCAGTTGTGTTTAGGTTGTAATTGGGCCTGGACATTCTTCAACGATAACAAAGAAACCTAACCCAATTGACTTAACCTAACCCAACATGGGTTGGGCTTGGGCTCATGTTGGATTACACCGGGTTCAAATTGGCTCTTCTTTAAATTTGCACCTTTATCCAAAGCTTAATGAGTTCTTTTAAATTCTTGAGCAAATGCTGGTTTGGTCATGAACTAGACAGAGAGATTGAGTGCACCTGAACTACATGCAATTCTCTGACACAAGTTTGATCTCTTTCATTCTTTATGCTCAAGCGCTTGTCTTTTTCATGCAGTTTCCTTCTCTGTGGGTTGTTTCTTCCCTAGTGCCAATTGTTGGTGGCGCGGCATTGGCATCTCTTACTCTCAGTTTGGGTACTCTCAGAATTTCTTGATTTCTTGATTTGGGATAGTAGGTCTCTTCTTATCACTGTTAATTGATTTTCAGTTATTTTTTTTGAAGTTTTGTAATGTTTCAATATTGCCTTTTATCATTGGACACTCGCTTAGATCTGGCAAGGGTTATGAAAATTCTGGGTTCTAGTCTACTTGGCCTCCTTCTAGTTGGGTATCTCTAGTATGGGCTCGGTGACTTGTTTGGGTGGCTTAATGCCTCTTCGCTTAATTGCTTTTATGTGTGTTGGGGGTGCTAGCTTCCTAATTTTGTAGTTTGGCACAATGCATGTTGAAATTAGGATAAAAGATGTATGATTTAGGCAGTGGTAAAGTTTTTGGTCAACATATTATTCTCCAAATATCTCCCCCTTTTTATAGAGGGAGATGCACTTCACTTTGAGGAATATCATTTACTTTAGATACACCTTCAATCGGCTTCGACCTGTACAAGATCTGGGAACTCTTGTTTGTGCCAATCCACTTGGACACTGAAATTCATAGGGTCCGAAGCTCTAACACTAATTGATGCAGGATCAGGCCACGATGGCTGTGCCAATCTGATTGAACACTGAAACTAATATGGTGAGATGGATGTGCTCCTGAATGTCAAATTTTTAGGTGAAGGTTGAAAGATGATCTGTGATTCAACATCCTAGATCGAGCCCACAAAGCAAACAAATCCATAATTAGAGAAAAATTCATAAGGAAAGAACTAGATTAAAGCCTCTTTCTTTTTTTCTTTTTAAAGAATAAAACAAGAGAGAATAAAACGATTACTCTTTTTTTTTTTAAAGGTAATAATCACTCTTATTTGTGGTAAAGGGAAGTGGATGACCAACCTAGTAAACTCCCTTTCAGAATTTCTTGACAACTTTAATATCTCTGAGATTATCAGATTTTTGTCCTTTTTCTTCGGGATTACACTCTTGTCTGCACTATGGATGGTCATAAGTCAGTAGTATCTTCTCTAGCTGTATGTAATGGCATTCTTTATAGTGAAAGTTGGGATGGAACGGTTCGGTTATGGTTGCTTAGCGATCATAGTCCTTTGGCTGTACTGGAGGACGAATCATCTGGAAATATTGCCTCTGTTCTATCACTTTCAGTGGACCGCCATATGCTTGTTGCTTCTTATGAGAATGGACATGTGAAGGTTTGTGATGCTTTGCACCTTTCCTTTTTCTGTCTCATTTGCATTTTCATGTTTTTTCTCCTAGAGAGAATTATTCTTCAGCTTGTGCTTTTGTGTTTTTCCCCCCAACAAATCATCCCAAAATTCAAGAACAAGGGTGAAATGCACCAAGATTTGTGGGTGTGATTGTTGTTTCTGGTAGGATTCTTGTGGTGGGTCAAGGCGAGGGGATGTCACTATTTTATCCAAGTAAAATACCTTTTTCCATATGTTGATAGTTTTCTTAATCATAAACGTACTTCATCTGGTTTTCCTTGTTTCAGATGTGGAAGAATGATGTGCTTGTTAGCTCAACGCGAACTTTTGATGGTGCTATATTTGCCCTTGAAAAGGTTGGGAAGTGTCTGTTTATGGGAGGTTGGAATAAGATAGTTGATATACGGGTTGGTTTGGTTGCGCATTCTAATGCTTTCTTGTGTTCATCAATCATATACCGGTTCCTAGGTACTTACATTGAAAGGTCAAAAAAAAAAATTTCCCTGTCCCCTAAAGTGGTAGCCTTTCAACTTATTCTTAAACTTTTCCATATCCTTGAAGCAGTCTTACATGTCAATCACCTGTCTGAACTGCTAGTGTTTCAATTGCTCTTTCTCTAGTGACAAAATGTTTTCTCTTTAACATGAATCTTTGATATTGTTGGTTAAACTCTCCTTCTTACTTGATTATATTATTGATACATAGTCAAATTGTTATTATTTTGTAGGTGAATGAAGAACTTAATTAAACGGAGATGGAATGACTTTTGCTAAGTGGACCTACTAATTAGGTTAAGTTAATTTTGGTTAGTTAGGGATTTCCGGAAATTGTTTACAATGTAGCTTGCCTTTTTTTGGATGCTTTTGTGAAGGTTTTGGATTATGTCGTGACGCTTTAGTTACGAATTCGAAGGTTAATGTAAATAGTTTGGATTATGGATGGATTCAAATTGGTTATGTTTTGAATAGTTTGTTTGATTTAGTGCGTGGACGAGCAAGTACGTTCCTTAATGTGAATGGTGATTAATTTCCAATTAATGAAATGGTTCTTATTGAATGTTGCTATCTATATTTTTTTGCATCTTTTGCAAGGCAGGTTTAGTGATTTGAAAGTGTATCCATACTGCAGCATGTTATTAGTAATGTATATATTGCATTTTTATTTTTTTTTTAAATGGATGGTATCTCGCTTCTACAGAAACTGTCACAACTGATGACTACTTGTGTCACTTTTGGTCCGAAAACAACATATTGATCACTGCTTTTGAAAAGGGAGACAACAAAGTTATCTTTCTTGTGACGCTTTTAAGTTATTTCAGTGTCACTTTTGGGTTTAAAGTGACACAAGTAACCATTTTTTTGTGTCACTTTGATAACAGAAACTGACACAACAAAGATATTTCTTGAGACACTTTTACGAACTTTTAGTGACGCCGGCAGATAAGACGCTTGCATAGTAATCAGAAAAGCGACACAAACCACTTTTTAAGACACTTTAAAAGTGACTTATTAAGACATTTTTTTTGTAGTGCTATGACCCGTATCAGATTCTTTTTTCTCAAGAAGATGGTGGAATCTCCAAAAGAAAACCCAACTAGTAACTCCAAGGAACTAGAGGAGGAAGAGAAGAGAACTAGAAGAGGGAAGGGAGAAAGAGATGCAACACTTGCACTCAAATAGAGGGCTGGGCGTGAATCCCTAGAAGGAATATCATTAGGGACGTCCAAGCCTCCTCTCTCTCCTTTTATAGCACTTAAGCAACCTCCTCTTACTAATTGAAATAGAAGTCTTACTTCCATAACAATTAGTTGCTTACTAAATCACAATTAGAAGTCTTACTTCAAATATGATTAGTAACTTCCTCTTTTACTAATTAAAATAGAAGTCTCACTTCCATTAATAATTAGTAACTTACTATTACCACTATTAGAAGCCTCACTTCAAATAGAAATAATAACTTTCTATTTCCTTTTAGAGTTCTACTATAATTAGTATCTTTTTAATATCATGGGCTAGCGTGGGGACCACTAGGGATTCCTTAGAAAGCTGGCTCCAACTGGGACACCCGACCCCACATCTCATGTGCAATCCGGACCCACAGTTAATTGCAAATAACTCCACTATATAAATGCAATTGCACTCCAGTCTTAGGAAAAAATTACAATGAATGCCCTAAACTTCCACATTACCACAAGTAGGCCCCTCCATCTATATCCATGGATCAATTGGACCTGTCTACCAAAATAGATCCATATCTTATTATCCTTGAGCCCCAATCAATTATAGTGATCATTTAGTACCGATCCAATTACCTCTTAATTGGAATGGGTGCGCACTTACCAATGATAAATCCATTAATTAGCACAAGGGGATATTAAAGATAGATTTCGTCTTGACCATTGAATGTTCCCACAGCTCTACTACCACGTACCCAAATCACCGACGTGTTGACCTGCAATTGGCCTCACTCATTGGTGACTCAAAGCAAATGAATAGATAGAAACTTGAGGTCATTAATGTCTCATGATTATGTGTCTATTGCTAGGGAATTATGAGAGTAGACCTTAAAGTAAAGACAGTGTATATAAGGTGCTTCTCATGGTCCTTCAATACATCCAATGTACCGGCACCATGATCCAGAATCTTACATTCCGATGATCGAGACAAATCACACTATCTCATAATGATCAAAGTGTTGCAACCTTGTCAGATGAGATGCTCAATCTCATCACTGGTTGTGAAGATATTTAAGTATAAGATTTGCAATACATGTCTCCTGTATGTGGATCTCATCCATACACATGTATTACATCTAGTATACTTGTGGACTCCTGTTCATCTCATGAACCATTATGTCATTCGTATTAGTTATGTGCAAACAAGTAATAAAACACCATTCATCTCATGAAAGGAAAGCAATAATATATATTGATAAATAAATTAATTAATCAATTTATTCATCATATACTGGTATTGAGACCATAAAACTAACAGTCCCGTCCCGATACTCGATTCGCTACCGTGGTCCCGTCCCGTATAGTTATATTGTATATGTATGTTTCGTTGAATCTCCTCACTTCGTGTAACTGAGACCAACGCGCCCCGATATACTCTCGTCACTTCAGTGATAGAGGACTTAGCTTCGTGTGATTGCCATCTTGCTAGTTTCGGATTCCTTGGATACCTTACATGTTTTATATTGCTTATTTGTTTTCCAGTAAGTGATTCATTTCTTTTATGAAAGTTATTGTGTAAACAGGTGTTAATGTTTTCCAAGGTATTTCATTTTTATATATTGTTATATCTTTTCACCCGCCTGCCAGACCGTCGTGTCTGATCCATTTTTCTTTGGTACTCAGGTCCAGATGTTATTTATCCTGAGACGGAACTTGAGGAGGCAGTCGGCGAACCGTAACGTTTAATTGAGTGGCTTGTCGATGATGTCATTTAGACATTCGATTGCCATGAGAGACGTAACATTTTGGGATTTGTCTAACTCATTCTTTGATGGATTATTTTGGATTGTACTGGCCTTTGTTGGCCTTTATTTTTTGGATGTTAATTTAATGATCTTTTGTATAAACTTTAACAATTACTTTTGTGAAACGCTAATGATCATTGCTTACTCTGACATCAGGTTATATGCATATGTTATCAGTCTTGTGGTTTTCGAAATGAATTATCAATTTGATTTGCTACGCACTTCCGCACTTAAACAAATGTTACATTGATGTGATATCCTCACCGCGAACTCCTATGGAAAATTAAATAAATGTGCACACCTTACTACACTACATTAAACAGTTCCCGATCCAGGATTGGACCCACGGGCCCGGTCCGGGGTCATGACACTTCCTTTTACTTCTTCATATATCAAACTATTGTGTTGCAATACACAAAGATCCTATAAGATATCCCTGGCTTCATGGATCTCCTCCGTTGGGGAGTGGGGACACCTGGGGAATGCCGCCATTCCATTACATTTCCAATCACTTTATAAATGATTTAGCTGAGATTGTAAGGCGACAGATGAAGCCGTTTTTCTCCCTAGAGGTCTCCAAGACATTCAACAATGTCCCTCTTGACAAAAAAGAATTCCCAGAACCCCCCTTGCTGAATTAGTTAGGATTATGAAAGTTATAGGAAAACACTGTAGCAAAATACTGTAGTAAAAGTACTGTAGCACCAAAAAAAAATTGCTTTTTAAAAGATTAAGCAAAAAGCTACTCCAAAGTCTTTTGCTAGTGGGAGGTTTGGGCCATAGAAATCATGCTTAGACTCATGTTTAAATCAATCTAAAAAGTGTTTTCCAAAATATGAACCTATCAATGCCTAAGATGATTTAAAATTTAGGTCCAAAGGCTTGCATGATTCGAAAATCTTTCTTTCAAAACTTAATGCATCCAAGTTTTAAATCCAAAACATGCATCAATCATTATTTCTAAAAGTCTTAAAAATAATGCACATGTGAAAATTCAAATGATATTAAAATGATAATGCATCCATCAAATTGCAATACATAAAATCCCTAATAATCTCCCCCTTTGCAATTTGATGGCAACTCACTCATCATTGAATTTACATACTAAGTCTTCAACTCCCCCTAAGTTAGATAAGTCTTGAAATCGCTTGGATGCTTCCTTCACTTAGCTTTTGCTGTAGTTCTTTTTCTTCATTCTTCTTGATGCTTAGAGCTTGATCATCCTTCAAGCTTCCTTTTTAATCTTTCTCTCTTTGGCCAAGCATCTTCTTCAACTCTCAAGCTTTCTTTCTTCTTTCATCTCTCCCCCTTTGACCATGCACTCTCTCCCTTTGGCAAGATATGCATTCTCTCCCCCTGTGGAAGATTATACAATATCTCCCCTTAGACAAATTGAACATTCTCTCCCCCTTTGACATTAAATTGCAAAGGATCCTACACACATGAAACAAAGAAAATACCTTGGAGTAGCACCTGTTAATAAAAGAAATCGAAAATGAAATTCATAACGGGCCATCATGTATGATTAGTTATCGCTAAGGGTGCAAAGCCAATACAAGGGTACATTTGATCAAAGTTAATGCTTCATATGAAACTTTATACTCCCCCTCAATCCATTCTCTCTTTTTGTCAGCACTTTGACAATGATGGGTACAAAGAGAATGTGATTTTACCAATTGAGGGTAAACTTCAAGGAAAGAATTAGTCAAGCTTAACATGATCAAATTATCAAAATTAAGAACAATGTCAAGGGGATGTGATGGGGGTTACATAGCATAACATCAACTAATGTGCTTATGAAAATCATATGCTATGTCTTGAAACTATTTCATCCATCATTAAATATAACCATAATGTGGAATGAGAATGAAATGAAATTCAATCATGAAACCAATCCCAACCATTAACCAGTCAAGATTATGATCATATAAAAATGGTGGTTATGAGATTTACTCATGTGCTCATGAGAGGTGGTAAACATGAAGATTATGATGTTAATGGAATGTGACATGGAATAAAAACATATTTCCTATCAAGTTCAATCCAATGTACACAAGATCTATCACATTCTCAAGATATGACACCAATTAGATATAACATCAATCGAAAATGATACTAATTGATACCAATTGAATATGACAACATGATTAAGAGCAAGGATATGACAAACAGAAAATTCCATCAAGCATCATAAATGATATAACTTGTTTGAAGCACATACAAGTTAATTCTTCAAAACAATAATTTTCCATATGAAGGTAAAACTTAGAAATCCATGGAAAATCCAAATTGTTTCAAATCATTTGTTTTTCAATATACTCTAACTTATGACATCCAAAGAAATGATTTTGCACCAACAATCGATCATGAATAATCTAGCTATAAAAGCTCTTGAAACCATAATCAATTGATCATGTATAGAAATGCATTGCAAGTGCAAATCTTAGCATGAGGAAATTATAATCAAAAGATTTTGAAAATCATGATATGAAGACAAAATCAATTGATCATAAAGAAACATTGCATTTTAAGAAATGTAACTATAAAAGAACAAAATGCAAATGTCGCATGACCAACAATATGAAATAACTAAAAGAAAATTAGGGTGGTCATTTAGGTTCAAGGCCTTAAGGTTTGTCTAAGTATCTAACTTTATGAATCCACCTAAGGTCTTAAAAGAGTTGTCCTTTGAGGTCTAATTTAGAAGTCCCACCAACTCTTGGAAATTTGACTTGATAAAATTTTAATTTGGACTTATCGCCATGATAATGAGATTTGACTAATTTTAGCTTGAATTGGTGATTAGTCTTTTGAGGTTGGTGAGTTTTCTTCATACGGCATTGAGTCATTTTTCTTTTATTCTCACTTCTTATCTTATTGCCTCCCTTATTTTGACTTTTGAATATTAAATTGAACTTTGCAACTTTCTTCAAAAGTTCTTTCATGTATTGATTTAGGGATGGTAGGTTGAGAAGGTTTTTGTTGATAAATTCTTTTATATTTGGTTTAACTTGTTTAACCTTTTTAGAATCTATCTTAGGAGACTCCTTTTTAATTGGATTAACTTGTTTAATCTTCTTAGAGTCTTCCTCGGTTTTTAGTGTCTTACCCTTCATAGAGTTTGATTCTCCTTTCTTGGATTCATAGATGGGCTTAGACACATGACTTCTTCTTAGTTTGCACTCAAACCTAAAATACCCTTCAATGCCACAATAATTACATTTTTTCTTGGGCAAGGAAGAATGAGTATTAGAAAATGAGGACTCGCCTTTCACAAATGTGTTGGTGAAGAAAGGGTCATGTGAAGTATACCTATCAAATCCAAGACCCGTCATATCTCTTTGTGATTTACCAAATCTAAATAATTTTTCAAATTTCTCTTCTCCTTGGGTAAATTTGTGCTCATACTCATGTTTGTAGCTTTCAAGTTGAGTGACTTGGTTTTTAAGGGTTGAATTTTCCTTTTTAACTTTTATGAGTTCATTTTCAATTCCTTTAAACTTGTTTAATTCTTCATAGGCAAGTTTTAATTCAAATTTAAGTTCATTAACAACATTAGATCCAAGTTTTAATTTTTTGAATTACTTTGAGCATTAGACAAGTTTTCCTTGGAAATTGTCAACTTGGATTCTAATTTGATAATGTCTTCATCTTGCCTTTTCAATTGATCTCTTATATTTAAGTTTTCTTTGTTAGTTTCATCACAACCTATCTTAAGTTCATTTAGTTCATCTTGAGCCTTAGATAGATTATGCAAAGAGATCATAAACTTAGAATCTAAGCAATGTATTATTTCTTCTTTTTCTCTAAGTTCATCATTAGAAGAGATTAAATCTTTGTTTAGCCTTTTAGATTCTTCTATTAATCTTTCATTTTTCTTAATAAGCTCTGAGGCAATGTATACAATTCATCATAAGCATGTTGAATATCATCTTCATTTTCATCATTTTGTTCCTCTTTTAATTCAGATTGAGATTCATTAAATTCAAAGTTTAGATCTCCAATTGTTGGAAGGAGGGGTCTAGAAGAATCTACACAATCTAACATAGTGGAACCCATTCTAATAGTTTTCATGAAAACACAACACTATGGTTTTGACTCTAGGTTTTTACACCTAATCAAGAGTTCCAAAACACTTGATTCTAATTAAAAGTCCTACTCCGATAAGATTTCAAATTAGGAAACCTAGACAAAGGATCAACTCCGGGTTGTTAAGCCCTATAATGGATTAACCTGGCTCTGATACCAATTGAAAGTCCGGGATCCTAACCCTAGAGGGGGGTGAATAGGGTGAGCTACAACTTAGTGACCAATTATGACCAATTTTAACTTCTTTAATAAAACTAGTCACTAGTGATGATTTAGAAATAAAATGTGAAACATAACAAAAATAATCATCACAAAGCATGCACTATCACATAATGATTTATAGTGGTTCGGCCTCAATGCCTACATCCACTACCGGCTTGTGATCCTACACCCCACCGGATTTTCACTATCTATGCTTTTCAATAGGCTAAGCAATAACCTTTACACAATGCTTTTCTTAGGCTAAACAATAACCTCTACACTATGCTTTTCTTAGGCTAAGCAATAAACTTTACAAATAGGAATTCTCAAAGAAGTGTCTAAACAAACACTTAAAGAGATACAATTAAAACTCAAATACAAAGCCTCTAAGTTAAGTGAATATGAAATTGAAAAACAAGCTCACACAACACTCTATGTAATGCAAAGATAAATGCCCATGGTGTGTGTGTGAAAAATTCAATCAAGTTTAAAAGGTAAGCTCAGTCAATATATGCTTAAAACATTTAAAAGTTTAAGGCACACAGAGATTTGATTGAAGTGAAATGAAAATCACATGTATAATTACTAACTTGTTGATGATGTGAAAATCAAAGGCTCACAATGTGTATGAAATTATTTAAGACTAAACATGTGATGCATGTATAATGTTGTTTTCAAAAACCAACTAGGCTAACCATTGTTCTTATGTGATTGAAAACAACTTATGTAGATTCAACCAAGTAAATGATTCATACTATAAAAGAAATCAAAGATTTTAGCAAAGCATGATTTATGAAATTTAAAACAAACTTGGTTTGAATCAAGGTGAAGAATCCAATACAACTACGATTAAAGATTAAATATAAGTAATGGATTCAACACACTATAGTTATCATGCTAAAATTCATTTACCAATAATTTAAACAAAGCATGTAACATATGATTGGAAAAGTAAAGCTTACTTAAATGATTTACTCATAATTCCAAGCTTTAGCTTCCCTTTATAATCCTTTAGTGTAAGATCTTGGTCGCACTCATAATATTTTATTATATTTTACTTAGAGTATACTATTATTTTAATTAAATGTATTTTAGTTATTTAAGTGGTTAGGATTAAGTGGGGCACACGTTAGATTAGATGTGTGGATTGGTGAGTTGGGTTAATGGGTAGGTGACTTGACCCGTAGTTTTGACCCAATGACTTAAGCCCAGAGGATATGTTTTTAACCTAATCTCTAGTTTTAATAATTGTACGACTTATCCCTTCCCACTTATCTCTGCAACTCCTCCCGTACGTCTTCTTCCTCTTTCAACTTCCCAAGCTTCTGCAACTTTTGGATCCAGCCATCAGAATCAAGATCTGAAAACACAATCATTCTTGGCTCAACTTTCTTATCCCAGGTAACCATCTCCTCAAACCATTAGGAGTAGATCTGTACTTTTAGGTTACATCCTTAATCTTTCCAATGTTTGGTTTTGGGTAGGAATACAATGGATCCGTTCATCTGAACATTCTTATCCCATCTTCTATGTCAGATTGGTGATAGGGTTATTCTCGAGCACTGTGGGAATCTCGGTTTGGGTATTGGTTAGGATCTGTGCATTTTTCAACCCCGGTAAAAGGCAAGTACCTAAACATAATCTGTGAATTTAATGCATGTGTCTCTCGTTGATTCCAGTGTGGATGCATGTAGAAACCCTTTTCTTATGCCCTAAGGTTTGATTTACTGTATTTTTGTGATGAGACCTTGGATGCATATTGATGGCCACCATCTTATGATTCGGACATCGGCCGTACATGGCTAGGCGATGTTGCTTATATTGGTGATCTGGGGTTGTGCTCTGTGGGACCCATTATCTAGTCAGGCGTGAACGAGGTGTGTGGCTGGATCTGCACATGTTTTGGAAGAAAATAGATGAAGGGGGAAGAACTCTAGTTGCAGAACATGGAGACAAGTGTTTCCTTTCATATAATCTGGTGGGGGCCACTATCAATGCATGTTTGACATCAATAGTGTAGAGGCGGTTTGACCTTGACCTGTACATGAATTAAAAAAAAAACAAAAAGGCAGTAGGGGAAACACATGTGCAAAACGTTAGATCACTTTTGGGAGTGACCTAATCACCAATCCGGACCATGGATCTAGTCGAGGGGCCCTTGGCGACCTTATAAGTGGGGCTGAGCGTGAGGTTTGATCAGTGGGGCCCACTTTCCAGAGGAGCCTGATGCACTTGGTGTGAAACTACTTACTACAGAGGTGCATTCTGTGTTGAGTGACTGTTTCCCTACTGACTGGTGTGTGGATGGGGAAGAGTACAACTGACCTGGGACATGAATTGGAAAGAGTTTTTCCCCATGTGAGAAGCATTAAATGCTATCAAAGTATTTCCCTGCCTACCTCATAGTTTCTAGAATTTAGAAAAAGACCCTTATTCTTTAATGAACCCATTGGATTCTTGAGATTTATATTCTTGGAAACACACTAAGATGGGACCCTAAGCTTTCTAAAATTATAAACTAACGTCATTTATCATTATCAATTTGCAAATTAAATATTAAATGTTATCTTTGATTTTTTTTATGTGTCAAAATTATAATTTTGGACCTTATTAATCGGATCATTAGACCGAGTAAATACCATCCGGGCAAACGGTATCTTACTAACGTGGGGTTTAGTACTTCGTATGACCTCGGAAAAATCCTAATGGACTCGAGCTCAACCCATCTCTATTGGAGAACCCTTAATTGGGTCTATGCACCATTGATGGAGAAGGGATGCGTTGACCTTATATTTATTAGAAATTCATGTGGTTGTTGGGTACGAGACCTTATGTTTGACCTTAGGATCGATTCGTATTTATGTCTTAACCTTCGCATGCATATATATATGCTGATTTAGGATATGTACTCATTTATATGCATACCCTATTGTGTGTTATGGACTATAAAGTGGCTTGGCAATTTTTGTATGACAATTTGATTATGATATGGAATGTGGAATGGCCAGCACTTTACTTTGACTTAGGATTCTTGTGTCAGAGCTTTATTATTCAGGTATATTATGCTTATATGTTTATGTTTATGTGGGTCATTTATGGACGACTGCAGATTGACATATGGACAGTTGATCACCGATGTGACCTGATCACTTATAATCCGCTTTGAATATGAACAGGTTATCCTGATTTGTTTTTAATTTGATCGATTTATGACCACCGACGTTATGGACGGGCTCTCCCTATTTATTTAGGGCTGACCACCCAAAACGAGGACACTTGTTTTCGTGTGAATCATATTGCTCCTTGCTTTATTTGGATTATGCTATACGTTCTTTCTTGTCATTATTATTGCTCCTTTTGCTTTATTTGAATTATGTTATACGTTCTTTCTTGTCATTATTATTGTCATTACTTCTGTATGATCACTCTCGTCTATATTCTTCTCATTGTTGTATTAAATTTTGAATTATGATTATGTACTTGCTGTTTACTTTGTAGTATTTGGTGCATAGGTACCCAGCCCTACTTTACTGAGAAGACGGAGGAGGGTCAAACGTTTCAAACGTTTGAGCCAACTGATGAACCCGAGTGGGATGCTGGAGATGGCTTTGGAGCCGTCTGAACCTGCACAAGAGAGAACGACACCGTAGAATTATTTTAAATGAACTTTCCTTTTAGTGTTGAGACCTCTTTTAGAAATTATTTAATTTATTCAGCAACTTTAACTATTATTGTTTTATCTGAATTTGTGTTGTTCTCATTTATGAACATTGGATACCAATTGAATAAAGCTTCCGCTGCATTTAATGAAATTTATTTTGACTCACCACAGGTTGAAATTTTTTGTGGGTCCACTTTTGGAAGCTTGTGTTGTATTAAACACAGGAAATTTGATTTTGATTTAATTTTTCACGTTTTTCCTAATTCTTATTTTGGGGGACGTGACATTTAGCCTTCCCTAGCTCATTCCCCTTTGTTTGGCCTCAATACACCTTAAGAATGGTCTCTTGGATCCACACATTTAGCATACGAATGAGTTGTATATATAGAAAAAGCTATCCAATGGCTAGTTGGTCAGTTAACCGACTTCAGGTTCGGTTAACCTGACTCTCAACGGTTAAAAAATAGCTAGTTTTGACCATTCTGGAACACGAACCGAAGTGGGTTTATGTTGAAACCAAAAATGTCACTTTGCCTCTTCAACATCAAGAAGCTACATGAAGTCACATCCTACCACAAACAGGCAATGCCACTTCAAGCGTCAAATCTTGTCAGAACCAAACAAAAACTACAAGATTCTTCAAGACAGCCAAAAGAGGGGTACACCTGAAGTTTCGGGTCATTTCAACATTATTTGGCCTAACTTCACTCATCCAGCAACTGAGCAGGAGCTCCCGGCAGCGGTGAAGCCAGATACCCTAACACACAAAATAGAGCACAGAACTGGCCTCAAAATGCCACTAGGAAGCTCTACATCATGTTTCGAGCCATCCCAGCATTATTTGGCCTAACATCACTCCTTCGGTAGCCAAACAGGCGCCCCTAGCGGAGGCAACGTCGAAGACATCAGATCTTTGATCCGAGCCTATGGATGGTCTCAAAATACATCCAAAAGGCTCCAGTTCAAGTTTTAAGTCAAACAGACAACATTTGACCCCACATCAACCCTTAAACAGTAAAATCAAGCCTCTCAGCGGCGAGAACCACCGAAGTCATCACTCATCAAACAGAGCACATGGGTGACTTCAAAAGGCTTCCAAAGGGCTACATGTCAAATTTCAGGTCATTTCGACAACATTTGACCGGACTTTGACTGTCGGAAGCCAAATTAGGCCTCCCGGCGGCGGAGCTCCCCGGGACCATTACTTTCAAATCGGAGCTAATGGATCGTTTCAAAATGACTCCAATAGGCTCCTTGTCAAATTTCAGGTCAATCGGACATCGATTGACCACACATCAAAACACAACATCTTCCTCGCGACAAAATCAAGTCCACTAGCGATGGGACCCCACACGGCTTCAAAAGTCAAATAAAGGCCTATGGTTCGTCTTATCTACTGTTCAGCAGATTACACGTCAAATTTCAGGTCATTTCGATATTGTTTGACCTAGTTTTGACTTCTGGCGGAAAATCGACGATAAAGTCTTTGGCCTTTCCAGAAAATAAGAAACTTTGTGCTCTGATTTGCATGGCTTCTCATCAAGTTTTCTTCAGGAGAATCAAGCCAATAAATGAGGAAAAATGTCAAGAAAAATATATGAGAAAAAAAAAAGAATTAGAAAAGACCGAGAAACGGCCGAAAAATGACGACCAAAAAGGGGAAAAATACCCATGGTCGTCGGCGGCGACCCTGGAAATCTGGGTCACCGAATTTCGGCCGAAAGGGCCATTTTCTGACCCTTTTCGCGTTTCGAGAATTTCGGCCCCTTTGGTTTTTCGAAAATCTGATTTTTGGTGCTCGAAATCAGCTGATCTTCACCAACATCTCGGATCTACCAACAAGAGCATGTGATCATCATCGCACTCTTCAAAATCGTCAACCGGCCAACAAATCGAGAAATAGATAGGACGGATGATACCAGCCCACTAATAACAATCAATACCTGAAGTTGCATTGCCATCCGACGTTGACCAACATGTAGATCCCTCGGCAATCAATCCAAGAAGAATTCCAAAAGATGCGGTACGGCCCTCAACTCTTCGAGCGCCTTGGTGACCACTTAATGCTATTAAATGACCTATTTTATGATAAGTTATTGTAGTCATTAACTCATTATTTTAGACTGCCCAATCAGAAGCGGCAAAAAGAAGTTACAAGTCCAAGCAATCATGACAATAAATCATGAAACTCCTCTCATCATGGAGTTTAAAGGGGATTAAATGCCCATCATTCTCTATTGGCCAATCAAAAGCCAAGAAAAAGGAGTTACAAGATCATGAAATAAAAACTTGTAACTCCTCCCATCATGGAGCATCAATGCCATCAATGCCCATAAACCCACCTAATGGCTACCAAAAGCCTATAAAAGGGGGGTCATTCCAAGAAGAACAGAGGAAGATCCACATATACACACACAGAGATCCAAAGTCTATACACTGCGCAAAGAAGCTCTGCTACTTTGAAGAAACTCTGCTACAACAAACACCACAAGGTGATTGAAGTCCCTTGGGGGGGGCATCCCCCAAGGCCCTCTCTTTCTATCCGACATGGCCTAGACGTGGCTTTTCAACCCGTCTACTCGATTTTTTATTGGATATAGGACCTCTCCTTGGTCCTTATCCTCTAAAAATCTGAAGTCCAAGCCAAGCCAAAAGAATCAAAGCATCATATGTTCTCATCTGAAGGACGATGGCGAAGTCCATACATGACTTGCAACCGTCGATCTGAACAAGTCCTCGCAATCACCTGAGAAATTAGAATTCATTTTCTTACTTTTTTATTGTATTTTGTATTATTTCTAAAGAGACACAAAAAAATCACAATTCTTGTCTTTCATTATTGATGAGATTTGTACATCGCCTTTCACGGCAAACATCGCCTTTTACGGCAAAACCGTCTTTCACGGCAATCAAAGAAAAATCGCCTCTTACGGCATTCAAAAACCTTGTCTCTTTTCTTAAATATATGTGCAATGGAAAGTTAGGAAAAAAAGTTGATTTCCTTTTTCCAACTTGTGAAGGTGGATCTTCGGATCATCATTTCTAAATTTCAAGTAGAATAGAAAATCTGGCATACCCGTACAAAAATGTTGATGCTCGCTTCTTTTTCCCTACGCCGGCCTTCCGGTAGCCCCGGGACGGAATGAAGAGAGAAAAAAAGGTTGGGCCCATCAGTTCGGTCAAGGTTCGGTTGACCGAAATCACTGTAGCAAAAGTACTGTAGCACCAAAAAAGTTTTGCCTTTTTAAAAGATTAAGCAAAAAGCTACTCCAAAGTATTTTGCTAGTGGGACTTATGGGCCAAAGAAATCATGTTTAGACTCATGTTTAAATCAATCTAAAAAGTGTTTTCCAAAACATGAATCTATCAATGTCTAAGATGATTTAAAAATCTAGGTCCAAAGGCTTGCATGATTCGAAAATCTTTCTTTCAAAACTTAATGCATCCAAGTTTTAAATCCAAAACATGCATGAATCATTATTTCTAAAAGTCTTAAAAACAAAACATATGTGAAAATTCAAATGATTTTAAAATGATAATGCATCCATGAAATTATAATACACAAAATCCTTAACAGAAACTATTTATTTTATTAAGCTTATATAATGTGTCGGTGGGAGTAAATTATACATGATAAATAACTTAACAATACCAATGACTTCCTCCCACATCCTTTCACGACATTTTTTGATTTTTTACTTTCTTTTTTTCTATATATTTCAAATTTTTAATGAGTTTCAAGAAAAAAGGAATGTTAAGAGGATATTTGAAACTTTAATGTTGCTCAAGTTACATTACGTTTTTTAGTGTGTTTGTCTGGTTAGATTAATATCTAAAAGCCAATACATTGAGTTCATAAATATATTATAGACTTAAATTTTATTAAGTCTTTCTCCTTATTTTGTTTCAAGGTAAAATAAAAAGATAAGGAAAAATCAGTATGATTGGAGGGATTGAGAGGTCTCAAATTAGTGTTGCGTTGAACCCATTAAGGAAACAAATTTACTTGCATAGTTTTTTTTTTTTTTGTAAAAAGAAAAAACAGACATTTTTATTGACCTTTTCTTTAGAGAAAGAAGCCTCCATGTCAAATCACTAATGATTCCATGCCCTAGGAAAAAAACTTCAGTGACAGATACATATTTCTATTGACATCAAAGTAACTAAATAACATGATATAACCGAAAACCATATCATGGTAGGTGCTGAGATTATACAGATTGTAATATGGGGCTATGTGTGAGAAAGGGAGATAGAAGAGATTACCGTGCTAGAGAAAGAGGCATAGAGGAAAGGGAGAGTTGATATATTCTTTAACTCGGTAGGGATGAGGTATGTTGAAGAGTAACATCCGGTGGTTGGGGAAGTAGTTTGGGAAGAGGGGATACGAATTCTTTTGAGATAAAATGATTAGTCTTTTAAGGTGAGAGTAAAGAGGTTGTGCCCATAACGTGGCTAAAGGAAGAGAGATTTTGGCCTCTTTTCTTTCCAACTGTTTTCCAACTTTAAAGAAGAAGAGTATGTAGTTAGAGTTTTACTAATTTAGCACAATCTTATACAATATGAAACTTGAAAATTTTCAATATATGTTTCCACGCAATGTGATGTTGTATGTTAATGATGAAATGACTTTTTGATAATTAATGATTAGAGTAAAAGGCAAACCTATATTTAAAAAATTTATTTTCCATTAATTATCAATTTGGCCATGCTTTATGCTTAAAAATTTGATCACAATTTTGAAAAAAAAAATCTTCTACAAATTATTTATTGAAACTCCCAATTATGTGTTTTTTAGAAAGATTTATGTTCTTTATTTTGTGATTGTTACAAAGATGAGCATAGCTCTCTTCCTTATTGGTGATTACAAGTGAAGCCTATAGTATTTTTATTTTCGAGCAGGAATGTTATAAAATAAATTAACTCAATTACAATTTTTAATATAAAAATATAAAAATCTTATAAAAAAAATTATAATGCTTTTTTTAACATGAGTTATGCCCCGAGCTAAGCACGGGCAGATTATGGTAGTCCTTTGTAAGAAAATGAGTCAATCAAATGTCCTCAATGTTTCTATAAATTTCAATGTATTTGTAGAGAGAGATATCTTTTTGGCAATTTTATTTTACTTTCTCTACACTTTTATATTGTATTTATGAGCTTATTTGAAACTAATCTATAGAGAGTGTGTAATTGAATATCATTAATGAAGATTTTGAGTTCTTTCTTGATGTTTGGTGGCTAAAGCTCTTGGATTAGGCTATCCTTTTGAAGTTAAGTAATGTGATTAGTTCACTTTCATGCATGTTTTAGTTTAAATTTCTTAATTGTGCTTTGATTGATTAGTAGATTTTAGATCTAATTGTACTAATCTCTCTCATTTCTCAAGCTCTATCTCTACACTTGATGTTTAGATAATCTCAATTGATGCTTTGTAGTTGGATTAAGTTCTATCGCATAGCATGCTCTAGAGCCCTTATCTTTGATCTTTTGCAGCTTGATTTTGATGATTGATTGTTATGGTAGTTAGATCATAATCTACGATCTTGGCTTTTGATTTTCTTTACTTTAATCTTCATTGCTATATCATCAAATCCAATTAGGCAAGAGATTGCTAATTGAATTGTAGATTTGGGGAGTTGAATTAGAACATGCATTGATTGGATTAATTACATACTTAGTGAATTTTTGATTGCCTAATCTCTTCTCTTGATTGTTGTTAATTTGAATCCTTGTTTGATTTTTTGTTTTCAGTACTAGATTGTTAGATCTACATTTCACATCACTTATTTTAAAATCCTACACATTTTACATCACATCTTCACTTTAAATTTCCCATTTCCACCACCATTAATCCACTAGTTTAGTGTAGTTTGTTAGATGAGTTTAGATCTTGTTAATTTCATATTTTACGTTGTTAATTAGAGTATTTTAGTTGCTATTTTCGTTTTATTCTACTCTCCATATAGTTTAATTCCATTTTTCACATAATTTCCATGTAGTTTGCACACTAATTAGCCCACTAGTTTTTAAATTTAGCTTAATCACTTGTTAATCTTAGTTGCCAGTTCCAATTAATCATTTACATTGCATAGTTTAGTAGTTTTAATTCTTCAGTGCAGTTGTCTACATTAGCTATATCCTTAGTTTAATCATACTTTAATTGGATTCATTGCCAGATCCCCAAGACGGAGACTCACATGATCATGGTTGCGGAAGCGTGTAGCAAATCACATCGAAACATAACAAAATAATATCAAAACACATATGTAAAATCATCAAGACCTAATCTCAGAGGGAGGAATGTAAACATAGCAATCCCCACATAATTTAAGTTTCAAAATTAGTAAAAAGTAAGTTGGTTAAGTTTACAATCCCAATAAGAGGTCAACAAAGGCCAATACATCCCAAAATAAACAAAAGATGAAACCCTTAGCAAATTGATCCGGATCTCAAGATCCCACCCGACATCTAGATGACGTCGTCGAGCTGCCATTCTCTAGCTGGGAGTGGCTCAACGGCTTCCTCCTGGCGCACCTCCTCAAGGGCATCGACGCCTACACCTAGGCACCAAAACAACAAGGATCAGACACGATGGTCTGGCAAGTGATCAATTTAGGCATGAGCATATAAATCAATTAAAGTTTCAAAAGAACAATAGTTAAAACAATTTGCTGGATTTAAAAACAATTGCAGAATTTAAAACAATGCTTGAACAATATACTTATCAAAGAATGAAAGTCCATGAAGGATAAGTGAAATAGAAACTAGCATGAGTACATAATAATATCATGATTGGTAAATCCACATTAAGCTCATCCTTTCTCTATCATACATGATGAAAAGAGTAAGCAAGACAAAGCAAAGCAAGACAAAGCGAAACAAAATCCCACGCCACACGAGCTAGACGGGGTCCGACTGCAGAACCGGAAATAAGACGAAAATATGTATATGACTAGTCTAAAGACAGTCCTCATGTTTAAGAACCCCTGGACGGTGGATCAGACCGACAGAGTAGTCCAAGCTCAGTGGTACTCACCTAAATTCATGAATGCACAAAACAAAACTATATATATAAGACAAATCAAAAATAGGGAAAAATCACTTATCGAAGCGAGACAAAGCAGAATAACATAAGCTATAAGAATATCGAAACATAAGAAATGATCCCCTTTTCGGTTCTCGAAACAATTCAAAACAAAACTGATACTTGTAAATCAAAACAGGTGCGAAACGATATTCTTCATATCAAAACTGAGATTTCAAATGTTAAGACCCTTCAATTGACCCTTGTGTATTTGAAGCCCAAATGTTGGAATTAATGACGGATTAGTGCCCCGAAGCTAAACAACATTTCAGATTTTCAAGTGCACATTATCAAGTTAAAAGCCCGTCAACATATTCTAGTTTTCCTTCCCAAAAGAAACATTCAAAAGATCCTCCTTCTCTAAATTTGGTCAGCTTGCGGCTACCTGACTAGCCGCCAGCTAACTGCCTGATCAAGGAGGATTAGCAGCATTCTGGAATTGTAACCGCCGAAATTCGGCTACCATGCGGTCACCTGGCGGTTTGCCACCTGCTGACTGCCAGCTAACCCGCCTTCACAACTGACAGAAAACCACATTCTGGAGTTGTGACCGACTTGGGGGCGATTAGTCGCAGGTCACCTGGCAGCTAGCCGCCAACTGACCGTCGACCTGTTTACAATTTCATTTCAAGTCAGATTTTGAACATTTTTCGCCCCATTTCAAGTTCTTTCATTCCTAAGCCTTTCCCATACATCCAACAATGCATTATCTCCAAGAAGAATCCAATCCCAACCATTTCATCAACATAAACTCCTCCATTCACCCTCACAATTCCATATCATGCTAAAACAAATCCATTCATAAGACAATTGATGAACTTCAATTCAAAATAGAATTCCAGAATTTTGAAGAGTAATTAATCCTAGCATGCATAAAAAGAAATTGGAAACCAAACTATGCTTAATTGATAAATAATAAAATTTGAAAGCTTATTAAACAAAACCAAAGTACTTTGCAAACAAAATGTACCAACTATCTTGCATGCACAATAACACTAAAAGGATCACTTGCCTTAGCCCAAAAATGCAATCCAAAGACGTCATCGAAGATCCCACTAAAGAGCTGAACCAAGTGTCTACAAAAGCCCCAAGAAAAACACTTAAAAATCTAATAAATTTGAAAAGCAAAGACTCATTTCGAAAATGGTTTGCATGTGTGAAATATGGGTTCCTTAGGAGCTAATCAGGCTACATTGAAGAGATGATGAGATGAAGCTCTTACCTAGAGGTGTCCCAACAAGAAGAGATGAAAAAGATGAAGAGGTTGTCCAGTTGAGATTTCCAAACAAATTGTAGCAATGGAGAGCTAGGAGGGAGAGGAAGAAGATGGTGAGATCAAAACTCCAATCCAAGCTCAGATGCTAGGACATGCAAGGTGGAGAAGATAGGGAGGAAGAAGACGAGTCCCCTGCTGTATTTCTGAGTTTTCCTACAACTGAAAGAGGTCTTGTTGATTTGAAAACGTGAGTGAGGGAGAGAGCTGATATAAGTTGAGTGGAATGTGGGCCCCATTTGATCTAATACTTCAAATGGCTAAAACATCATCTTACGGGCCCCAGACAAGATGGACGAAGAAGAAAGAAATGATCATTGAAAAATCTAGTTTCCAAAAAGTATAATTTTCACACGGTTTTGAGATTTCAAAAATCATGTCCAGGTTTGAATGTGAAAAGACAATTTTACCCTTTTGGGCCAAAACTTGGGTTTCTGGGCTTCGAACACGGATGGACTGAATATCAAAGTTATGGATAACAACAAAATCATTCAAAAGCAATCAAAGTCATAATTTTTTATCAAAGATCCAGAATCATCCTCCCATGCTTACACGTGTACACAAGGCACCCCTGAGTGTCAGACTAGAACCAAACGCTCTCAAAATTCCCAAAGTTATGTCTAAGACTAAGTCAAACCACATTGTAACCCAACTATCACTAAACCCACTTAAGACTAATCACACACTTAATTAACACTAATCGAGTTAATCTGGGTCGGGGTCTTACAGTATGTGGTTAAGTAATGCACATCTTAGTGTCGATCAAGTTCTTGATGATAGTGCCCACTGGGATCACTTAATCCTTAATGTAAAAGCCGAAGAGCCTTCCAGACCAAATCCATGAAAAAGAATTAGGCCTTACCTTAAACCACCAATTGATACCCAGAGGGATTTACGGAGTTGGAAGCTTACGGAAATAATTTTGAAGAGCCTCCGAACCCTCCAACTGAGAAACAAATCTAGGAAATAAAATTAGGAACCTCAAACAACCCTCGTCCCACCTTCGTAAACACCCAAATTAAAGGAAAGGAACTTGTGGAGTATGTGTTTTTCTTGCGTGAGTACATGGACTGATTCACATGGACCAATGTAAAAATGTTTGATCTTGGCCCAGAAATTGCGGTTCACAAATTAAACATCTCAGACAATGTTAAACCTGTGAAGAAGGATCAAAGGAGATCCAACCCAGAAATCATGGACAAGATAGAAAAAGAAATTCAAAAACTTAGAGACGTGAATTCATCCGAGAAGAACAACATCCGGATTGGATAGCCAATATTGCCTCAATAACTAAGAAGAACGGACAAATCAGAGTTTGCATTGACTTTCGAGTCCTGAACAAAGCTTGTCCAAAAGATGACTTCCCTCTTCCTATTCCATAAATCATGATAGACAACACTTTCAGTTGCGAGATAATGTTATTCATGGATGAATTCTCGGGATATAATTAAATCAAGATGTACCAAGTAGATGAGAAACACACTTCATTCTGGACTCCCTTGGCATCTACTGCTACATCGTCATACCCTTTGGTCTTAAAAATGCTAGAGCAACTTACCAATGGGCTATTATGAAAATCTTCAAGGACATGTAGCACAAGACAGTTGAGTGCTATGCTGATGACTTAGCTGTCAAAAGTAAAAGAAAGGAACATCTTCTCAAAGATTTCCGCAAAGTCTTTGAGTGGTTGCGAAAATACAAGCTTCGCATGAACCTACTAAAATGTTTCTTTGGAGTCTCTTTTGGCAATTTTTTTGGCTTCGTAGATTGAAAAGTTGGAATCATACTCAACACGGTCAAAGTCAAAGCAATCATGGACATGCCTCGTCTGAGAACTCTTTGAGAGCTTAAAGGTTTACAAGGTAGACTAGCCCACATCCGAAGGTTTATATCTAACCTATTAAGAAAATGCAGACCCTTCTCCAAACTTATGAAGAAAGGAGTCGAGTTTGTGTGAGATAAAGCATGTGAATATGCTTTCCAAGACATCAAGTGATATCTTACAAACCCATTTGTCTTGGCAACACCAGTTCAAGGCAAGCCTTACATTCTCTACACGAGAGCCTTAGTGTTGGAAACTAGGTGGGCCATTCAGATAGGTTTCAAAAACTTTTGACCCACTTGATGCAGGGATCAACTATCTAGAAGGCAACAAACCCAATCAATGATGCAATCCCTCAAACTTATAAACCATGTACAGCAACATAACCTATCTAGAAGATAGAAAATAGCATTTAAACATGCAACCACGTAATCTACAACATACAAGGATGTAGATTATACCTTTGGAGCTTTGTAGTGCTCTAATGGAGAAGTTGAATTCTTTTTTTGATGATGAACACCTTCACTAATCAAACTAGAATCTCCAACACCTTTTGATTTTTCACGCTATGACCCGTATCAGATTCTCTTTTCTCAAGAAGATGGTGGAATCTCCAAGAGAAAAACCCTAGAGGAAACTAGAAGAGAAACTAGAAGAGGGAAGTGATGTGCAACAACTTGCACAAAGAGAGGAAGAGTGATATGGGCGTGAATCCCTAGGTGGGATTAACATTAGGGACGTCCAAGGGCTCTCCTCTTCTCCTTTTATAGCATTCAAGCAACCTCCTCTTACTAATTGAAATAGAAGTCTTACTTCCACTACAATTAGTTGCTTACTAAATCACAATTAGAAGTCTTACTTCAAATATGATTAGTAACTTCCTCTTTTCTAATTAAAATAGAAGTCTCACTTCCATTAATAATTAGTAACTTACTATTACCACTATTAGAAGTCTCACTTCAAATAGAAATAGTAACTTTCTATTTCCTTTTAGAGTTCTACTATAATTAGTATCTTTCTAATATCTTGGGCTAGCGTGGGGACCACTAGGGATTCCTTAGAAAGCTGGCTCCAACTGGGACACGCGACCCCACATCTCATGTGCAATCCGGGCCCACAGTTAATTGCAAATAACTCCACTATATAAATGCAATTGCACTCCAGTCTTAGGAATATATTACAATGAAGACCCTAAACTTTCACATTACCACAAGTAGTCCCCTCCATCTATATCCATGGATCAATTGGACCTGTCCACCAAATTAGATCCATATCTTATTATCCTTGAGCCCCAATCAATTATAATGATCATTTGGTACCGATCCAATTAACTCTTAATTGGAATGGGTGCGCACTTACCAATGATAAATCCATTAATTGGCACAAGGGGATATTAAAGATAGATTCCATCTTGACCATTGAATGTTCCCACAGCTCTACTACCACATACCCAAATCACCGAGGTGTTGACCTACAATTGGCCTCACTCATTGGTGACTCAAAGCAAATGCATAGATAGAAACTTGAGTTCATTAATGTCTCAGGATTATGAGCATATTGCTAGGGAATTATGAGAGCAGACCTTAAAGTAAAGACAGTGTATATAAGGTGCTTCTCATGGTCCTTCAATACATCTAATGTACCAACACCATGATCCAGAATCTTACATTCCGATGATCGAGACAAATCACACTATCTCATAGTGATCAAAGTGCTGCAACCTTGTTAGATGAGATGCCCAATCTCATCACTGGTTGTGAAGAAATTTAAGTATAAGATTTGTAATACATGTCTCCTGTATGTGGATCTCATCCATACACATGTATTACATCTAGTATACTTGTGGACTCCAGTTCATCTCATGAACCATTATGTCATTCGTATTAGTTATGTGCAAACAAGTAATAAAACACCATTCATCTCATGAAAGGAAAGCAATAATATATATTGATAAATAAAGAAATTAATCAATTTATTTATCATATACTGGTATTGAGACCATAAAACTAACACTGAGATCATTCATTGGGTGCTTTCCTTGCACAAAGAAGTCGCGAAGGCAAAGAAGTATCTACCTCGAATGCTGGTCGGAGTAGAACACAAGTATACACCAGTTGAAAAAAAGAATGCTTAACTCTTATTTTTGCAGTGCAAAAGCTGCGACATTATATACTCTCCAACATGGTGTACTTGGTCTCTAGTATAAACCCATTGAAGGTACTAGTAACTAAGGCTGGAACTCTAAGCGACCATTTAGCCAAATTGTCCATCATGTTGTCACAGTACGACATTAGATACAAACCAGTTAAGGTGATCAAGGGTCAGGCCCTGACAAACTTCTTATCGAAACACCCTCTTCCGGAAGATTCAAAATTCAAAGATAACCTTCCAGACGAGCCAATATTCTTCATCGACCAACTACTGGCACCAAGTATAGATCTCGACCAAGATTGGGTCATGTACTTCGATGGAGCCACCAAAATCAATGAACTAGGTCAGCTGGTATTAGATATTGGGATAATCTTCTGTAGTCCACATAAGGTTTATATCCCACACTCCTTTTCTCTAATGGTGTTGTGTGGCGGAATACACAGCCATGATCATGGGTTTGGAATTAGCTCTCAAATCCAGCATTAACATACTTGGAGTCTACAGAATTCAGAACTCATCATCATACAGATGAACTAAGAATATGAAGTCAAGAAACCATGTCTAATTCTCTACATAAACAAAGCTCAAGAACTCAAGAGGAAGTTTTCTCTAATTGAGTTTCACCATCTTCCAAGACACCAAAATGTTAAAGTGGCTACACTTGCTGGATTGGCTACATCCATGTCTATACCTACAAATGATAAGATTGAAGTAAAAGTGGTTGAACGACGACTCTTACCACCTCTCAACACGCATCAAGCAGTGTTTGATTGCTTCCAAGTCATAAAAAGTCGGAGCTCTTCCTTGGAAACTCATTCAGAGATTGGAAAGACCTTATTATCGAGTACATCTTAGATGTAATTCTGCCGATGATGTCAAGGATGGAACCAGCATTCGATCCCTGAGATTTCATTTCGATATGACTTCAAAAATATTATACCATTAGTCATATGATGGAGTTCTTCTTCTATGCCTATCTGTCGGGACCCTGGAACGGGACCCCGGGCCCGCGACGTGCGTTGCTGTACATTGCTATTGAAGATTTTGCTTTCCCACAAGTTCCCGCGGTGAGGATTCTCAAAGACACGCGGAATCTGACTCACACGATCAAGTTTGCGGATGCGTGTAGCAAAACACGTCAAGATGAGCACCAATAAAATATTTAAGTGCCATGACAAATGATAACAAGACATAGTATCAAAGAAAGAAGCTAACATGGCATTCCCATTAATATTCAAGTTATGAGACTAATTCAAAAGTACTATAAGTTTGGTTACAACCCATAAGAGGCCAACAGAGGCCAATACAGTTCTCCAAAATAATTCAAAGAAACCCTAAGACAAAAGATGACGAGACTAAAAAACCCGACCGACGTCTAGATGACATCGTCGGACTGCCACTCTCTTACAGGGGTTGGCTCACAAGCCTCCTCCTGACGCTCCTCCTCAAAAGTAACGTCTCCTGCACCTGGGCACCAACAAACAAGGGTCAAACACAACGGTTTGGCAGGTAATCAATTTAGGTACAAGCATGAACAAATTACGTTTTAAGAAAACATATAAGCAATTCTCTAATTTGACATACTACAATGACTGAGATTCATTTTCGAGAATACAAATAAAACTGAGATACTAAAAACAAACTGGCATGAATACATAATATATCATGAATAGTTAGCATCCACAAAGAGCCCATCCTTTCTCTATCATTTATATAATGAAAAGAGCAAGCACGCACGACAAGCACAATATACATAATATAAGCACGACACGATTTCCCACAAAGACGGGAATTCCGACCGCGGAACTGGACACACACGATGTGTAATAAATACACGACTAGTCTGCAGACAGTCCACATATTTAAGGACCTCCAGACAGTGGATCAAACTGAAAGGGCAGTCCAAGCTCAGTGGTGTTTACTTATTTCATGAATGCACAAAACACGCGAAACACTATCAAACTTGTCGAGATAAAAAGGGGGAAATCACTTATCAAAACACGATAAACACGACTAGCAAAGGCATAATAAATATGCATACACGCTTAGGAAGTGATCCCCTTTTTCTTGAAACAATTCTTCAAAACAAGCTTATAATTGAAATCCAAAACTAGTACACGATGGCACTTATCGTACCAAAACGGAATTCAAACACGAAATCTGACAATCATGTGTTAAGGCTGCTAATTGACCTTTGTGTAATTGAGATTCCAAATGTCGGAATATATAAGAATTGGTGTCCCCGAAATTGGGTTGCATTTCGAAGTTCCATTTACACAATGTCAAGTCAAAACCCTTAACATAGTCTAGTTTTTCCATCTTCAAGGAAATACCCAACGAAATAATTCTTCTCCTGAATCTGGCAGGTTCGCTCGAGCGAACTTTATAAGGCGATGACACTTCGCTCGAGCGAGACAGTTCGTTCGAGCGGATAATAAGTGCGTTCGAACGGACGACTCTCTGCCTTGCTCCAGATCATACAGAGGGCGGTTCGCTCGAGCGGACAATAGGGTCGCTCGAGCAGACAGCTCTCTGTTTGCGCTCGGGCCAAACAGAGGCTTGGTCGCTCGAGCGGACCCAAGGGTCGCTCGAGCGAATCAGCTTCTGCCTGTACACGCAGAGTGCAGAAACTGCCTTTCTCTTGTACAACCTCCAGTACATTTTTCTCCTTCTTCTCATCCCTCAACCACATACAATCCCTTGAGCCTTCATGCTCACCAAGGGTTCATTTATCACCATTTTACACATCCAAATCAAATAAAACATAACCATGAAGCTTGTAAACAAATTTAATGCACAATTTCTAAAATACAATGAAATCAAAATACACATGCATCATTTCCTAGAGAGATTACTTGCCTTGACCAATGCTAAAACACTCCTTCTCAAGCACTTCACTCAAGCTATTCCCACACTACAAGGAAACCCAAGAACAACCACACAAACTCACTCAAAAATGGAACTAAAGAACCCATTTTAACAAAAGGGTTTGTAAACATGAAAAACATGATCTTAAGGAACCAAAATAAATCCATGAAAACCATGGGTTGAAACTCTTACCCAACAATGGCTAAACAAGAAGAGGTGAAGAAAATGATGGGCTTGCTCCACAAGAGCTCCAAGAAATTGGTACCAATGGAAAGCTTGCAAGGAGAGGAAGAAGGTGATACCCTTAGAATTTCATTTGGAGATCTCTAGCTATGTCATGCAAGAGGAAAATGAAGAGGAGGAGAAAAAGGTTTTCCTTGCCCTAGGTTCATAAAAATTCAGAGATTGGGGGAAATGAATGAAAGGAGAGGGAGATGGGGTTTAAGTGATGAGAATGAGCCCCAACTAGCCGAACCTTGAAGTGACCAAAACACGATCTTGAGGGCCTCGGATGACTTCGACGAAGAAGGATAAAACGATCGTCGAAATATCTAGTTTACAAAAAGTATATTTTTGACATGGTTTTGAGATCTCGAAAGTTGTGTCCAGATTTGTGCATAAAAGACAATTTTACCCTCTTTGGGCCAAAACTTGGGTTTCTGGGCCTCAAACAAGAATGGGCTTAAGACGAAAGTTGTAACACATAGAAAAATCATTCGAATGAAATCAAAATCACAATCACATGGAAACCGATACGATCTTCCCAAGCTTACACGTGCACTCAGGCCTTTCTGAGTGTGTCTGACTTAAACGTTCTCAAAATTCCCAAAGCTATGTCCAAGACTAAAAGTCATTACTTCTAACCCAACGACAACTAAACCCACTTAAGGCTAAACACATACTAATCGCACACTAATCGAGTTGGTCTAGGTCGGGGTCTAACACTATCTAAAAAAGAAACTAAAATTACACCCAAAGAGGTACACTCGGGGCTATGTGGAGCACATAAAGTTGGACCCAAGCTACATGACCAGATATGGAGGTTAGGCTATTACTGGCCTACCATGGTTGCATATGACATCAACTTCGTAAAGAAATGTAGAGAATGTCAGATTCATGGTGACTACATCCATCAACCACCTAAGTATTTGCAACCTACATCCATCTCTTGTTCATTTGAAGCCTGGGGTTTGTATATTGTTAGCAAAATCCACCCACCTTCAGATAAAGGTCGCCACTTTATCAAACAACAAAAGTTGACCCTCAATCCAACGGTCTAGTTCATTCGAATCCATGAATATTCATGGGATTGAGTTCCTATAAGAGGGTTGTGTATGTGTGGTCCATTTGCATGGGTCATAAGGTGGGCCCTAGTAGGTGTTCTATATGTGCGGGCCATAAGGATCGTGCTCATAGGATAAGTTCTGTTACTGTTTCATATGCTTTTATAGGAAATGTTTTGGAAAACTTAGATTTAGCTCACCCGTGATACCTCGTGGGTTTAGTGTGGGGTTAAATCCTATTAAGTCAAAATGACTTCAATCTCTACAATAGCTGCATCATGAAATTGAAACAATTAAGGACACCTAATTTTGAGAAGTGACATAGTCGGTTAAGGAAGCAGTTAATAACAAGTGATAAATCCATAAGGAATCTACAATTTGTAGATTTGAGGATTTTACATCAACATCGGTGTGTTTGAGAAAAACTGGCATCAATAAGTAAATCGACAAAGTTGAGGATTTCCAAATAAAGGGAGATGTTTGACTTTAAAAAACTAATAATGAAGATTCCCACCGGTCAAAATCCTCGAGGATTTACGATTGCCAATCATGGGTTTTGGAAATCATCGAGAAAACATGTGAGAATGCCCAAGAATTTGGTTGCCAAAACATATCCCTTGGGTTGCTCATGGGCCAGGTTGGGCTACGACATATCCACATCCATCTCAACTTAAGAAAATAGACCCATATCTGGCCCAAGCCTGACATGGGCCTTAGGTGTCTGGCCCAAGACCGGCCACCTTACACATGCGATGCCCGAGACTCTTAGATTTAGTCAATTGAGCCGAGCCGAGCTTCTTATCACAATCTTTTGGACTTTCTAATCACTTGTTTGGGTAAATCAATCACTAAGCTTCATGTATTATGTATTCTGGCTGGACCGGGTAGGTTTTGGTGTTTCAATTACTCTATCCAAGCCTGACTCATATATCAAATAGGCCAAAACCCTAGATCCAGGACGGCCCAAGTACTAAAACCCAAGGCCAAAACCCGGCCCAAAGTGGGCTTCGCCCAGGTCTTTTGGGTAAATCAATCACTAAGCTTCATGTATTATGTATTCTGGCTGGACCGGGTAGGTTTTGGTGTTTCAATTACTCTATCCAAGCCTGACTCATATATCAAAAAGGCCAAAACCCTAGATCCAGGACGGCCCAAGTACTAAAACCCAAGGCCAAAACCCGGCCCAAAGTGGGCTTCGCCCAGGTCTTCCCGTGCTTGCCCAGCCCTTGAACCCAAATCCTCTTGGATCTGGATTTTCACTTCTATGGTTGTGGGTGACCACTGATCGATATGTATATTAAATTCCCCAACCTGAACTTACCCCTCACAAAACTAGTATCCCCCATTTGTCCAATTCCCTTCTCAATCAGGCCAGAGAGAGATTCCTCCCATCCCATTCTCATTCATCAAACCTTACACTGAGACACAGAGAGATGGATGCCCTCCAACACCCGCACCGGTTCACAAGACCCCCCATTCCCGATCCGCAGCAGCAGCAGCAGAAGAGGCCCCCTCAAGGACCTCCCCCTCCTTGGTACCCCCAGTTCCAGTACCAGTCACCGGCGCCACCCCAGTGGGCCCCACCCATCTCCGATCATCATCATCAGCATCACCTCCTGAATTACCATCAACAGCAACCTAGTCCCACGCCGCCGCCCCACCTAACCCCTTATCCTGCGCACCACCCCCACCACTACCCTCCCTCCCCCCTTCCACCGCCCCACGTGCCTCCTCCGCCGCCTTACCCTCTGCCCAATCAGGTCATTCTCTTTCTCTTATTTTCTTCTGTTTTCTTTTCTTTTAGGGCATGTTTGGATGTACTATTGATTGCATTATTTTTGTCGGTTATTTATTTTTGTATTGGATAGTCAATCTCTTTTATTTATTTATTAGGGCTTCCCTTGAATTGAGAAAGCAAAGCTCGATTTTCAATATGTGGGTATTTTTGTGGGATTGGGTTTTGGTTGGTGAGGGAAAAGTGAGCCCTTCCTGCTTCTGTTTTCTGTTATTGCTTGTTTGCATAACGTCCTCAGAAAGGGCAATCTGCAGAATGGAAAAGGTTTCCTACCCCATTCCATAGGAAAGGATTTCCATGGAACCATTGGAGAAAGCATAATCCTTGGAGGAGACTTAATTTTTTATTTTTTATTTTGATAACCCAGGGTATCTCCTGGCCAGCCCAGGAGCCTTTGGCGTTGAGACTGGGGGGCACTCGTTTCTGGAAAGCTGAGAATTAATCCCTAGGGCACATGCCAACCCGCCTATCCACATGCACCGGGTAAAACTATGGGAGGTGGGCAATGGACGTAGGTGTTGAAGGCATGACCTTTCCACTTCCTGACTCGCAGAGTAAATGGAAATTGGATAGTATTAGAGGAGACTTTAATGGGCACGCAAGGAAGGACGGGCTGTCTAGGACGACCTTTCCATGGAACATTTTGGCCAAATGGTGTACCTACAAAGTTTTAATTGGTGATCATAGAAGTAAGTGGTTGACCAGATTTTTCTTTAAAATTCATAGCACAGAAAGAATGACAGAAAAATGGAGAAAGAGCATTGTGGATTCTTTTGTTAAGAATAAAGGAGATGCTCAGAATTGCGCAAAATACTGAGCCATCAAGCTCAAGAATCCTTCTATGAAACTTTGAGTGAGTAATAGAGCAGTGCGCCAACACTTAGACAAGAGTCTAATATTGCGAGATATAATTAGACAAGAGTCTAATTATTTTTAGATAAGCAGTTTTCTTTTTGTTATTTTAGGCAAGTCAGTGGTAAAAAATGAATTTACATTTTTTTATATTAATTTAGTGAAAGCTACAACTTGGTGTTACAGCCAATTGTTTTTTGATGGAGAAAACTATTTGTCAATGGCAGTGAAAAGTTTCTACAATTGAATGACTTGTTCCTTTGATTCAGACATTTGTTCCTTCTGTAAGGAGCTGGAGACTTGGTGGGGGTTGAGAGAGAAGATGAGGAAGTCAAGGGAGAAGTAGATGGAGAGGAAGAGGAAGATTTGAGTTAGGAGGGAGTTTGAGTTGGGCTTGAAGTGAGGTTATGAGGTTCTTGGAGAATGGAGGATTTGGAGATGGGGTAGATGTTTTCTTCATATTCAATGGGGTTTTAGAGTTGGGTGGGTGCTGGGATAGTGTTGGATTGGGAGCTTAGCAATGGTTGCATACCCATACCATCTAGACACTCAAAAAATCAACTCAAATAATTCTTTCTTGAAGAAGATGATGATGATGAACTAAATTAAAGAAGAGATACGGAGGAGAGGAAGATGAAGAGGAAGCAAAAAAATGACATTCATTGATATCATCAATGAATGTTTGCATTATTCATCGATATCAATGAATAGGGGCAAAATAGTCAAAAAAAGAAAAAAAATGGGCGTGAGATTCTCTACCGTCAATATTCAGTGTTTGGATCCATGGTCGTATCCAATTTTAAGGGGATTTTTTCCCCGTAAAATCCCCTTTATTTATTTGTTATTTATTTATTTATTATCATTTTGAATGTTAACTATCATTAAAAGAGGCTAAAAAGTACAAGAGATGTATACCGAAAAGCAAAACAACCACAAACACAGGGAGATTAACAGCACCACTGTGACTACATGTAAGACATAGAACTCCCACTAACCAAAACAAAAGCCCAAAAGCAGTAAGGGTAAAAGGATACCACACTAAGAAAAAGCCACCTCCTTCCATTTGTGAAGAATAAAATCCATTGGAAAACCATGAAAGGAATGTAGGATGGACACCCAAGAGGCCACGAAGAATTTGATTTTATCACATAGAGAGTCTATCGATGAAGAGACTCTTTCAAAACATGTTGCATTCCTTTCTTTCCATAAGACCCATAAAACCGCCATGAAAGAGGATCTCCACATAATCTTCCTTCCCTCTAGCCAACCCCACACACATCTGCCAGGCGTCAAATAGATGTTGCAAAGAGCAGGGAAGCGTCCAGCTACACTCAAACCACCCAAGGACCGAAGTCCAAACAGCTTGGGCCACTTTACAATTAAGAAAAAGATGGCCCACAGACTCATCTGAAGCTAAGCACATGAGGCAAGCATTTACAATAGTCACTTTCCTTTTGCAGAGATTGTCCGTAGTTGTTGTTATTATTATTATTATTTTTGTCTTTAATGGCCCTTCCTTTAGGTTTTGGGCAATGGGGTGACTTGAGGTATGGTCTTGATATGGACGAGGATCGAGATGCGCGGCGGGTAGGATAGAGATGGAGAGGAGGGGGTTAGGTCAAACTCTCACCTGAAGTTTGGCCTCACGCCAAACTCCTTATCACAGGCGAGGAAAAGCTTCCCATCCTAGGAGAGCATAAGAGAGCAAAAGCACTCAAATAAATTTTCTTTTAATCATTGTTTGTCTAACCAAGGAGGCATTACAATGCTTATATAATAGAAAACTAAACCTAGGTCTAAGATCGACCATCCAAACATATCAGTGGTCAGGATTAAAACATCCAAGTAAAACTAACTTAAAATATAAATTCAACTCTAAATAAAATAGTAATAGGTGGGTTGCGCCCACAAGGTGGTCGAGATAGATAGGCTGGGCCCACAGGTTGGTCGACCCATGTGGATCATGGGTTTGTCCTGCTTCAAGCCTGTTTGTAAAGTGGGGCCAGACTCTATAGACGTTGGTGTTTTTTTTTTGGTTGAAATGTGGAAGCTGGTTTGTTCTAAAAGTGGGGTCATACTCCATGGAACTTGGTGTTATTAGCTACTTTGTGGTCTCTTTGGAGGGAGTGTAAATTTTCATGGTAACTAGATGATCAAGGATGGGTTATATGATACTATCAAGTTGAGAGTGCGAAGTGGGCATTTGTTAATAAAGATTTCTTATATATCGTGTTGAAAAATCCATTCACAAATTGGGCAGCATGTGTGAATGGTGAGATTGGTGGTAATGGGTGGTGAATGCTATCGGGTGGCTTCCATAAAAGATTTTCCTTTGAAACTCCACTTCATGCTCGAAGAAATTGGATAGCTGTGCTGTGCAAGGACATCCAGATGGAGTTTTTTCCCCATGTGTGATAAGTGGAGCAAATGAAGAAGAAATAGGCTGGCTAAGAAAGGGCTGGGAAGAGAGGTTATGTATGGTCATTTGTTGTGTGGTTGTGTCTCTCCTTTGCTTTGTTGGTGCTGCTGTGCTTGGTCCGTTTAGCCCTTGTGTGTGCTTGGGCTGCTTTGCCCTTGTGTCTCTCCCCCTCTTCCTTTAGGTTGTTTTATTCTTTGGGTTGTATAGCCCTCTCCTATTGCCTTCTGTCTCTTATATAGAATTTATCATCATCACTCAGAGAAGTAACAATAAAATGATACTGTTTTAGATTGTGTAGGTGAACTGGGCCTTGCAGCTATCATTGGAGTGTTGTTTGGTGGAAATAGCTCTACTAAGGTGGTCATTTTAGGTCCAATAGGGGTGCGAGAATCCAGTTAAGAGGACTTTTAGGCCTTTGTGGAATCCTCGATAATTTTTAAGACTCTTCTTTTTGGTGGCTTGATTCTGGACAATGATTCTTCAAATGCTATAAGTTGGGTTTTTGATAGCTGGTAGTCCATGGAAGTTAATTGCATTTTAAATGAGGTTAGGAAAATATGAAGGTCTTGGTGGTCTATTTGGGGGGTGCCAATGAAGTGGCAGATTTGTTGCCAAAGTGAGTTGTAGTGGTAGTATGTATGTAGCCTATGGTGTAATTTTTTTTGTATTTTTCTTTATCTGGTTTGTGGCATTGTATATATATTTTTCTTATAGCAGTATTTTTTTTTGGGGTGTGTGTGTGTTTTGACTGTATCTTTCTTCTGTTCTAATAAATATGTTACCATTAAATGATCCAAAAAAGGAATCCTTGATTGTGATTAATCTAACAGCAAAATTCCTGGATTATGTTGTTTGCATTTGAAGTGTCCATTTAGTGTAGGAAATCAATTGAATGAGAAACATGAATTTTGAAGAACAACTTTTTGAGTCTAGTTGTTTGATAACTAGCATAATGAAGAATTAACAGAGCGGCGAGGACGATCCTGTATATAGAAAAGGAGGGCCATGTGTAGTAGATTTATATATATATATGTTGCTTTGTAATTGGTAGAATTAAGTATTTATGAACGACAATAGAACAGAATAGAGGGCTTGAAGAAGGTACTGCAAGCAGTATTGCTGTGATATGTGCAAGGTGGAGAGAAGCTAGCAGAATTCTTTGTGATTTAGTTACACTGCTATTAAAGCGCATTTTTATAGAACTGTTGTTAGGTTTACATTGTTGTTTGTGTTGGAAATTTATACTAAAAACATACTTTATGTATTTGTCTTTGACTGATTCATTTTTAGTATATTTTGTCTTCTCATCTAACTGAGATTTTGTATGGGCAAATGGTTGCATTGTTCATTAATATGCATGTTAGTGTCTTTTATTCTATAAAGTAGACAAGTTAGTGTGTAGAGTTTTACTTATACACGGAAGATTTATTTGTCGGTTTTTATAGAATATAAGTTGTTGTTCACAATCTAGATGGATTTGGACACACCATCGGTACGATTGTAGCATGATGTTTCAGCAGGATTGTCTTGGTTGCGGGAAACGGTATAGTTTCGACTCATTATGCTAGTACACTGTGTATTGAACAGGACTTTGTTTTTGGGTTTATTGTCTTTATACTGACTATATAAGATGATGAACATCCAAATAGTTATTATGAGTGCTTGTACTCTTAATCCCGACATAAATAATCGACACATACATTTAGTGTTTGGCATTTTGATTTACGAAGGAGTGAGATCTTTTATGGGTCAATAATCTCAGTGAAATGGATGACTACACTACGTGTATGGTGGATATTAGTTTATTGACGGAATCCACGTCTCGTAATAGGGATTGATGATATCCCCTTGATGAAGCTTTTAAGTTTTGATTATGTCAAACCCTGCAGGTGGACTTTGTGTCCGACATATCAAATAAGTTAAGTGTAAGGTCTCAAGGAATTATAAAGATATCGATTAAATATAGATGTCAGTAATTAATTAATCGATGGATATCTGAAATCTTAACGTGGGCAGATTAATAAGCATTTAATAACAAGAAGCTCGAAATATTATTTTGAAAATAAGGACAGGAGTACAATTATAATTCTTTAGTGGACTGAATTATAATTTATGGAACTAGGATTCTAATTTGGGTCGAATTAGGATTTCCTGTTTCCATAAGGAGCCTATCTTTATTTCATTCTTAAGGTCCCTATTGTAGCCTATAAATATGCGCTGCTGCTCTCTAGGTAACAACAAGAAAAGTACGAGAGAAATCTTGGTTTTGGAGAGCAGAGGAGAATTCGCAGAAGAGGTCCACTCCCTGGTGTGAGTTCGAGCATATAGGAATACAGTAGAAGATCTTGAGGTTTTCGGGTTGATGTAAGAACGAGATCAAATCAGAGAGATCTCGCAGGTATGATTTAATTATATTAGATCAAAGTTACTTCCGCAGTAATCTGTATGCAATATCTAGAGATCCTGGTTTCTACTCGTTTCTAACAGTTTGGAGTTGGATGTTTGCCAACAAAGAATGAGGCAAGATAAATTTAACTAATATGCATCATGCTTATGCTGGGATGAATTTGCATTATTATAAGGATACAATTTAGAATAAACACATGAAAAGAGCTTTACCAGTGGATCTAATATAAGAGAGAATTTACTAGTGTCTGAAATGGTTGGGACGTGTATAAAGAAGACCATAAATAGCTCTTGGATAAAAAACTTAAAGGGCTACTATTTCAAGGAATTAGGAGAAGATGGTTCTAGTGAAAATTGTAATGAAGCAGGTCAAAGTGACGTGTTTGTCAAGAGACAGATCATGATCCTAATAGGAGGCATGGTGCATCTATGACCTATAACAGTGTAGTCATTATAATCATCGTCAATGACCGGTACTACATGATTTTAGGTTCTTTTCACAAATTGAGTCCTTTGTTTGCTTCTATAAAAGTCATCTACAAATCGATGTCTTGTTATCGTTGTCCTTGGTCCATGATGCAGAACGGGCTACTACTCCACAATGGTCCCACCCAACATAGTTTTTAGGATATTTAATTTTTTTAGTAGCTTCCTAATTTGATTGTAATTAGGATTAGCATTCTGATTTATTTGGTTTCCTAGTTTGATTAGGATAGTTTCTATTATTAGATTAGGTTTTCTTAGGCCCTAAGTTTAGTTGCCCTAAGTTTAGTTTGTTTATTTATATTGCATTGTAGAGATGATAATCTCAGATTTGGAATTGAATAAAATTGGGATTTTCCCTTAGAGAGGTTTTCCTAGTGTTAGAAATCTCTGCGGAGATAATTTGAAGTGTCTTTGACACATGTTTCGGCATCTACGCAAGCCCTAACCCTAGGGCCTGCATCAATTGGTTTTCGAGCCGAACTATCCACGATCGGTCGGCGTTGATTACCCCTATCATCCATCCACCCTGTTCCATCCCATTACAATCATCTCCCCTCCCTGTAGAATCCCCACTCGTTGTCGAAATTCCTAGGGAGTTCCTTGTAGAACCTCCAATCGAACCCATCCGCCATATCCAAGAAATTCACCCATTACTCCAAACTGACGAGACAACTACCCCAAGAAATTCCAAACCAGCTAGCCAAACCAGCAGCCGTTCCATCCAAATCCAGAACACCAAGTCCGTCATACCCTTTACCCCGACTTCCACATCTCAACCCAGCCCAAAAAAAAAAAAAAAAAAAAAAAAAAAAAACCCCTCCAGCGGAATCCAGCCCCCATCATCCCAGCCTAGCCCAGAGAAAAAAGAAGAAGAAGAAGGATATGAAAGAAGAACAGAGAACAAAAAAAAAAAAAAAGGGTCAGAAAAGTAGAGAAGAAGCGCAGAGGAGAAAGAAGGGAGCATACCTGGTTCACCGCAATCCACCACCGCGTGCCGCACAAACTGCCATCAATCACCACCAACGACCAGTGAGCAGCATCCTCGTGGACCACCAGTGCCATCTTCATCTGCGAATGAGAGGAGCAGTCCTGCCCCTTCTTCTACATCTCCGCTGTTGTCGAACTTTGCCTGCACTCGGCTGCCCGCTCGCCATTCTCTCCCATCGTCCATCACTCCCCTCTTCGAATCGAATACAATAAACAAGGTAAGGCAACCCCTTTTCTCTTCGTTCAGCAAACCCAAGGAGCCTCTGAGCCTCTGTGACGTGCATTATACATTTAAGTGTTGGGCCTGGTTTCTAGTTTGGCCCACAAGTGAATCCGACCCATTTAGAAGCCAAACAGCAAAAGGGAAGTGTGTCTAGTTTCTTTTTGCTGCATTGAAGCATTGAAACCCAGTACCATCAGCAGCTTTCAGTTACTTGCATTTTTGTTCGGATCAACGGCTACAATTTATTTTTGTTAATTATTAGGCTAGAAAGTTTAGTGTCTAAATGGCCTGCACAAAAGACCACCACAAAGCCAAACTTCAATCCAAGTGCCAGTTCCCCAGAAAAATTTTCCTCCAAGTTTGAATATTAGAACGAGTTCACATATTTTCATTGTAACCAAAAGGGTCATCGTGCATTTGAATGTCCAAAAAGAATAAAATTAATGGAAGGAGCACAAGCACAATTGGAACACAAGATGATCCTAAAAATGAAGAATCCAATGAAGTGGAGGAAATAGCAGTTGAAACAGATGGTGAAATTCTCTTTTTGCAACAAGAGTCTAAGGTAGTGTTTGGCATCTCTGTTTCCTACCTCTTTTTCTCTTAAAACTGATTAAAAACTCTATAAGTGTGTTTGGCAACTGTTTTATCCGACTCTACTTTAAACCTCATAAAGAGGTAATGCCTCTATTTGGGACAGCCTCAGTTTTTGTCAGATTCGGAACAGACATGTGAGTCTGAAGCGGGCAGATAACAATTGCTACAGTAAAAATTACGTTCTTCATAGGTTCACCGGGTTTTTGTGTTATTTTAAAATTGTGGGTTTCTAAATGATAATCCAAATCGTTGAAGCACTTCATAATAACAAGAACGGCTATGGGCCGAATTTGAACCGTTGATCTGTCTCCAATCTAGAGATATTTGCGAAAAAACCCACAAAACTATAGATGTACATTTATGGACAACTATGGGGCCCTAGAATATGATCAGAACCGCTGTTCCTTCTTGCAATACTAGATACGGGTATGGCCCCAAATTTCAACTATTGATTCAAAGTAGATCTTCAGAAAATGACAAAAATAAAATAGAACCGTTGGATATGCTCCGGGTTCAAAACAGCAACTCACATGTGCATATTAACATGTCCGTTTTTTACTTCTTTTCTCAAACAGTGGGCCACTAAATTATCATCCAAACCATTGGAAAGGTTTCCAAGTCTAATAGCTGATATGTGCCCAAATTTGGTCCGTTGATATGTCTCCTCTTTGGAAAGCTACAAATAGCTATGAGATCAAGTTTAAGGTGTTAACTCATTATAGATCTTGAGATATTTGTTAAAAAGCATGAACCATTAGATGTAACCAAGCTGTCTCTTTCATGTTACTTACTGTCAATCCGGTTTTTATAAATTTTAAATTATTCTGGGCCACTAAATGATGATCCAAACCACCCGTTGTCATTAAAATGTGGAACACGTGTCTAGGATAAAATTTCAACCGTCGGATGATCACAAATCTTGAGATATTTGTAAAATGCCCAAACCATTAGATCTATTTTACATGTGTCTTACCAAACAGTCTATTTTTAAAATATCTATGCCTTACCAAACAGTCTATTTGTAAAATATCAATTTCAAACCGCTCCGTTTGAAATAGATCTATATCATACAGATCTGTTTCTTAAAGATAAGATTTGCCAAACAAGCCCTAAACCTATTGTTGAGAAGAAATGGTTGCGAAAAAATATTTTTCGTTCCACAGGTACAATACATGGGAAAAATTGTATAATTGTGATTGATGGTGGAAGTTCTGAGAATATTATCTCCCGAACTCTTGTTGATCGCTTGAAGTTGAAGGTTTACAAGCACAATTGTCCCTACTTTGTCAAATGGCTAATGACAGGTGATGAAGCGCAAGTGCGGCATACATGTCAAGTTACTTTTGCAGTTGGTGATGATTATCAAGATACAATTTGGTGTGACGTGTGACCAATGAATAGTGAAGTTATCTTATTGGGTCACCTGTGGATGTATGACAAGAATGGAACTCATGGGATACGTGACAACACGTACACATTCATGCACGGCAAGAAGGAAGTTGCACTCTCTCCAAAGAAGCCAGACTCACCGAAGAAGAAATCAAGGGTCCACGCTCCAAAGGGAGTGTTTCACGTACATCATATATACAAATGCAACTTGAAGAAGACTTGAGTTCGAGGTCGAACTCTTCTTTCAACCTGGGGGGAATGATGCAGAACGGGCTACCACTCCACAATGGTCCCACCCAACATAGTTTTTAGGATATTTAATTTTTTAGTAGCTTCCTAATTTGATTGTAATTAGGATTATCATTCTGATTTATTTGGTTTCTTAGTTTGATTAGGATAGTTTCTATTATTAGATTAGGTTTTCTTAGGCCCTAAGTTTAGTTTGCTTATTTATATTGCATTGTAGAGATGACAATCTCAGATTTGAAATTGGGATTTTCCTTTAGAGTGGTTTTCCTCTTGTTAGAAATCTCTGCGGAGATAATTTGAAGTGTCTTTGACACGTGCTTCGGCATCTACGCAAGCCCTAACCCTAGGGCCTGCATCAGTCCACCCACCCTCTTTTGTTCAGTAGGTTTTTCACCCTAAACACACTGATGAAACCTTTCCCCATTGTACTTAGCATAATTTTTCAAATTCCTTTGCTACAATGGTGAAGGCCAATCAGGAAACAGGATCTGTTTGCCCCAAACTCCATTAGCCTTAGAGAAACTAGACAGAGCCCCATTTAGAAAAGACTGGGTTCTACTTATTACATACATCGACTAGAGCCCATGGCAAAGTGGAAGGCGTTCACTATTGCATCCTTGACGCTGTGGATTCAAGTCACGTTATCAGTAAAAAAAAAAAGAAAAAAATTAATTACATGATATTATTAATGAAAAAGTCATAAATGAGGTCAATGTTTTTGAATCTCTGGGATTCAACATTGCAGTTTTGTGGCATCAGGTCCAACATCTGAACTTACCTTCCAATTTGATGATATTTGGAAACTGGATATTATGGTTGACGTGCATTTAACAAAAGCCCGCAGCACAGTTGGAAGGTGCTCAGTGCTGCGACCACAAAGCTGCGGGTTCGACTTGTGTTACCATTTACAAAAGAAAAAGGATTCGCATGACATTCACCCTTTTATCAAGGCAAGCAAATGGAAATGGCCTTGACTAGATTTGGTTGGTAAAATTGTGATATTTGTGAAATTTATTTTACTAATAGAAAAAGTAATTGTGTGGAAAAGCATGGTGATTACAACTGAATGAGGTTGAAGAAGTTTGTGACCTAGCAAAGGACATGGTGATTTCCTTTAACCAAGTGAAAAGAAGGCAAATTCTGCGTCGAACTGTCTGGTTAAAGAGGGAGTGCTCCATTCTTCTTATGTTGTGGGTAAATTGATGCAGGGCTTTGCTCCTATGTTGTGGGTCTGGGTGCATTGGGCCTTATAGTAAATTTCTCTTGTACCTTTTGTGCTCCCTTAATAAATTCGATACCATTCAGAAGAAAAAGGTAACTGAATATGAGAAGGCCACGAATGAGATTCGTAAATTCTTCCTCCTGGGAGCCTTTGTAACTGTTTCAATCATTTAATAACATTATTTTTATTTGATTCAAAATATTAATTGTTGTTTGTAGAAGCTATCAATGTTTTCCATTATCAATATTGGTCATAAAATTATATGCAGCGAGAAATATTATTAATGTAACATGGAAATTATTTCGACATGATAGCTTATGATCTAACCTTTCTGGTGTTTCCTGCTTAGTCTGTTAAAGGCAAAGTCTTACTAGTTCCTGTTACTTCTTACAAATTCTCTTATATGAGATGTTTCTGAATGGTAGGATTTGCTGTCATCGGTGTTCAAAATAGAGCTTAGCCTTATCAGTGGTTTGGTTCAGAGTGTGGCCAGCTGGACCAATTTGCTTTTGTGTCTGGTTAACTAATCATAGTCATGTTTGCAGTTGAAACCCCATTGACTAATGGGGTGGGCCTGCTCTGACACCAATCTGGTCCGGTCCATGTACCTTCTTCAAATTTATTTCATCGACAAGTTTCTGTAGATTCACTTCAGTTTATTGAATGATTAGCTGCATGCTAAGAAGCACGGACACGGACACGACACGACACAGACAAGCCGACACGACATTTCTCAAAAAAGTAGGATACGGACACGTCGGGGACACGTTAATATTTAATGATAATAATAATAAATCTAATCATATCTAATCATATACATGGACACGGACACGCCGATATAGCATATATTCTTTTTCTTCTTTTTTCGTTAGGACTAGACGGATGAATGAGGTTTTTTCTCTTTCGTTTAGGGCTGGACGAACGAATGAGGTTTTTTTTCTCTCTTTTGTTTAGGGCTGGAGTTGGATGGACGAATTAAAAGAGCCCCCTTTTCCTCTTAAGTTATGACTTTTTACAAACAGCCCCGTTTTCTTTTCTTTTTTTACTCTAATTTAATTTTTTTTTCCAATTAAAAGAGGCCAGCGTGTCCCCAACGTGTCCCATCGTGTCCCCAACGTGTCCGGAATATAAAATATAAAACAATAAATAGGATACTCTTTTTAGCGTGTCCGGAGCGTGTCCGTGTCCGACACGGACACGACGGCCCCGGAGAGGTGTTCGTGCTTCCTAGGCTGCATGGACAGTGCAGTTTCTTCCATGTAGATCTTTTCTTTTGTTCTTTCCCTTATATAATTTGGCAGTGGCGAATTATTTGCTTATTCCATTATTCTGCATGTGTTCAATGATGAATTATTACATTGTGTGCAATGGTACTTTTCAATACTCCTGTGCTTTTGTACTCACTAATTTCTTGCACAACTAAATTTTGTAGACATGGGGGAATCAGAATTGGCCTCGACAACAAGGTTGGGATTATCCAGGTTCGTACAGCTTCTTATTGTTAAATGACTTATTGCATTGCTTCCAACTTAGCTAGCATTCTCTTCGCATTCCTCTCAATGTATATGTTGTTGCATTTTATTATTTTGAACTCAATTTCCCATGTGCCTCTGGTTATAGTGGTTCGTATCGTTGTTCTGAAAATCGGAATCGTATCACAAATCGTTCAAGACGATGAATCAAATTGTATCGCAAATTTTAGTATTTTTTTTTATTTTTCTTATAAGAATGGAAAAAAAAGTAGTCATTCATAATCCATACATAGCAGCATAAATACAATGACAAATAAGACTATGATACAACTATATGAAGGACATCATTGACATATATTAATATATCACAAATGATTTGTGTAGATAGTTAAATATGTTTGAGATATTAATGTTATAGGGAAAATAAACAAGTTGCAATCTCTCTCTGTTTTTTTTAAAGTTTTTACATGAGAAAATAGAAATAACAATAAAATCCAAAGCATCTATTTTTTATGCTATGATATCTCTTGAAGTTAAAAAAGTGTTTATGAAGAAAAAATAAAAATGGATATAGGACAAAGCTCCATACGTATAGTCGAACGCTTTAGTCTAATGCTTGTTCGTTATTCATTTTTAAAACTTTCCCAAAATCGCAAAAATTCTTAAGAGATTTTGTTAACCAGTAAATAAATTTTTAAGAAAAGGCTAAAAAAAGAAAGAAAAAAAATTAAAATATCATTAATATTAACCTCATTGGTATGTATATTCTCACTCATTCAAATCACATGAATCGTAAGATTTGATGTAACGAGAATCGGATCATAAGATTCATACCTGAATCGTAAGATTCACCTATAAATGATATTTGTTGCATAGATACCAATCATTTTCCTTACGATTCGTTATGAATTGTAGGATTTGGGATACAAATCGTAGGATACCAATAGCAATGATTCTTATATTAGAGTTGTCACAAAGTGATGCTTTAGGGGTCATTTGTCTTTTACACATCGGATATGAAAATGGGATTTACATATGGAAATTTACATGCAAATTTTACATATCTAAGATTTACACATGTAATATAGTTGGAAGCACCATTTTCACTGTAGTAAATGATATGGGGGCAGGAGAAAGTGAAAGAAAGGATCTATAACAGTTTTCATACAATTTAGTGGGCTTCAAGACCCGAACACTTTTTTTTTTTTTTCAGAGGAAACAGTGGGTCTGAAACATAGTGAACTGGTTGAATCATGCATTTTATTTTTATGATTATTACTTTTTTTTTTCCGGGGGGGGGGGGGGGGGGGGGGGGGGGGGCGGGGGCGGGGAGGGAGGGAGGAGGGTGCAGAAAATTAGAAAGTGGGATTAAGTTGTTTTTCGCATATTTCTCAAACCATGAGGATCTAAGATTATGAGGGGGTGATTGTGGGCTATGAAAGTGCAGAAAATTAGAAAGTGGGATTAAGTTGTTTTTCGCATATTTCTCAAACCATGAGGATCTAAGATATGAAACTTCATGCACTGGGGTTTCTCATATCTATGGGAATCTTGAACAGTTTGGATCAAGCATTGGGGGCTGACAAGAGAGTAGATAATTAGAAAGTGGGATTTTGATTTCTTTTTTTGTTTTTTACATGTTCCTCAAACTCTGTTAGGATCTGAGAGATAGAAATTAGAAACTTCACATTTTGAGTTTATCATCTATATGAGAATATTTAACGGTTCAGATCATAAGTGGGGGCCCGTGGGATGCAGATCTATAGGATTAGGTTTTTTTCCCTTTTTTGTGTTTTTCACATATTTGTCAAAATCTATGAAGATTAAGATGTGAAACTACATGTCTTGAGGTTTATTAGTATTTAGTTCATAAAGAATTAGAGGACTGCAGAAAAGGAGTTGGTGGTTGATGGGTTTTGGACATGTGACCTATTGCAGGTGGAAATAAGGTGGGGAAGTGTACCCACGCCTCTTTTGAGTGTTGGTGTGTAATGGTTTTACACTTGGAGAGGTGTGAAAATGTCCCCATTTACACACCATTTTCACACCAAAATTTATGCATGTGATGCTTAAATGAGTGCAACCAGAAGTATACACTTGTAAATGTAATACGTGTCCAACATTTACATATGTAAATGAATGCAAACACACAACCCCTTATAGTTGTTAAAATTGAACAAAATTAGGCAGCCATTTTTCTTCCATGAGATCTCAAGCTATTGTTCTCCTTTATCTGTTATTTTGTGTTGTGCAATTTTTTTAATCTTTATTCTCATTTTTTTTAATGTTGATCGCTATCTCAGATATTGAATCTGATTTGCAAACTATCTAGACTGAAATTTCTTTTAATTTCAAAAAATAATCTTAAAGAACATCAGTAAATATTGGAAGAAGGCAAAGAGTAATTACTAAACAGTCGCTCATGTAGTAGTATTATGTTTTTCTGTTTTGCCCTCTCAAATGCACCCCAGTTTCCACAGAAGTGGTAACACTCCTTACACTCTTTACAGTAGGGATTGTTTGGACTTTGGTGCAGATGGTTTCACCAAGGAAAGAACGTAACCTTTTTTTCTTCACGAGAGGAAAGCGGCCCGGCCCCACCCCCTTTTCGGAAATCCATTTTTGCGGAAGTGGGGGTTTCCTCTTCAGCGGCATTACACACACAAACCTTTACTCTTGTTATTAAATATGATAGTCATGTGGACTACCATAAGCAGTGGAAGGCATTTCTTTATGTACCCTAGGCGGTATATCGTTGTTCGATTTGATTCTTATCTCAATCAACTGTAATTATATTTATACCCGATTGAACCTTGGTATTTCTCAGTGATCTTTTTTGTAGATGTGGTTTCTTTACTGTTAATGGAAAGACAATATTCTGTCTTTAAGTGTTCCTTTCTCTTTAATGACAGATAGGAACATTCCTAATACCAATGAGGAAGATTGGGCTGCTAGGGCCAAAGCATGGGCAGCAGCTAAAGCTGCTGTGGAAAATCAGCAGACCCAATCACAATTTACACCTGTTGGTAGAATGGAAGAGCACAGTCATGCGTACCATGATCAGTATCAACAAGCTGCTGACCCTCTTCTTACAGAAGCTCACAAATCATCACTTCTGCCCTCAGTCCATCAACAGTTTTCATTTTCTGTGACAACTTCTCATAGGCCACAAGTGGATCGGCTGCAGGATTCCGCATCCTTCGTCTCTGGACGAGCTTCTTTTTATGTTCCTGATGGTTCTGTATCTTACGATGCTAGGGATGGAGCTTTCTCTGCAGATTCAAATCCTTTTGCTCCGCCTCAAGAAAATGTTCTTACAAATTCATCCATATACCAGCAGGAGGTACCTTCTAGTTATTCTTCTATTCCAGGTAATGCTTCACTAATTACTTACATTTGCATGTGAGCGCTGTACTCAAGAACTGCTTTTATAGCACTTGGTTACTCTCACTAAAATTTCCCCCCTTCTGAATTATGTCTAGCTGATACATTTTTTTACTGTCACTAATAGTTTTCTTATTTCTTTCCCATTCACTGTCATTGGATCTTTACAAAACAAAAATTTTGTAGTTTCTGCACTGTTTTACTGTTCTTGGTATTTGTCTCTATTGCTTTGTTGTTTCTGATACTGGTTTTTCTTTAGTAGATTACTAGTTACATAAATGAGCATTTGGGTTATGTGTAAGATCACATTCCAATAATTTCAAAGGGTTTATCTTTTGCCAAATTTAGAAAACTAATTTTTTTTTGCTATATTAGTCTTTTTTATTGGTAAATCACACTAAAAGATGGATGCGCTACATTACTTATTAATGATGAGTCTTAGAAACCTTATATTTTTTTTCTATGTTATTATAGTTTTTTGATATGTAAAGCACTCTAAAAGGTAAATGTGCTACATTGCTTTTAATGATGAGTGCAGCTCCTGTTGTGTAACCCCAAAAGCTTCACCTCTCAATTGAAAGTATTATGAGAACAGTGCCAAGTTTTGGAACGCCTTTCTTCAATGATTTAAGGGTTAGCTCAAATTGGAACAGATAAAAATACAGCATCTTGATGATCTACGTAATACTAGTCAACCAAATATTTATGATATGATCCTTTGTGGTACTTCAAATCTGTCTCGCAGCGCCGAGAGTGGCATTTAATATTTCATTTAAGAATTAGCTCAGTTGGACAAAATTCTCTTACAATCATTTGTTTTTCTAAGATGGCCCTGGCTACAACCTTGACTCTGTTGAAGAGGTTAAAATGATCGAAGAGGAGAATAAAATCTAGCACTCTTTTTTCTGTGGCTTGCATTTTTGTGAAGTGTTGCTACACTTTCTCACTCTCATCATTGACATGCATTACCCCCCCGCTCTCTTCCCCCTCCCTGCTCCTCAACAACAATGATGATGATAATGAAAAATAAATAAAGAAAGCCCTACTATGTTATCTATATGGGCCCCAAATTCCACATTGATCGTCCCCATTAGACTCTATGATATAAAAATGTGATTAATTACCATGGTTAATCATTTTTTTAAATATATGGATCTGGTATTCAGTGCAATTGGACCCTTTGTTTTTTCAGTGGTAACATGACTTGAATCCACAACCTCAAGGTTGCAATGGTGAGCACCTTCCACAGTGCAATGGGCTCCTGTCCAGTACAATGGGGCCCATGGAGCACAGTTCCAAATTGTGCTCCATTATATGCCCAAAAGTTTGCTTTATTTTGGAGCAATATTGATTGTTAGATTGGACTTACCTGAAAACATAGTTTTTTCATGTCTATTAAAAAGACCACTCATATTGGTGTGAGGTTTCAGTTGGTTATTTTTTCATGTCTATTAAAAAGACCACTTATATCGGAGTGAGGTTTCGGTTAGTTATAAAAGAAGAAATTTAGAATCTTATGTGGGGAGATGCCCAACTGTATTATCTCTCTCTCCCTCTCTCTGGTGCAGGTCAAGCCAGGCCCAAGGCTACTGGGCTGGACCCATGAGCTATTGGGTCAACCTGACCCAAGCCATTGGATCAGCCCACAAATCCTAATGGGGAGTAGCCGACTGATTGTGCGAAGTTATCCTATTTAGGCTTCCTAGTAGTTGCTAGTTTCCTATAGTTTCCTATTTGTTTTAGACTGTTAGTTAGTTAAGTTCCCTGTTTGATTAGGAACCTTTAGAAAGAAGAATCTTACCAGGAAGAGACATCTAATGTTATTTTTCTATAAATATGTGAATACCTTTAGGGATCGGTACCTCTGATTATTGAATAGAAGAACTGAGTTTTGGCTTGATTTGTGTTTGATCACGTGTTCTTGAGCGCTTCGAATCCAGATGGATTCGACCAAATCCCTGCTGCGGGTTTGGTCCATTTGATCTTGGATCCCAGGCTGCATCACTCTCTCTCCCCAAAAAATAAAATAAAATAAAATGAAGTGAAGAGAAAAAAAAAACCTATAATGTTATCTGTATGATCCCCATCAGATTCTATGAAATATAATTTTTTTTTATTAAATTCCATAGTTAATCACAATTTTTTCCACAGAAAAATGGGACCCATGGAGCAGAGTTAGTTCCCCACCCCCACCCCCAACAATAAAAAAAGCAAAAAAGAAAAAAGAGAGTTTGCTTTATTTGTAGCAATATTATTTGTGCATTGGACTCATTTGAAAATTTGGTTTGTATATATTAAATCCAATGTCGATTACCACTCAGATTGGCGTGGAGTTTCAGCTAGTTATAGAAGAAATTTCACATAATAAGTACAATTTGAATCCTCAAAAGGTGTGCCCTTGTAAATATTACAATTTGATGTGGGTTTTAATCACACATATATTTTCAATTCATGGTGACTATCTAGTCAATTTAAGCTGATCTTGGGCACACTTTAGGTGAGGGTCAAAATACCGGCTGCGGCGGCCAGTAGCCAAAATGCTACGTAGCGGGTGATACGTAGCGGCTTGGGGGTGTGAATTTTTTAAGTAGTCAAAAGAATTTAAATCTTGTGTCGTAACCGATCTTGTGTTTTTTTAGTGATTTGGAACAATACAAGGGTAGAGACAACTTTAGAAGAGGCTATTGAGGAAAAGAAATAGGAAACACAGTGTTTTAAATTAAAATTGTTTAGCTCTACTAGATTTTATACTATAGCGCCACTATTTACAAAATAGCATAGCGGATTCAACCGCTATGGCCGATAATGCGGCTGCTTATGAACCATGACTACAGGTAAAATTGAGGACACATAACAGTCAGTTTAGTTAGTGAAAGTGTGGCTCTCAATGATCCACATGTACTGATCTGACTTTCTAAACTCGACTGTACAGAATTCTTGTGCACAATCAGCTGTTTATATACATGTGAAATGGCTAATACTCTAAAATCTTGTACTTAAGTTGTAAAAAGTTAGACCCTGTTTTTATTTGTAAAATGGGCGTCTCTTTTGACCAATCAAAGCACTCTCACATCTACCCCCTGTCATGAACTTTATATTTGATACCGACCTGCCTTACCCACTTTTGGTTGAATAATGAATTCCCTTAAAAATCTTCACACATTTTGTGTTGCACCATTAGAAACTTGGATTTAATTATTTTCAGCCTTCTCTATACCATCATCATCATCAAATCCTTATCCCATCTATTTGGGGTTGGCTTTGTGAATTCTACTTTTCCACTGAATCGTGGAGCATGTTCTTGGTAAATGGTAACTCTACAATCCATCCTGTCTTTTCTACTACTACATTCGAGAATATTTTAGTTTTACATTACCTCCCCATGCACATTTTTGACTGTCTGTTATATAATTGAAAGGACTACATTTCCGTGGATAAATGTTATCTTAGTGGAAAGTGATATGTGCAAGAAGATTGTCTGCATGCTGCTGAGCAGTGGGATGTTTTGTTGGATCATGCAGGCTGCTAGTGATATTTGATCTTTCAGGAGCTAACTTCTCCCTATGATATTAGGTACTACGGAAGCTGGAAATGAAAATGAGCAGTTTCACAAGGCATTGGTTTCGAGCATTTCCTCACATCAAGAACAGCTCAATCCACAAACAACTTTGCCGGCTGCTGGTTGTTCAGCTTCGGTGGAACAGCCTCATTTCATGCACTGGGATCAGTCTGTTGAAGCTATAAACAATCCCAATGATCGGGAACCCATTTTTGATCATGTGTCTCCTCATGACCATGACTCACGTCAAAAAGCCAGTTACATGTATCCCAATCCAGCAGGTCACTCAGGAGATGTGGACCGCATTGCAGCAGTTTCCTCTGTTCATGCTTGGACTCCAGCAGTTGTAGCAGGGGGTGTCTTTTCTCCAATCCCTCCTGTCCCTTCAGGACCTCAGGTCATCCATTTTGCATATCCATTTTTCCTAATATCATTTTCTTTATGTTCTTTCTTTGCGTGCTGATGTGTGTTGGTATTCTATTGTACAGTTTGATCCTACGTTCGTCTCACATTCTTCCACCCCTGGGCAACCTGCACCAGTCTTTGGAGGTATTCCGAGGCCTAGCTTTTGTCCCACTATTCCATCTGCTGGTGCATGTTTTGGTTTAGGTGCAGGAACTGCACTTCATCCTACAACAGCCTTTCCTGGAGATTCAAATGAAGTTTTTAATGTCTCTGAACGCCCAAAAAAGGTCTTATGCTCATTCTTCATCCTGTTGTTATATTTAGTTGAGGAAATACAGCTTCGTTATTAACTTCTTGAAGAGTTTGAATATTCTGCAGGCTTCTGTACCTAACTGGCTTAGAGAGGAGATAATTAAGAAGAAAGTGGCGATTGCAAGTTCTTCTATTCAGGGTCATACTGCAAATGATTCTTTTCATCTCTCTGGGACTGAAGCAGATGATAAATCCTTTAAAGAAGGTGATGAAACAGACAGCAGAAGTGTTGATTCAACCCATTCAGCTGAAGGCGAGGAAGATGATGATGTAAAGCTTCATTTCTAATCTCATTAATGTTCTTCCCTTATTTTTGTTGTCATTATGCATTGCCATTGAACTGATACTGCTTACTTTTGGCTAAAACCTGAAGATTGTATATGGTGCTTCTGTATTGGTCTGCTTCTCATGTTCATTCAGAGCTATGGTATCTGAACATTAAGTTCTGCTAGATACTATCACAACTGTACATTCTGTTCTTATCTAAGAGCTTCCTGTGTGAAAATCCCTTATTTTGCAGTTCACAGAAAACATTTCTCATCCTGTTTGCTTGTTGCTGGTTAATTAACTTGAAAGAAATATAGTACTACTCACCAACTATATCATGCTACTAATTTGGGATCATAACCACATGTCCTTGGCTAATTTATCAAAGTAACTTTCTCAACAAAAATATCAGGGTACTGATTTGCGAAGTTTCATATGATACTATGTCTAAAGTCAGCAGTGAGAGTGGTTTAGATGCTTATATACAATTTTATCAATCATCCATTTGAATTATTCATTCTTGATTGTCTAGTTATTTCATGCTTGTAGTAACATCATATTTACTAGACTGAAAAGATTGCTAACATGTGAGATGTTTTCTTGAATGGAAACTGGGAAGCTAGGTATTATTGAGTTGAGCGTTTAGAATGAGTAAAATCCTTACCGAGGAAAAGGATTAATGCTTACCATCATCATTATCATTTTCTTATCGTTCTGGTAGCCTCGTATCGACATGATAAAATACTGATATAAGTGTCTCATGTCCTCTTTAGGATGATGTGGAAGCGGCAAGATCGGCTGCAATCAACCTGGAAATAAAGCACATCCTGACAGAAGTACTTCTGAAGGTTGTAATACTTAATACACAACTCTTTTTGTCATGCAGTCTTTTTTTCGTTACACTGATAATGTGTTGTTTAACAGGTTACAGATGAGCTTTTTGATGAAATTGCCACAAAGGTTCTTAGCGAAGATGATATGACAGTGGAAGGTGAGTTAACTATCTTTTTAGTCTGACCGATTTTTATATTTGGATCTCCTTTTTACTAGAAAAGTAGGAGGATCAATGAACTTCCTTCTTATTGCCGCAGTTGATAATGGTACCGACTCTGCAAGACATAAAATATCTCCACCTCCTGCTGTACCGACACCCAAAGCATCTGCCAAGGTTCTAGTTCCAGTTATTGTGAAGAATGTTAAAATTAATGATGCTACTGAAAAGTCCAGTTCAAGCTCTCCTGGAGATGTATTGGGTCTTGGAAATTATGCTTCTGAAGAAGAGGAGGAGGTTCAAAGCTCCAGTATGCGCTCTGCTAGACAGATAAATGGTGACGCTCATTGGCGGTCAAGCAATGATAGGACATCAGAAGATGTGCTCATGGAAGAGAAGGGAACCAAATTAGCAGAAGTTGAAGAGCAAGAGGAGACTTTGCAAAACAGTCCTTTGAAGTATAATGGTGAGGGTTGCCCGAGGAAAAAAGGATTACATGCAGATAATGAGTTGGTTTATGATGATGGAGCTGCAGCTGCTACTAGAGCTATGCCAAGAGTTAGTGAAGATCAGTTTATTGTCAAGGACAGCAAGGTGGTGGAAGTTTCCCTGAAACAGACATATGATTTTGAATCAAAAGATAATGTTGATGGCAAATTCTATATGAAACACGAATCAGAATGTGGGAATGCTGTTGATTTAAAATCAACAACCGATGAATTTCAAGCTAGAGATGACCTGACCAAATCTAAAAAGAATGATGGGAATGAAGGTAAAAGAAGCTCTGTCAGTAAAGTTATTGTTATAGAGGCAGATGATGCTGTTAAAGTTAAGGCAAAACAGAAACACTCGGATTCTGGTGAACCCAGAAGAGGGAAAGATAGAAATGTAGGAAAGGAACAGACAGATGAAAGAAACAATGGATTGAAGGAGAGGATTGAGGTTCGTGATGTTAAACCAGAAGAAAAGGTAAGGGAATCTGATTCGAGAAAAAGTTCCAAGCATTCTAACACTGTCAAAGAAGATAGAAAGGACACCGAAAAAAGTAGAAGGGTCCGTGCCAAAGAAGAGGATAACAGGAAAAGGGAGCGGACAAGAGACGAGAAGGAGGATAGATCGAGACACACAGATCCTAGGGACTCACGTCGGTATAAGAGGCAACATTCTCCATCAGTCAGTAGAGGTAAAAATGTCAGGGATAATTCATTGGCTGATAATATTAGTGATTCAAGTGATGAAACTTCCGATAATTCAAGGCAAAGGTATGGATCTCTATTGACTGAAAACTTTATTTTTTCATATCATTTTGACTTGTTTATGGTTGTGAAGTTCTTCATACTAATTTACATACTGCAGGAAGCTGCGGTCAAACAAACGCAGCTTGTCCCCCTCACCAGTAAGGTCTCCAAGAAGGTATTTTCAACTTTTGTTTCAAGACTTGTTTTACATGATCTTTTTGCTATTGGTTTTTATCTGACCATTAGATTATATAGTATTTCAATAACCAAATAGTCATGGTGAAGGTCATTTGTAATGTCTTGGGTCCAATGAGTGGCTGTTTAGTTGACCAGTTTCCATTGGCATTGCAAGTTTGCTTACGCTAATTTGTAAAACTCTCAAGTTTTTTCAGTTATTGGTATTCTGTTAATTTATCAAATTCATATTTTTGAAATGCTGTTTCGAATTCATTTTCGTTCTTTCTTTTTTGATGCGGTGCGGGTAGGGAAAGCGTAGCCAAAAGCTGCTCTCCAAGCCCAAGCTGAAGCTTAGGGATCTTTCTTGTTCTCACACCAAAGACACATAACCAAGAGAATACTCAAGGAAAATAATTTTATTTTATCAATGAATTGGTGAATGAGAGGGATTACATCTCTTTATAAAGACTCCATACCCTATTCTATTTTGGAAACAAATCTAATTAAGATAAAACTCTAAACTAAATAAGATAGGAAAATTTTTATCCTAAATTTCAGTTAATCCTTATAAAAAGAAAAGAATCCTAGGTTTGACTGTCCGTGAGATTCATTGTCTTTTATGGGTCTTGGTTGGTTTGGCTCAATGGGCTTGGTCATGCCCTGATCCATTGGTCTGGCCTGCATTAGTTCTTCCTCTCTTGGAGAAAACTTGACCTTGAGTTTTGTAATTGTTGTCCTGGGTCGAAGATCCATTGTACAAAATTCTGATTTTCTTGTTGATCTTCAGTCTCTTTGCATGGCTTGGAAGCCTAACTCAATCTACACTTAGAAATAGATTGGAGGTTTTGCTTCTATTGATGTCTGAATTCAACTTTGATGTGTGATCTGACCATCAATTGTTGACTTGTACCTATAGATTACAATCTTCGAATATCAATGGTTGATCCCCGAAGATGAAATCAATGTGGGGAATCTCAATGACTTAATCTTCTTTTGAAACCAATTAAACAATGTAAGTGTCTTCTGATGATCTGCAGGGCACTTTTGGAACAATCATTAGATCTAGTGGATGATTTGACTTGTTTCGCATTAGATCCAGATCTTCATTGTTTCCTTTTTTTGTTCGTTGTCTGCCTTAACTATCTTTTGATTGACGTTGTCGGTCCCTTTGTCTTCTAGTTCTTCATTTTATCTTCTTTAGGAGTTTTGCATGCTACTTTATCTGAGGTTTCCATGAAATTGTCTATTTCATGTTTTTGCTTCTAAATGTCACCCTTGATTTCTCCTCTCAGAGTTTGTTGCTGTTTTGGTGCAATCATGATTTTTGTTTTTTGTTTTTGCTCGCTTTTTGGTTCTTCAGTTCGGTGGCGGCCCCGGGATTTTCATTTGGGTGGGGCGAACGATGGTCAATTGAAAAGATCAAAATCAACTCCAACTACCAATAATCTCCACTTATTGCATGGCTTAAAGAGATGATATATTTATTTTTTTTTATTTTTTTGGCAAATTAAGTATAAAGAACTCATATCCTGTTATTAAAACTTAATTCCTACATAAGACTTTTAACTACAACAGCCATCTCCTAAAAAAATTAGCCTTTTATTCAAATCAATTGGATGAAAATTAAATTAGCAACCGCACTACAACAATAATAAGGAAACTATAGAGAACTTCAAAGAAGTAATATCATCTTCATATGAATCCAAATGAGACTAGCATAATCATAAACATCATATTGCAATTCAAGAAAAAAAAATTCAAGAAAATCTAACAAGAAAGCAAAAAGAAAGTAGCTAAAATTCAAGACCAAGCAATAAATTAAACAAAACGCAAAGTAGGTGGTTTTAGGGAAAAACTGGAGTATTGGGTCATTGTCATTGAGAAAAAAAATAGCAAAACATAAATTACATATAGCAAAGAAGGCAAAACACAGAAAAATATATCAATCATAAATCAAACGACATTAACACAAAAATCATATTAGGAAAAACTAAAATAAGAAAAACGACCAATAACATTATACAAACCAAGTACCTTAATAACAAGAATGAGTTATATAACCAAAATGAAACCAATCTACCAAAATGAGTTGCATATGAATGATTTCAATATATGTGGTATGAGTTTGTATGAGATAGCAACTTGGTCTATGTGAAGAAGAGTGACATTTATTTAAAAAAAAAAAAAATACAAATCAGAGATTCGATTCATCGAATCCATTTGCAAGAAGGCATTTTTCCCATTTCTATTTGATTCAAAGGTAGAAACCTCATCACCGTCCCTTATTTGTATAGAGAGAGTGGTGTTTTTGGTGAATCTAGGTGAGGAGGAAGAAAGAAAAGAGAGAATCATAGGAGAAAGAAGAGATCGAGAGAGAAAGAGGGCGGACCTTTATGCTAAGCGATTGTGTAGAAGCCAAATTGGCGAGTCTATTCATCAGTTGTCAAGTCTTCTTGCTTCAAACTAAGTAATTGCTCAAAGTAGTTTGGTTTCATTTGAGGACCCAAAGATTTTCATTTTCACATGGGTGGAGGACAATATATATGTATAATTTCTTTTGAAGGATAGACCTAATGTGTAGATTTTACTGTCAAGTGTGTGTAGGAAAAAAGCAGATCATTGATTGGAGTCCAGATGGCCAAGATCTCACCCTTTGAAAATCAACGGCTAGGATCAATCAATTGGGCTCATTATTGGATCAAGTGTGGCTCAGCTCATTACCGGAGAGTGCGAGAACTCGGTTTGGGCGGCACCCTTAACCACGGGGCGTAGCGTATCAACCAAGAGCTTCAAACAGAAAGTCTTCACTAGTCCCGCATTGGAAATATCCAAGTATTGACGCATTTTAAAACCGTGCGGCTTTGGAAACCATAAGAACTTTGGAGTTAAGCGTGATTGGGCGGGAGCAATATTAGGATAGGTGACATCCCAGGAAGTCCTTGCACGCGCACGTGGGTCAAAGCGGATAATTTCATGTTGAGTTGGGCGGGGCTGTGACAATTTTAGTAACCCCGTAGTAATTGTATTTCCTTATTAGGCCATTCCTCTATTATATGTAGAGAGAGCTATTCTTTTGTATTCTCATCAGAGTAGCTGTTATAAGTTAGAGAATAGGATCTATTTATAATTTATATAATGCTAGGGACTATTCTGTAATTTTCAGAAACTATGGTTTAATGATATAGGAATGGCCGCCCTAATGTATTGAGGAGATTGTTCTTATGCTTCTCCCTCAAAATTCATCTTTTCTCATTTCTCAACTCATTAGTTTTCGTAGAGGTACTAAGGTAAAACCCTAGATCTAATCAGATCTAGGGTTCCAACTTGATACCATAGCCTTGATTATGGTAGGAGATTTGCATACGAAGAGATCTAGTGGTCTAGATCTGGTTTTCATTGTCATTTTGGACTGATTCATCCCCAGCCGAACACAAATACATGTTCAGCTGGGAACGTGTGGTTTGTTTGTGGGTTGTTGGACTTCGGCAGTGAGTTGAAGCATACAGGTTCAGTTCTGATGCATATTTGAAGGCTGGACAAGGGTTAGAAAAGTAAATAAGGATGTTCAATGCAGTCGTTTGGTGAAAAATGTTTGTTCAATGCAGTTGTTTGGTGAAAAGTGTTGTGTCAGGCAGTCGTTTGGTGGCCCTGTTGTCTCTGTTTGGTGAACTTCTGATCGTTTGATGAAAAAGGTTTGTTCAATGCAGTCATTTGGTGAAAAGCATTGTTTAAAGCAATTGTTTGGTGGCTCTAGTGTCTCTGTTTGGTGAACTTCTGGTCGTTTGTCTATGCTGTTTTTTTTTCCAAGATTCTGTAGGGTGCTTCTGGTGGCTTCTGAGGGTGGTTAGGTTCTGCTGGCTTCTTTGGTGACAGGGTTGAAGCTGATAGTGGCTGACAGGAGCTGTATTCTTGGCTTCTAAGCTCTATTGGTGTGTTGTTTGCACAGGTCACTTTCATCCTGATTAACAGATTGGTTTCTTTTCCATTCTCTTGTTATTAATTAAATTGAAGATTAACCTCAATGGAGTCCAAAGGTAAAGTTCCATGGGATCTTGTCAACAACTCCTCCCCAATGTTATTAATCCAAATACAGCAATAACACTGAGTCTTTTCGATGGGTCTAATTATAAGGATTGGAACTATTCAGCCAGAATGGCCGTTGGAGGATAAAAAAGACTCGGTTATATTGATGGGAGCATCAAGGAGCCTGAAAATGAAGATTCTAAATATTCAGATTGGGTTTCAGAAAATATGTTGATAATGAACTGGATTCTTAATTTGATGGAAGAAGGCATTGCAAAGAATTTTAAATATTCTGCGATTGCAAAAGAACTCTGGGAGTCGATAGAGGCATCCTATGCCCAAAAGAGGAATAATGCCCGGATTCTAGAATTAAAAATGGGGATTGCTGGTTTTAAACAGGGAACTCACTCAATTGGACAATTGGAGACTCTTATTCTCGATTCCGGGCATTGTGGATAGAGTTGAAGTCTTACATGAGTCTTGAACCTTGTTGTGCTAAGAAACAAGCAAAACTATTGGAAGACCAACATATATTTGAACTCTTGGGTGGTGTTAACCTGGAGTATGAATCTATTCGAACACGAGTAACAAGTCAGGACCCATTGCCTCCCATTGGTGCAGTTTTTGCTTTGCTACAGGGAGAGGAAAGTCGTCAATTGGTTATGAATCCCAAACCTGATGTCGGACCTGAGAGATCTGCCATTGTAAACAAAAATGTTGGAAACACAATGCCAAATACATAATATGGTGGTTGTAGTGGTGCCAGAGGACGTGGCCATGGAAAGAACCAAAGAGTTGGACGTATGGGTGGGAATGGTGGTCGTGGTCGAGGAGCACCACCCAATGTTGGACGGGGTTATGGTGGACAACCTAACCCTAATTGTTGGGACTTGCATGGTAGGCCAGGGATTGTATCCGCAACACCGGCGGAGGTGGAAAACCCTAGTGGTTGTAATGAACAAGAGGCAAGTTTTAAGGCTGACACATAGCATTGGAAAGATGAGCTCACTATTCTTCGTCAGAGATTGGCTGCATTAGAGGGTGCAACTCAGGATTCTTCAGTTGGTATGGCTTCTTCTCATAATCATACTGCATTCGCCTCCTCTGCTTCTTCTTTTACTTGGGTGATTGATTCAAGGGCTACCGACCATGTGACAGGTATACGTTCTGCATTTCAGTCGTACACTTCTGCTGCTGATGGCAGGGTGAGAATTGCTGATGGTTCCTATACCCACATAGCTGGGAAAGGAACTGTCCGCATCTTACCAAACCTATCCTTATCATTTGTTCTTTATGTCCCCAGTTTTTCATTTAACCTTTTGTCTGTTAGTGCATTGACCAAGAGCCTTAATTGTTGTGTCACCTTTTACCCTTCTTACTGTGTTTTTTAAGATTTGAGGACGGGGCAGAAGATTGGTGGTGGTAGTGAGAGTAATGGTCTTTACACCTTGGATTTGAAGCAACTAGAGTCTAGAGCATTACAGACTGATGTTATTGATGAGAATAAAATGTCTCTGGGGCATTGCCGTCTTGGTCATGCGCCTTTGCAGTTCTTAGGAATATTTCCTTTCTGAATTTTGCAAATAAAACTGATAGTCGTTTGAAATGTGATGCTTGTCAATTTGCTAATAATAAGAGATCAGTGTACTTAATTAATATTAATAAAAGAAGTACTTGTCCATTTGAGTTGATTTATTCTAATGTTTGGTATGCTCCTGTTACATCAATTCATGGCCATCGGTATTTTGTGACTTTTATTGATGATGGTGCAACTAGGGTGGCTTGGTTGTATCTTTTAAAGTCTAAAGATGAGGCCTTACATACTTTTAAAATGTATCATAAAATGATTGAAGTCAAGTTTGATACATGGATTAAGGTATTTCGATCTGATAATGGAGGAGAATACACCACCGATTTTCAGAGTAACCTTACTGAAAATGGGTTTGAATCACAAACCTCATGTGCCTATACACCCGAGTAGAATGGAGTTGCAGAATGTAAGAACATACACCTGTTGGAGGTTACTAGAGCTCTTCTTTTCGAGATGAATGTTCCAAAGTCTTTTTGGTCAGATAGAGTTCTAACTGCAACATACTTAATAAATAGAATGCCTTCCAAGACATTGGGAGGAAAGAGTCTTTTGGAAGTGTTGTGCCCCAATACACCGTTGTTCCAGGTTCCACCAAAAGTGTTCAGATGTACATGTTTTGTTCACATTCCGAAGCATCAAAGAGATTAATTGGATCCAAAGGCTGTCAAATGCATCTTTGTTGGATATCCTAGTTCACAAAAGGGATACAAGTGTTATGTTCCTGAGAGCAGAAGTCATCTGTTTGTGACAATGGATGTTAGTTTCCATGAAGATATTCCTTTTTTCTCATCAGAAGGAAGTGCAAAGGAGACTGTTGACAGAGAGAGAAAGAGAAAGATGACAGGGAAAGAAAGAGAAAGAGACTTCTGTGAAAATGATTCCAATCGACCTCCATGTCTTCTTGGATGCTATTCTTTATATAGACTTTACATTGCCTAAGTTTAGGCTACAAATCATCAATTCAGATCCTAATTAAATCTCTAAATATAGTAAAACATCCTAGCATACGATTAAGTCTGCTGTACAAGTTATGACTAGATCTCATATGTACAAGTGGGCCGGGCCTATTATCATACAAGTGAGCTGGGCTTATTTATCATACAAGTTTACACTTTAACACCCCCCCTCAAATTGATGCGGAGAATCAACTAGTAACAATTTGCGAACCAAGAATTCATGTCGCGGCCGTGGAAGGCCCTTGGTGAAGATATCAGCAAGCTGGAACTCAGTGGAAGTATGGGGAAGAGTAATGACTTTGCGATCATACTTGTCCCGAATGAAGTGACAGTCCACCTCTATATGCTTGGTCCATTCATGAAACACAGGATTTTCAGTGATTCGAATAGCACTTGTGTTATCAGCATGAAGAGGAGTTGACTGAGTCTGTGAGAATCCAAGCTCTGAGAGCAACCCACGTAGCCATAGGATCTCAGAACAAGCGGAAGACATGGCACGGTATTCTGATTCCGTGGAAGATTTTGAGACTTTATCTCGTTTTTTACATTTCCAGGATATCATGGCGTCTCCCAAGTAAACGCACCATCCTGTGGTAGAGCGGCGTGTGTTCGGACAGCCGGCCCAATCCGCGTCAGAATAAGCAGTAAGTGTAAGCGGTGTGCCAACTGGAAAAAATAAGCCACGGGCAGAGGTACCAATGATATATCGAATAATCCGTTTGACTGCCACCAAATGATGATGCCGCGGGACTGTCATAAACTGACTGACCAGATTCACAGCATAAGAGATATCTGGTCGGGTGATGGTTAGGTAGACAAGGCTACCAACTAACCGACGATAAAAGGATCAGGAAGGAGCTCACCATCTTGTTGACGAAGCTTGACATTCACTTCCAAAGGGGTGTCAACTGGGGTAGAATCACCTAGATCGGCGAGAGCCACTAGGTCAGTAGCATATTTGTGTTGATGCAGAAACAAACCTTGCTTGGATTGATGAACTTCTAAACCCAAGAAATAATTCAAAGGTCCCAAATCCTTCATATGAAATGTATCTTGCAGAGCGGCCTGTATCTGTCGAATCATATCACTGTGTGGGTCAGTAATGATGATATCATTGACATACACAAGGAGAATTGTGGATCCTTTGGATGAATGAATCGTGAACATCAAAGGATCATACGGGCTCTGGATAAAAGAAAGCTGAAGGAGAGTGGTACGGAACTTGTCAAACCAGGCTCCGGGCGCCTGGTTAAGGCCATATAAGGAACGTCGTAAACGAGCGACATCGGTCTTGGACGAAGAAGGAATTCCCTGAGGGAGACGCATATAGACTTCCTCTTTAAGGTCCCCATGAAGAAATGCATTCTTCACATCCATCTGATAAAGGGGCCACGACTGAGAAGCGGCTATTGCAAGAACTGTACGTACAGTTGTCATTTTGGCCACCGGAGCAAAAGTCTCCTCATAGTCGATACCATACTCCTGCCTGTTTCCAAGTGCAACCAGGCGGGCTTTGTAGCGATCCAAGGATCCATCAGATTTCAATTTCACCGAGTATACCCATTTGCATCCAATGGGTTTGACAGATGAAGGACAAGGAACAACATCCCATGTATGATTTGTTTGAAGAGCGGTAAGTTCTTCCTGCATAGCCTGTATCCAACAATCATGCTGCACTGCCTGAGAGTATGAGTTAGGGATAGAAACAGAAGACAATGTGGTTAATAATGAAGCATGGGTAAAGCCATAACGATCAGGTGGCCTGATGTGGCGAGTGGATCGGCGAAGAGCAGGAGGCTCCGGAGGTGGATCAAGTGCAGGATCAGGTGCAGGAATGGTAGGCGTAGGGAGAGACCCAGAGGCAGAATCAACTGTAACCTTTCGTCGTTCATACACAAAATTCGGCCTAAAACGAGTAACTGGTTGAGGTATTGCATCTGAAAAGGGTGGTAAAAAGGATAAAGGGACAGAGTTATTCGAATCACCATGCCTTGGAAAGAAATACTGATTTTCAAAAAACACGACATTGCGAGACACCCGAATTCTTTTGGCTGTAGGATCATAACATAGATAGCCTTTTTTATTAAGAGCGTACCCAAGAAAGGCACATCTGGAGGACTGTGCTGTTAACTTAGTGCGCTCAGTGGGAGGGAGAAGGACAAAACACACACACCCAAAGGGACGAAGATGATCATAAAGAGGATGTTTTTGAAAAAGTCTAAAAAAAGGTGTCTGGTTGTCTAATCTAGAGGAAGGTAAACGATTTATTACATGCACAGCGGTTGAGAGGGCTTCGGGCCAAAACCTAGTGGGGACAGAAGAAGCTAACAAGAGGGAACGAGCAGTATCTAAAAGATGTCGGTTTTTTCGTTCAGACACCATTTTGCTGGGGGGTGTAGGGACAAGATCGTTGGGAGATAATTCCTTTGGATTGCAAAAATAGTTTAAAGTCCTTAGAAACACTCCCCCCCCTGAATCAGATCTAAGAATTTTAATGGTAGTTGAAAACTGATTCTCAACGTAAGACAAGAAAACCTTAAAAACCGAGAAAACATCAGACTTAGAATGCAAAAAATAAATCCAAGTAAAACGACTACAATCATCAATGAATGTAACAAAGTATTTATAATGAGAATGAGAGATAACAGGTGCAATACCCCAGACATCACTATGAACAATATCAAAACATTGCAGAGCCAAAGAATCATGAAGAGGAAATGGAAGGGTTTTCCCTTTCCCCATCTTGCAGCTATCACAATTAGAAGAAACATCCTTAAAAGAAACTTTATTATCATTAATTAAACCAGAATTCAATAAAAACATCAAAGTTTTGGAATTAGGATGTCCTAAACGATTATGCCACAACTGGCATTTATTATGACTAGAATGAGAAAGCAAAGCAGACTCTGAAGGAGGCCTTTCTTGTGACGAAATCTGGAGAGGAAACAGTCGTCCCTGCTTAGGGCCCTTCGCCAGCACCTTCCCCGATACTTGATCCTGCACAACACAACCAGAGCGAGAAAAAAGGATGGAGCAATTATTATTGACAAGTTGACCAACTGATAACAAATTTGTGGTTAAGCGAGGAGAAAGAAAAACATTATGCAAGGGCAAGGAGTGAGGAACATGGCCAACAGCGGTAATGGGAACACTGCCACCGTCAGCAGTATTGATGCAGAGGTCTCCATCATACGTCCTAATATGAGTCATATTGGTAGGAGAGTGTGTCATGTGATTGGAGGCCCCTGAATCAATATACCCAGGTGGATTCTGAAGATTTTGGTTTACCTGACAGGCCAAGTGCAGAGAAAGCATTTATGATCATTTGTCGGACCATTTCAGGAGTAAGGGTAGAAGAAGAAGGGGCAGCAGGTGGTGCAGGCATGACTGGTGAAGAAGCTTCAGGAAGATGTGCAGAATAAGCTCTCTGTTGCTGTGGCCTATTCTGAGGTCGTGTCCGGCATTCGGGAAGAACATGACCTTTAGTTTTGCAGTAGGAACAAAACTTCTGGTTGCACTGAGTGGAAACATGTCCGAGTTTTTGACAGCAAAAACATTTGACCTTGCTCATGTCTCGGGCTTGGGGCGTACCCGGGCTATATAAGCAACATCGATAGGAGCCGCCTGAGGAGAAGTCTGTGTAAGTGTTGTCTGAGTCACCAAGCGCTGTTCCTCTCTAAGGAGTTCGCCCAAACATGATTCGAGTGAGGGGGATGGCACCCTGCTCATTAAGTTGGAGCGGACAGTTTCAAATTGTGGCCGTAACTTCATCAGAAACTGATCCCGCTGACTTATTTGATGGATCTCTTGAATAGAGGATAAGGAGGCAGCGGGGAGGTCAGCATAAATAATCTCAGCATAATCAGTCCACAGACTTGTAAACTGAGAGTAGTAATCCTGTATCAACAAGGTCCCTTGTACAAACTGCGAGATTTCATGTTCTAAATGAAACCGTCGAGCAGAATTTTCCAGTAAATAGATCTTCTTTAAATAAAGCCACATTTCTTTGGCCGTCTTGTATGGGAGAAGGTTCAGGATAAACTGTGGATCGACGGATCCCAATATCCAAGTCATGATCTGGCAATCTTTAACCTCCCATTTAGCGAGAAGCTTATCATCAGTAGGTTTGGGATCCGAACCATCAAGATGTCCTCAGAGTTCTTTACCCTTAAGGTAAATTTGAAATTGAAAAGACCAAGTGGTATAGTTTTTACCATTAAACTTAATCAGAGTGATATCATTTTTCTCCATAATATCAATGCAGATATATTCTTGGAAAAAACAGCCTCAACAGTGCAGATTCAACAGTGAAATAATAGTGCAGCAATCAGTGCATTAACAGCAGCAATAACACTAAGCAGTACCCAATTAATCAACCCTTAACAGTAACAAGCAGCATCAACAACAGCAAAACAGGACTAACCAGCATCAACAACAGCAAAATAGGACTAACATATAGCAGAAGAGAGCCCTCAGACAATGTCAGACAACCCAGTGCCAGACGAACTGGATTTTGGGACCAGATCTGTTCGTGGGCCCCACAGGGTGATCAAATCACAGATCAGGTTTTGAAGATCTTAAAGAAGATCAAAGTTACTTCCTTCAGTCCAAGTATGAGGAGATTTGGATACAGATCCACAAATCTGGACGGTCTTGATGAAAACTATTTGACAAAACTTGATTAAAAACGATAGAGGAAGAAGTGGCTGGAACCTCCCTCAAAGCTGATGGAAAAATTCTAGAAAAATCCTTAAAAAGACCCTCAAGGATAGTCGATCACAACTGTAGTAGTATCTTGGAGATCCAAGGATGATCCGTGGTGGGCCACTGTTGATCAGTGACATTAACAGAGAAGATTAGCACGCCAGGAAGAAGATCCACGCCAGGAAGACTCAGTGGATCAATGAGAGAAGAAGATTGATCAATGATAGAAGATGATTGATCATAACCTAAGCTCTGATACCATGACAGAGAGAGAAAGAGAAAGATGACAGGGAAAGAAAGAGAAAGAGACTTCTGTGAAAATGATTCCAATCGACCTCCATGTCTTCTTGGATGCTATTCTTTATATAGACTTTACATTGCCTAAGTTTAGTCTACAAATCATCAAATCAGATCCTAATTAAATCTCTAAATATAGTAAAACATCCTAGCATACGATTAAGTCTGCTGTACAAGTTATATGACTAGATCTCATATGTACAAGTGGGCCGGGCCTATTATCATACAAGTGAGCTGGGCCTATTTATCATACAAGTTTACACTTTAACAACTGTGCCTCTTGTTGAATCTGTCTCTCCCCCATTGTATCCAGGATTACCCAATGAAACCGGTACAAAGTCTATCACCCCAGAAAAGGGTGAAGTAACAGAGAAGCTCCAAAAACCAGTGCAAGTATTTTCTAGGAAGAAAAAAGGAAATAGACCATTGCTCTCATCTATACCAACGTCTGATGCTCTGAATCTGGTTCCTTTATCTATCTTTTCATCTGAAATTGTTCCCCATACAGGTATTTTCCCTGATTTTGATATTCCTGTTGCCCTACGCAAAGGAACCAGATCCTGTTTTACTCATCATCCTATTCATAATGCTGTTCCATATAATCATTTGTTACCTATATATCATACCTTTATTTCTCTCGTAGCCACCGAATGTATACCCAAGCATGTGTAAGAGGCCTTGCCTCATCCTAAGTGGAGAGAAGCAATGGTGGAGGAAATGAATGCTTTGGAAAGGAACCATACGTGGGAGTTGACTACTCTTCTAGAAGGAAAATGTACTGTTGGGTGTAAATGGGTGTTCACCTTAAAGTACAGTCCAGATGGTACAATCCGTAGATATAAAGCAAGAATTGTTCCTAAGGGATTTACCCCATCATATGGGGTTGATTACTATGAAACCTTTTCCCCCCGTTGCTAAACTGATTTCTATTCTATTGTCCCTAGCATCAAATTTTGATTGGCCATTGTATCAACTAGATGTGAAAAATGCATTCCTCCATGGGGATTTAAAGGAAGAGGTTTATATGGATCCTCCACCTGGATTTGTGGTTAAGGGACAAGAAGATAAAGGCTGTTTTCTAAAAAGGTCATTGTATGGACTTTAACAGTCCCTCAAGCTTGGTTTGAAGGGTTTAGTAGAGCTGTGATTAAGTATGGTTTCCGAAGGTGTTAAGCGGATCACATTGTCTTTGTGAAAAGAAGGAATATGAAGGTGGTCATACTTGTAGTGTATGTTGATGATACCATTGTCACTGGAAGTGATGTTGATGAAATCGCTCTGCTGAAAGATTTTTTGAAAAAGGAGTCTGAGATCAAGGACCTAGGTTTATTGAAATATTGTCTAGGAGCTGAAGTCGCATGGTCAAAGACCGGAACTGTTATTTCACAACAAAAATACACCCTTGATCAACTTGCAGAAACTGGAAAATTGGGTACTAAGCTGGTAGATACTCCAATAGAACAAAATCATGGCTTCACATTGGAAGCGGAGAGCTGCTTCACGATAAGAGAATGTATCAACGGTTGGTAGGGAGACAGATTTATTTGACAATAACTAGACCTGACATTTCTTATGCCGTCAGTTTGGTTAGTCAATTTATGCATGCCCCAAGAACTTATCATCTCGCTGCAGTACATAGGATTCTTAGATACTTAAAAGAATCCCATACAGGTCTCATGGGCATGCAAAGGCTGTGGCATACATTGATGTTGATTGGGCTGGATCATTAACAAATAGAAAGTCCAGCACAGGACACTGTACAATGGTCGGGGGAAATCTAGTCTCTTAGAAAAGCAAGAAATAGGTTGTCACTGCTAAGTCTAGTGCAGAAGCCGAGTATAAAGCTGTAGCTCATGGATGTTGTAAGTTATTATGGTTGCGAAACTTATTGTAAGAATTATGTTTCCGGCAAGGCGGTCCAATGAATCTGTACTCTGATAGCATCTCAGCAATTAAACTTGCCAACGATCCTATCTACCATTTAAAAACAAAGCATGTGGAAATCTATTGTCATTTCATCCGGGGAAAAATTGAAAGGAGGATGTGTTGCTTATTCAAGTTCACATTGAAGATTAGTTAGCTGATTTTCTCACCAAGGCTGTAAATAAATCTAAGTTGCATACTGTTGTCTTGTGTCCAAGCTGGGCATGCTGAACATCCATGCACCAGCTTGAGGGGGGGTGTTAGAAGTTAAGAGAATAGGGTCTATAAAAGTGGGCCCTATATGGTGCGCGTGCAACATGAGTGTGGGACCCCACCTTTTGGACTTCTATCTTGGCTTGAACTCTTACTATAAACTTTCCTTCTTTTTCTCCTTTTTCTTCATTCTGGGACTCCACTTTTAACTTGAATAAGACTTTCTAATTTCTGAAATTCTACTTTTTGCAATGGTTATCCCTTTGGGCGTGTAACCCAAGATTGGGTTTCTTTCTTTTTTTCTTCTTTCTTTCACTTTCCTTCTTTGAATTTGCTTTCTTTCTCTAACTCTTTCCTTCTTTGATTTGAATTGTAAGTTGTCCAAAGAATTAGAAAGTAGTCTTAAAATCTGAAATAGCTTGGATGGGACCCACCTTGGTCTTTCTTGATGATTCATGCCCATCATGTCTTCATGAATTCTTCTCTTTTTGCTCCCTTTTATCTTTGCATAAAAATTAGCAAAGACTGTAAAAACAAATAAAATAAACATGAACTAGCACAAGATAAACCAAATATTAGGGCTCAAATTGTAGACAATTAAGCACCTATCAAATTCCCCCAAACTTAACTTTTGCTAGTCCTCGAGCTAAACAATAAAATAAACAAATAAGAAATTTGAAACACTAAAGTATGATTCCTATCCTTCCACCATTAGTCTCAGGGATGTCTGATCAATACATGATTCAAAGCAGCAAGAATCGCAACCAGTTCTAAAGATTACCCAAATAATACATTAGCTCACATCCACACGCTCAAAGGGTCGTGTGTAAAACAATTCCAACATAACTTTCAGTTTAGGTTTTCACACAACCAAACAATCATTTGCATATTAGTTTAACTTCAATCCTTACCATGGATACGCTCACAATAAAACATTCAATAATTGGCTAAGAGTGAATAGACAATGATCTCATGAAAAATACCACATGCTTGAAGTGAAATCACACACCATAGGCACCCATTCCATCTCATCTCCACATTGGGACTACACTTCACCGAGAATCAGGTAGGAGTTTTACACATAGATTATCATGGGGCTAGGGTGAAAAGTTAAGAATGAGAGGAAATGGATAACAAGATCTAACGAATTTGCATAGAATCACACTTCTGGTTACTTTATACACTTCTGATTTCGGCAGCTAAGGCTTGCATTTTGAATTTCCACCTTGTTGAGTCACACATGTACCCTCCTTTTTGTATCATTCTCTTTTTTTTTTTCTTTTTTTTTTTAATAAACTGAAACTATGGAGATGCAGGGTATAAACAACCTTTCTTTTATTTTCTTTTTCTCAAGCCTTGCACACATTTTGTAGTAAACCTTGAATTCATCTTTATACTCCATTGGATAAGGTAAGGATACACATACGGTAAGGTAATTCCCTCAAACTTAGGGGTTGGGCTGGTATGGGTGTAAGAAATGGCTTAATTAAGGCTCAATGGGGTAACTGGTGATAAACATCAAAGGGAATGGGTAGAAAAGCACAAACTAGTCAAACATGGCCTAAAATCATCTCCTATGGTTCGTGTAGTCGAAATATGCCTCAATCGGGTAAAAATGAGAGTTCTAGCATGTTATTCCATATAAAATTCAGAACATGTGATCAAAGAATGATAATGAAACCAACTTCATCATATAGATCAAGAAATGAAAGATCATATCACTTTGCATATAACCCTCAAGAATAAGCATTTAGGCTCAAATCTCACTAGGTTGCACAAGTTTTCACCGAAAGCATCTAATCATTCAATTATGCAAGAGCTTTCAACCTCAGACTATATCAACATTGTAATCCACACAGTGATAGTTCAACATGCTTAAACGAGATTTACAACAATTGAATAATATAAAGAACCAGCATAATTAAAGTCAATGAACCATGCAAGACAAATCATCATTTCTTAAACAAGCTGGGCGTCTCTATCAAGCTGGAGGGGAATTTGTGAATGTAATCACATTCGCATCCTTGTCAAAATCTGCTCCCAATAGGGCTTGAGCCTATGTCCATTGACTTTGAACTTGTTACCATTCTTTGGATTATAGATCTCAATAGCGCCATGATCAAAAACCTGAGTGACCTCGAAGGGGCCACACCATCTGGACTAAAGCTTCCCTGGAAATAATTTGAGTCTTGAATCGAAGAGTAATACCTTCTGTCCCACTGCAAACGTCTTCCTTAATAGCTTCTTATCATGGAACACCTTAGTCCTTTCTTTATACAACTTGGCATTCTCATATGCTTCATATCGTAGCTCCTCAAGCTCATTCAGCTGTAACTTCCTCTTCTCGCATGCCTCCTTCACATCAAAATTAAATTTCTTGATCGCCTAGAATGCCTTGTACTCCAGTTCCACCGGCAGATGACAAGATTTCCCATAGACCAAACGATATGGAGACATGCCTATAGGAGTCTTGTAGGCTGTTCTATATCTCCAAAGTGCATCATTCAGCCATAAATACTAGGGGCTGCACTGTCTTCTCTAATATCTGCTTGACTTCAACTTGGCCACTTGTCTGAGGGTGGTACTGAGTAGCTATGTCATGAGATATCCCATATTTCTTCATTAATGCTTCAAAGACCTGTTTTTGAAGTGACTGCCACCATCACTAATGATTGCTCTGGGTGTCCCAAATCTGGCAAATATCATGTTCTTTAGAAATTCCAAAGCCACCTTGTGATCATTTGTCTTACTTGGGATAGCCTTCACCCATTTGGACACATAGTCGACTCCTACTAAAATATAGAGGTATCCATAGGATGATGGGAATGGTCCTATAAAATCTATCCCCCACACGTCAAAAAGCTCCACCTCTTGTATGCCCTTCAGTGGCATCTGATTCCTTGAGGAAATGTTCCCCATTCTCTGGCACCTATCACAACTTGAACAAAAGGCATGTGCATCTTTAAATATAGAGGGCCAAAAGAAACCAGATTGAAGTACCTTAGCAGCTGTCTTCTTTCCTCCAAAATGTCATCCACACGCCTTGCTGTGGCAATGTGCTAACATGCTCTGAACTTCTTATTTTGGTACACATCTTCTAATGATCTGATATGACCGTGCTTGAACAAATATGGGTCATCCACGTAATAAAAACATGCCATGTGCACCAACCGCTTCTTGTCTTGATTAGTAAAATGCATTGGGAACTCACCACAAACCTTGTAATTCACCGTGTCTGCAAACCATGGAAGCTTGGTAATCTGAAATAACTGCTCATCTGGAAAAGATTCATTGAGTGGGATTTCGTCTCCCTTGCTTACTTTCTCATTCAGCGACCTGGATAAGTGGTCTGCCACTACATTTGCACTGCCCTTCTTATCTCTGATCTCAAGGTCAAATTCTTGTAGTAACAACACCCATCTGATTAGCCTTGGCTTTGCGTCCTTCTTGCTCAGTAGATACTTCAATGCTGCATGATCTATGTAGATTATTACTTTAGACCTAATAAGGTAGGATCTGCATTTTTCTAGTGCAAAAATTACAGCAAGAAGTTCCTTCTCAGTAGGAGAGTAGTTCAGCTGTGCATCATTTAGAGTCCTGGATGCGTAGTAAATCACATGTGGAAGCTTCTCTACTCTTTCGCCAAGCACAACCCCTAGAGCATGGTCACTGGCATCACACATCAACTCAAATGGCAAACTCCAATAAGGTGCCATGATAATAGGGGCTGATGTCAAAGGCTTTTTCAGCAGCTCAAATGCTTGCAAGAAATCCTCATCAAAAACGAACTCCACCTCAATCTATAACAATTAACATAGTGGGCGTGCAAGTTTGGAGAAGTCCTTAATGAATCGGCGATAAAATCCTGCATGCCCAAGGAAACTCCATACTCCCTTCACTGATGTAGGTAGCGGAAGTTTGTGATCAAGTCTTATCTTTTAGCCTTATCTACCTGTATCCCCTTCCTTGTCACCACATGCCCAAGTACAATGCCATGTTTCACCATGAAGTTGCATTTTTCCCAATTCAACACCAAATTACACTCTTCACATCTCTTTAGCACAAACTCCAGGTGATACAAACAATTATCAAATGAGGATCCAAAGACAGAGAAGTCGTCCATGAATACCTCAATAAAGTGCTCCACCATATCGGAGAATATACTCATCATGCAGCTCTGAAAAGTTGCTGGTGCATTGCATAGTCCGAAAGGCATCCTCCTGTAGGCAAATGTCCCAAATGGACAGGTGAAAGTGGTCTTCTCTTGGTTCTCTGGAGCAATAGGAATCTGATTGTACCCACTGTATCCATCTAGAAAACAATAATGTGAATGCCCAGCTAGCCTCTCTAACATCTGGTCAATGAATGGTAGTGGCAAGTAATCCTTTCTAGTTGCTGTGTTAAGCTTCCAGTAGTCTATGCATACCCTCCATCCAATGGTAACTCTAGTAGGAATCAGCTCATCTTGTTCGTTCTTTACTACTGTCACACCACTCTTCTTGGGAACAACTTGCACTGGGCTGACCCACTTGCTATGTGAGATTGGGTAGATGATCCCAACATCTAATAGCTTAAGAATTTCTTCTTTGACAACCTCTTTCATGAGGGTTGAGTCTCCTCTATGCTTCCCTTGTAGATTTAGACTCCTCTTCTAACAAGATTCGGTGCATACACATAGTTGGGCTTATACATTTGATATCTAGAATGCTCCACCCCAATGCTGTCTTGTGAGCGTTTCACACTTTTAACAACTTGCTTTCGTCCTTAGTGTAAAGATACAGGTCAGGTCGACCTAATGGGTCAGCCCACAAATCAAGTCATTGTATGAGTTGTCAATAGATACTAATTACCTTAAACAAACCTGTAATCATGTAATTAGATACCTGTAATCATGTAATTAGATCCTCTAATCTAGGCAATACTGTGTTATACATGGATCAATCGTCAATTCAATAATACACAATTCTCTCGCAATTGTCTCTCTCTTCTGTATGTTTCTGTAATTTTCTATGATCTCTTGTATGCTTCTGGTTTGGTTTAAGGGAACTTTACATGGTATCAGAGCCTGATCATCTGTCCATTTAAGCATAAGAGAAGCCCTGTGATAGTCCTGTTTCGTCTGTGAGAAACACTGTATCTACTGTGATCAAAGGTGGCCCACCTGTTGATCACCCTTTGCCCAGAGAAATCTTTCTATCCTGGTCGCCCATCACTCCTGGGAATTCTACACATTTTTTTCCATATGTTTTTGATCATCTGAGGTAGGCCATTCTCTCTGATTTGTACTCTCATTTGAGCAAATAGTTTTCATCACGACTGATAAAATTTCTTGTCTCTCAAGCTTTCATCAAAATTCCACTTGGAGCAGTTTCGGATTTTTGAGGCAGAGATCACTGTGTGATCTGATCATCCCCCTGATCATCCAGTGGGGCCCATAGATTAGATTTGTGCCCAGATTCAAGGTCGCCTGGACCATTTTCTGGGATTTTTTAGATCAGCTTGCTCCCTGCGGCTGAAATCTGTCATCTGATCATTCAATGGGGCCCCTAGCACTCATCTTCTGTCATCTGATCATTCAGTGGGACCCCCTTTATTGGAATTTTTCAGATCTGGTTAGAAATTGTGGCTGGATTTCAATCTGACTTCTCTTTTGGGGCTGGATTTCTCATATATTCAGTTTGTGAGAAATTTGTTTTGTTCCCATGTCTTCTGATCGAACTGTATCGGGTATTACTGTCATACTCGATGGAACCAATTATCCTTATTGGTCCCATCTAATGCAAAATTTCCTCAAAGGACAAGAACTTTGGAAATATATTGCTAAGCAGATCCCTACACCTGATAGTAAGGATGCTACGTTTGAGGAATGAGAAGCTTCAGTCGGGAAGATCAATTCTTGGATTCCCAATTCGGTCACTCCATCTATTGGAAATCAACTTGCTAAATTCAATTATCCCAAGGATGCTTGGGATTATTTAGCCAAATTGAATACTCAATCTAATGCTGCTCGCCGGTATCAGTTAGAATGGGAAATAAAAAATGCAGACCAAGGAAATGACTCCATTCATGATTTCTTTATCAAAATGACTGCCTTATGGGATCAACTGGCTGTAAATATGGAACCCACTTTTGCAACAACTGATGATGCCCATACCTTTGAGGTCTATAGGCAGCAGACTCGCTTGGTTCAGTTTCTTATGGCTCTTCGCCCTGATTTTAAACATGTTCGTGGTCTATTATTACATCGGTCCCCACTGCCTTTTGTTGATACGACACTCTCGGAACTTCTGGCAGAAGAACAAACTCAGCTTTCTCTTACAAAGAAGAAACATGTGGAACCTACACATGTTCTGTCAGCAAATGTTAATATCCCTCAGAATGATCGCTCTTTTCCACCTGGTACCAATGACTTTAGCAATTATTGTAAGAAGAAAGGACATTGGAAACGGGACTGCCCAACCAAACCTCAAAGGCCAAATAACAAGTACAAACAATTTGGTCAACAGCCCAATCGTGGTCCCATGCAATCTTATTCTTAGCGATCCTATGCTGCCAATGTTACTAAAGATGATAGTTTTGTGCCTCCGCAAATGGATCTTACATCTCAGATCAAGGCTATTGTTGATGAGCGCATGCAACAGTTGTTTTTGACTTCCTCCACTGGTTCTGCTTCTCAAATGACTACTACTCCCTCAGCCTCTGGTTCTGCCATGACCATTTCTGATCCTTCAGGTACACATGATACTGCATGGATTTTTGATTCTGGTGCTTCCTATCATATGACAAATGATGATTCCAAACTTCATAATTGTTATACTCCTGCTAGCTCTATCACCATCCATACAACAGATGCCACTCCTCTACCAATCTCCCTTATTGGCTCCGTTTCCAATAAGTTGCTCTCTCTCACTAATGTTTTGTGTGTTCCCCACCTCTCTATCAATTTAATCTCTGTTAGTCAACTGACTTCTTCTGGATTTCTTGTCTCATTTTCTTCCACTGGATTTTGTGCAGGATCCGCGCACTGGGAGACAAATTGGGATCGGCCTTAGGTCAGGAGGACTTGCTATCTCCGCTCGCTGCACCTTCCATCATCAAGCATCTCCCCTGTCACCCTTGTTTCCTCTGCATAACCTTTTGCTCTGTCACTCTCGTTTAGGACATTGATCTTTAAATAAAATGAAGTTTTTATTTAATAGTGGTGTTTTTGGTTACATTTTTGTATCAAACATTTTTACTTGTTTTGGTTGCCACTTTGGTAAACAACATGCATTCCCTTATAATAAAAGCACTTCTTTTACTATTGCTCCTTTCGCTTTGGTGCATTCTGATGTCTGGGGACCTACCTCTTAGCCAACGAAAGGCGGTTCCATTTATTATGTGTTGTTTATTGATGATTTCACTAGATATACATGGCTGTATTTGATGAAGAATCATTCTGAATTATACACCATCTACATTGCTTTCTCGACCATGGTTTCCACTCAATTTGACACGAGGATTAAAATATTCAGGTCCGACTCCGGGGGAGAATACATGTCCCACAAATTTCGTTCTTACCTGACCAGTCAAGGGACTCTAGCTCAATTATCCTATCCTACCACACTACAGCAGAATGGAGTGGCAGAACGGAAACACAAACATATCCTCGAGACTGTTAGATCCTTGATTTATACCTCACATGTTCCTCTGCAATTCTCGGGGGAAGCAGTCCTGACTGCCACCTATTTGATTAATAGAACACCATCCACTGTCTTATCTGGCACATCTCCGTATGAAAAATTGTTCTCCTGTAAACTTGACTTGTCCTATCTCAAAGTATTTGGCTGCACCTGTTTTGTTCTGTTGCATGATAATGAGAGAACCAAACTTGCAACCAAATCCACTGTCTGTGTTTTTTTAGGGTATGGCATCGAACAAAAAGGATATCGATGCTATGATCCTAAAACCAATACGTTACGGGTCTCTCGTAATGTCACCTTCTTGGAACATATACCTTTCTATACATTACCCATTGCATCCTCTTCTCCTGAGCAACCTACGGTCTATCCTCCTGACCCCTTTCCAGACCTGTTTCCCTCCGATAACCCTTCTCCTCCACCCCTGTAGTTATATCATCGTCGACCCAAAACCCCGTCTGCTCACTCGGAATCTGCAGCCCCACCTCCTACTTCTGACCATGGGCTTATCTCCTCTGCTGCAGATGTGCAGGATCCTCCTCAACCTCGAAGGTATCCCTTGCGCACCAGAATCTGAAGCAGCGCAGGGGAAAAGGAGGGTAGCCAATGAGCTATTCCTCAAGCCAAATGACTTAGGGTAGGATGTCCTGGCCTCACACCAAAGGCAGAGAGAATCACACGTTGAGAGTACTCAATATTTCATTCAAATTTCTGTATATCCCAAGAGAAGGGATTACATCCTATATATAATAGTCTCAGCATAATTTTAGTAATCACTCTCTACTAAGAAACTTCTTAATTCTAAGAATCTTGGAAATTAGAAACTACCTAATGAAAGCAATTAAAGAAATCTACTAATTCTAGAACTTTATTAAAATAAGAAACTGCCGATAGAAATCTTTCAATTTCGTTACTTATGGGCTTGGGCTTTGGGCCTTCTGGAATGACTTTCAAACGGGGCCCACTGGTCTGGCCTGCATCAGAATCCCTCCCTCTCGATTTGGCTTTATTTGTACTGATCATTTCTCTCCATCGTATAAATCCTTCCTTGCAGCAATTCATACTTTGGCAGAACCACAATCCTATAAGGAGGCAATTACTTATCCGAACTGGAGATTTGCCATAGTAGAACTTGCGGCTCTGTAGAAAACTCAAACATGGGATCTTGTTCATCTTCCCTCAGGGAACGGGCTATTGGCTGCAAATGAATATTTAAGATCAAGACCAAATCTGATGGATCTATTGATCGTTACAAGGCTCGCTTGGTTGCCAAAGGCTACACACAAGAATATGGGGTAGATTATGAGGATTCCTTTGCTCCAGTTGCTAAGATGACAACTGTCCATACTTTTATTTCCATTGCCGCTTTTGGACGTTGGCCACTCTATCAGCTTGATGTCAAGAATGCATCCTCCCCCAGGCGTCGCAAGACCTCATTATGTCTGTCATGGATGAAAATAGCGGTAGCGGCGGGCGTAGCGTCCCGCCGCCAAACCGCTACGAAGCGGGCGATACGTAGCGGCGTAGCGGGGCGATTTTAAAAAATCGCCAAAAAAATCTGAAAAAATTCCAGAAAATCCAGAAAATTGTAAAATGAAAGAAAATGTGGTTCTTTTGCAAAAGTAAGTAAGAAAAGGGGGCGTAGCGGTGCCCTCAATATATGAGGTCCTGTATCGCTGTATAAATAGAAAATAATAGTAATGATTAGTTTTTTCACATGTATTCATGTTTCTTAGTCATGTTAACTTAAAAAGTAATGGAAAGCTCATTAAAAAAAAATTAGAACATGAAATGAAGGCATAAAAATTAAGAAGACTTAAGAGTTAGGTCATTAGTGAACATTGAACAATCAAATATCAATACTTCAGCATTCAAGGTTCAAATTCAATCAAGTGAATGAACTATGAAGTGATCAACAATCAACATTCAACACCAATTTAGAAATGACAAAGAGAGTAGAGAGTTAGTGAAAGAAATAGGAAATTAGGAATACCTTGATCACCACCAAAAAGAATGTCTACCAAGATTCAAGGGGCTATGGTTATCCTCATCCCCATCAGTGTTATCATTTCTATTGGCACCATATTGAATTTGATATTGATGAGTATTGGGATCCGCAAATCCAAAGAAGCCAGCCGCACCCACATCATAGGAACTTGGAGGAGGTGGAGGTGGTCCAGGTGGATATCTACCATATTGCGTTTCATCATAGTCACCATATGAGTAGGACCCCGAAGTTGAAGACTGTTCTTCTCCTTGTTGTACTTGACCATATGGAAAAAAGTCAAAATACTGTGAGTGTGAGGGTCCTTGTCCACTGTAACCAGGGTTCCACGAATCAGTCTATGATGCCGCTTGTTGTCCTCCAAAATCTCCACCCATATTTCCTTGCTCAGTACTACCTCCAGCCCCAGGTGGTGAATCTCTTCGGCGCCGTTGATAACCACGGCTTGGATCAAATCTTCCAGATGGAGGTAACTCCTGTACTTCCTCTACAGGAATGACATCGTCTTCATCATGTTGATAGTATTCACTAGTACCACCTGTCCCACTGTCTCCTCCTCCATCTCCTCCAGGACCTCCACCATGGCTACTTGAAGAGACTGTGGTGGAACTAGCTTTCTCAGAAGTAGGTTCTTTCCCACTCCTCCTAGTCCTACTACTTGTACCTTCTCCCTGAGGTGGCTGACCTTCTGCAGGTGCCTCACCCATGTCCTCACCTATCACCTCTTGAACCGTTGCCTGAAACCCCATATCTGAATCTAGCAGTGGATCCTCTATCTTGGCTAGCCATGGGAGTAAGGGATCGTCCTCTCTAAATATGTGATCCAAATCAATGGGACAATAATCAGGACTATCCCTTACCCTTCTCTCCCTAATTCTGTTTCTCAACTTCAGATTGTAATGACAATATACAAGCTTGTTGAGTTTCTGCATGGTAAGCCGATTCCTGACCTTCGTGTGGATCAAAGAGAAAGTGCTCCAATTTCTTTCACAGTTGGAAGATGTAGTTTGACTAAGGATGCGAACAGCCGCACTCCTTAGATGTGGAGCACTCTCTCCAAAATTCATCCACCAATCAGCTGAAATGCAAAAAATAAATAAAGAAAATTAGATCGTATCAAAAGATATCTAGTTATCTACAATGTGGATGTCTTTTGTTCATAGTCATACCAGGTGGCATCCTTCCAATCGATCGTATCACAAGAGGGTCAGCAAAGGTTCCTCTCCTTTGTGTATATATAGATATCTACAATGTGAAAATTAGATATAAGTCAGTAAACCCCTACAACATAATTAAATTCTCTTAAGTAACCCCCCACTCACCTCTTGTATGGCATCAATTTGATCATCTGGACCTAACAATTTCTTCAACACCTCCCGTAATCCTACCCGCAAGTCCGTATCTATTGCTTCGGTGTGTAGTTCGACATTGCGGTAATAGAATTCGGGATTCAAAAAATAACCTACATTATAAATATGTAGAATGTACTGTGAGCAAACAAGATAATAAATACATTAGTTAGGAAAACAAAAAAGTTTCAAGGAACAAATATATATATTAATTACCTGCAGCATGCAATGGATGGTGCAACTGATCGTTCCAACGGGCATCAATGATCTTTATATATTTATCGTGATATCTAACATTTTCCATAATGTTTTGCTTTGCCCGATCCATTGCTTCATATATAAAGCCCATTGTCGGCTTGTCATCACCATCTACAAGCCGCAACACTTTAACTAAAGGCTCAAAAACCTTTAATATCTTCCTCACTTTCTTCCAAAATTTATTGTCCCTCATCAGGTTTGGGACTTCAAACTCCGGACCACTAGTTGCATTGCCCCATTTCGAACGAAGCCATTCTTCTGATGCAAACATCTAAATGAGCTCCGTTCTAAACTTTATAAGGCTTTCCATAGCCAGAAAATGGGTTGCAAACCTAGTTAATCCTGGACGCATCAAGGCGTGGTTATTTGTATATCTTTTCATCAAGCTTAACACCCATGAATGATCATATATAAATCTTGTAATTCCTTTACATGCCTTGATCAATGAAGCCACTTTTGTCTTCCTTCCAATCTCTTCCAAGATGAGATCTATGCAGTGTGCTGCACATGGGGTCCAGAATAAATGGGTCCTCTTCTCCATTAATTTCAAACCTGCTGCCTTGAAATTGGCACCATTATCTGTAACAATCTGTACAATATACTCCTCTCCCACACTCTCTACAACTTTATCCATAAGAGTATATATATATGTGGCTGTCCGTCTATGTTCAGATGCATCAATGGACTTCACAAAGACGGTCCCAGCGACTGAATACACCAAAAAATTTATTAATTGTGTTTGGGTGCCGCTGGTCCACCTGTCACACATGATGGTAACACCATTCTGTTGCCACATGGGCCTAAACTTTTCCGCCCAAGCCTTTATTTCTTTATATTCTTCTTCAAGATATTTAGTGCCCACATCATATACGGAGGGCGCCTGTATACCCCGCCCAGCTTCTGCGGCAACATCAAGAATAGTCTGGAAATATGGGGAATCTACTGCTGTAGGTGGTATGTTCTTGTGAATTAGCCATTTTGCTGTAGCTTTGGCCAATATATCTCTTGCAGCCTTCATTACCCTTTTCACAACACTAGATATTTTTGGTTGTTTAGCTCCCTCTTTTCTATGTGCTAGAGGATCAACAGGGGGAGGAACTGCTCTTCCCGTAGAGATCAACTCTACATCAACATCCCGTTCCCGGGTGCTAAATGCCCTACGCATGGACCCCACAATGCCCTTACCCCTGCTTGGCACAGAAGCAGATGAGCCCCCTGCATCATAATATCTGCTTCCAGCAAATGCACGACGTTCATGTTCTTCTTGTTGACTCATTAAAGACTCTCGGCATGCAGCCTCCATCTGTCTATCTTCCTCCTCATCAAAGTATTCATCTCCAAATACATCATAGCGGGCAACATCAACATCTTGCCGCTTCTTTTCTTTTATCTCTATTTTTCTAGATTTGTTTTGGCCAACCAAAGCTTTCATTTCTTCCCTGATTTCCCTTGGTACTTCGGTACAGCCAGCAACATTGCCAGAAATGTGGCCCAAATGGTGCTTGAATCTTGTAATGCCTCCATTGGTGACTTTCCCACAAAACTTGCATTTGATTTTCAACCTATTATTATCAATTGCCTCACCAAAGCTCCATGCGGGATCAATATCACGAGGCATTTTAACTTATCAATTGACAAAGACAGATAGTCTGAACTCTGAATACCTGGCTGACTATAAATATGAACAACTGAACAAATAGTATGTTAAAAATTAAAAAAAACAAAGAAACATGTTAGAGGAAACATATATCACAAATCTAGGAACCATTTTCAAGCCATTTGATTGGTATTCAAATATGAAAAATTAATTTTTTTTCAAAAAAAAAAAAAATCCGAAAAAAAAAATTAGAGAAAAATCAACAAACATTGAAAATGTGATGGATTGATCTATGGGAAACATATATCTATCATTTACAAGCAATTTCCAAGTGGTTTCATGGGTTGTCCATGAGTATTCAAATTTTTTTTTTCAAAAAAAAAATAAATTCGAAAATAAAAATTAGAGAAAAATCAACAAACATTGAAAATGTGATGGATTGATCCATGAGAAACATAGATCTATCATTTACAAGCAATTTCCAAGTGGTTTCATGGGTTGTCCATGAGTATTCAATTTTTTTTTCAAAAAAAAAAATTAAATCCGAAAATAAAAATTAGAGAAAAATCAACAAACAATGAAAATGTGATGGATTGATCCATGGGAAACATAGATCTATCATTTACAAACAATTTCCAAGTGGTTTCATGGGTTGTCTATGAGTATTCAATTTTTTTTTTTCAAAAAAAAAATAAATCCGAAAATAAAAATTAGGGAAAAATCAACAAACATTGAAAATGTGATGGATTGATCCATGGGAAACATAGATCTATCATTTACAAGCAATTTCCAAGTGGTTTCATGGGTTCTCCATGAGTATTCAATTTTTTTTTTCAAAAAAAAAAAAAACCCCGAAAATAAAAAGTAGTGAAAAATCAACAAACAATGAAAATGTGATGGATTGATCCATGGGAAATATAGATCTATCATTTACAAGCAATTTCCAAGTGGTTTCATGGGTTGTCCATGAGTTTTCAATTTTTTTTTTCAAAAAAAAATAATAAATCCGAAAATAAATAGTAGAGAAAAATAAAATAAAAATAAAAATATGTGTGCATGATGAAAGGGAAACATGGATCTCATCATATTACAAGACAATGAAGCTTTTTATAATACCTAGACTCTTAGAAAGAGATGAATAGATGATCTCAATTCTCAAAAGTCAAAAGACTAGAAAAAAATAAAAAGAAAAACATACCTTGTGGAAATGGAATGGAAGCTTGGGCCTTGGATCTTGTAGACTTGTAGTTGTTAATCACTTGTTTGTGTTTGATTCCTTCAAATTTGGCTCTTGTGGTTGAAACTTGAAAATGAGATGGTTTGGAGGCACACACAGCATATGGAAATGGAATGAAACACTTGGAAATGAGCTAGGGCCGGCTGTCATGTGGCTTTATAAAGTCACGGAAACATAGCGGCCGCTACACAAAATTATCGGCCGCTACGGTGCGTTTTTCCGTAGCGGCCGATAAATACAATGTGGCGTGGCGGTATCGGCCGCTACGCTTCGTAGCGGCCGATATTTACATCCGAGATGTCTGTTGTCTCAAACGTGCCTTGTATGGACTCAAACAAGCCCCTCGTGCTTGGTTTGAACGGTTAAGCACCGGCATTATCAGCATTGGTTTTTCTCAGAGTGCTCATGACTCCGCTCTCTTCACTCGCTATTCGCGATTTGGATGTGTTTTCTTGTTACTCTATGTCGACGATATGATTATCACTGACAATGATGCTCCTGGTATTCTATCCTTGAAGCGTTTTCTTCATCGACAGTTTGAGATGAAAGATTTGGGCCATCTGCGGTACTTTCTAGGCATTGAGGTTGCCTACTCTCCTAAAGGATATCTTTTGTCGCAAACAAAATACTGCAATGAAGTTCTCTAACGCGCTGGACTCACAGATCGTAAACCTGTCTCTACTCCAATTGAACATAATCTAAAGCTTCGAACTACTGATGGAGAACTACTTTTTGATCCAACTCGTTATCGTGAGGTGGTCAGCAGCTTGGTTTATCTTACTATTACCAGACCAGATATTGCCTATGCAGTACATGTGGTAAGCCAATTTGTTGTGCGACCCACTCATCTTCACTGGGTTGCTGTCCTGCGCATATTGAGATACTTACAAGGAAGCTCCAACAACGCCCTCCTTCTTTCCTCCAGTCAAAATCTTACTCTGCATGGTTATTCTGATTCTGACTGGGCAGGAGATGTCAATGATCGGCGCTCTACAACTAGTTTCTCCATTTTTCTTGGCTCTTCTCTTATCTCTTGGAAGAGCAAGAAACATGAAGTTGTCTCACGATCATCCACTGAAGCTGAATATCGGTGCTGTATCTCACACTACTACTGAAATTATTTGGCTTCGCTGGTTACTTCGGGATTTAGGAGTTCTAGTTCTTAAATCTACCTCTCTTTACGGACAGTGAAAGTGCACAGAAACTAGCAACAAATGATTTCTTCCATGAACGATCCAAGCATCTTGAAGTTGACTGTCATTTCATTCGTCAACATGTTTGGAGTGGTACTATGAAGCTCATCCAGATTTCATCAGCTGCTCAAGTAGCATATTTTTTCACCAAAAGCCACGCCACATCTCGTTTTTCGGAGCTAGTTTCCAAGCTTTCGATGGTAACATTCTCCCATCCAAAGCTTGAGAAGGGGTGTAAAGATATAGGTCAGCTCGACCTAATGGGTCAGCCCACAAATCAAGTCATTGTATGAGTTGTCAATAGATACTAGTTACCTTAACAATACCTGTAATCATGTAATTAGATACCTGTAATCATGTAATTAGATACTCTAATCTAGGCAATATTGTGTTATATATGGATCAATCATCAATACAATAATACACAAAATTCTCTCGCAATTGTCTCTCTTCTGTATGTTTCTGTGATTCTCTATGATCTCTTGTATGCTTCTGGTTTGGTTTAAGGGAACTTTACACTCAGAACTCCAATCACTGGCTATGATACATGGCAAATTCTCATGTTCTCCCAAGTTCAGGTAATGGCTTCAATTCTAACTCTGGTGCTTTTATAACAGAAGGAACAAGTTGCTTCGTGGAAGACCCAAGAATTTCATAAGAATTAGAATATTTACTTGGGATGGAGGGGAGTACTTCTCGTTGATTTACAATCTCCATTAGTGTTGCCTCAAGCTCATCACAATCGTGCTTAATTTCAGATTTGGTGAGGCCTTGCTGAATGCATGTGTCCAACTCCTCCTTGCACCCATGTGCTCTTGAAAACACCTCTCCTATAGCTTGCTCTATTACCTCATTCTCAAAGCAATCTTCATCTCACGGCATTTTCATAGCTTCGAACACTTCGAACTCAATCTTCTGCCCATTGACCTTCATTTCAATTGTGCCTTTCTGTACATCTATCTTTGAACCCGCAGTGGCCATGAAAGGTCGGCCAAGTATAATAGAAAGGTGGTGAGGCAGTGATACACTCTCCATGTACCACAAAGTCAGCAGGTAATATGAATTCTCCTACCTTTACCAAAATGTCCTCTAAAATACCCTTTGGGTGTTTCACACTCTTGTCCACCAATTGCAATGCAATTGAAGTTGGTTTGAGCTCCCCCAAACCTAAATACTCAGACTGAAAATGGCAGCAAATTGATACTAGAACCTAAGTCTAGTAAAGCTCTCTCAAATGTTTGATCTCCTATCTTGTAAGGTATAGTAAAGCTCCCAGGGTCCTTCAGTTTTGGAGGAAGCTTTCTGGAAAGAACTGCACTGACTTCCTCAATTAACTTAACCTATTCACGATCACTGAATCTCCTCTTATTTGTACATAACTCTTTGATAAAATTTGTATAAGAGTGTATTTGCTTGACAGCATCAATTAGCGGAATATTAATCTCTACCTTTCTTAGTGTCTACAAAGATGTCCTGCGTGAACTGACTTTTCTTCTCCTGTCACCTTCTAAGGGTAAGGTGGAACTGCCTTATACACCCTCTATGGCTCTTTAGAAGTTGTGTCCTGAATAGGAGTGGTTGTAGTGTTTGTGCTCTTCTTGTCACTTTTCTGGTTCACATCAGTCTCATTTTGCCTTGCACTGTCCTGTGGCTCAATGTCTACAGTTTTAGGATTTTCATTTGGCCCATTCACGCTGGTGTCTATGGCTGTACCATGCTGCCTCATTCTCCTGTAGACCTTCTCTGGCTCCTTGGTGAGGGTAGTTATGGCCTTCAAATGCTCATGATTTTTGGGGTTTATTTCAGTTTGACTTGGGAACTTACCTTCCTCCCTCTTGCTCAAGGCGTTAGTTATCTGACCCACTTGTGCTTCCAGCTTTGCAAAACTCTAAGGAGTGTTTGTAATTGCTTGACTATGTTGTTGGAAATTAGCCTGAGATGACTGAATAAACTAAGTCACCAAACTTTTGAACTCATCTTCTGGTGGTTTTTGTGCACTGTTCTGAGAAAAGTTTTTATTTTGGGGGTGTTGGTAGCTTTTCTGCTGTCCTTGATACTGTTGCTAATTGCCTTGATTTTCTTGATTGTTTTGATTGCCTCCCCAAGAAAAGTTTGGATGGTTCCTCCATCCAGAATTGTAAGTATTGCTGAAGGAATTGTTTTGCTTAGGAAAAGTGTTACCAACATAGTTGGTATGTTCTTGATCTATAAAAGATGACATGGGGCAGCATTCAGTAGTATGATTAGTGTTAGAACATATAGCACATACTTCTTCTGGTGTCTGTCCTTGCATGCTATTGGAAGCCATTGCTTTGATGACTATCCATTGCCGTCATCTGTGCAGCTACATTTCCTTGAGACTGGACCTCATAAATTTCTTGCTTCTTACCCATTTGTCTGGTCCTACAAGAAAATTGTTGAGTTTTCACTAAGAGTTTCAAAGAGTTCATATGCTTCCTCACTATTTTTCTCCAGCAGGGCTCCTCCATACGCAAAGTCAACTATTCCCTTATTTAGCTCATTCAGTCCTTCATAGAAAGCTTGAACCTAATCATCTTTGGTGAGGTTGTGATGTGGACACTTCAATAATAAATCCTTAAAATGCTCCCACGCTTCCCAAAACTGATCTCCATCTTTCTGCTGAAATGTTTGGATCTCTCTTCTTAACTGCCTGAGCGGGGAATATTTTCTTCAGAAACTTACTAGCTAGCTGCTGCCAAGAGGTGATAGAACCAGCATCCAAGGAGTTTAACCATATTTTAGCTTTATCCTTAAGAGAAAAAGGAAATAGACGTAGCCTGATGCCCTCTAGGGTAACTCCTTGTATTTGTTGTGTCGCGCACAGCTCAAAGAATTCCTTAATATGAAGATAAGGATCCTCAGTAGGTAACTCATGATATTGTGGCACCATATTCAGCAGTTGTGTAGTGAGGGTGAAATTGCTAGCCGTATTAGGTGGATAAAGAATGGTGGACGGCTGTTCGGTGTGCAAGGGAATGTAAGACTCTTTCATTGGTGTCTTTTGATTGTTCACTACCGCTTCTTCTCTTTCTCTGTCAGCCATTTTTCTTTCAGAACTTTGATTTCCGTTAACACTTATCTCTTCAAGTTTTGAGTCAGATGAGGGCTGTGTATTGGATCTTGACCTCTCAGCTTGCCTTCGATATCGTCTAAAGGTTCATTCAATTTCTGAATCGTAGACAATGATAGCTAAGTTCTGAGATTGACTACCTTGCATATACAGAATTTACGACTGCAAGTAAGCACCTACAAAAGAAATAATGCGCCAAAAATAAGATAGGGTAGAAAACTGAAATTAAAATAGCTGAACTATAAAAATACTATGATAAAACAGTAAATAACAGCACTAAAAAAAAAAAGAAAAAAAAAAGAAAGAAAAAAACACTAAACTAGACTCTGACACTACACTAAACACAAGCTTTGACACTATTCTATGCAAACAAGTCCCCGGCAACGGTGCTAGGTATCCATCGAACAGGTGAATCCCAAAGGTTTTTTTGAACCGGGGTTCAACTGGTGGTTCATTGAAGGAGTTATGGTATCCTATTGAACAGGTGAATCCCAAGGTTTTTTCGAACTGGGGTTCAACTGGTGGTTCATTGCATTCGAACCATGACATTTGCCTGCCATCATGATTATATAATGGATAAAAATAAAAGAGAACTTTAAAAAGTATCTTGAAAGTGAAGAAGTCATGAAAAAAATTTACTCAAGAAAGGTGATTAAAAAATTACCTTTTAAAGTTCTAAAATGAAACATATGACAATTTTAAAATTTCAGATTAAATTTGACATATCTAAATCTTTCAATTTTACTACTCTGCCAGTTCTTAAAAATTTGACTGGTTTTGAATAGTTCATGGGTTGAGCTGCATGGTTCACATGGCTCAACTAAGGGTAAGTGGTGATGGTTGAATCAAACCTCAACATATGGCTGTTCCAGTTCAACTGGCTTGGACTAGCCGGTCCAGTCTGGTTTTTAAAGCATTTCTTGTTCCTTGTCCTTTTAACTCATAAGTTTGCTTTTCTGTTTTGGCATGTCTTCTGTGTGGATTTACTCTAAGCAGATCACACTAAATGCTTTTTTTCTTCCAAGTCTTCTGCAGGCTTTATCTGTTTTCATTTATTGACATTGGTTTCTTTTTTTTTTTTTTTTTTTTTTTTTACCTTTTTAATTGTTATTGAAGGGTTGTATTCTGTTTCCATATTTGAATTTGCATGTGTTTGAACTTTTCATGTGTTTGGTTTCATGAGAAAATGTGGATCTCTGCTTCTATATTGGGAAGCACAACTTTCTTTGGTCTTCTTTCAGCACTTCTCTTGGTGGGGTGGGATTTGTTATTCTTTGGGTGACTAGCTCTGGCCTTTAGTATAGAAAAATGCAGAGTGGGCAAAGCCACCATGGGATCTCCTCGGGAAATCCAGGGCTATCCAGATGGACGTTTCTCTTATGAATAAGAATTAGAAAGCTTGAATGGTGCTTTTGGTACCAATCAGTTAGAGACTAATAGAACTTTTGGTTGTCAGACGCTTTGAGACTACTGCCCTCGTTACTGGTCCTATAAAATTGGAAGCTTATTCGAATGTGGCTCTATCTGGGGCTTAAGGAGGAAGGGACCATGGTAGATTAGGTTACTAAGGGAATAAGTAATATTCTCCAATATAGAGAGAGTTCGGCCATGTCTAACAGTGGTGATGACGTGATTGATTGCCTAGGAAAGTGGGGCCAGCAACAATATAGTTCATTTTTTTTTCTGGGGTTTATTTTTATATGCTGTAATCTTCTTGATCAGCCCTGCTTCTTATGCATTAATGCTGTTTTTTATGAATGATAGCTAATTTGTTTCGAATAATCAAATTTATGATACGAAATAGTGAAGGTATGAAATATTACTGTACTCAATGTTTTACTAGAAGAAGCCTTGATTGTGCTCTCTTGTTGTTTTCCTTTGCCTCAAGTCTGTTGGAACATTTTCAGGGTTTTGGGGTGTTTTTGTACTTGTATTATTTAATCTTATATAATCTTTTGTCATGTTATTTGAAGAAGCATATATGCAGGTTGGATCTTGTGGAGTGTTAACAGGCCTAGAATAAGATTTTTCTATTTCGAAATTGTTTTTAACTTACTGGAATAGTATGATGTTTTATTTCTAGACAAGTTTCGCGGTCTCATAGCAAGCATTCCCAACGCAGACATTCTCCCTACTCTTCTCAGGAGACCAGGTAAGGGAGCCAATCATTCTACTTCTAGGGTTGCAATGTTGTAAATGTTTTGTGGCATACATGCTCCATGGTTAAATTGTTGGCAGTAGCAGGAGTCTTTTGATTTCTTTTTTAGGTGTGGATAGTCACTGCTCTCTCTTTGTGCAAGCATGTCCCTTGCATCTCACATGCTGCTATCTCTTGTAGGTGGAGGAGGTCAAGATCTGGCACACCAGTTCGTCGGCGAAGATGATGAACAGATTTAAATGTGCTGTAACAGCATATTGGTTATTGGAATTTGAAGGTGCCATTACGGAGGCCTGATTTGAGTATTTGCTGGATGCCATAAGGTTTCATGAATGAGATTTGCATCTGAAGATGGCTATAGTTACCCAAGGTCTGTTTGAAAAGTAACGAGCAGTTTTGATTGGTCAAGGTTGAAGCTTCCAAGTTGCTCGGGCTGTGCAGACGTGCTTAAGGAATACAAAATGTTGTGGTTTAGGTAATTGTGCATCCTTTTGTGGGTTTCAGTTGTTCAAATGACAAGTAGAACTTTGAGTTTTTAAGACGCCATGGTTATCTCTAATAATTGTTGTAAAAGAAAGTTCATAAAATGTTAGGCAACAAAGTGCAATTTGTTATGTGATACAGGTGAGCAGAAACTGTGGTGAATCTAGTTACCACTAATGATCATTTGGCTAAGAAATACTCAGGACAATTACAAATCGCATCGATGTTCCACATCCAGAGCATTGTCATATCGCTGTAATGGTGAATTTATTGTGATAATATTGTTTAATTTCAGAAAATAATTTATTGCAAACCATTGCAGATTAGTTCTTTTTATCATTAATATCTTTTTCAATTTGATCACAGTAGTTACTGGCTACAAATCCTATGAAATCCTTTGTATTGTTTGAAGATGATGATGGTGAACTTGACCCTATTCGAACATAGTTAGAAACGTCAGATAAAATAGAAACTTGAGTTCCTAATACCAAAAGTAATTAATTTTTAAAATGAAAGCCCTTTAAATGAATTCTAAAACAATAATAACAAAAAAGTATACTGCAAAGCCTAGTAAATAATATTATTATTCTTAGGCAGGTACAGATATCATATACTGCCAAAACATGGAAAAAGTCAGATGAATAATGCAAAACGTATATAAAGGCAACCAATAAATAGAAAGCAATATAAATATTGATTGAGATTAAGATATTGATGAAATTAACGTCAAACTTATGACAGAATGTACCTTGTGTTGTCCGATACGTTGGCGATCATTATATTTAATGTTTTTACCAAAATCATTGTATATAAACATACTAGATGAATAACGTAAATTATAATGTAAAAAGAAATAGTACATGTAAACGTGAGCACATGCAAGTTATTTTTACTATTGCTTGCACTTGAATTACCTGAGAATTCTCCACGCCATTACAAGAATTGAGAATTGAAATAATTGACTGACATTATTAGAGCCATTTTCAATCTCCTAATATGAATTAAATTATAGCTTTAGACCTATTCTTTGCTTTCATTTGTAGTACAAACGTACATACTCATGAAATGGACTAGCTGATAAATGAAGAGTTTCTACTTCTAGCCATTCTTTTGTTTGGCAATTCTACTAATAGAGTCAAGGGAAATAAAGCTCCCATTTTTCAAAAAAAAAAAAATCACATCAAAAGCAGTTTAATTCAAAATTCTTGTCATTTTTTTTTCCAAAAAAATAGTCAAAAAATAACCTCCTTTCTCCACTAAAAGATTAAAAAAAAAAAACTCTTCATTTCCATACAAAAAGTAAAAAAGATTTTATACTAAATAACTAAAAATAAAATACCATCATAACCCACTCATATATTATTCTTTCTCCAAAATAATCTTTACTTCACTACACTATATTAGTAAGTTTTCCAAACAGGCAGAGCACACATCAATTTATAGGTGTATGACAGTCTCAACTTTTAACTTGGGTAGATCACCTTAACATTTTTGATGAATAAATACTTGTAGCAAATTTGTGCGGCCCACGTGTAAAATAGTATTTACATCCTCATCAGAATATCACAGCAGAAGTTATCTGACATTAGCGTCAACAAAAATTTGCAATAAAGCTTTAATCATTATTTTAGAAAAACATGAAAAAGAATAATTTAGAAATCAATCTTAGAATTCTCATGAAAAAAAATGACTGTCGGTCGACACTGCTTAGACACTGTTTGAAACAATTTGGAACTTGGCAATCAACAAATCATGACTGTCCAGTGTAGACACTGTTTTATTAATTAGTAGATATATACAAATTTATTATTTTATTAATTTTAAATGTTAAAGTAAAAATTATTTGAAAATCATTTGTATGTTAATATTAATAATAATTGGCTCTTCAAGTTATATTGTATTTTATTAATATTATATAAAGGGTAATATTCAGGTGAGACCCAGTTCTCACATATTATATGAGACTTTTTTGTGGGGCCCACAGGAGATGGGGGGGGGGGGGGGGGGGGGGGGGGGTGAAAAGATCAATGTTAGACCACCCCATGTATGAAGTTTGACCCCAAACCCATGCCCCTAATCTCTTCATCCGTGGCCTACAAGTTTAATGACTTCATATTTAAAAAAAATATTCAACCATCGATCCAATCGTTCGGTCCGTTTGAATGTGTGCCAATAATTGGGATTAGTGACTATCAAGGGTTTCCTATTAATTGCTAGGTTTGGATGTGTCGCTAGTTGAGCGCCGCAAAAAAATTCTCATGTAGTGTTCTCACTTGAATATTTTCCATATATATTCACACACACACACACATAAGGTAAGTGTGTGTGTCTATATATATATATATGAGGCCAGCTCTCCTAAGCTCAAGCTTAGGATAAGGTAAGATCAAGGGTGTGGTGGGGCCCACCTGGAGACCCACATGGGGATGGGGGTTGGGGGGATTTCAAGGACTCCTTGAGATATTCCTTTCTGCAAAAGATCAGCCCCAACCGTGATTTTTATCATCTTCATATGAGTCTAAAAGTTTAATGGTCAATAGTCCATTCGGATCGATACATAGTCGATCCAATGGTCCAGTAAATACGGATATGACCGAAAGTTGGTGGACATGTGCAATTTAGAGGGGTTATGTGTTTGGTCCATTTGGATGGACCAAAGGTTGGCCCCACAAGCATGAGCTTACGAGATTTTATCCTAAGTGTTTTGTATATGTGTGTGCTTATTCCTTCTGCTTTCTGAGGGCTTTTTACACAACGATCACATCAGCCCTTAAGTAATTGATAACTCTACCTTTTGTGTTAGAAGCCTAATCAAGGGTGTTCATGGTCAGGGTCAGTTCAAACCAGACAGGGCCCACATCCAGCAGTGCACCAAATTTGTACTGCATTTTTATGCTCATTCGCTGAAAAAAGGCATAAATTTCTAGCATGATGGCGAAATGGGCAAGCATAGACTTATTCATGCTTGATTGAGGCCCAGCCTGACCCAAGATACTTAGTGAAAATACCATATTATGGTAATGGGCCTGAGCCTGACTTCCGTACAGTGGGCCAGGATCCATCTAGTATCAGGCTCAGAAGTAGATGATGGGTAGAGCTCAATCCAACTCATGGGCCGTGACTACCCCCTATACACAGCCCATTGTACAGATCTGGGTTTCAAAAAATAATTAAAATGGGCTAAAAGTCCAAAGTTCCATTCAACTCGTATTTAATTCACCTTTTAAACTTAAGTTGCTTGAACTGATTAGAGCTGTGAGTTGTGTGGATGCTACAACCAAATGCACTTGGAAATAGTTACGAAGGTAATGGAATGCAGTTAAGCTTGCAAAGAGAGAACATCCTAAGATAATTTAAGTGGCATCAGCAGGAGATTAAATACTTTCCCATCATTCATAGTTTAAATTTAAGTAAATAGGAGATACAGATAAGTGAGGGCTTATGCAGATCACAGGTTCATGGTTACATTAAGCGATATTAGGGCCACATGTGACCCATTGAAGATTAATGGCCCCATTTAAACTTAAATTTTTTTTTAAGCAACATTAGGGCCTCATGTGACCCCATCGAAGATTAATGGCCCCACTTAATCTTTATTTTATCTTTTTAGGGGACATTAAGGCCTGTATGACCCCATTTAAACTATAATTATCGTTGTTTTTTTTTTTTAATAAATATGCCATGGCATAAAAACATATGCAATAGTCATGAAAGATAACACACAGGCATCAACTACACGTAGCTTTAAAAAGCCCTCTCCAAGATTTACCCATGGCTGCTGAAGTATTGAGGATCCATGTCCATAATGACAATGTTTTTGTGAGTGCCTAAAAGTTAAGGACTCAAATTAGGTGAGTGTGAGACTCGTGATTTGATGTTCAAGATTCTTTGGGGAAGATGGATCGCCTTAGGACCTGAAAAGAAATGAGAAATAGAGATCAGAGACCCTGACTGCCGTATGCCAAAGGCTCTCTGATGCTTGAGTTAGTGCTGTCACTGAACAAAGGATGGAGATGAGAGACAAGTATGCTCTTATGCAAGGAGTTCTGTAACGCGCTATGCAATGCTTGATGTTTTGTCTAACAATGTGTGTTATTGTGCAATTCAGCGTACCTAAGAAGGGATTGGTATTCCTCTATAAGTAGAGATTTCATCACCTGGCGCACCCTTAGTGGGGTAGGTGAAAATACTGTCAGGTCGAATCAAGAGATGACCTCTGGCATCAATGTGGATGTGATTGATCAAGAAGACACTTGACCACTATCCAGCGCATGTCTTGTCTGTCAGCACGTTTGCAACGTAACCGTAACTTTATGGAAATACAATCATGGCCTAGTACTCATTTCTGTGGACAGACCGAGCTGAAGATGATACTGAGGTCAGATTCGGATGCATCCTGGTACTATTGCCGAGGTGCCTTATACCGAGACTGAGATGAGCCTAGTCGGTACTCTTATCGAGACTGACTCAAGCTTGGTGCAAGCTGGTACTGTTTGCCGAGTTGAGAAGAGATGTCTAGCTGGTACCATTACCGAACTAGATGGATCTTGGCACTGTGGCCGAACTTGGATACCGAGATAGGGATGAGCGGAGCTGGTACTGTTACCGAAACTAGTGTAATCCTACTCTTAGGAAAACACCCCACACAATTGCCCCTTAGCTCGTGATCTCTTGGAGTTCTCTAACTTTTTGAGGTTGGGAGCTAAGCATCATGTTTGAGAGACCTGAGGTACGAATTTGAACTTCATCTCGGTGTTTGGCTGATGACGTCCGATCTTTATCATGAAGTCTGTTGGCCTTTCTGAGACAATAAATAGCACGTCAGTGACGCTTCGTCTGCCCGAGGTGATAAATATTAGGTAGGTGACGCTTTATCAGCCCGAGGCAATAAATAGCATGCTGATGTTTCACCTTCCCAAGGAAATAAATGTAGTGTTTGAATCTTTGTGCGAGATTAACTGGCAGTGCCACGTGTCTCCATCTGGTTGGTCGTTCAACGAAATTGAAGCGACGCGTGCCTTCAGGAATTTGAACGGGCGCCATACCGTCTATAAATATGGCTTTTCTTCCTTCGTCTCTTTCACTTTGGCATTCATCAGAGAAAGCTCTGTTGCAAGAGAGAAGAGAACACTGCCTGAGCTTTGCTGGAAGTTTGACTCAGCAAACCGGAGCCCGGAGATTGTCTCCTTTTTCTGTGAGTTTTCTTCCACGTCCCTGTCTTTGCGCACCGCCTTATCTGCTTAGGGGTTTTGCTTTAGGGTTTAGGGTTTTTGTCTCTCCCCCTTTTCCGGTATCACCACCCGTAAAAGAATGGGATCTTATAGGAGTTGGGCGGAGACCCCTGAGGCCATGGCCTGCTTCAGAGAGATGTATGGGATCTTAGAGGATGTCCCAACGAAACTGGATAACCCGAAAGACCTCTTCGAGGGTCGATCCTTCTGGGATGGCTGGATGCCATTCCCGTTAGTCTTGATAATAGAAGGAGGGGTTAGGTTCCCCGTCCGCCCTCTGCTTAGGGCCTGCTTGGTGACATGGCACCTCGGCCCATGCTAGCTAATGCCCAATGACTTCAATGTCATAATGGGCGTTGCCGAACTCAATAAGATATTGGGCATAAACTTCGGTGTCCATGACATCGAGGACGTATATGACCTGTGCAGGACCGCCGGAGACGGTCATAGTTATTATCTCTGAGGGAAGCCGAAGATGGAGCCCTTCGTCCATGATCTGGAGGACTCAAACAGACACGTCTGGGATGATTGCCTGCTCGTCTCTGGCAACTGGGAGTTCGGCAACGACGAGACCGAGGAGGAGAAATTGTACAGGATTCCTCGACACTTCGGGGTTCCTGTAAGTAATTACCGAGCTTTTGTTGAGCTGATGTTATCTTTTGTCGTACGCCAGAGGAAGCTAGGAGCTGAGCGCGTCGGCTGGAAGCAGAACAACAGCTGGTTGAAACTCGTGCGCAGTATCAAGGCCACAACGGGCGAGCTGCCTGGTCCCTGCTCGGATACGAGCTGAGGTACCACATGTACATCAAGAGGAAGGAGCTCGCGCCCGCCAGCTCGGAGGCTGTTGATTTGGCCCAGCTTGTTGAGAGTTACTCGTCTCCCTCCAACCGCGAAGAAGAAAGCGGAGAGGAGATTGAGAAAAGACGGTTTGTTGTGAAGGTGAAAGACTTGGGGGCGAGACTTTTTAGAGGTCGAACTCCCTCTTCCTTAGCAGTCTCGGGGAGCGCCGAGGGTTTTGCTTGTGCTGCTACTGGCGCTGGTGGTGTTGCTATTGCCCCCGGCACTGCTGCTGGAACTGTTGTTGCTGGTGTTGGTGTTGGCGCTGCTCGGCAGCGTTCCGCCGAGACCCTAAGAGAGGGAGGCCTAGCTGAGAAGAGGCCGCGGTCTGAGGGCCGCGGCTCGGGAGATTGGCAGCAGCCTGCTGAAGGGGCTAAAAAGAAGGCCCCGAGGGAGAAGAGGCACCGGGGCGAGGGCTCATCAGAGAAAGGCCCTGGGCAGGCCTTGGCTCCTCAGCCTACGGGGGTGGCTTTGGGGAGGCCAAACCTGCAGCTTGGGCCTAGGAGGCTCATGATGGTGGAAGACCGTCTAACTAGCAGTCTGTCGGTCGTTGCCACTCGACATGCAGAGGCACAAGGGAGCGGATGACATGACATTGTTGTCTTCATCTCTGTAGTCGATCTTCTCAGTAAGTGCCTGACGCAAATCTTCGAGTAGCATTAGTTTCTGTTAGCTTTCCCCTGACACTTGTCTTCTTTCTCAGACTGCGCGGAGGGTTCAGGTGGTCCTGGAGAGGGCCTATGAAAGTGGCACCAAGGTCGAAAAGCTGGAAGTAGAGAGGAAGAGACTAACTGCGGCCTTAGAGGGGAGTAGCTGGGAGCTGAAGGCGGCGGAGGAGAAAATAAGCAGCCAGGGGGCAGAAATGGAGTTTGCACTCCAAGAGCTCAGTAATGTGAAGGCTGAGACCCACGAATTGAGAGGCGTGGCCGCAGTCAAGGAAAAGAAGATTCTCGCACTTGAGGCTGAGCTGGTAAAGCGAGATGCCCAGCTCGAAATGGCGCACAAGGAGAAAGCCGCTCTTCAAGCCTCGCTCCAAGCTGAGATTGATACATGTTTCCAGGACGGGGTAGACGCGGCTACAAAAGCATACGAGGCCCAAGTCGAGAATATCAGCTCGACGTTGTTCGAGCTTGGGTGCCGAGCTGCACTGAAGAAGGCAAGGATCCCAGCTGATCATCCTGTCTATCAGGACCTGCCAAAGTTCACTCGCCCCGAGCCTGAGTCGAGTTCTGCCCCCACTGTAGAAGCTACTGCGGAAGCTGTTCCAACTCCGCCTGAGGATGCTCCCCAAGCCACCACGACTGAGCCTTTTGACGTCTACATCGAGGCTACTGAATCCTGATCTCTTGTATTTTTTCTTTTTTTTATGAAAATGTAAAGACTTTGTAACGATCCTTTCATCAATGAAGAGAATTTTATATTCATACTTGCCTCCTCTTTTCTTCTGATAACAATGTGTGTGTGCTTGACTTTCGTTCCATAACTGGGCTCTTAGTACAAACGCCCGATTTTTTTTTTTGACCAAGTAGTTGAGTTCTGTTTAGTAACCGGAACTGAGTGACTACTGGGCAATAATGACTTCGGTTCCATAACTAGAAGTGACTTAGGCAAATCGAACTTGGTTTAATAAATAGAATTCTAATTGCGCTGAAGTTTAAATAACTTTAAGAAGTACCTGCACCTTTAGAGATAGAAAACTCATAGCTGGTTCCGTAATCGAACTAGATAATCATAAGAAGCGATTAGGTCCTTCAACTGCATAGTTGGTTCCATAACCAAACTAGGATAGCCGCCGAGTTCCATAACTTGGTGTGTTGATCGTTTGGTCTTATGATCAAATTGGCTGGTTCTGTAACCGAGCCGAGATTTTGGACGAGTTCCATAACTGCGGCCCTCTTCAGCTGGTTCCGTAACCGAGCTGTAGTCTCTTCCACGCTCGTGCTATCACCGAGCTGAGATTGTTGCAGAGTTCCATAATTGCGGCACTTTGCAGCTGGTTCAGTAATCGAGCTGTTGTCTCTTCTATGCTGGTGCTGTCACCGAGCTGAGACCTTTGCCGAGTTCCATAACTGCGGCACTTTGCAGCTGGTTCTATAACCGAGCTGTAGTCTCTTCCATGCTGGTGTTGTCACCGAGCTGAGACTTTTGCCGAGTTCCGTAACTGCGGCGCTTTGCAGCTGGTTTTGCAACCGAGCTGTAGTCTCTTCCATGTTGGTGCTGTCACCGAGCTGAGACTGTTGCCGAGTTCCGTAACCGGCGCTTTGCAGCTGGTTCTGTAACCGAGCTGTTGTTTCTTCTGTGCTGGTACTGTCACCGAGTTAAGACCTTTACCGAGTTCCATAACTGCGGCGCTTTGCAGCTGGTTCTTCAACCGAGTTGTGGTCTCTTCCATGCTGGTGTTGTCACCGAGCTGAGACTTTTGCCGAGTTCCGTAACTGTGGTGTTTTGCAGCTGGTTCTGCAACTGAACTGTAGTCTCTTCCATGCTGGTTCTGTCACTGAGCTGTGACTGTTGCCGAGTTCCATAACTGCGGCGCTTTGCAGTTGGTTCTGTAACCGAGCTGTGGTCTCTTTCATGCTGGTGCTGTCACTGAGCTGTGACCTTCGCCGAGTTCCATAACTTGGTGAGGGAGCAGAGTTGTTGTAAGTGATGCTGTCCGAGTCATGGCTGGTGCTATCACCAAGGCCATTGCTGAGGCTATATAAGTCGAGGTTGTTGTTGCCACCGAGGCCCGACGTTGAAGCTGTGTAGCGGAGGCTGGTGTTGTCACCAAGGCCGCTGCCGAAGCTTTGTTTCATGTTCGAAGAAGCTGGGCTGAGGCTGGTGCTGCCACCGAGGCTGTAGCCGAAGCTATGAAGACTGGAACTGTTCGAGCTATGGCTGGTGCTATCACGGAGGCCGTTGCTGGAGCTATCAAGGTCAAGATTGTCCGAGCAGTTGGTGCTACCACCGAGGCCATTGCTGGAGCTGTCAAGGTTGAGATTGTCCGAGTAGCTGGTGCTACCATCGAGGCCACTGCTGGAGCTATCAACTGAAGGAGCTGAGTTGTGGTCGGTGTTGTCACCGAGGTCGTAGCTGAAACTCCTACTGGGTTGTTCTTTTACCCGAGTCGTGGCTGGTGATATCGCCGAGACTGCTGCTAGAGCTATCGCGATTGGAACTGTCCGATCTGTGGCTAGCACTATCTCCGAACCGGGACTTTGAGGATGAAGATTGCATGGCCAGTCAAGGAACCGTTTTAGTGATCGCCGTTTCTTTTCTGGGGGAGGGGTCCCGCCAGAGATTGAAGCTCTGGCGAGCTTGAGCTCTAGCTTCACCTTGGTTCGCCCTATCGACCTATGCTTTCACAACAACTATGGGGAACCGAAATGGGTCCCTTTGAAGGTGGCTGCCTGGCAGTGGAGCTTGCTCGAAAGATGCAAGGGTCGCGACTGCGGGCCCTGGTATCAACAAGGGACAGATCTTCATCATTGTCGCTGTTGTGATCCACCTGGTGGAAGAAATGACGAGATCCGGCTGCTGCTGGAATTTTTGCTCCGCGGGGGAGTCTCCAGCAGGGCAGCACTCTGTTGGGGGTGTTCCGGTGGTGGAGCGCTTTGCTGATGAACTTGTCTGAGTTACAGGTCTTCCCACGCTTGTTGTATCAGACTTTCCCTGGATCTGTTTCGACAGGGGGTTGTCGATGATGGTGGCTGGGCTTCGCAGATCCTTTACCGTTGTTAAAGGCATGACTTTTTGATCGCACTCCCCACAAACGACGCCAATTGTGAGTGCCTAAAAATTAAGGACTCAGATTAGGTGAGCGTGAGACTCGTGATTTGATGTTCAAGCTTCTTTGGGGAAGATGGATCGCCTTAGGACTGGAAAGGAAATGAGAAATAGAGATCAGAGACCCTGCCTGCCGTTAGCTGAAGGCTCTCCAATGCCTGAGTTAGTGCTGTCACTGAACAAATGATGGAGATGAGAGGCAAGTATGTTCTTATGCAAGGCGTTCTATAACGCGCTTTGCAATGTATGATGTTTTGTCTAACAATGTGTGTTATTATGTAATTCAGCGTACCTTAGAAGGGATTGATATCCCTTTATAAGTAGAGATTTCACCTAGCGCACCCTTAGTGGGGGTAGGTGAAAATACTGTCAGGTCGAATCAAGAGATGACCTCTGGTATCAATGTGGATGTAATTGATCAAGAAGACACCTGACCACTATCCGGCGCCTGTCTTGTCTGTCAGCACGTTCTGCAATGTAGCCGTAACTTTATGGAAGTACAATCATGGCCTAATACTCATCTCTGTGGACAGACCGAGCTAAAGATGATACTGAGGCAAGATTCGGATGCATCCTGGCACTATTGCCGATGTGCCTTATATCGAGACCGAGATGAGCCCAGTCGGTACTCTTACCGAGACTAGCTCAAGCTTGGCGCAAGCTGACACTGTTTGCCGATCTGAGAAGAGATGTCTAGCTGGTACCGTTATTGAACTAGATGAATCTTGGCACTTTGACCGAACTTGAATATCGAAATCGAAATGAGCTGAGGTGATACTGCTATTCAAACTAGGATACTCATACATTTAGAAAAATACCCCCACACAGTTTTCATGACCTTTCCACCAAGACATGAAAGGCAGCGTACTGTTTTAAGTGGCCCAATTCATAATCGTAAGTCAAGATAAACAGAGCATCTTTCTTGAGTCAATCTTGAGAAGGCGCATTGGCTGACACCATGTAACAAACAAGGATAAAGACGGCATGACTGAACGATATTGGAAAGGTGGCCCTAAGTAGGGGCCCTGCAATGACAAGGGAAAATGTCAAATCATGCACAGAATCAGTGCTCCATCAGGCTTCTGTAGCCATTTGATTTTGCAGCAAGAAAAAGACAAACCCAGTGAGTGGGTCACAAATATACTTTTCCCATAATTTATGCCAATGAATCTAATTTGGATATATACCTGATCATCAGTGACGAGTCAAACTTCACTGTTACAAGTCGAACCTGGACCACCAGCTAGTCATGGAGGCCCAACTCATAAAAACAATATATTTTTTTTATCTAGAGCTAATTTCCGACTGGTACCTGCAAGCTTCCATATCTAAGCATGTAACCCAAGTGGAGAACAAAAATCAAAGCCTCTAGCGAGAGACTTGTTTCATAAGTGCGTCAAGTAGATGGGATTGCGCAAATTGTAATACTTTTTATGTGAGTGGGAGGTGATAAGTATATAAATCTTGTTTTTAATAAAAATAAATGAATCATTTTGTATCATTGTGTGTAACTTAACATTATAAGTAGTAGGGGAATGTTGTTATGTAATAGTTGGTGGGTTGGTCTTCTACTCGCTCATGTGGATGAGTCTAATTTGAATGAGACACAAAGTAGTTTCACGAAAGAACCCATTATTTATTCAATTCACGTGCTTTATTTTTTAGATCAGCTCTTTTTCCCCCTTCATTTGTTCAAGTCAGAGTCCTACTGTAGCATGTCATTATGTATGTCCTTTGTAAGTTAGGACTAGGATTTTGGTTTTCGTTGCTTTGAAGACCATGTAAGGGAGTCAGCCAAAACTATTCTATCCCATTCGATTGATTAAATCTAAGAATATATTGAAATCTTGGCTTCCTTGAAATGATTTTGATTGTCGTGAAGCATTGGGGTTGAAACCCATTTGGCGTGAAGCTTATCTATTGTGTCGGTATTAGGGTGTGGAACTCCAGAATTCTGGAGCGTCACTTCACCAGAAATTGGGTTGACTTGCAGGCCTTTGTCAATCTTCCTCCATCTTTTTTATGGAGATCAGAGTGACCTCTAAATAAAAGGGTGTATAATGGTCTCAATGTGAACACCTCAAATTTACTCACATTTCCGTCTGCATGTTGGTTTAAATAGATCTCAAGTCAATGCCCGAATGTACACAAACGACCCACTTGAAGATGCATATATGATGAATGGGCGTCTTGAGAACTTGCTCCGTGCGACACTCTTAACCACGGGGCGTAGCGTGTCAACCACGAACTTCAAACGGTGCATTTATGTAATTAGCCCACATCGGAAATATCTAAATCTTGACATTGGGCTTATAAGTCAAACTCTATCTTAACTCAACATGAGGCATTTTAAAATCGTGTGGCCTTGATTCTATAAGAACTCCAGAGTTAAGCGTGTTCGAGCGAGAACAGTACTAGTAGTTTCATCCTAAGTTGAACGGGGCTGTGAGGCCTTTTAAAACAGTACGGCCCTGAATCGGGCGGGAGCAGTACTAGGATGGGTAAACCTCCAAAGCGGCGGAAAACTTCGAAGGGTTGGATATCAAACTCAAGCAATCCACAAAGCCTGGATGAATGGGAGCACACAAAAAATAATGATCATATAAATAAAATGTACCAAATATTGAAAGACCTCATGATGTAAGAACTGGCCCAAGGGTTGGATATCAAACTCAAGCAATCCACAAAGCCTGAATGAATGGGAGCACACATAAAATAATGATCCTATAAATAAAATGTACCAAATGTTGAAAGACCTCATGATGTAAGAACTGGCCCTTTTCCTGATAGGCATGACGGATAGAAAATAGGCAAGGCACACCGATTAAGATGTTTTTATAAATACAATAATTTCTTATATGCAGGTGCTTTTGATGAAATTATGTCCTTGGTATATAATGCCCAACTCTGATTTGAAGTCTGCACACTAGAATTAAAAATATGGAATTGCCCTTAAAAATCAAAAAATAATTTAAGAAGAAAACAATGTAATCTCTATAAAAAAAAATTAGTGCTGTATGAAGAACTTTTGGAGGCGACTCTTTGGAAATGGGTCACATCCACTTATGACTGACCCAAAGACACATATCATTCAAAGGACACAAAAAAAGTGTTTTAAAATACATAAAACTTGAAATGCTCTTGAAGAATCACACCCAAGTGTCTCTTGAGATTTAATTGAATTGTTGTTTTTTTGAAAATATCTAATAATGACATGATTGGAACTTGATTTGGTGGATGTAACAAGCCTTTGATTTGGTGGACGTAACAAGCCTTAAATTCTTTCTGCCTGTTGCAATGGTCTTGACCTTTTTCTTAATAGGTCTTTGGGAGATCAAAGCGTAAACACACCAATAGATGAGCCAAAACTAAGATCCGCTATAACAGATACCCAAAACATAAGATGCTTGGATTAGCACATAAGATGCTTCATAGAGGTCAATTGTTAAATCCCTTAAAGATCATTGGATTAGCACATAAGATACTTGATTGTTCCACAAGCCACTATAGTGATCATTTCTGATGAAATATGAGAAACTTGATGAGGTCCCGAGAGTGATCTCTAACAAAGAAGATCTAGCAATCTTCTTGGATATAGCTTATAAAGCTAAGGAGGGAAACTCTAGCTTTGGATATAGTATGATGTTAAATGGTATTATTGTGGATGCAGGTGTTATCCAAATTGCTGAAGTGAGGGCGGTTTTAGCCACTTTGGAAAAGGCAAGGAGAAATAATTTTGGCAGGGCTCATGCTTTGATGGACACCAAATAGGTGGTGCAAGCTTTGAAGGGAGATTGTGACTGGTCCATAAATCCCATCTTTTTTTCTTTTTTTTTTTTTTTTGTCAAAGCCATGGACATCTTTTTTTGTTTTGTAGACTTTGATTATATTCCTAGGATTTTGAATGAGCAGGCTCATATGCTTGTTAAAGTTTGCTACTTTGCTGGAAAGGATGTAGGTTGAGAAGGGGCTTTTGTTATCTTATGTGAGGCTAATTTGGTCTTGTTCTATGTGCTTGTCCTCTAACTTTTGTTGTTTTTCTTCCCTTTTAATGAATATGCTTATTTATCAAGAGAAAAAAAAAGAAAAAGAAATAGTCAAAACATAAGTGGTAGACTAATTAGTTACTGGAGCTTAGATGTTAGAGTTCTAAGCACTTTCATAGTGTTGGATTATATGTCCTCAATCCAATAGATGATGTGAACAATTTGATTACTTATTATGACGTAGTTGTTCATGAGATGAACAGGAGCCCTTAAGTATATTAATTGTGATCCATGTGTGTGGATGAGATTCACATGCAGGAGACATAGGTCACAATTCTTATACTTCAAATGTTCACAATCAACGATGAGACTCGGCATCTCATTTTAAAGGTTGTAGTACTGCAATTATTATAAGATAGTATGATTTGTCTCAACCATCAAAGTGGAAGACTCCAAATTATTGTACTAGTAAATTGGATGTACTGAAGGACCATGAGAAACACCTTATATAAAATATTGTCTTTGATTAAGAAAAGCTCTCATAATTTTCAAGCAATATGCTCTTAATCCTAATGGAATAATGGATTTAAGATTTTGCTATACATTTGCTTTAACTTACCTATGAATGAGGCCAACGGTAGGTCAACAACTCAGTATCTTGGGTAGATATTGGTGGAACTGTGGGAACATATATTCTAATTAAGATGAAATCTGTCATCATAAGAGAAATATCCCCTTGTGCTGATTAATAAAATTTATCGCTGGTAAGTGCGCACCCATTTTGATTAAGAGTTAATTAGATGACATCGATGATTGATGTGATTAATTGGGTTACAAGGACAATAAGAAGTGGGTCCACATTGGTTAGACGGTTGATTCTATTTTCCAATGGATCTATGGATATAATTGACGGAGGGGCTTGTTTGCAGTAATTGGAAATTTTAGGGTCTTCTTGTGAAATTCTTAGAACTGGAGTCCCATTACATATATATATAGTGGATGAGCAACAACCTGGGTGACTAGCATGAAATCCATACGAGAACCAAAGAATGGAAAGAAACATGCACATTTTATAAGTGTCTACTTGCCTTAGGTGCTTCAAACTCAAATCTCACTTACTACCAAGCTTCTAGAGCAAAAACCTTGAAAAAGAAACCTCAACCAAGCTTCTATAATGGTGAAGATGAAGAGAACACCAACAAATCAACATGGGTTCACAAATAGAGACCTCCAATCATTGATTTAAAAATAGGCTTTGCTCCTTCCTAGATCTATGCCATGCTTGGACAAGGCCCAAAATCACCTTTCTTACAAAAAATAATAAAGTGGAGAACCTAGAACTGGAGCTAGAGAGAGAGAGAGAGAGAGAGAGAGAGATAGAGAGAGAGAGAGAGGCAAGACTTCCAGCTCTAGGATAGAGCGTGAGACGTCCCCCACTAGTGGGTCGCCTTTTATAATTTCTTATTCTCTTTAGCTTAGATTTTGTTTCCATCTTGGACTCTATCTTGGCTTGACTTCAACTCCAAGTAACCTCCTCATCTAAAGATGATTTGAATCTCCAATTGATCTCTTTCTAATCTCAGTCTCTCATCTTGTTCAAATCTTCTAGCAATGGATCCCATCTAAGATATATTGTGCAGTGTAAAGAAGGATCAATGGTGTGGATTGAGCAGGGGAAAGAGAGGGAGAGGAAGTGTGGGACGTCCAAGGGGAAAGTGTCCCCCCAATGGACGTCCACATCCCTTGGAGTCTTCTCTCTTTGAAATTCTTATCTCCTTTCCCATTTGGACTTACTCTCCCTATCTTTCTGGAATTCTATCTCTGCAGCTGACTCATCCCAAATCTTCTTAGGAGAACTTTCCTACTTAGACTCTATCCTTGATTGCTTCTAAAGTTCTCCTTCCTTATTTTGAATTTCAAATCTTGATGAGAGAGGAAGGAGTCATCTAGATCTTGGAAACTAGAGAGGAAGAAATCCATACTGGGCGTGCATAGGGAATCACACCCAATGATGGGTTGATTTCCCTCTTTTCTTTCTTTCTTTCTTTTTTTCTTCTTTGGAATTTTTATCTCCTTTCCTATTTGGACTTGCTATCCCTATCTTTCTAGAACTCTATCTCTATTGCCGACTATCTCAAATCTTCTTAGGAGAACTTTCCATCTCAAAATCTATCCTTGATTGCTTCTAGACTTCTCCTTCCCTATTTTGAATTTCAAATCTTGATGAGAGAGGAAAGAGTCCTCTAGATCTTGGAAACTAGAGAGGAAGAGATATTTATCCAACTTTGTGCAACAACTATGGGAGCCATCCCATACTGGGTGTGCATAGGGAATCACGCCCAATGATGGGGTGGTTTCTCTCTTTCCTTTCTTTCTTTTTTTCTTCTTCAAATTTCTCTCCATGTGGGGCCCCCATTGCTAGGACAATTCCTACAACAGTGAAACAACTAAATCACTAGTAATGAATTAAATAAAATGCTATGTATGGGGCCTACCTAATGCAATTTATGCCTACTGAATTAATATAATGGGGTCACAGTGCTTAGAGTCTAATTGGTGGGACCCAAGGGTGATGTAAACTACCAACTCCACACATTCGGGCAAGATTAATGGTTTTTGACTGATTTTGACTTAAATTCTCAATTTGCTCATATGCATGAAATCATGAAATTATGATGCAATTGGCCCTAATTAAGTCCACAAATGCACATGAAATAATGGCTTTTTGACCCAATTTTGTAGACTTGTCAGTGTATAGGCCCTCTAGGGCCAGACGTCCAACATAGTCATTGGATGAATTTCGGGTTCTCCTCCCCTCTCTCTTCTCTCATCTGGTTTCTAGTTTAAGTGCCTTGAGATTCTTCTTCTCAAGAGATCCCATCGTTATCTTTGAGAAGGTCTCTCTTGTATTGGGTCATAGTGTGGAAGACTACGAGGTCTAGGAGATTGTATCTGCAAAGGGTTTTGCAGAAGCAAATATCAAAGACTCGATTTGAGCATAACAAAGCTCCTCAGGGATAGATCTGCACCAAGTTATTTGTAGATCTAGTAATTGCATGTTTAGATCTGTTTTCCTTGTTGATAGATCTAGGATCTTAATACACTAAGATTAGTATTCAAGATCTTGCGAATGGTTTCATGGCCTTTTGGATGTTAAGTCCCTGTGTCAAGTGGATCAAAGGTTTTAAAATCTTGTCTGGAAGGCCCACCCACTTCCAACACATAGAGTGAAAAAAAGCATACTTGTTAGAATGCTCCTTTAAAGGAAGATATTCAAAACAAGGCTTGAGTTTTACCTAGATTTCACATTAGGGGGCAGAAAAAAACTTAGATTTCAAGATAGGGCTTAAGTTTTCCATTAACATTTCAAATCAGGACCATCCGGTGAGAAATTGAATTTTTCGAAAAGAATATGGGTTTTCAAGCGACTTCTCTCATGGCATCCCATCTTATTCTTCCCTCTTAGCCTACATCTCCCAGCCTTGGTACCCATTCTCTCAGCCAAAGAAAACTACAAAGCTAACCCAGCTCCATCTCTTCCTCTCCCAGCCTACCTTTCTGCCGATGTCATCTAAGCTAAACAGACCCAGACACACCCATCTTACTCCTCCATCCAAACAACAATAGTACATAAAGAATTGTGGAAAGCTTTTATAACTTTTATTAATTGTGGAAAGACAAAAATACATCGTAAGGAAAGGTAATTTTTTCATTTCTCAAAAAACATTTATTGGGAGGAATTGATTGAAAGAATTGTGGAAAACATTTTCATAACTTTTTTTTAGCAAATTCAAATCTTCATGTAATTTTTCAAAAAAGAGCCAAAAGTTTTAAATCTTTTTTGAAAACTCCCCAATTATAAATTTGAATTTATCAGCACATTAATAGTTGATGTCACTATTGAAGACAAAATATTTTTAAATATTATAAAGAAAGAAACATAATATTCAAATGATGTTAAAGTATAAGTAAATGTTACATTGGCAAGTTTTACACGTGTAAAAAACAAACTACCATATTATTCAAAATCACCATTTTCATGAGATTTAAGATGCAAAACCAAACATCTTGTAAGAACCTGATTTCTAATTGCAGCGATTAACATTAAATAATTATGTTTAGTAGTTAACGATGAGTGACTAGATGCTAATCGATTGTTTCTTAGGTTTAGAATTGAGTTTGGGTTTGTTTCGGATTCAAGAAGTTTTACGGAGAGTTTGACTTTTTTCCGGCTTAAGATAGATTTTTGAGAATTTCAGGGGTATTTTGAAAGTTTCATAAAAACTGCATCTTGAGCCCAAAAGTTAGGTCCCGACCTGAACAACAACTTTCATGTTCAGCCCAAACTCATCCGAGGTCCAGAGAGTCCAGTTTGACCCCCGACGAACTTTTCAAGGTGTTTACCCACAATTCTGAAAATCGTAACTTTTGCCACCTATCTCTGAAAATCCTGATCTTAGGCTTGTTGGAAATTTCTTCTCATGACCCACAATTTTCCTTCTTTGACCAAGTCCAACAGAGGTCCCGACGGCCTTTGGTTTTGCGTAACGAGTTCTATTAATGTGGTACGTAAATTCACACCATAAGCACCCACCTACTTTTATAAAAATATCCCAACCACCACCACCAACCCCATTTACTCCTTTGTCTCCATCGTTCCAGCAGCTGGGAGAACTTCTCCTTCTCCTTCTCCTTCCCTTTCTCTTCGTTGCCATTTCATGGTGAAAATCATCGAGCGGTGGGCTCCATTTACAGGATCGGACCCTAACAATCAATTCTACGTCGTCTCCTACGCAACATAGTTCATTTTGTTGCAAATCCACCGATGGCAGTCCATTAAACCTCATTTCCCCTCTTGTTTGAACCCCTTAGAGGTAAGAGCCCCATCTTCTTTGGTTAATTTCTTGATCTAGTGGTCCAAATCCATCACCTATGTTGCATGCTTGGGTTGGTTCTAAGTTCAGAGAGGTTTTCGTTTTTAGGTGGCTTTTCAGAAGAGGTTTTAGGGTATATCTTGAAGAGGATTCGTAGTTCGTTTTGTGGAGTGATTTGGAGTTGAGTTTAGTCTAAGGCAAGTCTCTAAATTTATTATAATAGAATGTATGGCTATTTTTTATTCTCATATACCTACTTATGTCTTGAAGTTTTGAAATGGATAATGCTAATCATGTCCAATTGTAAATGATCGCTGTAATTAGTGCCTTAAAGTATGAGGGCTTCAATCAATTTTGTTAACTCCGCCCCATGTATGATATTAATGAACTATGGAATTAATGGTGGGCTTAGATCTTCAATTTATTTCAGTTTAATGGTGATTAGCCCTCCTTAATTCCTCAAATTTCCTTATGGACCCACCTGAAATGCCCTTGTAGGACCCCCTACCCCCTTGGAGCCTGACGAGCCAAGCAACTGGTGCTGTCCAGTTGCCAGTTGCCCCGTGACCAAGTAGCTAGTGCACCCACCAGTTGGCCAGCTGGGCGCCAGCGACTATGGCTACTATACGTGCAGCGGCCGGCAGTCTCCGCAGTAAAACCCATAGTACCCGTTTGTAAGTGCCTAAAAATTACGGACTTGGTTAATAGAGGATTAAACTCTTGGTTTGATGATCTGAAGAAGGTGAGGGAAAAGGATCGGGCCTCCGATGACCTGAAAGAAGAAGACAAAGGTCAGAGCCCCTGGCTATAGGCAGCCGAAGACACTCCGACGCTCAAGTCAGTGTGATAACTGAGAAAGAGATGGAGAAGGAGAAGTCTGGGAGGGAAATCGGTTGTGTACCTTCTGTTGTTTTTCTCCATGCATTATAAAGACGCGGGAGTCTTGTTGGAGTGGACCTTAGGAGGAGATGAAAGTCTCATCAGTATGTACTTTTCTCTCCTGAGTGGGGGTAGGTAAAAAGGGGACGTCCCATCGGACCATCTCCCTATACCTATGAACGTGACATTGAGATAAGGCGTGCCACTTATCTAGGTTCGGCGCCCACTCTATTTGTCAGTTCGCCGCCCCCGTTACGGCAGCGCATTTATGGCTGAGTGACAGGAGGCCGAGATTGGGTTAGAGTCCGAGACCAAGGTGGACACCCGTGAGTGTGGACACCGAGATGGGATCGACGCTCCCCTGATATGGTGCTACTGCTGAGCTTGGACAACGCCGAGACTAAGGATAGTCCGAAACCGGGGAGTGGCCCCACATAAATTCGTGATTACGAAACGGTCCCACACAATTTCCCCCTAGCTCTCGACCTCTTGGGCTCTTTCCGAGGTCGGGAGTTAAAATGGAATGGATGTGCTGGCCCTGTTTTATCGTATCTTGTCATCGTGCGATCCTCATCATGATGCCTTTTCGTTTGCCCTAGGCAATAAATGCGGCATCATAATGGCTTCACCAAGATGGGCACGCGGACGTCGTTCCGTATGCCCGAGGTGATAAGTATTGTACCAGAGGCGTGGCTGGGGATTGGTCGGCGCTGCCACGTGTAACCCTTTGTCTGGTCGTTGACTGGGATCGAATCGGTGCGTGGTGAGCCAGAGGCGCTGCTTCGCGTGCGTGGCAATCAAGAGGGGCGTCCCTCTATAAAATAAGGACGCTCCTCTCCCTTTCTCCTCTTACCCTAGCTTTTGTATGAAAGAGATCCTACTGAAGGAGATTTTCTGCCAAAAAAAGAAACTCAGTGAACCCGGAGCCCTCTCGCTTTTCACTCTTCGCTTCTTACTCTTTGCAGTCCGTCACACCTTCTCTGTGAGTTTTTCTTCTCCGTTTCCTTTTCCTTTTGTCCATGGGTTTTCCACCCCTTAGGTTTTTATAGGTCTTGTTCCTTTTCCTCTGCCTTCTGTTCGCTTTCCCTTTAGCCTTTAGAAAATGGGAATCTACAACCACTGGTTAGAGGGTCCCACAGCCCTGGAGGGATTCAGGGTGGCGTTTGAAATACCAGCTGACGTTCTGGTGAAGCCCGACGACCTCCAGGGTCTCTTTGATGGCTTCACCATGTTCAAGAAGTGGATGCCCTTTCCCCTGGTGTCGGTGTGCGAGGGTGGGGTTAGGTTCCCAATCCACCCGCTTCTCCGATCCTGCCTCAGCACATAGCGGATCTGCCCCTTCCAACTGATGCCTAATGGGTTCAAAATCATAATGGGCGTAGCGAAGTTGAACCAGATCCTAGATATCAACCTTGGGGTGCATGACATAGAGGATGTCTATGACATCTGCAAGTCTGTGGGGGGCGAGGATTCTTACTATCTTCGGGTGAAGGCTAAGCCCCGGCCTTTGATTAACGCCCTGGAGGACTCAAGCAAATATGCTGGGGACGTCCGCCTGCTGGTTTCGGGGAACTGGGAGTTCGGGGCGTCCGAGACCGAGGTGGCGCGGAGAATCCAGGTTCCGCGCAAACCAGGGACCCCCGAGTAAATACTCGCTTCCCCGGGCTACTTCTGTTTGTTTTACTGCTAATTAGTCAAGCTAATGTCCTCTGTTTTCTGCGCAGGTATTCAGCGAAGGAGGAGAGACGCCAGACTCGATTGTTGGAAGAGGAACGACGCCTGGTTCGCGAAGATCTACGACTACCACGGCCACAACGATCGGGCCGCCTTCTCGCTGCTCGGGTATAAGCCACGGTACCATTCTTACACCAGGAAGACTGCCGAGATCCCCCTTGAGCCGATAGGGGAGATCGTGCTCGCGTTTGTGGAGACTAGCGGCCCGACTTCGGAGCCCCAGGGACCGATCTTAGTTGCAGACAACTCCCCCGACCGAGACCAATCGGAAGAGGAGATGGACGGGCCGCGCCCTCCTTTGAAGAATTTGGGGGCCGTGATTTTCGGGGGCCGAGTTCTGCGCACCCCGAAGCGTGCCCCCGGTGGGCCTAGCGCTGCTCAAGGCCCTTCAGCTAGTGCCTCCTCTGGCTCTTCGGGCGCAGCAGGGACCTCCTCCTTCGCTAAATGTAAGAGCGCGAGAGGCCCCCCGCAGGAGAAGAGGGGGAGGTCGAAAGAGCCTTCCAAGGATGCCCAGCCGCCCAAAGACACCTGGCCGCTTAAGGAGTCTCGGCCGCGGGTAGTGGAGCCTGAGAAGGAGGCTCTGCCACCAAGGGAGACCCGGCCACGGCCCGCGGAGGCCGAGAAGGGGGGTGAGGGTCCCCCACCCGAGAAGAGGCCTCGTGTGGGGGGCGAGGAGGAAAGGACCCAGGAAGCGGATCCACAGGCCTGGCCTCATAAGCCGATGCCTTGGAGGCCCAATTTCGACATCAATCCCTGTGAGCCTATGACCGTGGAGGATCGAATGGGGAGCTCCTTCAGGACGGTCATGGCAGTTGCCCGAGGATGTGCCCTCCCTTTGGATATGGAGAGGCATAATAAGGCTGGGACCATCGGCCTGCTTTACTCAACGATGAAGGCGTCGCTCGAGGTGATTCCCGCTCCTCCCGCCTTTGAATTTTCATTCCTTGGTTGTCTGTTCTAATTTCCCTGCTTTTTTGTTTCCTCGCAGAACGCGCAAAGGCTCCAAATAATACTGGAGATGACCGAGGATACAACCATTAAGGTTGTCGAGATGGATAAGGAAAAGAAGAAAATGGGGGATGTCCTGGAGGCCAGCGCAGCGGAAATAAAGAAGGCAGAGGAGAAGATCGCCGAGTACGCAACGGAACAACAAGTGGCGAAGGCCGAGATTATTAAGTTGCGAGGCAAGAATAAACACTTAAAGGGCGCCGTCGATGACAAGGCGAGGAGGGCGAGCCAACTGGAGGCCGAGCTCGCCAAGAAGCAAACTGACTTGGCTGGGAAAGAGGCCGAGCTTGAGGCCTCCAGGAAGAAGCGGGCCGATGTCGAGTCCACCCTGCGAGCCCAAGTCGCCAAAGCTTACCAGGAAAGGGTGTACTGGGCATCGGAGGAGTATGTGGCTCAAATCAAGACCCTGAGCCCGGTCTTGTATGAGATGGGATGCAGGGAAGCACTTCGTGAGTATGGGGTCTCTGAGGATGACCCCATATTTGCGAATCTTCCCCACTTCCAATCTGTTATACCGAGCCCAGAGTCAGAGACCGACTCCAACGCTCCGGAAGCCCCTCCAGAAGTTCCAGGCCCTCCTCATTCGCCCCCGACTCCTGCCGAAGGTGATAAGGCCCAGGCTCCCTCCACGACTCCTCCGCCCGAGACTCCAGGCGCCCCTGCTGCATCCGTCCCTTCGGAGCCGAAGAATAAAGCTGCGACGTCCGAGAAGTAGAGCAATAGATGCTTGTATTTTTTCTTTTCTTTGATGTACTTCTTTCTTTCTTCCGAGTGTACAGAACCTTGTAATTATTCTTTCAGATCAATGAAAAACAACTTTCTTTCAACTCTTCAGCTGCCTTTTCATTTCTTTCTTCTTGCAATGGTGTGTGGATGTTCTGATGTTTAAATATGACCAAAACTTGCAAGTGGTTGAGGTCGGCGAAGAAACTGGGCTTTAACCTTTTAGTCTCGGGATATTGAATGAGGACGAGCCCCAGGTTGGTGAATCCGCAAGACTAGGTGATGATAAGGCTTACTGTCTTTCGACCAATCTTTCAAACTTAGGCCTAGCTCTGAGACTAGGCGAGATCAGTGAACGCCTGGCACTAAGGCTGGGCTTTAACAATATGCATCCGAAGGAAATGCCTTTAAAGGAACTTGTCTATAGTTTGGACCCAAAGGTAGGCCGAGCTCTAAGACTTCAGAGTGAATTTTTAGTGCTCTCGTCCCAAGGGGGATGCCTGCCATCCGAACTTGACGAGGCTGCTGCGATGCACAAAGCCCTGGCCCTGTGGCCGACTTCAAGGAGGCTGGCGCGAGGGCCAGAGCCTTGGGAGCTGGTCCTGTGGCCGAGCTCAAGGAGGCTGGCATGAGGGCCGGAGCCTTGGGAGCTGGTCTTGTGACCGAGCTCAAGGAGGCTGGCGCGAGGGCCGAAGCCTTGGGAGCTGGTCCAGTGACCGAGCTCAAGGAGGCTGGCGCGAAGGCCGGAGCCTTGGGAGCTGGTCCTGTGACCGAGGTCAAGGAGGTTAGTGCGAGGGCCGGAGCCTTAGGAGCTGGTCCTGTGACCGAGCTCAAGGAGCTGGCTGGAGGGCCGGAACCTTGGGAGCTGGTCCTGTGACCGAGCTCAAGGAGGCTGGCGCGAAGGTCGGAGCCTTGGGAACTGGTCCTGTGACCGAGCTCAAGGAGGCGGGCGCGAGGGCTAGAGCCTTGGGAGCTGGTTTAGTGACCAAGCTCAAAGAGGCTGGCGCGAGGGCCGGAGCCTTGGGAGCTAGTCCTGTGACCGAGCTCAAGGAGGCTGGCGAGAGGGACAGAGCCTTGGGAGCTGTTAGACCCCGACCCATACCTAGTCGATTAGTGTTCGATTCGTATGTGTTTAGTCCTAAGTGGGTTTAGATGTCGTCGGGTTAGAAGTAATTAGTTTTAGTACGTGGACATAGCTTTTGGAATTTTGAGAACGTTTAGTATTAGCCAGACACACTCAGGAAGGCCTGAGTGAACGTGAAAGCTTGGGAGGATCGTATCGGTTTCCGTGTGACTGTGATCTTGATTTCATTTGAAACATTTTTCAATGTGTTACAACTTTCGTCTTAGACCCATTCATGTTTGAAGCCCAAAAACCCATGCTTTGGCTCAAAGAGGGTAAAATTGTCTTTTATGCACAAATCTGGACACAATCTTCGAGATCTCAAAACCATGTCAAAAATATACTTTTTGGAAACTAGATATTTCGAGGATCGTTTTATCCTTCTTCGTCGAAGTCATTCGAGGTCCACAAGATCATGTTTTTGTCGTTTCAAGGTTCAAGCTAATTGGGGCCCATTAGCATCACTTAAGCCCCATCTCCCTCTCTTTTCATTCACTTTACCAAATCTCTGCAACTTTCTTAACCTAGGGTTGAAAAATCCCTTTCTCCTTTCCATCTTCCTCACCTTGCATGATCTAGCTAGAGATATCCAAATAGGATTCTGAGACAATCATCTTCTTCCTCTCCTTGCAAGCTTTCTATTGGTACAAATTTCTTGGAGTTTCTTGTGGGACAAGCTCTTCATTTTCATCCTCCTCTCTTGTTTGACCTTCTCTAGGTAAGAGCTTCAATCCATGCTTTTCATAAAGTCTTTTAGTTCCTTAAAGGTCTTGTTTTCCATGTTACAAACCCTTTTGGTAAAATGGGTTTCTTGTTTTCAAGATTGAGTGAGTTTTGTGTGGTTTTCTTGGGGTTTTTGTAGTTCTTTGGATTGGCTTGAGTGAAGTGCTTGGAGAGGAGTGTTTAGCATTTGGGCAAGGCAAGTAATCTCTATAGGACTATTGTGCATGTGTTTTGTAAGCTATATTGTTGTTTTAGAAAGTTTGCATATGAATATGTTTACAAGCTTCATGATCATGTTTTCTTCGGATTGAATGTTTAAGATTGGGAAAAATATGTGTTTTGTCCCTTGGAGAGCATGTACGCTCAGGGAGTGCAAGTGGAATGAAAAACAAGAAGAAGGGAAGAAGAAAATGCAAAAAATCTGAACTGGACTGCATTTCCCGTACAGTTCGGTCAGCCGTCGGTCGGCGAGCGGCTAGCCGCCACACCCCATCTCGGCTAACCGCTGGCCAACCGCGCATTTCGGTTCCTTTTCCCGATAGCTATATTTCAGACTGGGTTTCAACGGTCAGCCCTACGGTCAGCTTACGACTAACCGCCAAGTCTCAGTTCGGCTAACCGTAAGCTAACCGCAGTCATTTCGGTTTCTTTTCCAGAGGGCTGTGTTGGACCTGGATTTCCAGCGGTAAGCCTATCGGTCAGCTGGCGGCTAGCCGCCAGACCCTAGTTCGGCTAGCCGACACCTGACCGCGAGGTGACCGAAATTGACAAGTTTCCTGTTTTGGAGAGTCTTTGCAAGAATGAAAACTAGAACATGTTAAGTGGCCTTTAGCCTGATATTATGCACTCGAAACCCGAGATGTTCTTGAACTTCTGGGGCACCAATTTCGTTTTAATTCCAACATCTGGGCTTCGGCTGCACAACGATCAACCAAAGGTCCTTGCATGGGCTTGATAGGCTTTGTATTCGTACTTTGGTTTTGATATAATGAATATCATCGTGTAATCGTTTTGAAGTTAAGTACAAGTTCGTTTTGAAGATGTGTTTCAAGAAAAAGGGGATCACTTCCTAAGCGTGTTATGCATATTAATTATGCCCTTGCTAGTCGTGTTCATCGTGTTTTGGTAAGTGATTTCCCCCTTTTTATCTCGACATGTTTTGATAGTGTTTCGCGTGTTTTGCGCATTCATGAATTAAGTAACACCACTGAGCTTGGACTGCCCTTTCAGTTTGATCCACTGTCTGGGGGTCCTTAAACATGTGAACTGTCTGCAGACTGGTCGTGTATTTATTACACATCGTCGTGTCCGGTTCCGTGGCCGGAATTCCCGTCTTTGTGGGAAATCGTGTCGTGATTATATTATGTATATCGTGCTTGTCGTGCATGCTTGCTCTTTTCATTATATAAATGATAGAGAAAGGATGGGCTATTTGTGGATTGTAACTATTCATGATATTATAAGTACTCATGCTAGTTTGTTTTAGTATCTCAGCTCAGTTAAAACATTTCTGCAAATGTATCGCAGTCAGTATAGTATTTCAAATCAAGGATTTGCTTATATGTTTTTCTTTAACGTTATTGGTTCGTGTTTGTTCCTAAATTGATTACCTGCCAAACCGTTGTGTTTGACCCTTGTTTGTTGGTGCGCAGGTGCAGGAGACGTTACCTTTGAGGAGGAGCGCCAGGAGGAGGCTTGTGAGCCAACCCCTGTGAGAGAGTGGCAGCCCGACGATGTCATCTAGACGTCGGGCGGGTTCTTGAGTCTCGTCATCATTTTGTTGGGGTTTCCTTTAACTATTTTAGAGAAGTGTATTGGCCTCTGTTGGGCTCTTATGGATTGTAACAAAAACTTAACTTACTTTCGTGTCAGCCCTATAATTTGAACTATGTTGGGAATGCCATGTTAGTTTCTTCCTTTGATACTATGTCTTGTTACTATTTGTCATGACACTTAAATATTTTATTGGTGCTCATCTTGTTGTGTTTTGCTACACGCTTCCGCATACTTGATCGTGTGAGTCAGATTCCGCGTGTCTTTGGGAATCCTCACCGTGGGAACCTGTGGGAAAGAATATCTCCAAATCTCCGATGTACACAACGCACGTCGCGGGCCCGGGATGCGTTCCGGGGTCGCTACAGGACTGGACTGGTATCAGAGCGGGACATGTTTCATGCACTTAAAAGATTTAGAAAGGTCTTAGGAACGTGGCGAGGATTCGTGAGTTTGATAGATTCGTTCGTATAGAATCTTAGAAACCCTTGTACTATGTTATTGTGTTCTAAGTCTTTGTTTTACAGCAATATGCCTCCAAGAAAAGCTCTAAATCATCATGCTTCAGGCAGTAATCAGAATGAGTCAGACGCATCTGATACACCAACAGCCACACAATTTCAGGAACTTATGCAAGCAATGATAGCACAGCAAAGACAGGCTAATGAGAGCCAAGCCAGATTTCAAGAACAGTTGGCTAAGAAGGATGATGAAATGACACAAGTTCAAAGGCAGTTGTTGGAAGTACTTCAGAACAGGAATGTAGCACCACCCGTGGGTCCGCAGATTGTTATTCAAAATAGGGATCCTGACCCTAATGCACTGTTTGAGAAGTTTAGGAAGAGAGCACCAAAGGAATTTTCGGGCAATGAGGACCCGTTAGTGGCAGATGACTGGCTAGTCAATACGGAGAAGATCTTCGATGTCTTCATGTGCACGGGAATACAGAAGGTCAACCTCACAGCTTCTTTATTTTATGGGCTTGCAGACCGGTGGTGGCAAACAGTCAAGGACCCATATGATGTGATGGTTGACGAAGAGGCATGGGTAGCATTCAAGACACAGTTTCAAGATAAATACATTCCCTCTCACGTCAAGAGGCAGAAGGCCATCGAATTTCAATAGCTCAAGCAAGGTAACATGACGGTGCTAGACTATGTCACCAAGTTTGAAAGATTGGCTAGATATGCTACTGAGTTGATTGCCACTGAAAGGAAGAAGATAACTAAGTTTTTGGAAGGGTTGAACCCGATCATCATGAGAGATGTCATAGGAGTAGTTCCTCCAGCAACATATGATGAGGCAGTCAAGCGGGCATACACATTTGAAGATATTAACAACATGATTGTTCAGGACAGGAAGCAACACTATCAGCAGCAGAATCAGAGGCAACAACAGAGCAAGAAACCAAGACAAGAACAAGGTCAAGTGAGGCAAGGATGTGGACATTGTGGCAAGAATCACGAAACACACGAATGTCGTAAGGCCATGGGTGCCTGTTTCAAGTGTGGGGCCATGAACCATGCAATCAAGGATTGCCCAATACTTCAGAATCAAGGGAACAAAAACCAGCAGCAGAGACAAGTGGCTCCTCAGAACCAAGCACCAGTGCAGAATCAGATTAGACCACCTCAGCAGCAGCAGCAAGCTAGGCAACCAGCACAGAACCAGAATGCTCGTGCTCCACAACAGAATAGGCATGGCCAAGGGAGGCAGAACCAAGTACCAAACAGACTACAGATGCATGGACGTCTGTATTATCTCAACCGTGCAGATGCTGAAGCTGCAGGAGACGTGGTAGAAGGTAAACTTCTTGTTTGTGGGGGTAGAAGCCCAGATTTTATTTGATCCTGGATCCACACATTCCTTTGCATCTCCTAGTTTTGCTAAGATGATTGATGCACCATGTAGTGAGTTGGATTATATTTTAGTAGTGACCACTCCAGTAGGGAAACAAGTTTTGTGTAGGACCCATTACCCTAGTTGTACAGTTTTGTTAGGAGATGTTAATCTACCGGCCAACCTCATAGTTTTGGACATGCATGATTTTGATGTCATATTAGGCATGGACTGGTTAGAAGCATATCATGCCACCATGGATTGTTTTAGTAAGACCATCACATTCAGATTACAAGGACCACAGGCAGAATTGATATTTCAGGGGAACAGGAGAAAATCTCAGGCAGGGTTTATTTCAGTTTTGAAGGCAAGCATATTAGTTCAGAGTGGGTGCCAGGCATTTATTGCGTTTATCACGGAGGATAAACAGTCCCAAGGGGTGGAGGATATCCCCATTGTGTGTGAATTTCAGGATGTTTTTCCAGAAGAAATCTCGGGTTTACCACCAATTAGAGAAGTTGAGTTCACAATTGAGCTCCTTCTAGGGACAGCTCCGATCTCGATTGCACCATATAGGATGGCCCAAGTAGAAATGGGTGAGCTAAAGCTCCAATTGCAGGATTTGTTGAGCAAAGGCTTTATTAGGCCAGGTGTTTCACCGTGGGGAGCACCGGTGTTGTTTGTGAAAAAGAAGGATGGGAGTTTGAGAATGTGCTTTGACTACAGGAAGTTGAACCACGTGACCATGAAGAACAAATATCCATTGCCAAGGATAGACGAATTGTTTGACAAATTGCAAGGAGCAGCCTATTTTTTCAAGATAGACTTGAGGTCAGGGTAACATTAGTTGAGAGTTAGAGACTCAGATGTTCAGAAGACAGCCTTTAGAACAAGATATGGGGACAATGAGTTCTTAGTGATGCCCTTTAATTTGACAAATGCACCCGCAGTCTTTATAGCTCTGATGAACAAGGTCTTTGCACCTTATTTGGATCACTCCACAGTAGTGTTTATTGATGATGTCCTTGTATATTCTAAGAGTAAGAGGGAGCATGAAGAACATTTGAGGACAGCGTTACACCTTTTGAGGGACAACCAGTTATATGCAAAACTCAGTAGGTGTGAATTCTGGTTAGAGCAAGTTGCTTTTCTAGGCCATATCATCTCCAGAGAAGGTTTAGCAGTTGATCCAGCCAAGATAGAGGCAGTTGTTAGTTGGGCAAGGCCAAGCAGTGTGACAAAAATTAGAAGCTTTTTGGGGTTAGCAGGTTACTACAGAAGATTTGTCCAAGGTTTTTCATCTATTGCAGCCCCGTTGACAAAATTGACTAGGAAGAACGTCCCATTTGTTTGGACCGATCAGTGTGAAACCAGTTTTCAAGAGTTGAAAGGAAGGTTAACCACCGCCCCAATCCTTACATTACCTTCGGGCAACGGCGGGTTTATTGTTTACACAGATGCTTCGAATGTGGGACTGGGTTGTGTATTGATGCAAGACGGCAAGGTGATTGCTTATGGCTCGAGACAGCTGAAGGACCATGAGAAGAATTATGCGACTCACGACTTGGAGTTGGCAGCAGTTGTTTTCACATTGAAGATGTGGAGACACTACCTCTACGGAGAGAAATTTGAGGTCCATTCAGATCACCGAAGTTTACAGTATTTGTTCTTCGCAGAAAGATTTGAATATGAGACAGAGAAGGTGGATGGAGTATATCAAGGATTATGACTTTCCAATCAAGTACCATCCAGGCAAAGTGAATGTGGTAGCAGATGCTTTGAGTAGGAAATCAGTGGTTATGGCCAGTTTGAGAGGAATGGGTGTCTTACAGCAGTTTGAAGAGTTGGGTGTAGAAGTGCAAACCCTGAGATTGGGTGCGATGTTAGCAAATATGACAGTATCAGAACCTACCTTCATCCAGAAGATTAAGGAAAATCAGTTGCAAGACCCAGACTTGGCAAAGATAGTAGAAGTTATTGCAGAACGTCCCAATTTCAAGATGGTGAATGGGATATTGTATTTTCGTGACCAGTTGTGTGTGCCAAATGTGGATGATTTGAAGAGTGAAATTATGAACGAAGCTCACAACACAAGATATTCTATGCATCCAGGTAGCACGAAGATGTACCACAATTTGAAGAATAGATTTTGGTGGAACAACATGAAGAGGGAGATAACAGCTTTTGTGTCTCGTTGTCTAACTTGTCAGTTGATTAAGGTAGAGCATCAGAAACCTCCAGGTTTGTTGCAGCCTTTGGAGATTCCAGAATGGAAATGGGAGCACATTACAATGGATTTCGTTTCCGGTTTGCCGAATACCAAGAAGGGAAATAATGCAATTTGGATCATTGTGGATCGTCTGACAAAGTCTGCTCATTTCATTCCGATGAAGACAGGGAATATGATGCATATGGCACCGCTTGCGTAGTTATTTGTTGATGAGATTGTTAGTAAGCATGGCCAGCCCGTCTCCATTACTTCAGACATAGACAGTAGGTTTGTTTCAAAGTTTTGGAAGACTCTTCATGAGTCGATGGGTACCAAACTCCAGTTCAGTACAACTTATCATCCTCAGACCGATGGTCAGTCAAAAAGGAGGATACAGACTCTCGAAGACATGTTGCGTGCTTGTGTATTGGATTTCAAGATGCAGTGGGATGAGTGCCTACCTCTTTGTGAATTTGCTTATAACAATAGTTACCACTCGAGCATCGGTATGGCACCTTTCGAAGCACTTTATGGTAGAAGATGCAGAACTCTGGTTTGCTGGGAAGAAGTCGGTGAACGTAGTTTTCATGGACCGACGATAGTTGGAGAGACAAGTGACAAGGTCAAGTTGATTCAGGAAAGGTTGAAGATAGCCCGAAGTAGGCAGAAGAGTTATGCAAATACTCGCCGAAGAGAATTACAGTTTCAAGTAGGTGACAAGGTGTTTTTGAAAGTCTCACCAGCTAGAGGGACTTTGAGATTCGGACAGAAGGGCAAATTGTCTAGAAGGTTTATTGGTCCGTATGAGATTTTGAGCAAGATTGGAGATGTCGCTTATAGGCTTGCGTTACCGCCGGAACTCTCCGGGGTATACAATGTATTTCATGTTTCTATGCTCAAGAAATATGTCTCTAGTCCTGCACACATTCTGAAGCATGAGCCATTGGAGATTCGGGAAGATGCCTCTTATGTGGAAAGACCGATCAAGATCATTGACACCAAGGAGCAGGAGTTGAGAAACCGGACCATTCATTGGGTCAAGGTACTTTGGAAAAATCACGAGCCAGAGGAAGCCACCTGGGAATTGAGAGAACAAGTGCAGAGGAAGTATCCACAGCTTTTACCAAAGGTAATTGTTTGATTTATTTGGTGGACCAAATATCCTAAGGGGTGGAGGATGTTAGACCCCGACCCAGACCTAGTCGATTAGTGTGCGATTAGTATGTGTTAAGTCCTAAGTGGGTTTAGATGTCGTTGGGTTAGAAGTAATTAGTTTTAGTCGTGGACATAGCTTTTGGAATTTTGAGAACGTTTAGTATTAGCCAGACACACTCAGGAAGGCCTGAGTGCACGTGAAAGCTTGGGAGGATCGTATCGGTTTCCGTGTGACTGTGATCTTGATTTCATTTGAATGATTTTTCAATGTGTTACAACTTTCGTCTTAGACCCATTCATGTTTGAAGCCCAAAAACCCATGCTTTGGCTCAAAGAGGGTAAAATTGTCTTTTATGCACAAATCTGGACACAATCTTCGAGATCTCAAAACCATGTCAAAAATATACTTTTTGGAAACTAGATATTTCGAGGATCGTTTTATCCTTCTTCGTCGAAGTCATTCGAGGTCCACAAGATCATGTTTTTGTCGTTTCAAGGTTCAAGCTAATTGGGGCCCATTAGCATCACTTAAGCCCCATCTCCCTCTCTTTTCATTCACTTTACCAAATCTCTGCAACTTTCTTAACCTAGGGTTGAAAAATCCCTTTCTCCTTTCCATCTTCCTCACCTTGCATGATCTAGCTAGAGATATCCAAATAGGATTCTGAGACAATCATCTTCTTCCTCTCCTTGCAAGCTTTCTATTGGTACAAATTTCTTGGAGTTTCTTGTGGGACAAGCTCTTCATTTTCATCCTCCTCTCTTGTTTGACCTTCTCTAGGTAAGAGCTTCAATCCATGCTTTTCATAAAGTCTTTTAGTTCCTTAAAGGTCTTGTTTTCCATGTTACAAACCCTTTTGGTAAAATGGGTTTCTTGTTTTCAAGATTGAGTGAGTTTTGTGTGGTTTTCTTGGGGTTTTTATAGTTCTTTGGATTGGCTTGAGTGAAGTGCTTGGAGAGGAGTGTTTAGCATTTGGGCAAGGCAAGTAATCTCTATAGGACTATTGTGCATGTGTTTTGTAAGCTTCATTGTTGTTTTAGAAAGTTTGCATATGAATATGTTTACAAGCTTCATGATCATGTTTTCTTCGAATTGAATGTTTAAGATTGGGAAAAATATGTGTTTTGTCCCTTGGAGAGCATGTAGGCTCAGGGAGTGCAAGTGGAATGAGAAACAAGAAGAAGGGAAGAAGAAAATGCAAAAAATCTGAACTGGACTGCATTTCCCGTGCAGTTCGGTCAGCCGTCGGTCGGCTGGCGGCTAACCGAAATCCCCATTTTTGTTAACCGCGAGCTGACCGAGCTTGGCGGTTCCCTTTCCAGAATCTGACATTTCGACAGGGAGTTACGGTCAGCGAGCGGCTAACCGCCACACCCCATCCCGGCTAACCGCTGGCCATCCGCGCATTTCGGTTCCTTTTCCCGAGAGCTATATTTCAGACTGGGTTTCAACGGTCAGTCCTACGGTCAGCTTACGACTAACCGCCAAGTCTCAGTTCGGCTAACCGTAAGCTAACCGCAGTCATTTCGGTTTCTTTTCCAGAGGGCTGTGTTGGACCTGGATTTCCAGCGGTAAGCCTATCGGTCAGCTGGCGGCTAGCCGCCAGACCCTAGTTCGGCTAGCCGACACCTGACCGCGAGGTGACCGAAATTGACAAGTTTCCTGTTTTGGAGAGTCTTTGCAAGAATGAAAACTAGAACATGTTAAGTGGCCTTTAGCCTGATATTATGCACTCGAAACCCGAGATGTTCTTGAACTTCTGGGGCACCAATTTCGTTTTAATTCCAACATCTGGGCTTCGGCTGCACAACGATCAACCAAAGGTCCTTGCATGGGCTTGATAGGCTTTGTATTCGTACTTTGGTTTTGATATAATGAATATCATCGTGTAATCGTTTTGAAGTTAAGTACAAGTTCGTTTTGAAGATGTGTTTCAAGAAAAAGGGGATCACTTCCTAAGCGTGTTATGCATATTAATTATGCCCTTGCTAGTCGTGTTCATCGTGTTTTGGTAAGTGATTTCCCCCTTTTTATCTCGACATGTTTTGATAGTGTTTCGCGTGTTTTGCGCATTCATGAATTAAGTAACACCACTGAGCTTGGACTGCCCTTTCAGTTTGATCCACTGTCTGGGGGTCCTTAAACATGTGAACTGTCTGCAGACTGGTCGTGTATTTATTACACATCGTCGTGTCCGGTTCCGTGGCCGGAATTCCCGTCTTTGTGGGAAATCGTGTCGTGATTATATTATGTATATCGTGCTTGTCGTGCATGCTTGCTCTTTTCATTATATAAATGATAGAGAAAGGATGGGCTATTTGTGGATTGTAACTATTCATGATATTATAAGTACTCATGCTAGTTTGTTTTAGTATCTCAGCTCAGTTAAAACATTTCTGCAAATGTATCGCAGTCAGTATAGTATTTCAAATCAAGGATTTGCTTATATGTTTTTCTTTAACGTTATTGGTTCGTGTTTGTTCCTAAATTGATTACCTGCCAAACCGTTGTGTTTGACCCTTGTTTGTTGGTGCGCAGGTGCAGGAGACGTTACCTTTGAGGAGGAGCGCCAGGAGGAGGCTTGTGAGCCAACCCCTGTGAGAGAGTGGCAGCCCGACGATGTCATCTAGACGTCGGGCGGGTTCTTGAGTCTCGTCATCATTTTGTTGGGGTTTCCTTTAACTATTTTAGAGAAGTGTATTGGCCTCTGTTGGGCTCTTATGGATTGTAACAAAAACTTAACTTACTTTCGTGTCAGCCCTATAATTTGAACTATGTTGGGAATGCCATGTTAGTTTCTTCCTTTGATACTATGTCTTGTTACTATTTGTCATGACACTTAAATATTTTATTGGTGCTCATCTTGTTGTGTTTTGCTACACGCTTCCGCATACTTGATCGTGTGAGTCAGATTTCGCGTGTCTTTGGGAATCCTCACCGCGGGAACCTGTGGGAAAGAATATCTCCAAATCTCCGATGTACACAACGCACGTCGCGGGCCCGGGATCCGTTCCGGGGTCGCGACAGGAGCTGGTCCTGTGACTGTGCTCAAGGAGCTGGCGCGAGGGCCGGAGCCTTGGGAGCTGGTCCTGTGACCGAGTTCAAGGAGCTGGAGCGAGGACCGGAGCCTTAGGAGCTGGTCCTGTGACCGAACTCAAAGAGGCTGGCGCGAGGGTCGGAGCCTTGGGAGCTGGTCCTGTGACCGAGCTCAAGGAGGCTAGCGCGAGGGTCGGAGCCTTGGGAGTTGGTCCTGTGACCGAGCTCAAGGAGGCTGGCGAGAGGGCTGGCCTTTGATTCATAATATGAGAGAGACAAGGCACACATTGTCCACAAGCTTCCTCTTTTATTGACTTTATCATTCTGAATACAACTAGAAGTAGTATTTTTTGAGGTGTGTGGCATTCCACGGCCGCGGCAACTCTTTGCCATCCATGCTCTCAAGTCTATAAGCCGACCTTCCTGATACCGAGACCACCTTGAAGGGCCCAAGCCAGTTTGGCGCGAGCTTGCCTTCGTTAGGATCTTTGTCTGCTGGAAGCGCCCTTTTTTAGAGTAGTTCTCCGATTGAGAACTTCCTTTCTTTGACGTTCTGATTGTAGCGTCTGGATAGCTGCTGCTGGTAAGAGGCCATGCGTACGGCTGCTGCTTCTCTTCGCTCCTCGGCCAGGTCGAGCTCTTTGGCGAGGTTCGCTTCATTCTGCCCCTGGTCGAAGAGATCCGACCTTAAGGTCGTGAGACCGACCTCGAGAGGGATTACAACTTCCATTCCGTAGGCCAAGGAGAAGGGAGTTGCCGAAGTGGATCGTCTCGGGGTGGTTCTATATGCCCAAAGGACACTTGGTAATTCTTCCACTCATCTTCCCTTAGCCTTATCGAGTCTCTTTTTGAGTCCGTCCAGCACCACCTTGTTCGAGATTTCTGCTTGCCCGTTGCTCTGTGGGTAGGCCGGGGTTGCGTAGAGGTTCCTGACACCGAGCTCCTGGCAGAAGCTCTTGAAGAAGTTAGAGTCGAATTGGGTTCCGTTGTCCGAGACCAGAGCTCGGGGGATCCCAAACCTTGTGACGATGTTCTTCCACACAAAATTCTTTGTGTCGTGCTTGGTGATGGAAGATAGGGCCTCTGCCTCTATCCATTTGGTGAAGTACTCAGTGCCCACTATCAGCCACCTCTTGTTTATTGGAGTTTGGTAGAGAGGTCCTACGATGTCTAGCCCCCCCTGAGCGAAAGGCCACGGGCTGGAAAGAGGACTTAAGTCTTGCGCTGGCTGGTGCAGGGAGTGGGTGAACTTCTGACATTTTTCACACTTCCTAGCGTAGAGCTGGGCGTCCTTTTGCATATAGGGCCACCAATAGCCCTGACTGATGGCTCTGTACGCCAGTGATCTCCCTCCGATATGGCTTCCACAAATTCCCTCGTGAATTTAAAAAAGAAAGTCTTTTATCTTGCTTGGATGAACGCATTGGAGATATGGTCATGTGTAGGACTTTCTGTAGAGCTTCTCATCTGGGGACATAAAAAAATGGGCCGCTTTCAGTCTAACCCTGTGGGCTTCATTCTTGTCTTCTGGGAGCTTATCTTCTTTGAGGAATGCTACGATTGGGTCCATCCAACTTGGGCCGAGATCAACGCAGAGGACTTGCCGAGCTGGGAGGAGCTCTATGCTAGGTTTTTTCAATGTCCCTACATCAACTGTCCTTTTCTTTCCTGCTTCTACGGCTGAGGCCAAGTTAGCTAGGGCGTCTGCGTGGCAGTTGGACTCTCTGTCGATTTGCCTGACTTCAGCTTTCTCGAACTGGGAAAGGAGCTGCTTTGTGTGGGCTAGGTAGGCCGACATCCTCTCGTCTCGGGCTTGATAGTCTCTGCTTAACTGGTTTGTCACCAACTAGGAATCGCTGAAGACTACTAGCCGATGTGCCCCCAATATTCTTACGCTACCGAGACCTGCAATCAATGCTTCGTACTCTGCTTCATTGTTTGATGCTTTGAAGTCAAGGGTTAGTGCTTGCTCAATGACTAGGCCCTCTGGTGACTGGAGAACTATGCCAGCGCCAGCCCTCCTGGATGTTGAAGATCCGTCGACGAAGACCTTCCAGGCCGACGCAAGGAATTTTTTCCAAGATCGGTCTTCTTCGGTCTCGATCTTAGCTCTATTATTGCCCTTGAAGTCCCCCAGTTCGGTATCGAGCGAGGTCGGTGCCGAACTAGGTGAGGTGAACTCGACGATGAAGTCTGCCAGGATCTGTGCTTTGATCACCGTCCTGGGTTGATACTGGATATCAAATTGCCCCAGTTCGACGGCCCACTTAGAGATTCTGCCGGAAAAGTCCGCCTTCCGGAAGAGGGACTTGAGCGGGTACTCTGTGACAACCATCACAGTGTATGTTTGGAAATAGTGAAAGAGCTTGCAAGAGGCACTGATGAGTGCCAGTGCCAGCTTCTCGAGTGGCAGGTACCTGGTTTCGATGTCGACCAGGATCTTGCTTGTGTAATAAACGGGCAGCTGCTGCTTGTCGTTCTCTCGAACTAACACCAAGCTCACTGCATGGTCCGAGACTGCGAGGTAGAGATAGAAAAGATCACCTTGTGAAGGAGTGGACAACAGTGGTGGCGAGGAAAGGCATTCCTTGAGCTTCTCCAGTGCATGATCACATTCAGGGGTCCACTGGAATTTAGAGCTCTCCTTTAAGAGCTGGAAGAAGGGGCGACATTTGTCCGAAGCTCGGTTGATGAAGCGGTTGAGCGCAGCGGCCATCCCTGTGAGTCTTTGGACTTGCTTGGCCGAGGTCGGGCTCTGAATCGCCTAGATAGCTGCAATCTGTTCTGGATTGGCCTCAATCCCTATCCTGGTCACCAGGCTTCCCAGGAACTTGCCGGAGCCGACGCCAAACACACACATGGAAGCATTTAGTTTGAGCTGGAATTTTCTGAGGGTGGCGAATGTCTGGCGTAAATCCGCCAAATGATCCTGCGACACCTTGGACTTGACCACCATGTCATCGATGTAGACCTCCACTTTTTTCCCGAGCTGGCCCTGAAACATCTTCGTGACCAGCCTCTAGTATGTCACCCCGGCGTTCTTCAACCTAAAGGGCATCACCTTGTAACAGTAGATGCCTCGATGTGTAATGAATGCAGTTTTTTCCTCATCGGGCCCGTGCATTGGGATCTGGTGGTAACCTTGGTAGGCGTCGAGGAAGCTCATCTTGTCATGTCCCGAGGTGGCGTCGATCATCTGATCGATCTTTGGGAGGGGGAAACTGTCCTTGGGACAGGCTTTGTTGAGATCGGTGAAGTCCACACAAACCCTCAAATTGCCATTCTTCTTCTTAACTACCACTGTGTTGGCCAGCCACTTCGGATAGTGCACTTCGCGGATTGCCCCAGCCTCGAGGAGCTTGTCGACTTCTTCAAGCATTGTCTCTGTTTGCGGGACCCCTGTTCCGCAGGCCTTCTGCACTATGGGTTTGTGTCCGGGGTCCACGTTTAGCTCGTGGCACATGACTTCGGGGTCGACCCCGGGCATCTCATATGGGGTCCAGGCGAAGACGTCTTTATTTTGCAGTAGGAAGTCGAGCAGCTCGGACCTTTCGTCGTCGGAGAGCTGGCTCCCCAGCAGGAAATAACGCCCGGGGTCATTGGAATCGATCTTGACCTCGGTGAGTTCCTCTATGCTCTTCTGCTCCGCTGACCGACCGACGTCCTTCAGCTCGGCTTCGAACTTGGTCATATGCACTAGCTGCGGCTCTGATTCGCCAGATACAGTGGCCGTGAGGCATTGCCGGGCCATCTGCTGATCTCCCCGCACGGTTACTATCTCGAACACCCCTTTGGCCCCTTCTAGAGGAAACTTGAGCTTCTGGTGAAGGGTGGAGGGTACTGCCTCCATGGCATGCAGCCAACTCCGGCCCATTATCACATTGTAAGGCGACGGCGCGTCTACTACCATAAAGTCGGCCATCTTCGTGGCGCCCCCTACTCCGACTTCAAGCGAGATCCTCCTTTTGGGGTACACTGGCTTGGCGCTGAAGCCTATCAGGGGGACGCAGGCTTCCCGCAGATCAGACTCGGTCAGGCCGAGCTCTTTAAAGCAGCTGTAGTAGAGTATCTCGGACGAGCTCCCTGGATCTATGAGAACGCGCTTCACGGTGTAATTGTTCAGCCGTAAGGTGAGGGTGAGTGCGTCGTGGTGGGGGAGATGGACCCCTTCTAGGTCCTCGTCCGAGAACCAGATCTTAGGCTTGCCCCTCTTAGCTCTTTTTGATGCAGGCTCCAGTTCGGCTGACATCACCTGTTTGCCATGGGCAGCCCTCCTGGCCTCTGATCGAGCTTGGTGACTTCCCTTATTGGGAGTGGGGGCCAAGTGAATAACATTGATGACTCCCACTGGCCCGTCGCTGTCCTGATCATCATTGGGTGGAGGCGGTTGAGCGCGCTGCTGAGCCCGGTTGATACAGTCTCCTTCTTTGATATACTCCCGAAGGTGTCCGTCTCTGACAAGCTTCTCGAGGTGGGACTTCAGAGCCATGCAGTCCTCGGTCATGTGCCCGCGTTGCTTATGGTAAGAACAGTTCTTGCTCTGATCTCGGGTAGATGGGTCGCCCTTCATCGGTTGTGGCCACTGGAAGTAGGGTTCTGCCTTGATTTTGTTCAGGACTCTGTAGATGGGCTCTTTGAAGACGACATTGATGGCCCTGTAAGGATTTCCTGCCGACCCGACATGTTTGAACTTTGGTTTCTTGCTGTTACCCGAGACCGAGGTGGAGAAGGTTGTTGAACTGGCGGTGGCCCTCCTTTTATATGGCCTCTGCTTGGGGAACATCCCCTCTCCTTTGGAGGTTTGGCCCTTCTGCGAGAGGCCGAACCGCTCCTTTCCATGAGCTTCGTCCTCCTCCTGCTCGATGTACTGATTCACCCTTGCCATCAGCGCCTTCATTGTGGTCACGGGGTTTCGGACCAGGTCTCTACAAAGCTCATTGCCTGGGAGCAACGCCTGTCGGAAACACATGATGGCGATGTCCTTGGTGTCCGTGATCTGGCTGTAGATCGTCCAGAATCTTCTGGCGAACGCAGTGATGCTCTCACTGTCCTTCATCCGGATTGCCATGAGGTTGCCACCCGTCTTCGGGATGACTCGGTGCGCCTGGAACTTCCCGATAAAGGAGTTTCGAAGCTGCCGCTAGCTCGTGACCGTCCCAGAAGGGATTGCGTAGAACCATCGAAGCGGGAGGTCGCCTATGCTTGAGGAGAAAACCCTGCAATTTAGATGGCCGACATCCCCCCATACCGACATCCGCTGAGTGAAATACCGTAGGTGTGCTTCTGGGTCCGAGGTCCCGTCATAAAGGACGAACCTCGGAACGCTGAATCTCTTTGGGAGAGTGAAATCTTTTATTTCCTATGAGAAGGGGGACATGCCCTGGTTGTCCTCTTCGCGGTCCTCCACTTGGTCCTGGGTGAAACCGATCTCGGCCAGCCGGGTTTGGACCTCTTGTTTGACATAGTGGTCCAGTAGTTCTTTCAGGCCCGCGGTGTTCTCTGGCCTCGGGGATTTTGGCTCGCGACGCGATCCCCCAAAGTTGCTACGCAGGTGGCTGTTGCTCGAGCCTTCCTCTTCGCAGCGGCTTCGTCTTCTGTCGCTGAGGACCTGCCTCAGATCTCAGCTGCCCTAACGGGTCTGCTGTCGTCCGGGACGCGGAACACGAGGCCCTCTCTCATTTGTCTTGAGCCGCTCCTGGAGATGACGAATCAACTCCTCCTTCTCTCGGAGGATCCGATTCTGGGCGTCGAGCTCCTCAAGCAGGGGATCGTCTTTTCCTCCACGGGCTTGGTGAAAGGACCGATCGTCGTTGTGAATGCGACGATGACAGTGATGGGATTTGCCCAGATAGGAGTTTTGCCTCGCCGTCGAGGATCCAACGGGGAGGCATTCTGCTGCGAGCCCCTGGGTGGCTGATCATCTCGGGGAGGAGGAGCCTCATGGTGGTCGTTACGCCGGGGGAGTGTTGTTGTTGGTCGAGATGAGGAATCCGACTAGACAACACCCTCCGTGTACACGGGGCCGGACTTCCCTCCGGACTTTCTCTGGCGGGGAATCCCTGGCAGGTCCTGCGGGAAGGGGGGAGCCTCCGCCGGACCCGGAGGGGGAAGAAGAGCAGAGCGAATGCTCGTGGGCAGCACTGGGGTATTGCCCGAGGTGGCTGAGGCTGCGACTCCAGCTGCAAAAATGGTGGAAATGGGGGGTGTTCCGGCGGAGGAAAGGACGACGCTCTTCGGGACTTTGACGATCCCTCCCCGCCGTATCTGGTTTTTGGAGGCATGACTTTTGAAGGTCTGGTTTTTGTAAAGATCCTGTTCCCACAGACGGCGCCAACTGTAAGTGCCTAAAAATTACGGACTTGGTTAATAGAGGATTAAACTCTTGGTTTGATGATCTGGAGAAGGTGAGGGAAAAGGATCGGTCCTCCGATGACCTGAAAGAAGAAGACAAAGGTCAGAGCCCCTGGCTATAGGCAGCCGAAGGCACTCCGACACTCAAGTCAGTGTGATAACTGAGAGAGAGATGGAGAAGGAGAAGTCTGGGAGGGAAATCTGTTGCGTACCTTCTGTTGTTTTTCTCCATGCATTATATAGACGCAGGAGTCTTGTTGGAGTGGACCTTAGGAGGAGATGAAAGTCCCATCAGTATGTACCTTTCTCTCCTGAGTGGGGGTAGGTAAAAAGGGGACGTCCCATCGGACCATCTCCCTATACCTATGGACATGACCTTGAGACAAGGCATGCCACTTATCTAGGTCCGGCGCCCACTCTATTTGTCAGTTCACCGCCCCCGTCACGGCAATGCATTTATGGCTACATTTATGGCTGAGTGACAGGAGACCGAGATCGGGTTAGAGTTCGAGACCGAGGTGGACACCCGTGAGTGTAGCCACCGAGATGGGATTGACGCTCCCCCGATATGGTGCTACTGCCGAGCTTGGACAAGGCCGAGACTAAGGATAGTCCGAAACCGGGGAGTGGCCCCACATAAATCCGTGATTACGAAACGGTCCCACACACCGTTAAAAAAAATACAATTTAGGCCAACTTGGAGCCTGTTTTAACTTGCATGACCCATTAAAGTCTCAAAAAATTTTAGAGATAAATTGTGAAGTTTCTAACCCTCTTCAAACCCAAAATTTGTGCACCAAAGTGGATCTTTTGGGCAGGAGCCATGAACCATAGGGGGTCAGCCATTAAAACATAATGATGTGGACCCCCTTACATAAAAAGGGAATCATGATTTAGAATTTCGAGGAACCCGTACCCTGAGCTTGTCTGTCATGCACTTCAAGTTTGTTATTTATGCTCAAATTAATTATAGGCATGTTGAGCACGGTGATTCACGCCCTATCCGGGCTTGTGGTTTTGGATATCCGCACTTTTCAAATGCATCAAGTGTAACAATTAATTATGATATTTGACCCTTTGAACGCATAGGCTCGTGTATCCTGTCCTTGCATGTCCAATGATAATAATATAATAGAAGATATATTCGTAACGGATCCTTGATTACTTTAGGCGTGCTAGGTTGTTCTAATCAGTAAATTTCAATATTCTTATGCATGGTGCATATATTCTTTATTTTCTATCTTTCATACGCCTTTCATACCCAGACTTACCCGACCCCTAATTGGGAATTAGTGAGCGTTATTCTCCCTGGTTTGACCTTAGAGTTACCCGGATCCTTAGGCGGTTTCTTTAGTTGGTGTGTGAGAATTCAGTTGCCCTAGCCCTTTCAAGTTACCCGAATCAACTTACTTGTTCTACCACCCATTCGGAGCCTCATGACGAGTGTTAAATATTGCATATTTTACCCCTCATTAGTCTGAGTTTTATCAACATCTTATATGCTTATCATTTGCTTTACATGGAGATTTTATCCTTCTATCACATTAACGGATTATTGGATTTTCATCTCTTATAACTTCGTTTAAACTCGTAAAATGATGTCGTTTCTTTGCATCATTGCATTGGATGCGGATTTCTGAGCGAAATCGGCTACTCACTTGCATTCATACCAGTTCGAATGAGGAAGATATGAAGCGGCAAAGTTTTTATGGATAAATCTGATTATTTATAGTGCATTTTTATGTAATTTCTTTTGTGTAGGTGGACCTCGCGACTACCCCAACCTTCCGACTAGTGTCCTAAGGTATCAAGAATAGATTTTAATAAAGAAGTTACATGAAGAAATCGTAGGAAGAGTTGAAGAATTCCAAAATAAGAGGAGAGGACTTTACAAACAAAAGAAGTCATTTTCTAACAGAAAGGAGTGGTTGGTGTATTGGTTAGAGCATGAGTGTGTTTGAAATAGGTTATGGGCTCAAATATCAACAATTACATTTTCTTTTACATAGAAAATATTCCATCCAACTCTAACATCTCCACCAATCAAAGCTTGACATGACACAAATCCATGAGCCCTTAAGTTGCAACTACTGAAATTGAAGCAATCCATGTGAAAGCAAATGAGCCAATCAAAAGTCTCCAAGTTGCAAGCAATCAAATGAAAGCAATCATTGAGCCAATCATATGTCTTCATTGTTTCTATAAATTGAAATGTATTTGTAGAGAAAAGGAGAATCTTTTGCCAAGTTAATCTTTTAGTAATTTTATTATACATTCTCTATACTTTTAGATTGCAATTAGGAGTTGTGAGACCCCAACCCCTAATTTCCGGGATTATTGTTGATTTAGATGTGGATTAGTTCTCTAAGTGGGATTAGTGGTTGTTTGGTTGAGTTTGTGAGTTAGAATGCCTTTTCTTTAGTTTCGGGGAGTTTTGAGAGCTAGTGAACGTAGGGTCCTGTTTGTTTTGCGTGGTCAGCATGGGGAGGTTCCTTGTGATTCCTAAAACTTCCCATTTTGGTTTGTTTGACTAGTATCATTATTCCCTACAACTCTCGTATTCACTCAGTACCCATTCAAAACTCCAAAAATCAGTTTTTGCAGACCTGGGGGCAAAATCGGTCGTTTCACATTCAATCTGGACCCAAATTTCGAAATCTCAGAACCATGCCAAAATTATACTTTTTCAAAACTAGATTTTATTAGAAACATTTTCCTCTTCTTCGCTGATCACATCCGGGGCTTAGAAATTGATGGTTTATCCTTGACAAGTTTTAGTGATGGTGGGGCCCACACCCACCCAAAAGGGCCAGCCCCTTCCTTCTTCCCCATTCATTTCAGCTGATAGCAAGGATGAGGAGCTCCAACTCCTTAGCAATTTTTTCCCTTTCTCTTCTTCTTGTTACTTTCTCTCACAAAAATCCACCTCCAAGGTTGTCAAAATGGAGATTTGAGCCCACCTTCTTCCTCTCATCTCAAGCTCTCTTTAGATACACCATTATTATACAAAGTCAAGGTGGGCAACCCCTTCTCCAAGATTCTCCTTGTTGATTCATGGTCTTAGAGGTAAGAACGTCCTCCTTCCCATCTCCTATTTTGTGTAATGGCATCCCCTTAGGTCCTATTTCTTAGCTTTGTTTGAACCCATTCCTTGTCTTTGATGATTTTCCCTTTTTAGGGTTCTAAATGGGTTTATTGTAAGACCCCGACCCAAGCGATCGTGATTAGCACTAATTAAGTTACGTGTTATGTCTAAGTGAGACTAGTGGATTTTGGTTAAGTTTGGGACTAGAATAGCTCTTTTGTAGCTTTGGGGAATTTTGAGAGCCTTTGTAATTTTAGTGGGACCTTTTAGGGGTTCTTTTAGTGACTTTGCGTGTACATAGGGGATTATCCGTGATTCCAAAAACTCGTGTTTTAACTTTGTTCGACTTATCTCGATCATTAATCTCTACAACTTTCGTGTTGATTCCGTTCCTGTTCGAGACCTCGAAACCCAACTTTTCCAACTTCGAGGGCAAAACAGTCTTTTTTCACACCAAATCTGGATACATAATTTGATGTCTCCAAAACCGTTGAATTATATACTTTTATGAAACTAGATTTGTCGACAAACATTTTTTCTTTGTTCGTCAAACTCATTCGAGGCCCCGAAAACCATGTTTTGGCCTTACAAGAATTGCTAGTGGTGGAGCCCACCTTCACTTGCTATAAATAAGGAACCCTTCACCTTCTTCCCTTTTTCCAGCTCAAAAGTTCCAGCCCAAGCTAGGGTTTTCCCCTCTTCTTCTTCTTTTTGCTTCTTCGATCTCCAATCTTCTACCAATCTTTCACCAATCGAAAATGGAGATCATCTTCTTCTTCCTCATTTTGGAGACTCTCCATTGATACTATTTGTGGAGGAAGCCACCCATTCCAAAGTCCTATTGGAGCTAACTTTGTGCATTTGAAGAACTTCCATGTAAGCTCTTCCTTCTATCTTTTAGATTTAGGTTTTTTTCCTAACTTTAGAGAACCTCCATCTCCATTATTGCAAGCTCTTTCTTCCTTATTCCTTGTTTTGACCATTTAGGGTTCTAAATGGGTTTTGTTTTGGGGGTTTTGTGTAAATCAGTGATCTTTGGATTGGGAGTGGGATTAAAAGCTTATTTAGCCATATTGGAAGCCAAGGCAAGTGGATGAATGGATTTATTTTGAAAGATAGCTTCATGGATGATTTCTTATTGTTTCACTATGCTCTACAGTGTTTTAATGCTTTCATCTATTTTGAAATACATGCCATGATTTCCATAAGTTTTTGCAAATGCATGCTTAGTAAGCCACCCTCTTTCTCCTTCTTGATGAGTTTAATTGAAATGGTAAGGGTGTTTTATTCAATGTGGTTTTGTTTTCAAATGATTCACATGTATGATGGGTTTGGTTGGATGTGATGGGAAATAGTGAGAAATGTTGTGGTGTTTGGGAGGAATTTGATGATGGTTATTGGGAGGTAAGGAGGCCATTTGTTTACAAGAAAAATGATTTAGAGAAGGAGAAGAAGAAGGCCTGAATGGCCACTTTTGGACAGCAGAAATGGCTGCCCGCTTGAGCGGACATTAGGCCGCTTTTGTACACATGCCTTCTGGCTGCAGCTCGGGCAGCAGAAATGACTGCTCGCTCGAGCGGACATCAAACCGCTCGAGTGCGCACGCCTTCTGACTATTGCTCAGGACAACAGAATGGTTGTCCGCTCGAGCGTACAGACATTTTGTCTGTTACGCCCAGTCAACATAATGCCTACCCACTCGAGTGGATATGGGCCCGCTTGAGCGAGCAGACATTCTGTCTGCCAGTCTTCTTGCGTAGCCCAGGCCCGCTCAAACGCACCTTTTCCCACTTGAGCGCACCCCCTCTCGGGTCTCGGCCATTTTTGGAGCTCGGGAGGAGGCTTTGAAGAGGGAGAAGGGGGCTGTTTAGAACCTTATCTTCTTGATTTGATGTAGGAAGGACAATTAGGGGCTACGTCGAGAAGATTCTCACTCCGGGAACATATCAAAGACTCTTGATTTGACAATGTGTATGGGACACTTGGAATGGCCTTGACCTTCGGGAGTACCAAGTTCCATTGAACTACATAATCAACATACGAGTTTCCTATATACATTGAATCAACCTTGAGACCTCAATGTGTGGTCCGACATGCATGTGGAAAGGATGTTTGAACATTCTACTTGAACTCCATGTTAGGGATTTTGTGTTTGCAATTTGATGGATGCATTAACATATTCACATCATTTGAATTTACACTCTTGTATTGTTTTAGAAAACCTTGAAATCTTGATTTTTACATGCATTGGTTTTTAGATTTGGAAAAGTACTTGTTTTATGCATGTTTTGTTTCTAAACTTGGATGCATTGATTTTAGAATTCAAACTCTTTTGAAAACCTAATTCTTTGTGAATTATATTTGGAAAATCAATTTGAGAAGTTAGGTTTGTGCATTGCATACATTCATCACTTTCAGAATCAACTTTGTATGCATTTTCATATGAAAAGAGTTTTTAGAAATCAAGCTAGCCCTTGGATTTAAAGTTTCGATTTGATTTTGGCTTCGTGTGTTTCATGTTTTTTAAACATCTTAAGTTGATTTAAAACATGTTACCAAGCTTGATTTAGTGGCCCAAAAATCCTCCCAAAGAAATACCTTCAAATGTGCAAAAGTCGGAAATTTTGCAAAAAGGGAGTGACCTGGCAGTGTCGCCGGTCGACCGGGAACACTGTCGGTCGAGTGTGCAGGTTTTGAACTGAAACCTGCCAACGGTCAAAAATATGACCGTTGTGCTTTCTCGGTCGACCGAGACCTCTTTGCAGGTCGACCGAGGACTAGCCGTTGGCAACTTTTTGCTATAAAAATGAGTTCTTTCCTTTGTCCAAAGTTGAAGATTTTTAAGCCTTCTTTGAGGAGCTTTGAGACAAGACAAAGGGGAGGAACTAAGAGAGACCAAAGGGGTCATTAAGTGAAGCTTAAGCTTGGATCAACTAAGTTAAATCTCCAAGTAAGTTTTACTTTTAATTAATCATTTGTTATGTGCTTTATTTGAAACTTTGGAAAATGGTTTCAAGCATGATAACATTGATATGTTGAATCCATTCTTCCCTTCATCTTTGATATTCAAGATTGGATTCATCACTTTGATTTCAACCCAAGTTTTGTTTTAAACTTTCTTAATCATGCTTAGCCTAAATCTTTGATTTCTTTTACTGCATGATTATTTCACTTGGTTGAAACTTCCCTTGTTGTTTTCATTCATTTAATCTTTAGTCAAATTAGTTTAGAAAACAACATTGCACATGCATCACTTGATTAGGCTTAAACCCTTTCATACAACTTGTGATCTTTAGATTTTCATATCATTCACAAGTGTGTAATTGTTCAAGTGATTTGCATAGAACTTCAATCATGTCTTTTTGTGCCTTAAACTTTCGAATTGCATTAAGCATAAATTGATTGAGCTTACTTTTAAACTTGATTGAAGTTTTCACATACACACTTCATAAGCGTACATCTTTGCATTTCTTTGAGTGTTTGTGTGAGTTAGTTTTCATTTTCATATCCGCCTATTTAGAGGCAAATTAATTTGAGCTTAAATTGTAATCTCTTAGAGTGATCTTTTGAGAAGACACTTTCTTAGAGAAATCTTTATCTTGTAAGGTTATTGCTTAGCCTAAGAAAAGCATTGTGTAAAGGTTATTGCTTAGCCTTGAAAAGCATCTTGTAAAGGTTATTGCTTAGCCTTGAAAAGCATCTTGTAAAGGTTATTGCTTAGCCTATAAAAGCACATTGAGAGGTTGTTGTTTAGCCTAGAAAAACAACATTGTAAGGGTTATTGCTTAGCCTAGTAAAAAGCATACATAGTGGAAATCCGGTGGGGTGTTGGATGCACAAGCCGGTAGTGGATGTAGGCACGTTGGCCGAACCACTATAAATATTGTGTTGTGGTGATTGCTATGTGGTGATTGTTTTTGTTTAGCTTCCGCATTTTATATGATTAATCATCACATTTGACTAGTTTGTTTTAAAGAAGTTAAAATTGGTCTAAATTGGTCATACTTGTAGCACACCCTATTCACCCCCCCCTCTAGGGTTAGGATCCCAAGGACTTTCAATTGGTATCAGAGCCTCGTGCTCTATCTTTTAGGATCAAGTGTTTGGAACTCTTGATTATGTGTAAAAACCTAGAGTTAAAACCCTAGAGTTGTGTTTATATGAAATTCATTAGAATGGATTCCACTAGTTTAGACCTTGTAGATTCTTGTGTAGATTCTTCTAGACCCCTCATTCTTCCATCTTATGGAGATTCAAACATTGAAATTAAAGAATCTCAACTTGAATTAAAAGAAGAAGAATTTGATGAACTTGAAGCCTATGAGGAATTGTACACATGGTCCTTAGAGGTTTCCAAGAAAAATAAAAGATTAAAAGAAGAATCTAAAAGGCTAAACCAAGAATTAGACTCTTCTAAAAATGAACTTAAAGAAAAAGGTGAATTTATAAATTGTGTAGAATCTAAGTTCATGATCTCTTTGAATAACCTATACAATACTCAAGATGATCTACAAGAATTAAAGATAGGTTATGATCATCTTAATAAGGAAAATCTAAAACTAAAAGATCAATTACAAAGGCAAGATAAAGACTTTAACAATCTTGAATCTAAATTGACTATCTCTAAGGAAAATTTATCTAATGCTCAAGATGAATTAAATGAGATTAAGATAAATTGTGATGAGCTTAAAAATGAAAATTTGAACCTAAGAGATACAATTAAAAGACAAGATGAAAACATTAACTATTTAAAATCCAAGTTGACAATTTCCAATGAAAATTTGTCTAATGCTCAAAGTAATTTAAAAACTTTAGAACTTGGATCTAATGTTGTTAATGAGCTTAAATCTAAGTTAAAACTTGCCTATGAAGAGCTAAACAATTTTAAGGGAATTGAAAATGAACTAACAAAAGTTAAAAATTAAAATTCAACCCTTAAAACCCAAGTCACTCAACTTGAAAGTTATAAACAAAAGTATGAGTGCAAGTTTACCCAAAGTGAAGAAAGACTTGAAAAATTATTTAAATTGGGTAAACCTCATGGAGATAGGACGGGTCTTGGATTTAATAGGAATATGTCACATGACCCTAAATTCACCAACACTTTTGTGAAAGGTGAGTCCTCATTCTCTAGCACTCTTTCTCCTTTGCCCAAATCCAAATGTGTTTATTGTGGCAATGAAGGACGCTTTAGGTTTGAGTGCAAACTAAGAAGAAGCAATGTGTCTAATCCCATCTTTGAACCAAAGAAAGTAAAATCAAACTTGAAGGGTAAGACACTAAAAACCAAGGAAGACTCCATAAAGCTCAAACAAGTTAAACCAATTAACAAGGAGTCTCCTAAGATAGATTCTAAAAAGGTTAAAAAAGTCAAACCTAGCTTAAAAGAATCTATAAACAAAAAGCTTCTCAACCTATCTCCCTTATATCAACCCATGAAAGAACTTTTGAAGAAAGTTGCTAAGTTAAATCTAAAATTCAAAAGTCAAGTAAATGGAGAAAATAAGAAGAAAAGAAAAGTGAATCAATCCCCAAATAAACAAACTCACCAACATCAAAAGACTAATCACCAATCTAAGCTAAATTTAGTTAAATCTAAATATCATGGTGATAAGTTCAAATTGAAAATTTATCAAGTTAAATCTCCTATAGTTGGTGAGAAGTGCAAATTAGACCTCAAAGTTCAACCCTCTCAAGACCTTAGGTGGATTCCCAAAGTTTTATACTTAGACAAACCTTAAGGCCTTGGACCTCATTGACCAACCTATGCTTTATAAGTTAAACCTTTTGTTGGTCATGATTGCTTTTGCATTTTGTTCTTTCATAGTTACATTTCTTAAAATGAAATGTTTCTTTATGATCAATTAATTTTGTTTTCATACACCATTCTAAGTTACACTTCATGGTCTTCAAAATCTTTTGATTATAATTTCATCATGTTTGATTTGCTTTTTGCACTCATTTAGTTTTATGTTTTGCATTGCATTTCTACATGTTTAAATTGTTTGTGACTTTAAAAGCTTTCATAGCTAATTTAGTCATGATCAATTGTTGTTTCAAGTCATTTGCATCTTTGCTTATTTAGTCATTCTTTTTATATGCAAATGTCAATTGGTTCCATGTATGGTTGTGATCTTAGTAACATTTGTAGAAACCATACTAGAACCCAAATCCATCCTCTATGCCTTATAGTCATTTCTTTTTGGATGGTTATGGTGTTGATTCATGTAGATTCTCTTGGTGTCATCCTTATACATGTTTCAACTTCATACGTAGTGATCTTAATCATATGAAACTCTTTGAAATCCATTCCTTGCATTTATGATGGTTGATGGATATCTTAGTAGTTGAATTCATATGATTTAGTCACTTTGGAAATTGCATGCATTTCAAAGTTATATAATTTTGCATTGCAATTTACCTTGTTCATCACTATGCTCAATAGTCATATCTTAGTGATGAATTTGCATTTATGATGCTTGATGGAATTTTGAATTTGTCACATCCTTGCTTTTAATCATGTTATCATATTCAATTGGTTTCATTTGGTATAATTTTCCGTTGATTTCATATCCAATTGATGACTTATCTTGTGTATGTGATAGACCTTGTGTGCTTTGGATTGAACTTGATAGTAATATGATTGTTCCATGTCACACACCATTAGCATCATAATGTTCATGATTGTCACCTCTTTTGCTCTTATAGATATATCTCATGACCACCATGTTTATGTGTTCATAATATTGGTTGGTTATTAGTTGAGGTTGGCTTCATGTTTGAATTTCATTTCACTCATTCTTACACTTTAATAGTCATATTTATTGTTTGAATGAAATGATTTTCAAAACTTACATAGCATATGATTTTCATAGTTATATTGATTGATGCTATGTTTAGTAAACCCCATTTCATCATGGATAGCTCTAATTTGGATGTTTCCTAATAGTTATATTTTTAAATCCATTTTAGAGTGATTATGTTTAATAGTCATATCCCTAAATCTCAATTGGTATTCTTTGTTTTTCCAATTGATATCCATGATTGCTTTTCTCTTTGACCTTGCTCTCTTTTGGTAATTTGATCATATTGAGCTTGATAGTAAATGAATCTAGTCCTTTCCTTGAAGTTGACCCTCATTGATAAAACCATCTTCTTCTTGCATCTAATAGTTAAATCTTTGTCAATATGTTGACAAAAGAAGAGTATGGATTGAGGGGGAGTGTAAACCTTCATAGGAAGTATTAGTTTTGATCAAATTGACCATTGGATTGGCTTTTAACCCTTAGAGTCTTCTTTCATACATGATAGCCTGTTATGTATTTCATTTTTGATTTCATTTGTTAACAGGTGCTACTAAAAGGTATTTTTCTTGTTTCATGTGTGTAGGTACCTTTGCAATTTAATGGCAAAGGGGGAGAGAACATTCAAGTACTCAAAGATCTCCTACTCTTCAAAAGGGGAGAGAGCTTTCGAGTTCTCTAAAGGTGAAGAGAATGTCCAAGCTTCCTAAGGAGAGTGGTGTATGATCTTCTACAAGGGGAGAGAATGCATACCTTGCCAAAGGGAGAGAGAGGCATGGTCAAAGGGGGAGAGCAAATAGAAGAAAGAAAGCTTGGAGCTAAAGAAGATGCTTGGCCAAAGAGAGGAAGATGAATAGAAAGCTTGAAGATTGATCAAGCACCAAGCATCAAGAAGATTGAAGAAGAGAGCCCAAGAGCCCAAGCTAAGAGGAGGAGCATCCAAGAAGATTTCAAGACTTGTCCAGCTTAGGGGGAGCTGAAGACTTAGTGTGTAATTTCAATGATGAGTAAGTTGCCATCAAATTGCAAAGGGGGATATTGTTAGGGATTTTGTGTTTGCAATTTGATGGATGCATTAACATATTCACATCATTTGAATTTACACTCTTGCATTGTTTTAGAAAACCTTGAAATCTTGATTTTTACATGCATTGGTTTTTAGATTTGGAAAAGTACTTGTTTTATGCATGTTTTGTTTCTAAACTTGGATGCATTGATTTTAGAATTCAAACTCTTTTGAAAACCTAATTCTTTGTGAATTATATTTGGAAAATCAATTTGAGAAGTTAGGTTTGTGCATTGCATACATTCATCACTTTCAGAATCAACTTTGTATGCATTTTCATATGAAAAGAGTTTTTAGAAATCAAGCTAGCCCTTGGATTTAAAGTTTCGATTCGATTTAGGCTTCGTGTGTTTCATGTTTTTTAAACATCTTAAGTTGATTTAAAACATGTTACCAAGCTTGATTTAGTGGCCCAAAAATCCTCCCAAAGAAATACCTTCAAATGTGCAAAAGTCGGAAATTTTGCAAAAAGGGAGTGACCTGGCAGTGTCGCCGGTCGACCGGGAACACTGTCGGTCGAGTGTGCAGGTTTTGAACTGAAACCTGCCAACGGTCAAAAATATGACCGTTGTGCTTTCTCGGTCGACCGAGACCTCTTTGCAGGTCGACCGAGGACTAGCCGTTGACAACTTTTTGCTATAAAAATGAGTTCTTTCCTTTGTCCAAAGTTGGAGATTTTTAAGCCTTCTTTGAGGAGCTTTGAGACAAGACAAAGGGGAGGAACTAAGAGAGACCAAAGGGGTCATTAAGTGAAGCTTAAGCTTGGATCAACTAAGTTAAATCTCCAAGTAAGTTTTACTTTTAATTAATCATTTGTTATGTGCTTTATTTGAAACTTTGGAAAATGGTTTCAAGCATGATAACATTGATATGTTGAATCCATTCTTCCCTTCATCTTTGATATTCAAGATTGGATTCATCACTTTGATTTCAACCCAAGTTTTGTTTTAAACTTTCTTAATCATGCTTAGCCTAAATCTTTGATTTCTTTTACTGCATGATTATTTCACTTGGTTGAAACTTCCCTTGTTGTTTTCATTCATTTAATCTTTAGTCAAATTAGTTTAGAAAACAACATTGCACATGCATCACTTGATTAGGCTTAAACACTTTCATACAACTTGTGATCTTTAGATTTTCATATCATTCACAAGTGTGTAATTGTTCAAGTGATTTGCATAGAACTTCAATCATGTCTTTTTGTGCCTTAAACTTTCGAATTGCATTAAGCATAAATTGATTGAGCTTACTTTTAAACTTGATTGAAGTTTTCACATACACACTTCATAAGCGTACATCTTTGCATTTCTTTGAGTGTTTGTGTGAGTTAGTTTTCATTTTCATATCCGCCTATTTAGAGGCAAATTAATTTGAGCTTAAATTGTAATCTCTTAGAGTGATCTTTTGAGAAGACACTTTCTTAGAGAAATCTTTATCTTGTAAGGTTATTGCTTAGCCTAAGAAAAGCATTGTGTAAAGGTTATTGCTTAGCCTTGAAAAGCATCTTGTAAAGGTTATTGCTTAGCCTTGAAAAGCATCTTGTAAAGGTTATTGCTTAGCCTATAAAAGCACATTGAGAGGTTGTTATTTAGCCTAGAAAAACAACATTGTAAGGGTTATTGCTTAGCCTAGTAAAAAGCATACATAGTGGAAATCCGGTGGGGTGTTGGATGCACAAGCCGGTAGTGGATGTAGGCACGTTGGCCGAACCACTATAAAAATTGTGTTGTGGTGATTGCTATGTGGTGATTGTTTTTGTTTAGCTTTCGCATTTTATATGATTAATCATCACATTTGACTAGTTTGTTTTAAAGAAGTTAAAATTGGTCTAAATTGGTCATACTTGTAGCACACCCTATTCACCCCCCCTCTAGGGTTAGGATCCTGTGAGAACCCGACCCCTGATCTCTTGGATTAGTGTTGTTTTCTTGAGGATTAGTTTCTTTTAGTGGGATTAGTATTTGTTGGGTTGAGTTTGTGAGCTAGAATGGTTTTTCTTCTAGTTTTGGACTTTTGAGTGCTTTGGTAGCTTGTGGGGCCCTTTGGGGGTTCCCTTTTCGGCTTTGCTTTTTCTTGTGAGATTTTCCCGATTGGTTTCGTATCGTGTTTTTGGCCCATTGCATTCATCTTGAGGAATCCTACAACTTTCATGTTGATCTCGTATCCATTTGAGAACCCAAAAACCGATTTCTTGGCCTTGAGGGCAAAACAGTCTTTTCACACCAAATCTGGACCCAAATTTCGAGATCCCAGAACCATGCCAAAGTTATACTTTTTGGAAACTAGATTTTTTGAGAAACATCTTTCTCTCCTTCGTCGATCGCATCCGAGGCCCACAAATAGATGTTTTACCCTTTACAAGCTTTGAGTGTAGTGGGACCCACACCCACCCATTATATAAGTGACTCCACTCTCTTTCTCCCTCATTTTCTCCATTCCATCGACTGAAACCTTCATAGCTACAGTACCAGCAGCCCCTCTTCTCCATTTCTTCCATTTCTCTTGCTATTATGGAGCCTCCAAGCCACCAATCCGAAGAGGAAACTCCGGCAACTTCCTCTCCTTCATCTCCTCTCTTGTTTGACACCATTTTTGTGGGAAACCAAGGTGGGCAGCCCCTATTGCAAGCTCCTTCTTGTTCATTCATGGCCTTAGAGGTAAAGACCCCTTCCCATTTTCCTTGGATGTGCAATGGCTTTCCCTTAGGCTCTATTTCTTAGTTTGATTTGAGCCCATTCATTATCTTCCTTTGTGTAACCCATTTTAGGGTTGTTTTTGGGGGTTTTTGACTGTAGCTTGGAAGTGAGCTTAAGAAGGGATTAGGAGCTTGGATTTGCTTGATTAGAGTCAAAGGCAAGTGGATGAATGGATGGTTTGAATGTTATTAAGTTTTATGAGAAAATCTTAAGTTTTATTACTTGTTCTTGATCATTGGATACATGTTTGCACATATGCTTCTTGTCACATTTCTATTGATTTCGAAATGCATATGAATTGGTTTTTCTCTCTTGTTAAATCTCTTGGAACTCTTGGGAATGTATGCATTTTATTTAGTCAAGTTTGTTCATATGGTTTTATAAGGAATGAGGTTGGATTGGCTATTCATGGTTATGTTATAAGTCACATTGACTTGAATTGATACTCATTTAAAGAGGTGTTTGAATTTAGTTGTTCATTGGAGTTTAATGAGGATTTGAAGTGATTTTGGAAGAGAAATGCAAGTGAATGTTTGGATGTTTTTAATTTTGAAATGATTTGGTGTAGTCTTCATGGATTTTCCATACTTTCATTTAATGAGGTTTGTTTGAAATAAATGCTCATAATGTATCTTGATAGTTTCATTCAATGTTTTATAAACATGTTGGTAGAGCATTTATTGTTCTTGTGATAGCTTAGATGAATGTTGGTGAAATGGTTTACTTCTCTTTTATTTGCATTGGATTTGACATGGAAGAAGTGATGGAGATAACTCTTAATGAGGATTTGGAGAAGTATAAAGAGAGGCATTGGAGGAACTATTAGCTCAATATTATTGTAAGGACTTGGTGGATGTGAGGAAGATGGTTTTGAGGAGGAAAATGACTCAAAACTGAGCACAGTGAGCATTTTCGTAACTAGCGGTCAGCTCACGGTTATCCAGCGGCTAACCGCCGAACCCATCGGCGGCTAACCGCCAGCTAACCGCGCACCGCGGTGACTTTTCCAGAGAGCATCGTTTCCCCCTTAAAACATGGTCAGCCTCACGGTTAGCCAGCGGCTAACCGCCGAACCTATCGGCGGCTAACCGCTAGCCAACCGCCCACTCTCGGTTACCTTTCCAGAGAGCATCAGAAATCTCCCCTGAAATCCGGTCAGCTCCACGGTTACACAGCGGCTAACCGCCGAATGCATCAGCGGTTAACCGCCAGGTAACCGCGTTTGGGCGGCCAGCCTTCCAGCAAGCTGTATTTCCTGCAGCACAGTGGCGGTCAGCTGGGCGGTCACTCAGCGGCTAGCCGCATGCCCCAGTGGCGGCTAACCGCCAGGTGACCCCAGGTGACCGAAATTCCCCAGATTTCAGAGAATTCCTCATTCGAGCCAGCTTCTATGGTTCGATGGAGCACTGAGCTTTATCAGTCGAAGGAAATCCTTGAGGCATTGTTCAAGGCCTCCGTGAAAGAAACCATATCACAAATATGTCATTCGAAATTTGGAAAATCGTAGAAGTGCATAAGGAGCCCGGAATGTCTCAAAACTCAAAGAGTACCAAGGAAGGGCTATAGTAGACATACGGGACCCCTATTCACTTAAATAGATCTTGAAATTAATACTTTTCCCGAAATTGTCATAGTTCATTGTTTCACCTCTTGTCCCGAAAGATTTGCATTACATGACTTGGTTTTATCCTATGAGTCGGCATCACTAAGCTTGGATACCTTGCCAGTCTGATCCACTGACTTGGAAATCCCTCTCCCGTCCCGCCAGCTGCAGTTTGGATCCCGATACCCGGTTATTGCCGTGGTCCCGTCCCGATACCCGGTTCGCTACCGTGGTCCCGTTCCCGTTCCCGTATATTTATTATTGTATATGATTTACGTTGAGTCTCCTCACCTTGTGTGACTGAGACCAACGTCCCGCTCTTGTCACTTCGGTGATAGAGGACTTAGCTTCTTGTGATTGCCATCTTGCCAGTTCCCGATTCCTTGGACACCCGACATAGTTTATATTGCTTACTTGTTTTCAGTTAAATGATTCATTGCTTCTATGAAAGTTGTTATTTAGATAAGTGTTAATGCTCTCTATTGTAAATCCAGTCACTATTATATTGTTTTATGTCCTTTGCACACGTACATGTTTTACAGGAATGCCGGTTGGGCGAAGACCCGTGCTTTTACATATGTTTCAAACGATAAATGATTTTGCTAGATTTATATGATTTCACATGTTTTAAAGGAATACCCGAATTGTTAAATATCCGTGCTTTGTTTTAAATGACATTTGACTTGTGAGATTCCCATGTTTATACATGCTTTAAATGATTACCCGATTTCTAAATATCCATGCTTTGAAATATGTTTCAGATGACATTTGTTTGCAAGATCCCTACGTTTATACCTGTTTTTAAATGAATACCCAAATTGTTAAATACCCATGCTTTGAAATAAGTTTCAAATGAACGTTGTTTTGCCATACCGCTATATTTATACATGTTTTAGACGAATACCCGATTGTCAAATATCTATGATTATAGATGATGGAAATGAATACATGTTTTATTAGATGTTCATGTTTTACCCGTGCTTGAAATGAATACAAGTTTTCCCCGAGATTCCCGACTTTGCACCCGTTTAATTATATGCAGTACTTGATCGATTAGCATGATTTATTATATGTTTTACTCTTTGGTATATTTGTGATCTTTTCATCCACCTGCCAGACCGTCGTGTCTGACCCACTACTTTTGGTACTCAGGTTCAGATTTATTCGCCCCGAGTTGAGTGTTTTGTTGGCTTTGGAGCCATGCCTTGCAGGTTGTTTTGTCGGCTATGTCATGTAGACATTGAGTCTGACATCGGAGCTACGTCACATTTGGGTAGTAGTTTATAGCTTATTGTTGTATGGCTTTTGTTAGCCCTTTTCCTTGGGATTCTTAATTAATGTACATTGATAATTGTAACTTGAACATACTTGGGAATGTAATATCCTGTTACTGTCAGCTCTGTAATTTATTGTGATGGTTACTCCAGTCTGATATGATTCTTGATATAATAGCTATGTGCTAAAGGTTGAGTGCGACGCGGAATCCGATGGCCACGGACTTCGGGTCGCAACGCCACAAATGCTTCCGCAAAATATTCAGAATGTGTTGTCTTCACACACGCGGATCCTGGGAGAAGTAAAATACATTTATGCTTAATCCCATCTCCCGCCCCCGAGGTTTCTGTTTCGGGGGCGTGACAGACTGGTATCAGAGCGGGCAGGTTTCTAGGAAATAAAAGACTCTAGGAACCTTAAGACGTGTGGTGAGGACTCGTTTTCTTTTCTTTAATTGTTGTTTTTGTGAGTTTGTGCCTGTTTTTCTTCTAGTGGGGGAGACTATTTTTGTCTCCTTTTTCTTGTCCTTGTTTTTAGTGAATTTGGGGGACCAAATTCTTTCTAGTGGGGGAGAACTTAGTGTCTCCGCACCCACATTTAGTTCCTTTTCTTTGTTTTCCCGCCAGAGAGTCAGAGTTTTGTGGACCTAGCGTGTGTTTCTCGAAGGACTTGGCAGAATTTTCAACTTGTGGATGTCGCAGATGGAGCTTTAGAAGGAATGTGTGACTAATTGTTCGTCAGCAAGGAATGTGAGCAGCATATGGAGACCCAATTACAGTTGATTTTGTACCGTCAGAGGATTCGTCAGGCAAGTAAGTTTGGATTTTTGGATAAACTTGGATTAATTTCCTAAGTCAGAAGACTCCATAGGCCAGATAAGTTGTGGACTTTATGAGATTTGAGGTGACTTTCAGTGGTGCAGCTTCAAAAGATGTGAAAAGTTAGAAATTTCTCGAGCATTGATGAGCTTGTGACGGAGAATTGATGGATGAGGTTTAACAGTTGCAGTTTTGATGGTGAGTCAACTCAGCAGGATGTATCAGTGGATGATTAAAAGCATAGGAAATTAGTTTTCAGCAGCAGTGTAGAGAGTTATGTGTGGAATTGATTGTTACTTGATCACATGATAGAGAAGATTTAGTGGACTTTACCGACTTGTAGAACATCAGTTTGAGGCAGAGTACTGATACAAGTAGAAGAATCATCACCTATGGACAGTGACAGTTGAAAGGATTCAGAGAAGAATGAATTTGTCAGAAGCACACCTCACGAAGTTTGGACATGTGGAGTAGCATGACAGTTAAAGTGTGGACGGGTTTAGTCAGAGTTGGAAACTTACAGAACTACGAGCCTTGTGTTTTGATGAGCAGATAGAGATGAGTGAAGTGTTCAGAGGACCGTTCAAATATTTGATCGAATCAGCTTGGCGTATGAAGGAGTGACAGATTTCCAAGTCATTCACCTCGAAGATTGTGCAGTGGCAGGAGACATAAGTTCGACAGCTTTGACAGAGATGACAGAAGAGTACAGAGGACTGGACGACATTGCCTAAATTAAGAGATGTCTAGTAATACTCAACGTCACCAATTTTCCGAAGCCAAGGACAGATAGAAGGATAAGGCGATATTTCAAGGTAAAGACATGTCCAAGACCGACAGAGACCGACTATTGTGCAGTGGATCAAGAGCAACGGACGGAAACAGTTAGAGCTTCAAATGTTGAAGAATGGTGAAAGGACAAGCATAATTGTGTCAGAGACTGATTGCGGTACAACGGATCAAGAGCACCGAGCAGCAAGAGTTAGAGGTAACAAGAGTTCTCCTTGAAGATTGTGCAATTGACATGAGACCCTAGCTTCGACAGCTGTGACGAAGTCGACAGAATTGTTCCAAGAATTGTCGGCACCAGAATGACTAGGACCGAGAGACTTGGTGGAACTTTGAAGGAGTCAGAGATGGCAAATCCCTGGAGCAGTCAGATTTGGTAGAGTAGTAACAGATTTGAGCCAGTGGTGGAATGTCTGACAACTGTTGATGGTTGTCCGAGGAGTTCTACAGCGATGATGATCCAGTGAGTCCAGTGCTTCCAAGAGGACCAGTTGGGAGCAGTCGTCTGAGGTTTTGTTTTCGAGTGTGGGATTAATGTTCCCACTTGTTTTTGAGTTTGTTTAGTTCATTTGGAGGACCAAATGTTCTAAGGGGGGGAGGATGTGAGAACCCGACCCCTGATCTCTTGGATTAGTGTTGTTTTCTTGAGGATTAGTTTCTTTTAGTGGGATTAGTATTTGTTGGGTTGAGTTTGTGAGCTAGAATGGTTTTTCTTCTAGTTTTGGACTTTTGAGTGCTTTGGTAGCTTGTGGGGCCCTTTGGGGGTTCCCTTTTCGGCTTTGCTTTTTCTTGTGAGATTTTCCCGATTGGCTTCGTATCGTGTTTTTGGCCCATTGCATTCATCTTGAGGAATCCTACAACTTTCATGTTGATCTCGTATCCATTTGAGAACCCAAAAACCGATTTCTTGGCCTTGAGGGCAAAACAGTCTTTTCACACCAAATCTGGACCCAAATTTCGAGATCCCAGAACCATGCCAAAGTTATACTTTTTGGAAACTAGATTTTTTGAGAAACATCTTTCTCTCCTTCGTCGATCGCATCCGAGGCCCACAAATAGATGTTTTACCCTTTACAAGCTTTGAGTGTAGTGGGACCCACACCCACCCATTATATAAGTGACTCCACTCTCTTTCTCCCTCATTTTCTCCATTCCATCGACTGAAACCTTCATAGCTACAGTGCCAGCAGCCCCTCTTCTCCATTTCTTCCATTTCTCTTGCTATTATGGAGCCTCCAAGCCACCAATCCGAAGAGGAAACTCCGGCAACTTCCTCTCCTTCATCTCCTCTCTTGTTTGACACCATTTTTGTGGGAAACCAAGGTGGGCAGCCCCTATTGCAAGCTCCTTCTTGTTCATTCATGGCCTTAGAGGTAAAGACCCCTTCCCATTTTCCTTGGATGTGCAATGGCTTTCCCTTAGGCTCTATTTCTTAGTTTGATTTGAGCCCATTCATTATCTTCCTTTGTGTAACCCATTTTAGGGTTGTTTTTGGGGGTTTTTGACTGTAGCTTGGAAGTGAGCTTAAGAAGGGATTAGGAGCTTGGATTTTCTTGATTAGAGTCAAAGGCAAGTGGATGAATGGATGGTTTGAATGTTATTAAGTTTTATGAGAAAATCTTAAGTTTTATTACTTGTTCTTGATCATTGGATACATGTTTGCACATATGCTTCTTGTCACATTTCTATTGATTTCGAAATGCATATGAATTGGTTTTTCTCTCTTGTTAAATCTCTTGGAACTCTTGGGAATGTATGCATTTTATTTAGTCAAGTTTGTTCATATGGTTTTATAAGGAATGAGGTTGGATTGGCTATTCATGGTTATGTTATAAGTCACATTGACTTGAATTGATACTCATTTAAAGAGGTGTTTGAATTTAGTTGTTCATTGGAGTTTAATGAGGATTTGAAGTGATTTTGGAAGAGAAATGCAAGTGAATGTTTGGATGTTTTTAATTTTGAAATGATTTGGTGTAGTCTTCATGGATTTTCCATACTTTCATTTAATGAGGTTTGTTTGAAATAAATGCTCATAATGTATCTTGATAGTTTCATTCAATGTTTTATAAACATGTTGGTAGAGCATTTATTGTTCTTGTGATAGCTTAGATGAATGTTGGTGAAATGGTTTACTTCTCTTTTATTTGCATTGGATTTGACATGGAAGAAGTGATGGAGATAACTCTTAATGAGGATTTGGAGAAGTATAAAGAGAGGCATTGGAGGAACTATTAGCTCAATATTATTGTAAGGACTTGGTGGATGTGAGGAAGATGGTTTTGAGGAGGAAAATGACTCAAAACTGAGCACAGTGAGCATTTTCGTAACTAGCGGTCAGCTCACGGTTATCCAGCGGCTAACCGCCGAACCCATCGGCGGCTAACCGCCAGCTAACCGCGCACCGCGGTGACTTTTCCAGAGAGCATCGTTTCCCCCTTAAAACATGGTCAGCCTCACGGTTAGCCAGCGGCTAACCGCCGAACCTATCGGCGGCTAACCGCTAGCCAACCGCCCACTCTCGGTTACCTTTCCAGAGAGCATCAGAAATCTCCCCTGAAATCCGGTCAGCTCCACGGTTACACAGCGGCTAACCGCCGAATGCATCAGCGGTTAACCGCCAGGTAACCGCGTTTGGGCGGCCAGCCTTCCAGCAAGCTGTATTTCCTGCAGCACAGTGGCGGTCAGCTGGGCGGTCACTCAGCGGCGGCTAACCGCCAGGTGACCCCAGGTGACCGAAATTCCCCAGATTTCAGAGAATTCCTCATTCGAGCCAGCTTCTATGGTTCGATGGAGCACTGAGCTTTATCAGTCGAAGGAAATCCTTGAGGCATTGTTCAAGGCCTCCGTGAAAGAAACCATATCACAAATATGTCATTCGAAATTTGGAAAATCGTAGAAGTGCATAAGGAGCCCGGAATGTCTCAAAACTCAAAGAGTACCAAGGAAGGGCTATAGTAGACATACGGGACCCCTATTCACTTAAATAGATCTTGAAATTAATACTTTTCCCGAAATTGTCATAGTTCATTGTTTCACCTCTTGTCCCGAAAGATTTGCATTACATGACTTGGTTTTATCCTATGAGTCGGCATCACTAAGCTTGGATACCTTGCCAGTCTGATCCACTGACTTGGAAATCCCTCTCCCGTCCCGCCAGCTGCAGTTTGGATCCCGATACCCGGTTATTGCCGTGGTCCCGTCCCGATACCCGGTTCGCTACCGTGGTCCCGTTCCCGTTCCCGTATATTTATTATTGTATATGATTTACGTTGAGTCTCCTCACCTTGTGTGACTGAGACCAACGTCCCGCTCTTGTCACTTCGGTGATAGAGGACTTAGCTTCTTGTGATTGCCATCTTGCCAGTTCCCGATTCCTTGGACACCCGACATAGTTTATATTGCTTACTTGTTTTCAGTTAAATGATTCATTGCTTCTATGAAAGTTGTTATTTAGATAAGTGTTAATGCTCTCTATTGTAAATCCAGTCACTATTATATTGTTTTATGTCCTTTGCACACGTACATGTTTTACAGGAATGCCGGTTGGGCGAAGACCCGTGCTTTTACATATGTTTCAAACGATAAATGATTTTGCTAGATTTATATGATTTCACATGTTTTAAAGGAATACCCGAATTGTTAAATATCCGTGCTTTGTTTTAAATGACATTTGACTTGTGAGATTCCCATGTTTATACATGCTTTAAATGATTACCCGATTTCTAAATATCCATGCTTTGAAATATGTTTCAGATGACATTTGTTTGCAAGATCCCTACGTTTATACCTGTTTTTAAATGAATACCCAAATTGTTAAATACCCATGCTTTGAAATAAGTTTCAAATGAACGTTGTTTTGCCATACCGCTATATTTATACATGTTTTAGACGAATACCCGATTGTCAAATATCTATGATTATAGATGATGGAAATGAATACATGTTTTATTAGATGTTCATGTTTTACCCGTGCTTGAAATGAATACAAGTTTTCCCCGAGATTCCCGACTTTGCACCCGTTTAATTATATGCAGTACTTGATCGATTAGCATGATTTATTATATGTTTTACTCTTTGGTATATTTGTGATCTTTTCATCCACCTGCCAGACCGTCGTGTCTGACCCACTACTTTTGGTACTCAGGTTCAGATTTATTCGCCCCGAGTTGAGTGTTTTGTTGGCTTTGGAGCCATGCCTTGCAGGTTGTTTTGTCGGCTATGTCATGTAGACATTGAGTCTGACATCGGAGCTACGTCACATTTGGGTAGTAGTTTATAGCTTATTGTTGTATGGCTTTTGTTAGCCCTTTTCCTTGGGATTCTTAATTAATGTACATTGATAATTGTAACTTGAACATACTTGGGAATGTAATATCCTGTTACTGTCAGCTCTGTAATTTATTGTGATGGTTACTCCAGTCTGATATGATTCTTGATATAATAGCTATGTGCTAAAGGTTGAGTGCGACGCGGAATCCGATGGCCACGGACTTCGGGTCGCAACGCCACAAATGCTTCCGCAAAATATTCAGAATGTGTTGTCTTCACACACGCGGATCCTGGGAGAAGTAAAATACATTTATGCTTAATCCCATCTCCCGCCCCCGAGGTTTCTGTTTCGGGGGCGTGACAGATCCCAAGGACTTTCACTCCATGATTTCTCTCCGGTCTTGTGCAACATTACCAGTTTTACTCTAAAACTACTATATCGTACACTTTAAGTATTTTGCCAGCCCCGTTTATGCATGAGCCGATACAGAAGCGATAATTGTGCCTTTGGGGCACCCCATTCAGCCCGTTTATGTGTTTTACATCATATAGACATTTGTTCGTGACCCGATTTCTTTAATGTGACATATGAGTCGGCACCACTAAGCTTGGATGACCTTGTCGGTCTGATCCACTGACTTAGAGGTCCCCCGCCCGTCCCCGCCAGCTGTAGTCTAGATCCCATCCAGTCCCAATACCCGGTCTGCGGCAGGTGGTCCCGTATAGTTATATGTATTTATATTTTTCGTTGACTCTCATCACTTCGTGTGCCTGAGATCAACGCCCCGATGTGCTCTCATCACTTTGGTGATAGAGGATTTATCTTTGTGCGGTCGCCATCTTGCTAGCTCCTTGTTCTTTGGTACCTTTACATGTTTTCATATTGCACCTGTGTTTTTTTAATAAATGATGCACTCTCTTTCATGAAAATTATTGTCTAAACATGTTTCAATGTTTTTCCAAGGTAATTTCAAATATTGTTATGTTGTTATATCCATTCACCCACCTGTCAGACTGTCGTGTGTGTCCCACTCTTTGGCACTCAGGTCCAGATGCTGATTATCCCGAGGAGGAGCATGAGGAGGCGGTCGGAGAGCTGCAACGAGTAGGAGAATGGCAGGCTGACGATGTTGTTTAGACATTCGGTCGAGCCTAGAGATACGAAACATTTTGGGAATTGTGACTAACACATTTTTGGGATTTTATCGGTTGTACTAGCCTTTGGTGGCCTTTATTTTGGGGAGTGATTAATTAACTGATCTTTTGTATAAACACTTAACTTTACCTTTTGGGAAATGCTATAATGATCATTGCTCACTCTGACATCATGTTTCAAATACTTGTGTTATCAGTATTGTGATTATGGAATGAATTTACATACTTGATTTGCTACACGCTTCCGCACTTTGAAAGTAAACGTTATGTACGTGTGATATCCTCCCCGCGGATGCCTGTGGAAAATCACGTGCACGGATGGCATTATATTCTTTATTAATCTGTGTAAGTATTAGCCTAATAAACCAATGAACTTGGCATCATCTATCATCATCAATGCACTCGTCCCGATCCTGGATTAGGTCGGTGTTAGGCTCTGTTTAGAGTTAATCGAGATTAACTCTAATTGATGGGAAATTAAGCCAATTAACTATGTTTAATTGCGCTAATGATGGTTTATGGCCAAATGTGATTGAATTAGCCTAAAATGAATGAATTAGGCTTAATGGAATGATAATGAAGGTGTTGAATGAGTTGTTAGACTTAAACAAGGAAACTAAGGGCTTTTTCGTAAATATGAATTTCCGTGTATTTTATCGAATACGATACCAGCACGTGTATCTCGACGAATATGTTAAATTCCATAAAAGACTTGAGCTCGTTCGATGAGAAACGAATCAAATGACCCTTCATTTGACTCAAATTGTAAATAAGGGGAGATAACAGACTAGAATGCAAAATAGGGCTTATAAATGAATGAGATGAGTTCATTCATCTCATTTCTCAGCTCCTGCTAACCCTAGGCACCTCTTCTTCTCCTTTTTCTTCTTTTTCTTCCATTTCCATTTCATTCAAGCATCAAGGCCAAAGTTTGAAGGGATTCAAGTGAAGGACGTCATCTTCTTCTTGGATTTTTTTTAGAAGAAAACCTTCAAGTTGAGAGGTTTCCTTCTCAAATCCAAACTAGACAAGAGGTTTTTGTGGATTAATCTTCATTAGAGGCAAGTATATACATTTTCTATGTTTTATAGTGTTATTGGAATGATTTGAGTTCAAGGAACTCAAGTGACGGGTTTTATTTCAGAATTTCTGAAGCTCCATAATTCTTTTCTGGGTGCAATTCGGCTAGTCGCAAGGCTGGCCGCAAGGCTAACTGCCGAAATCCATGAAACTAGTCAGTCTCTAGAAAGCTGACCGCTGAATTTCGGTTAGCCAAAATGGAGATTTCGGTTAGTAGAAAGGTGACCGCGAGCTGACCAAATTTGAGTCAGAAACCTTGTCAAGAAGTTAGCTTCTGGAAAGCTAACCATAGGTAGCCGAAATGAGTTCGGCTAGTCAAAATTGAAATTTCGGTTAGTCGAGAGGTGACCCGCTGAGGTGACCGAACTACCTGTGTGTATCAGAAATTTGTGAGGTTCTGTAAAGCTAACCGAACCTGGTTCGGCTAACCGCCAAGGTAACCGCCACTGAGGAAAATTGTAGATTACGTTCTGATTCTTTCTGAATTGGGAGCCTGACTATTGAGGTTAGTGTTAATGATATCTAAACCTTCATAGGTGTTAGCTAAGGTTATCTGAATGTACCAATTATTAAATAAAGTGATGTTCATCGAGAATAACACGTACCCTGGATAATGAGCGCTTCACCCATTTGTTTTGTTTAGAAATCTAAATTAAATGATAGATTGAGTAGGTTTCTTGAGTACTGGCACTACATAGTGGTTTCTCAAACTCGTTATTAAACTGAAATGATTAATGCAATGAATAATGAATAGTTGCTAAATGTAACATTGAATAATGAATAGTTACTAAATGTGACAATGAAGTAATGAATAATCCTGCTGTAGCAGATGTACTGGAGTGATCCGGAGCTCCGTGGTGTTGCTAGTGATCTCTGATCAAGACGCTGCTAAATCCCACACTTATGAACTGAAAAGTCTCACTTGATAAGCCATCCAACAATATAGACTGAAAGGTCACTGAATTGATAAGCCATGTAATGAAATTACTTATTGAATGAAAAGACATATATATGGACTGAAGAGTCCCATGTAATAAGTCACTTAATAGATATTCAATGAAATCAATGAATGAAATGTGAATGAATGACTACTTCCTTTAGTAAGAATTGAACAAAGTTGAAACAAATGCTATTGTAGTTGCCAACTTAATAATTGATGATACTTGATTCTCATGAATAACTACTATATTGAATTGAATTGTCTAGGACTGTTAAATTGATAAATTGACAGATTATTGTATAAGGTAACATGAACTATCATAGAATTGTATATACATTGTTGAACTGTAGTGTTCACGATGTTATTGATGAACATTACAGGCCTGGTTGCCCGTGTCGGTCATGCCAAGGCCGCACCGCCAGCGGAGGAGGCTCATCCAATACCCCCAGGAGGTTTAATCGAATGGACTTGAATCGAAGTGCCAAAGAATGAAATATTTTGGGAAATGTTTCGATAAACACTTTTGTATATTCATCTTGAATAGTAATTAGATGTCACCTGCATTGTAATTGAATATGCAGTGGTTGACTTAGTGGTACATAAGTTATATATATTGACTTTACTATGTAAAGAACTTGTTTAGTTACCATCCCGTCAATGTATATATATATTCCACAAAAATGCACATTTGACAGGTAAGTGTAATAGATCCCTTGTGGATTTCGTTTTAACTCCGGTTAATGCGGAATTTATGGGAGTAAGTATGAGAAGCTCGCGACTCGGGGTTAATCCTTCATGACCCGATCTCAGGCTCGGGTCGTGACAGTCGGGGGCTCGGTCAGGGGTCGCGACATTTATTTTGGGGGCTTTTGGGTGTGCTTGTAGGTTTAATCTTGAGGGAAGTTTTGGGAGCTTGTTTAGCTATCTTGGAGGCCAAGGCAAGTGGATGAATGAATGATTTTGAATATTAGCATGTTTTGTGAGAAAATCTTGATTTCCATCTCTTGAACTTTGTGATTTCATACTTGTTTTTATATATGTTTCATGCTATGACTTCTATTGATTTCGAAAATGTGCATATTGATGGGTCTCTCTCTCTAGTTTAGTCTCTTGGAAATGTGTGCATTTTATTTTGTTAAAGCTTGTTTTATGTTTACTTATGGATTCCATGGATGATGGGTTGCCTTATGATGAATGTGATGGATTTGGGTTGTATATTGTGGAGTGTTTGATGGAGGAATAAGGATGGTTTTGAGAAGGCAAAGAGACCCACATTTTTGTGACAAAGTAGTGGCTCAAAGGAGGTTTGAAAGGGAGGAAGAAAGAAAGCTCGAAATGCATCGAAACGAGGCTTCTAACACAGAGCGAACCCCAAACATAGGCCAGTTGGCTCGAGCCAACCGGCCCAAGGCCAGTTCGCTCGAGCGAACCAAAGTTTGCTCGAGCTAACCCTCCAAGAGAGTTGTTGGCTTGAGCCAACTTCTGGTCCGCTCGAGACAACTGTCCATCATGCCTTGGTTTGCTTTGGAAACTTGAAAAATGATGAATTAATGCTTGGGGAGGCTTGTTTGGAGACCCAATGCAATGGTGGAACCCAGGAAGTGATGTATGGAGCTCGGTTGAGAAAGAAACCCCATCACGGAAATGCAATAAGGATTCTTTACTTGTCAATGTGTATAGGGGCTCTGGAATGTCCTCGATCTTTTGGAGTACCAAGCTAAAAGCAAAACCGACATATGGGACCCTTATACACATTGATTTAAATCTTGAAGCCTCAATGTATGGTCCAACATTTTGTGGAAATCCATTTGTATTCTATTTTACTCTAATTACATATGTACTCTTCAGTTTTCATGTGACATTACTAGTTTTGCTTCAAAAATACTGAATTATGCAATTTGAGCATCTTGCTAGCCCCGTGTATTCATGACCAAATACTGACGTGATATATGTACATGTGAGCTTCCTATTTAGCCTGGTTGGGTGTTATACACCTATATATATGTTCTGATTTCTTCATGTGACATATGTGTCTGCACCATTAAACTTGGACAACCTTGTCAGCTTGATCCACTGACTTGGGGGTTCCCCAATAACTCCTGCCAGCTGCAATTTGGGTTCCCGCCTGTCCCGCTACCCGGTTCCGTGGCCGTGGTCTGGTCTAGTATATGTGTATATATATATATTTAGTTGATTCTCGTCACTTCGTGTGTCCGAGACCAACACCTCTAGTGTGTCTCATCACATTAGTGAAGGATGATTTAGCTTCGTATGGTTCCCATCTTGCCAGGTCCTGATTCACTAATACCTATTCATGTTTTACATTGATCATGTGTTTTTGGATAAATCATGCATCTTATTTCATGAAAATTGTTGTTTAAGCAGGTTTCAACTTTTTTTTCAAGGTAACTTGTAAATTACTATATTGTTTATATCTTTTCACCCACCTGCCAGACTGTCGTGTCTAACCCACTATTTTGGTATTCAAGTCCAGACTTCTTCACCTTGAGCTGAGTGCATGTGTTGGCTGTGGAGCCATGAGTTTTTAGGTTATAGTGTCGGCTATGTCATGTAGACATTGAGCTTGACATCGGAGCTATGTCACATATGGGGTAGTGTTTATTTAGCTTGTTATTGCAGGGCTTTTATTAGCCTTTTTCTCGTGATTTTAATTAATACACTTTGGAAATTTGTAACTTGAACATATGTGGAAATAATTATCCTGCTATTGTCAGCTCTGTACTTTGTTATGATGGTTTGTTCCAGTATGATATGGTTCTTGATGTGGTAACTATGTGCTAGTGATTGAGCGCGACATGGAATCCGATGGCCACGAGCTCTGGGTCGCAACGCCACGAAAGCTTCCGCGAAATATTCTGAGTGTATTGGAATTTGTCATCCTCACACACGCGGGTCATGGGAGAAATAAAATTCTTACTTAAATCACATTTACGCCCCCCGAGGTCGGGCCGCTACAAAGACTAGGTTTGGGGGCATGACAGGAGTTTGAGTGTAACTAATCTAGAGAGAGTGTGTAATTGAAGATCATTAATGAAGATTTGGAGCTCTTTTTTAATGTTTAGTGGCTAAAACTTTTGGATTAGGCTCTCCTTTTAAAGCTAAGTAATGTGATTAGTTCAATTACATGCATGTTTTAGTTTAAGTTCCGTACCTGTGCCTTGATTGATTAGTAGATTTTAGATCTAATTGTGATAATCTCTCTCACTTCTTATGCTCTATCTCTACACTTGATGCTTAGGTAATCTCAATTGATGCTTTGTAGTTGGATTAAGTTCTCTCACATAACATGCTCTAGAGCCCTTATCTTTGATCTTTTGTAGATTGATTTTGATGATTAATTGTTAGGGTAGTTAGGTTATGATCTGAGATCTCCAATTTTGATTTTCTTTACTTTGATCTTCATTGTTATATCATCCAATCCAATTAGGCAAGGGATCATGAATTGGATTGTAGATTTGGGAATTGAATTAGAACATGCATTGATTGGATTAATTACATACTTGGTGGATTTTGGATTGCCTAATCTCTTATTTTTATTGTTGTTAATTTCAATCCTTATTTGATTTGTTATTTTCACTTCTAGATTGTTAGATACACATTTCACATCACTTATTTTAAAATCCTACACATTTCACACCACATCTTCACCTTAATTCTTCCATTTCCACCACCATTCATCCAATAGTTTAGTGTAGCTTGTAAGATTAGCTTAGATCTTATTAATTTCATATTTTAGATTGTTAATTAGTTGTTTACATTGCAAAGTTTATTAGTTTTAATTGTTCACTTCATTTGTCTATATTAGCTATACCTTAGTTTAATTCTACTTTGATTGGATTCATTGCTTGTTCTATCCTCTCTCTGTGGGATTGATAATCTGGACTCTTTAGTCCTTTACTACTTGACGACACCGTAGTCTTGCGGTTAAGTGTTGCACATCTTAATGTCGATCACCTCCATTTCTAACAGAATTACTGTCCGTTTTTCCGTAGGATTTTCCTGACCAAAATGGATTGTTTTCAAGCTCGAATAAACTAGGTTTACTATTTAAAAGTCGAAGTAACATTGTTTTCAGTTTTAAGCATTCGAAATGTATGTCCTTCCCTGTACTTGATCATATGCATGGTGAGTACCCGAATTACTCATTTATAGCTGATTAAGTACTGAATTGATTCGTGAAATGTCCGACACCTGAAACCCCGAAGTCTGCATTGATTCCCAAGTCGACACCATCTAGCTGTTGTGCATGTGTGGGGCGGGGGGGGGGGGGGGGGGGGCGGGGATGCTCCTATGAGAGCATCTCTCACCTTACTATGAGAGCTAGCGTGGGGCCCCTCACATCTATATCCAATGCCAACAATTTAGATGTGAGGGCCCCCACCTAGCTCTCATTGTAAGGTGAGAGATGCTCTCATAGGAACATTATATATATATATATATATTGCTCACTACAGTTTGTAGTCCTGAATGTGACATGGTGTTACGAAAGTACCTACCCTATCCAAGGTAGAATAGGTACCCCAGTGGCAGGGCAAATGATTTCTGACCTCTATAAACTCCAGGGTGAGTTCGGAGGGGCTACCTACCAGTTCGTTAGGGGCCAGTGGATGCTCCCCATTCCGAGGATTTGTGCGACGTGGTTGCCAATTAGTTTATAGCCTGATTATTAGTTTTTTATGATTATGTTATTTATATTCACTTGCACTAATCTGCCTAATTTACTATTGCCTAAACTTTGAATAATTACCTGTCATTTATACTCTGCCTTGTACCTGTAACAACTTGATTTTTATTTTGGATACTTGCCAAGCTTTCTGTCTGATCTACGCTTGATATCGTAGGTAACGAGCTCGTATACGCGTCCGAATAGGACTTTGCGGCAGTCCACTAGGATCCTCCAGTTATACAAGAGTGGGCATTTGGCGACATAAAGTAGAGTCTAAAGCTGCGGAGCTCGAGACATTATCATTTTGGTTTTTACTTTTATTTTGGAAATTGTACCTTTTGCACCTGTAACTATGGCCAGTGTTTTTGTACGGCCTTATTCTGGGTTGTAATTAAACTTAATTTTCTTGGGGTTCTTTTCTCTAAACTCTCTTATGGCCCAAGTTTCAACTTGATTTTGATGATCACAACCATTTATTAATGAAGCTAACTTTTCAGTCATTTTGGAATCCTCATAGACCCATCTTTTTTAATCATCTATGAATAAGGTAGCTAAAGTCTGCTCCACTAGGTCATTTGGGTTGGACTTGATCATTTCTCTTAAATGATTTATTGAAGAGAAAATTTGAAGAATGTCATACAAGTGTTTTTTTTCATTTTTCAAAAAAAAAAAAAAAAAGGTTAGGACTTGAAATATTGAACTCTTCGGGTACTTTTTTGAAAATGAGCTAAAAGTTTTATACTATTTTTAATTTTTCCTATGAAAATAATGAGTGGATGGGGCCCACAAGAATGTAATCCCATTTAAGAATCAAACCAGCACCTTTTTACAAGAGGTGAGTGGTTTCCACCCCACTTTAGGTATGCAAATTTTAGTGTAAATGACTTTAATTATACGCCAGTTTTACACCTTCATGGATAAAAGAACGTAAACAAATATAAATTTGCACAACCATCGTGCATGTAAATTGTTTACAAATGTACACGATCATTGCAAACACACAACCCCAAAAAATGGACATCCATTACAATTTATTAAAGTAAGGGTATTGAATTCAACTTTGACCGGATTCCTTTCAATTTTGACTTTTTTTTTATTGAGCCTTCGTAAAAAGCTAAAAATGCATAAATTGTGAGACTTAAACTCCTAGCCTCTTTTTTTTTTTTATACAACTAACTGAGCCACTGCACCACACAATACTCATATGTAATTATTTATCAAAAAAGAAAGTAAAAAATAATTAGATGGAGAGGGAGCCCTAGCTACATAGATCATGTCTGTGCTTAGCACGGGTGATTGTGCTAGTTACATGTATTAAAGGAGTGAGGGCGCCATATGTTAGCGCGCTCGAATGATATGAACTTGCGTGAGGTGTTAACTCCAACTATGCTATAACCAATCATCCCCTAGAATCTCCCTCATTCCTTGTTAAATTACCGTAACCGAATCAATGGTATTAACAACTTTCATATATAATCTTATCTCATACATGATTTCTAGCAAGATCTCAGTACATACCCTACATCTGTGACAAACATATACTCTATTATGAATTGCGATACACCATGCATGTTAAGAATTGTGCATTGTGTTCATCATGGTGCCCGGAAGAATTATCCTTTTTCATATTAAATCTTGTTTCTTCTTATATATAGTTTCTTAGAATAGATTATTTATTTATTTATTTCATTTTTTTTTTGTTGCCCTTGTTTGCGTTTATACATTGTCATTGACGTAATTATGAATTTTATTTTTTTTTCTATTTTTATTTGCTTTCACATTTACTTCATTATTTGCTCTCTTAAAAGCCCTTTCCAAATTTAAATGTCAAATAAAGCCCTACAGGATTAGGACTCTTTATTTTAAAATATTCTTATGTTTGGATGCACAAAAAAACACAAGAAAAAAAGTATTTTATAGAATATAATCTTTTATTTTCTAAAGAAGAAAATCTTGTGCGTTTGGAAATCCAAGAAAATATTGAAGAAAATATTATTTTCTTTAAAAAAACTCATTATTTTCTCTGATAGCTTCCCACTCTAAAAACTTTCTACAAGATAAGAATCACTCAAAATGACGATTACAATGTGGTGGAGTAAAGTAAAGACTTTAGTTCACAAAATCCTTCAGGATGTATTTGTTTACATATATGGTAAAGTAAAGTTAAAGTAAACATTACAGCACGATAAAGGTGGGGTAAAGTAAATATGGGATAAAGTATATGTTGCAGTAAAGTGAGAAGGAATGGTAAAGTAGCTTCTTTTATTTTCACTTTACTTTATCACATTTTATCATAGTTTTATATGGTAAATAAAAAGTGACTTATTTACAGGTGTGGTAAAGTAAAATAAAGAATGATGTAATATTATGGTAAAATGTGAGGTAAAGTAAGGGGAAAAGAAGTACGGGGTAAAGCAAAGTGAGAGAGAGAGTTGTAAAGTAGTTGTTTTTTGTATTGATTTTACTTTACTATACTTTACCATAGTTTTATGTGATAAAAGAAAAGTAACTTATTGTAAACAAAAATATAGCGGTTGAGCTTTACTTTACCACACTACTTTTTTATCTTGACGTCGTAAATTACATATAAATTAAAATATTTAATAAAAATTACTCTAATAATGTAATTTACTTTAATCATATCACCTTCCAAACAGCTCAATTTAAAATATGTAATATTCTTCAAAAATTGCCAAACAATAAAAATATTATAATATTGCATTATTATATTTTATACTATTTTATTCTTGTAGTATTTAAATCTGTAGATATTTTATTCCATAAACATCCAAACGGACCCCTAACTATTCATTTTCCAATTAATGTTTCACAATCAAGACTCTTATATGATTCAAATTCTTAACAAGTAAGTTTTGGCATCAGGTCATGGGAAGGATAGCCCACACATTGATTTTTCCTCGTGGAATAATAACTATCACATCATTTTCCCTTAAACCTCAATGCTCGTCATTTTCCATACTCTCTTAATGTCCATTTATCGGTGATACACTACCATATACATTTGTTGATCTGAATATATATATATATATATGGAAAAGTTTCAAGTGCATCTATCCCTCACCATAGGATGAGGGATACTTCCATAATTGGGAGTTTTCAAGTACAAAAGTTACTTTTCAAGTACATAGGGTGAGGTACACTTCTTTGTCTTCATGTGCAAAAGGGAAGTGTCCCTCACCCTATGGTGAGGGATGGATGTACTTGAACATTTCCCTATATATTGTTATACTAACATAATCGGATATATAGGTAACTTAGAATGCACCCTACCGGACCTGGTATCATGGACCCTTCTAAATTATTAATGTGGATCAGATACATGCATGTGTTACATTAAGGTCGTTCACATATTATAAAATTAGAGTCTTTTAACACCTTTATACAAGTACCACTACGTTTTAGTGATTGTAATACTTGTTTAAGATTCAAGCAACCCTCCATGTGGGGCAATCAATGAGAACCAACTGACCCTAAACCAAACAAATCTATTCATTAGAGGACCCACTGATGATTGAAATATTGCATTTATATAAGGGAAATATTGCATTAGAGGACCCACTGAACCGTTGGATCAAGGGTTGAACATTTTTTTTTTAATACGAAGCCATTAAACTTGTGGGTCACGGAAGAAGGGGTTAGAGGCATGAGTTTGGAGTCAAACTTCATACTTGGGGTGGTCTCACATAGATCTTTCCATACATTGGATATGGATGTGAGAGCGTTACCTTATCTTTCATAATAAGGTGAGAGATGCTCTCATATGAGCACATCCCTATATATATATATAGTGGAGTTGAGGAGGGCATCAGCTGGGCTCGTGTGGCTCTCCCGTGTGGGCTTAAAACAAAATGAGCGAATACAGGTCAGATTTCTGATGTCTACCGCGCTAATATCATTTCACCCCTTTCATTCCCCACTTTCATCGGCAAACCTAATCGTTGCGATTTCTCTTCCCCCCCATCGCTTCTCTTCCCTGCGATCTCTCTTCCGCCTGCGACTGCTGCGTCACTATTTCTCTGTCACTGCTCTGTTGCTTCCCTCTCGCCTGCGATCTCTCTGTCTCCCAACTCGCTGCGATCTCTTTCCCATCAGATCCGCCTGCGATCTCTCTCTCTCCCTCTCGCCTGCGACTGTTGCGTCCCTCGTTTTCTCTCGCTGCTCTGCTGCATCCCTTTCGCTTGCGATCTCTCTGTCGATACTCTGCTGCGTCGCCTCTCTCTAGCTCCCCTGCTGCGCTGCGATCACTCCCTCTCTCGTCTCTCTCTCCTGGACGGATCTCCCCCTCTCGTCTCTCTCACGGCCAGATCTCCCTCTCTCCCCCGGATGGTGATCTCTCCCGGACGGCTCCCCCCTCGTCTCTCTCTCCCGGACGACTCTCTCTCTCTCTCTCTTGGACGGTGGTCTCTCCAGGACTGCTCCCTCTCTTGTCTATGCATGTTTTTTTTTTCTAAAAAAAATGAATGATTGAGTTACCTTTCAAAGTACTATGCATTTTTTTTTCTAAAAAAATCAACAAAAATGACCCTCAAATTAACTAGTTTTATAGATTGCTTTGTGTTTGGCTTTTGAGGAAGAACCCCTTAAAAAAAGAAAAGAACAAGTTGCATTTTAGGTTGTTGTCATCTGGAAGTTTCCATCTTTTTTCCCTTTTCTTCTTTTGTATGGATTTTTGGGTTTTCTGAAGTTTGTAATTTGTATTCTTTTGACATCTTTGAGTTTGAAACCCATGTTTCATTTCTAGGTTTGGTTCTGATACTTTGATTTTTGGGGTGCTGGTTTCATGTTTTCTTATTTGATGTTTTTGGTGATTAGGTTTTGATTTTTGATTTTTTTTTCTTGTTCATTTCCAGTTGGGTCGTTTTGGTACTACTGAATGGGTTGGCTGCTGAAGTTTCCTTGGATTTAATATCGGAGGGAGGGAGTATAGAAATGCCCAAACAAGGTCCTTGTTGCCATTGTGGGATTACATGCGAGTCATTGCTTGTTAGAGGAAAACTTCCTTTTTTTTTTAATATATGTATGCTTGGAGGTTTTATGTTGTTCCAATTAGCATTATTTTCTGTTCAATTTGATTTTAGAATACTATGATTGTTATCGTACCATGTTGCTGGTTCAGTTTGGTCAATGGATATTATTTGATATAGTGAGACTGAATTGGATTGCAGTGTGGGTTTTTTCTGTTTTCAATCTTTTTGAGCCAATTTGCTGATTTGGTGACTTGGGTTTCCTTCATGTTATTTTTCTGTTAATATTTTCTCCCCTTACATACTGAATGGTTTGATGTTTGCACTTTTCATTTTTTGTTTGTCAATAATGAAAACTTTTTATTAAAAGGAAGGAGGAAACAATGAACATGTAAAATGAAAGAAGAAAAGGCAGGCATAAAAGACTTTTATAATTATACTGCCAACAACCAAGCTACAAAGAAGAGCCTACAGAGCAGGGTAAAACTTTCTACACCCAATTTGGTTAAAGAGGTAGCCACTACATTAGTATCCTAAAAGTTTCCACATACTATACATTTGTTTTCTTATTGCCGAACTATCTCATTGAGATCCTTTTTGCTTGACATTTTTCTGGTTAATTTCTTTTCAAGAGGATATAATTTTTTTTTTATTTTTTTTTATTATTTTTCTACTTTCCATTTGCAGGCTTAGACAACAAGGAATCCTCAAAGTCAGACGAAAAACATATTGGAGAGCATATGTGGTGATGGAATGCACTCCGGGCATTTGGAACACTTCTTATTGCCCTTTTTATTTTAGGTGATGTAATGTTCAAATAAATGTAATAATCCTAATGATGTAATGGATTTCATGGTAATGTAATTTTAATGATGGAATGAATTCTGATTTAAATGTGAATGGAGATGTTATGAAATGATTTAAATGGTTGAGATGTTTTGAATTTGGAATATTTTGTGAATCTTGTGACAATGGTTTTCTTCCTTAAAGAGAAAAGGAAGAACAACACATATAATTACATTTTGTGCATATATAACATAGAAAAAGGAAAAACAGAGAGGAAAGAAAAACCAACACAAACAATCAGAAAATAAAAATCTATTCTAATTACATGAAAACCACATCACAAAATATGAGATTAAGATGGGAGATCTTAACATCAACCCACATTCAAATGATAGTATGAAACTCAACAAGGTTTCAGCAGATCTGAACCCATTGTGTTGGAAAAGTGCGCATGTGCAAAACCAGCCATACGAGATTGACTCCTACCGAAACAGTGCAGATTTGAAGTTCATAATATGGAATCTGAAACCCCAAAATCTCATCCAAAAACTCCCCCAGAAAGTAGGCTAACCAACGCCCTAAATAGGGGTACTCAGCAACGTTTCAAGGTTTCAGCAGATCTGAACCCACTTTGTTAGAAAAGTGCGCAAGTGCAAAACAAGCCAAACGTGATTGTTTCTAACCAAAACTTAGCAGACTTCAAGTTCATAATATGGTCTTTTAAATCCTAAATTTTCATCCAAAAACTCCCTCGGGAAGTGGGTTAACCAGTGCTCCAAACAGGGGTACTCAGCAAGGTTTCAGCAGATTTGACCGACATGATAGGAAAAGTGCGCGAGTTGAAAATGAGGCAAACACAATTGATTCCTACTAAAAAATTTGAGTTTTGAAGTTCATAATATGGACTTCGAAACCTCCAAGTTTCGTCCAAAAAATCCCTTGGGAAGTGGGTTAACCAGTGCCCTAAACAGGGGTACTCAGCAAGGTTGGTGCAGATTTTCTTAATCGAGTTGAAAAAGTGCCCGAGTTGAAAACATCACAAACGTTATTGTAATTAACTGAAAAATAGCATATTTTAACTTCATAATATGGACTTCGAAAGACCCAAATTTGAACACAAAAAAAAACCCTTGGGAAGTGGGCTAAAAAGTGTCCTAAACATGGGTGCTCAGCAAGGTTTGTGCAGATTTTCTTGACCGGGTTGAAAAAGTGTCCGAGTTGAAAACATCGCAAACGTGATTGTAATTAACTGAACAATAACATATTTTAAGTTCATAGTGTGGACTTTGAAAGCCCCAAATTTCATAAAAAAAAACCCTCGGGAAGTGGGCTATAAAGTGTCCAAGATAGGGGTATTCGGCAAGGTTTGTGCAGATTTTCTTAACCGGGTTGAAAACGTGCCCGAGTTGAAAACATCGTAAACGTGATTGTAATTAACTGAAAAATAGCATATTTTAAGTTCATAGTGTGGACTTCGAAAGCCCCAGATTTCAGCAAAAAAAATCCTCGGGAAGTGGGCTAAAAAGTGTCTTAAGCAGGGGTACTCATCAATGTTTGTGCAGATTTTCTTAACCGAGTTGAAAAAGTGCCCCAGTAACCGATTCTCAGATTATCTTCCTCTTTCGTAAAAAGCTTTCTTAGATGACGTTTCTCTAAAAAGAAGAACAATCTCATTGAGATCTTCTTTGTTTATTTAATTCTTAGTTTTTGTTTACAGGAATCCACACAGTCAGAAGAAAAGAAACATATTGGACAACATTTGTTGTGATGGAGTGGATGATGGGCATTTGGAACACTTCTCATCGCTGTTTTTTTTCCTCAAATGATTTAATGTTCAAATAAATGTAATTCGATTGATGTAATGGATTTCATGTAATTTTAATGATGAAATGAATTTTGCATTTAAGTGTGAATGGAGATGTTGAGGAAATGATGGGAATTTATATTGGTTGAGATGTTATGAATTTGGAAAAAAACATTGTTGAATTTTGCATAATGTATTTTGTTTGTGTTGAGATTCCTTACTGCACAGAGTTTAACTGTGGAGATGTAGCTAGAGATATTCCATAAATTTTGTTGCAGGTTATCTATGATTACAGTGACAGGCACTCTGTGGAGTCTATGGAGATGTCCTGATATTTTGTTAATTTTATAGATTTTGTGACTGGTTATTGCAGTGATTGGTTATCTTCTATTGATCCCACTAGGTGCCCATTAAATCTGTGAACATGAACACAACCATTCACATTTAGAACCAAACCTAGTTTTGCCTATCATATTCACATTCAACATCAACTATAGTTTATTCATCAAACATCAAAGTTGTGAATTAAACAAAATCATTTTTTATCAATCAATGCCAATATGCCATCTTTAAGCACTAAAGTCTTCTTCCATTCTTCATTTATAGATTTGAGTTTTTTCCCCATATTTCAGGTTTGAACCCTTTCTTCGCATATTGAAGCAACCCGTAGTCATTCACAACACATCAAATGAAGCCCACAATAAACTTTTATTAACAAGTTTATTAACGAAAGAGCATTGAATACAGCCGTAAGTTAGCCAATAATGGGTACTGACCAAGATTTTAAAAGTTCATCAATTCATCATTCGTCATCCATAGTGTCTTCCAAGTTCGACTTTGTTGAATACATTAAGTTAGCCAATAATGGTTACTGACCCAAGATTTTTAAAAAATCATCAATTAATCATTTATCATCCACAGTGTCTTCTACGTTGGACTCCACTCAAAATGCTCTAAGGCGCACTCTCCAAGTAACCTACATGAGCTAAAGTCCTCTTTGAGCTCTCAGAGGTGGAGGAAGACTTTCACTTTGCATAGCATAGAAAAAGAAAAGAAAATTCAACACAAACAATTAGAAAACAAAAATCCATTCTTATTACATGAAAACCACATCACAAAAAAAGAAACTAAGATGAGAGAAATCAACATCAGCCCACATTCAACTGTTCTAGAGTTGTTGTTTGAAGTTAACCACCCATTGGAAGGAAACACAACAGATTTAAGATAATAAAACTAAGAGACACAAATTGAGACGTGCAGAATACTGGAGCAAACCCCATTAAAACTCAAATCTAGATCTCCAAAATGAACGAAAACAAGACAGAAAAACAAAGGAAGCCCATATCATAAAAAATAAAAAGAAAACCTCAAGCCAAAATTGAAAAAGAAAATGTAGAATCACACAAAACATAGCAAGTTTTCAAGTGGGAGAGAGAGATGAATGGTTTCTCGGCAAATGGAGAAAATCCGAAATCCATGTTGCGTGCATGTATGTATTAAAAAGTAAAGAGGAATGATTCATATAAAAACTGAGAAGGAACTCCAATACCCCATCAACATTTGAATTTAATGTGTCATGCATTTAAATAAAAAACAGATCTCCTCATACACGGGTGCCTCACTATAGAAAGAGATAAGGAAAAAAGAAGACGGTCCTGCTGTATTTTCTCCTTAGATTGATTGGCAAAGAGAAGATGAAGTTAGACGACAGGGAGCGATTTGGAAAAAGAGGAAGAGCGTAGAGAGGGCTAGGATCGAACAAATCTTCGTCTGAAATTTCTGAGAGATGAGAGCGGGAGAGCACATTGGAGAGAGAGACGAGAGAGGGATAGACGTCCGAGTGAGAGAAATTGGCTGAATCTTTCGTTCTCTGATTCAGGGGAGAGAGAGAGAGAGCCTTGAATGCTTTTCGTTGAGAAAGGGGAGAGAGAGAGACAAAGAGGTCAATTAGGTCTCAAAAGGGGGAAATGAAAAAAAAAAAGCGGGCCTTTGAAATTTCATTGACTTGAGAGGAACTCAATCCGCCCCCCCTCACACACACAAAAGAGGGGAGAAATTGAGAGAGAGAGAGAGAGAGACGAGAGAGAGGGGTCGCGCAACAGAGAAACAACGATCGCAGCAGCAGCCAGAGAAACATAGATCGCAATGCAGCGCAGCAGTGGAGCTAGAGAAAGAGGCGAAGCAACAGAGCATCGACAGAGAGATCGCAGGCGAGAGAGACGCAGCAGAGCATGGAGAGAGAAAAAGGGACGCAGCAGTCGCAGGTGAGAGGGAGAGAGAGATCGCAGCGAGTTGGGAGACAGATAGATCACAGGCGAGAGGGATGTAGTAGTCGCAAGCAAGAGGGACGCAGCAATCACAGGTGGGAGAGAGATCGCAGGGAAGAGAAGCGATGGAAGGGAGAGAGATCGCAACGATTAGGTCTACCGATGAAAGTGGGGAATGAAAGCGGGGAAATGATTTTAGCGCGGTAGACATCTGACATCTGAAATTTGTTTTAAGCCCACACGAGAGAGTCAGACGAGCCCAGCTGATGCTCTCCTCAATTGCAGTTGAGGAGAGCCACTCCCATACACATATATATATATATATATATATATATGAGCAAGGCTCTCCTAAGTTCAAGCTTAGGATAAAATCTTATAAGTTCATGCTTGTGGGGCCCACCTTTGATCCATCCAAATGGACCAAACACATGACCCCTCTAAATTGTACATGTTCGCCAACTTTCGGTCAGATCCGAATTTACTAGACCATTGGATCGACTATGTATCAATCCAAATGAATTATTGACCATTAAACTTTTGGGCCCATATGGAGATGATAGAAATCACGGTTGGGGCTGATTTTTTGCAGAGAGGAAGATCCCATTGAATATTTGAAACCCCCCCAACCCCCATCCCCATGTGAGTCCCCAGGTGGGCCCCACCACACACTTGGGCTTACCTTATCCTACGCTTGAGCTTAGGAGAGCTGGCCCATATATATATATATATGGGATTGGCTCTCCTATGCAGTAGTTGTTCGTTTGGAACCCGCTCTTTTTTATTTCAATTCCCCCTTCTAAGACCTAAATTGAGCCCCCCTCTCTCGCCTCAATCTTTCTCCCCTGCTCTCGGAAGCTCTCTCTCTCTCCCCTGAATCACTCTTTTTTGTTTCCCACCCAAACCAAAAGAGAAAACTAGCTAGTTTGAAGGAAAAAAAGCTGGCCTCCACTGTCGCGACCCCGGACCGGGAATCCTAATCCGGGATCGGGACATTAGTGAATGATGATTGAAGGATCTACATCGACAATATACAACTTATAATTTCCCACAGGTGTCCGCGGTGATGATATCACAACCATCAATGAACATTTCTTTTTAAGTGCAGAAGCGTGTAACAAATCAAATAGTCAAACCATCCTTGGTCATAAACAATATCACAAGTATAAAGATACTGTATCAGACAGAGCAATGATCTATAGCATGTTACCCCAAAGTAAGTTAAGGTTTATACAAATATCATTTAATTACATTCCCAAAAATTAGGGGCCAACAAAGGCCAATATAACCCAAAAGACCAATCAAAAGAATGGTTAAACAGTTCCCCAAAAATATGTAGTCTCTCGAAGCAACCAGACGTCTACATGACGTCGTCAGCACGCCACTCAACTAACTGTTGCGGTTCTACGTCCGCCTCCTCGAGCTCCTCCTCTGGATAACCGACAACGGGACCTGAGTACCAAAGAGTGGGTCAAACACGACGGTTTGGCAAATGGAGGCAAATACAATGATAGTATGATAATAAATGAATTTATCTTCAAAACATGTAAACCTGTTTAAATAATCATTTCTATGAAAAAGATAAAACATTTATTCAATTATAAGGATACAATGTAAAACATGTAAGGTGACCAAGGAAACTGGAAACAAGCAAGATGACAACCACACGAAGCTAAATCCTCTATCACTAAAGTAATAGAGCAATAACTAGGCACTGATCTCAGTCACTCGAGGTGAGGAGAAACAGTGGATCTCATATAATACATATACATATACAATACTATACATGACCACGGTAGCGAGCCGGGCATCGGGGACCACAGTAGCAATCTGCGGCATCGGGACAAGACCATGGTAATAACCGGGTAGCGGGATCCAAACTGCAGCTGGCGGGACAAGAGGGGGATCTCCAAGTCGGTGGATCAGACCAATAGGGTTATCCAAGCTTAGTGGTGCCGACTCATAGGTCAAATACAATTGAGACATATGCAATTAAATTAAGTACAAGTATATAAACAAACGGGCAAGACGGGGGTGCTCAAGGGCACACTATCATATCAAGTGGTGCAATGCACTTCGGGTCAAGTAACCATTTCAAGTGTACCTCAACACTTTCGGGAAAACAAGGCATGTAGTATAGATCTCGGGATTGATAAAGTACCATAAACAATTGAAATTTCGGGTTAAGCATCGGTTCAAGATTTATTTGAAGTGAATAGGGATCTCGTATGTCAATCTAATAATAATTTGGTACTCTTGAGTTTGGAGACATTCCGGGCTCCTTATACACTTTGAATTTTCAAAACTTCGAATGACATCTTCGTGATATGGTTTCTTTCTCGGATGGCCTCATACAATGCCTAGTGAATCTCCTTTGATCGGCAAAGCTCAGCGCTAGAGTGAACCGGAGAGTTCGCTCGAGCGAGGAGCTCTCCGAAACCTGGGAAATTTCGGTCACCTGGCGGTTAGCCGCTGGCTGACCGCGCAGCTGACCCCGGCTGGGCTGCCAAAAATACAGCTTACTGGAAAGCTAACCGCCAAGGAGCGGTTAGTTGGCGGTTAGCCGCCGATGGGTTCGGCGGTTAGCCGTTGGCTAACCGTGGAGCTGACCGAGTTTTCAGGTGGAGAAGTGTGCTCTCTGGAAAAGCCACCATGACATTTCGGCTAGCTGGCGGTTAGCCGCCAGTCACCAGGCAGCTAGCCGCCGGGTGACCGCCAGGTGCGGGAATCACCCACTGTGTTCAGATTTGAGCCCTTTCTCCTCCTCAAAACCATTCTCCCCACTTCCACTTAGTCCCTGCAATATAACTGAGCTAGGAGCTCCTCCAATGCCTCTATCTACACTTCTCCAAAACCCCATTAAGTGTTCACTCCATCACTTCTTTCATCCACATCCCATTCCATACAAAGAAAGAAGGAAACCATTTCACAATAGAGTACATTTAGTACAGACAAGAAGAGAATTAAATGACATTCACCAATACACTTAGGAGTCATAAATGCACTACCAAACTCTAGCATGGACATTCATTTCAAACCAATGCAATAAATAGGCATGAGTGGAAAGTACCAAAATCATTGAAAGCTTATAAAAATCATAACATCCACTTACCTTGGGTCTTCTAACAATGAGATCAAGCTCTAATACTCTTCCAAGCAAGGAATCCAAACTATGAGCAAAAATCCCCAAAAACAAACCTTAAAAGAGTCAAATAATGAAATAGAAAGGGAAACTTTGCAATAATGAAGATGAAGCTTCCCTAGGGCTAGAGGAACACAAATCTAGAAGATGAAGGGGAATACTTACTTGCAAGGTCCTCTAATGGCAATGGCAAGCTCAAAGAAGGTCTTGGAATTGAGGGTTTTCTCCACAACACTATCAAGAGGAAGCTCTCAAGGAGGTGAAGAAGAAGATGACCTCAACTCTCCTATTGGTGCAAGCTTGGGGGTGGATTGGAGGTGGAGAGAGCAAGAAGAAGAAGAGAAAAGCAAGAAACCCTAGGTTCAGTTGGTTTGTGCTGGAACATGGGGAGTGATGGGAATGAGAATGGGCTTCCCTTTGTTAACAAATGAGGGGTTGGGTCCCACAACTAAAGGAGCTTGTTTGGCTGATATCATCTATTTCGGTACCTCGGATGGATTCGACGAAGAAGGAAGAAATGATCGTCGAAATTTCTAGTTTCCAAAAAGTATATGTTTCGCGGGTTTCGGGAATGTCAAGTTTTGGGTACAGATTTTGTGTGCAATGACTGTTTTGCCCTCAAGGCTATGAAATCGGGTTTCGGGATCTCAAATGGACATTGGATCAACATGAAAGTTGAATGAAATAACAATTCCAATAAAACGGGATTAAAACCATGAATGTAAAAATCTCCGATAAATCCTCAAACATGTGCAATGTCATGAAAAGGAACCCCCAAAGGGCCCCACTAACACAAAGCAAATCAAAATCCCCAAAACTAAATCAAAAGCTATTCCAAACTCAACTTAGCCAAAATCACTAATCAAGCTTAGCACTAACACGCAACTTAATTAGCACTAATCGGGTTCACTCGGGTCGGGGTCTTACATCCACTGCAACTCCCTCACCGACTACTCATCATCATCAAGCTTGTTGTTGCCTGCCTTGTGGTGCATTCCTATTCTATTGTGGGGGACACTGATTCTGATTATGTCCCTGTTGAACGGCCTGCTGCTGCTGCTGTGGTGCTTGCTGCTGAGGTGACATTGCTTGATTCTGAGCAACTGGTGCATTTTGAGGTGGTGCCGAACGATGTGGCCCTTGTTGTTGCTGATTCTACCTGAGCCTTGGGCAATCCTTGAGTTGATGGTTCATGGCTCCACATCTGAAACATGCTCCAGTCATGGTACGACACTCGACAATCACATGATTCTTCCCACAGTGGATGCAAACCACTGAATTCTGAACATTCTGCTATGGCCTCTGCCTTTTGTTATGTTGATTTCTCTGCTGGTGGTTTTGTTGGTAAGCTGGACTCTTTCCCAGAACTCGGAGGATCTTGTTGTTCATGTTCTCAAACTTGTAAGCCCTCTTGACAGCTTCTTCAAAGGTTGCAGGTGATACAACCCCCGTAGCATCCCTCTCTATGATCGGGTTAAGCCCCTCAAGAAACTTGGCTATTTTCTTCTCAATAGTGTCTATCAACTCTGGAGCATATCGGGACAACCTTTCGAACTTGGTGAGATATTCGAGGACTGTCATGTTGCCTTGTACAAGCTGCTGGAATTATATTGCTTTCTGCCTCTTGACATGAGTTTGCACATACTTGTCACCAAAGTGCCTCTTAAAATTTGCCCAAGCTACTGCAATCTGCCATGGTTCTGTACTCTTCTCTAACTGTCTTCCGCCATATATCTACTAAACCGGTAAACAAAGACGCTGCAAGTTTTACTTGTTCTCCTCCAGTACATCGGAAGACTTCAAAGATGTTCTCTGTGTGCTCCAACCAATCATCTGCAGCTAATGGGTCCTTTACTCCATCAAATTCTTTCGGACTTCTCTTCCTAAACCGCTCAAACAAGGCATTCGGGTCATGTTCCTTTTGATTGATGACAATCTATGGACTGGGTGGTTGAACTTGAACCGGTTCAGGCCTCCTCTCTAAAACCTCCAACAACCATCTTTGCATTTGTGTCATCTCCCTAGCATGGTCTTCCTCTCTCCCTGCCATTTGTTCCTATAGCCTAGCCTGATTCTCATTAGCTTAACGTTGCTGATCAGGTGTCCGCGGTGAGGATATCACACCAACATAATAACTTCATTCAAGTGCGGAAGCGTGTAGCAAATCAAATTGATAGTTCATTTCGAAAACCACAAGACTGATAACATATATATATAACTTGATTTCAGAGCGAGCAATGATCATTATAGCATTTTCCCAAAAGCAAAGTTAAATGTTTATACAAAAGATCAGTTAATTAATCACTCCTAAAAAATAAAGGCCAACAAATGCTAGTACAACCAAAAGAATATGTCAGTCATAGTCCCTAAAAAGTGTTTCGTATCTCATAGCGTGACCCGATGTCTACATGACATCATCAGCTTGTCATTCGCCTACTCGTTGCGGCTCTCCGGCCGCCTCCTTTTGCTCCTCCTCTAGGAAGGGGGCATCTGGACATGAGTACCAAAAATAGTAGGTCAGACACGACGGTCTGGCAGGTGGGTGAAAAGATATAGCAATATAACCATAATTAAATGTACATTGGAAAACATTAAAACCTGTTAAAACAATAATTTCCATGAAAGAGAATGCATTATCAGTTAGAAAACATATATGCAATATAAAACATGAAAGGTACCAAGGAAACATGAAACTGGCAAGATGGCAACCACACTGAGCTAAATCCCCCATCACTAATGTGATGAGAGCACGCTAGAGGCGTTGGTCTCGGACACTCGAGGTGACGAGAACCAACTAAATATATAAATACATGTAGCTAGACAAGACCACGGCTGCGGAACTGGGTAACGGGACAGGCAGGATCCAGACTGCAGTTGGCAGGAGCAAAATGGGGACGCCAAGTCGGTGGATCAAGCCGACAAGGTTGTCCAAACTTAGTGGTGCCGACTTATAGGTTACAAGCAAGAAAGCACAACATATTTATATATATATATATACGGGTAGGAGTGTAAAACTTTAACAGGCAGGACATGGTGCACATAGGCACATAAATCACATTCATGTCAGGTCATGCATATACGGGCTAGCAGGCCACTTAAAGTGCATAGTTCAGGCCTTTTGGAACAAGCTAGTAAAATCACGTGAAAACAGGCGAGTGTATACGAAATCCAAGTACACGAAAACACAAGAAAGATTTCCACAAGATACTTGTCATGCCCTCGGACCGAGGCCTTGATAATCAAGTCATTAATCTGGGGGACACGGCGCGACGGGACAGAAAATTCCACCCGCACACGCTAATTATTTTCCCACAGGATTCCACGGTGAGGATTCCAAATGATCCATTGACCAATCCTAGAACAGGGTTTCAAATATAATTTATTCTCCGCTATTATCTCTGCTTGAAAAAGCAAAGATGTTAACCGAGTATCGTATCCACTGGGACAAAAAGGCTAAGTTGTGTTGTTTCCTAAATTACTAAACTAATCCTACTGGAAAACAAAGTTCTGATTATTAAACTAATTCTATTAGAAAGCGAAGTGTGGGGTTGATTGGTTTGCAATTTCTAAATTAACAAATTGAAAGACAAGTTTTATATCCAATTAGAGAAAAGCCTTAGGGTATGAATCCACAATAGCCCGTGCAATGGCGAATATAGGTCTAGGGTTTCACTGTCAATGCTTTAATGACTCGTTTTGGTTACAAACCTTCAGAGTCAACAAATAAGGGTTGCGGATGCAAATCAAGGCATAACCTATCTCTATGGCATAGATTATCCTAGATCTAACACACACATTCAATCAAGCATCATATTATATGACTTGGTATTCCAAACTACAAGAATAAAACACCAAGAGAGATATTGCATTAATAAACGAATCCAATCAATGGATTAAATCAATGTCATATAATCAAAGCATTTAAAATAAAACCCTAGAACCTATACATTGCCATAAACATAAAACTAAGGTTTCATCACAACCCTAAGATGGAGATTTAGTTACTCATGGAAGACGATTGACGAAGAGTTCTTGACGAAATCCCCATTGATGCTCTTCCCCAAGCTCCAAGAAAGCCTCCCAAAACTTCTCCCAAGATGTGAATCTCCCCAAAAACGAGTTTGGGCTCTTATTTATAAGTTTTGAGGTGAAAAAGGTCTTTAATTTGTGCAGGAGATGGATTCCCGTCGGGTCCGGGCCCACTGGTCATCACAGCGAACTTCACGAGGTCATATCTCCCTCGATATAGCTCCGATTTATACAATCTTGGACTCCACGGATATCTACTCGAAAAGAGCTTTCCAATGGTATGTAGATTTCACGAATCCGACACTCGAGTTGAAAGTGATGACCATTTCAATTTGCTGCCTCTGAAAATTCCGAGAATAATGGTGCAATTAGAAGACCTTCCATGTTGGCATGCTATGGGGTGAGTGGGACCCATGTTGGACATCCAAGGCATGTTTGGACTCTTGCTTTGCTTTCTTATTTGAGTCTCTTCCCATATTTGGCATGCTTTCTTACTTGCAACTCCGGTTTGTCATGCTTTGTGAGATTTCTTCCATTTTAGCTCTGAATTTCGCTCCTTGCATTTGTAATACCTACAAACAATAAAATAACATAATTAAGCTAATTAATCTCTTTCGACGGTATAACCAAGTCCTCATTAAGGGGCCTAAAATGTATCTTTTAGGCTCTCATCACACCCCCCAACTTACACTTCGCTAGACCTCGAGCAAAGTTAAAACAAAAAGAAAACTAACTAAGGCCACTTTCGTAGGGAGCACGGCTGCACTTAGCATGTGCAGCAAGCCTTTAAACCTCTAAGTTCCCCCTAGAGGACGAGTTATAGTCTCGTGAGGGTTTGCAGTGAATCTACTCACAAAATTCCTAAAACATAAAAGAAAAACAGGGAGGATTTTCCGCCAAGGTATCGACGAACACCGGATATTCCTGATTTTTGGGGTTTTCCATACACACTCAAACGTGGTTCACCAATCTTATCTTTTGGTCCGAAATCCTCAAAATCATGCTGGAAAAATTGATTGTGCACGGTGAAAATTGTGTACATATAGAGGCATGAAAGCATAAAACGATTCACTAACAATTTCCGTGAAAACACATCTTGTTCTTTCGAAATGCTGGGCCACCGAACCTCAGTACAAGTTATGAATCCTCTCAAGGCATTTGTGGTGGCTTTCACACTATTGTTTTTCAAAGGACAACGCTATTTTGATTTTTTTTTTTTTTTTTAAGAAATGACTGTGCAATGCCTAGGTCCCTTAAGCTTTCTAATTAACCCATGTAACGAGCATTCAGCCAATGACTCCCAAGACAGATGTCCTTAGGGCACTAGGTATGGCAATACCCCTATAGGCTTACTGGCTCAGGTTAAAAAGGCTACGAACCCAAACTAGTCACAACCTTCTTTTTTTTTTTTTTTTTACGGTCCCCAACAATAGGTAGCCCTTTCCATATGCCCGACTTCAGTATGACTGAGGGTCAGCTTTCCATCATAATTGCTCTGAAGTTTTCACTGACATGGAAATCATAGTTTCACATTTCAAATTTTCTATATAATACGTGTCAAGTGAAAGATCAATAATTCAACAATTTCTCAAAAACTCTTTCCTAAAACAAGATAGTGAACCATTTTTCTCTTTTTCCTTACAAAAAGTTCCAAAAACAGGGTATCTTCGTTTCATAAAAACCCGGTTAGAAATCGCCCGAAAGACTAACGAAACTAGCAAAAACTCCTTTTTTTTTTTTTGGAAATAGAAAAGACAAATAAAAGACAACAAGCAAACAGAAATAAAACTGCTAAAACTACCCCTAAACTACTCCCAAGGTCAATACCCCACCCCCCAACTTAACCTAACATTGTCCACAATGTTAAAAACAAAATAAAAGATAAAGGACAAGGAAAATAAAGGAAAAGGAGGGATATCACATGGGTACCGCTTAACAAGAAGTGGAAGGGAGGAAAACGGGGAGGACGCCCCCCAACTCAGACCAAAGTACCTGCGGAATGTTAGCGGCAAACACAATAAACAGAAACAAAGAAAACCTAAGAATTACAAACCAAACTTGCAGAAAGACATGACTCAGCACTTCTTTTATGTCTACCTCCTCCAGGTTAGGAACTAAAAATCTCTGCGTATCCCGAGAATGTATAAAATCAGCAATGCAAGGGGGACAACATATGCAAATGGAGGAATCAATATCTTTCAACTCGGCAATTGAATAGCCGAGTGCACTCTTGTGCATTTCCAACACATCCAAAATTTGAGCTTCCTGACCGTCAGACAGATCAGGAGCAATGACAGATGGCAAAGTATCCTCAGGGTGAAGAGCGTTTTCTACAATCTCATCAACAACATTGACTGCAAAGCAGTCATCTTGGTCTGAAGGTTGATGAGAGGCCCTAAAAGCATTTAGCCTCACTTTCATATTCCCAAAGGAAACATCCATAATTCCGGTTCGGCAATTAATGTTCGCATTGGCCGTGGCCAAAAAGGGCCGTCCAAGAATGACAGTAGTGTGTTTCCGAGAATTTTGCACTGGTTCAGTGTCAAGGACGATGAAATCGACAGGGAAAAAGAACTTGTCGACCTTGACCAGAACATCCTCAATTATTCCCCGGGGCATCCTGACAGATCTATCAGCAAGTTGTCAATCTGCTCATACATCGAGTAAGGCAAGAGATTGACACTCGCTCCTAGATCCAACAATGCATGATCAATAACGTGACTCCCAATTGTGCAGGTAATGGTGGGAGTGCCAGGATCTTTCAGCTTGGGAGGAGTGTCATTATGGAGAATTGAGCTCACTTGCTCGGTAAGTAAAACCTTCTTTGGCACATGAGATTTAGATTTGTGTTTTTGAGTGCACAAATCTTTCAGAAATTTAGCATAAGAAGGGACCTGCTTGATAGCATCTAGCAAAGGCAGATTAATCTTTACTTGCTTAAACACCTCCAACATTTCATCCATGGTTGCTTTCTTCTTACTAAAGAGAGAGGGTGTGTCAAGACAAGTGGGAAAAGGGGCTTTAGGCACAAATGGGGGTGCCTCGTTTCCCTTAGAAACCATTTCAGCCCGAGAGCTCTTGGGATTTGTTATGGGCTCTTTCACACCGTGCTTAGGCTCCTCAGGCCTAGTCTCAACCTCACGCCCATTCCGTAATGTGACAACCATTTTCGCTTGCTCATGATAGGTATCATTTTGTTGCGAGCCACTACCCACATCAAAAGAATTCTTAGGGTTAACCGTGGGTTGGCTAGGCAAGCGTCCCTCCTCTCTTTTGTTAAGAGCATTAGCTATTTGCCCGATATGGACCTCTAGCTTAGCTTTGGATTGAGAGTGGGAATGGACCAGCTGAGTGGTTGCTTTGAGCTCTTTGAGCTCTTGCAACACTGTCTCCTCAAATGATGGAGTTCTTTGAGGTGGTTGAGGGTTGGGTTGCTGGTAAGATTGTTGGGAACGATAGGCCGCAGGATTGTATTGAAAATTTGGCCCATTTCCCGGTTGAGAGAATGAAGTGCCTTGACCGGGCGACTTCCATGAAAAGTTGGGGTGATTGCGCCATCCCGGGTTAAAAGTATTCGAAAATGGATCATTACTCGGTTTGGAGAACCCCTGTGCAGCATTCACTTGCTCTTGCACAAACTTAGGAAATTGGGGTGCTGCAGGACAATTGCTCACAAAATGAGCGGGACTAGAGCACAAAGCACAACCACCGGGTGGGGATTGGAGAGTTTGACCCACAGATAATAGCTGATCCAATTTTTGGGTCAAGGCAGCCACTTGAGTGGTGAGTTCATTAGATGGTTGAATTTCAAACACACCTCTAGGTTTTTGCAAATTAGAGGCTGTCGGCCGCTCTAATCTAGCAGTGGAAGCATGGTGCTGAAAGGTTTCACTCATGTTCTCAAAAAGCTCCCATGCCTCATCCTCATTTTTTAGCATAATTGATCCCCCACTGGCGGTGACTACCATATTCCGCCATTCAGGAGACAATCCATCATAAAAGAACTGAACCAATTGCCACTTGGCAATTTGGTGATGAGGACATTTTCTAATGAGATCCTTGAATCTATCCCATGCCTCATGAAATTGTTCATTATCAGTTTGGGCAAAGGATGTGATAGATCTCCTGTACTGATTTGTTTTACCCACAGAGAAATATTTATCCAAGAATTTTTGTTGCAGTTGGGCCCAAGTAGTGATAGAGTTTGCAGGTAAAGTACTCAGCCAATACTTGGCTTTGTCCTTCAATGAAAACGGAAAGAGAAACATTTTCAAGGCCTCACTACTGAAATTGTTGATTCGCACTGTGGAGCAAATGACTAGGAACTCATCAATGTGGTTGTATGGGTCCTCATTGTTCAAGCCATAGAAAGAAGGAATAAGATTGATTGTGCTAGGCTTGATTTCATATTGAGCTGCCTGTACAGTAGGCAGCTGAATACACGATGGTGACGCGTATTCTGAAGGAGTATAGTGCTCCTTCAAGGGTCGGAGAGGTGGAGGAGGGGGTGTACCGGGTGGGGTCTCCTCTTTTTCCTCTGCCATTGGTAAAGTTGTGTGTGAGGAATTAGCAGAGTGTTTAGATGATCTAACCTTCCTAAGGACTCGCTCTAAATTTTGGTCTATAGAAACCAAATATGGATGACAAGAGCGACGACCAAGCATGCACACACAAAAATTTACTGCAATTATATGAAAAGAATACAGAAAGTCTAGGCTTACAGTGCCCTTGGGAGGAGAGGAGAGATTTCTTTTTGAGTAAAACTTTGTCCTTTGCGAACTCTCTTGGATCCCTGCACAAATTCTAGGATTCTGTGTTAAAATCAATGCCCTGCAGTAAGGATAGTAAACAATGTGAAAAAAAACTGAATAAATAAATAAATAAATAAAAAATAAAAAACTAAACTAATATTAGAATTAAAAGAAACGAACAACCGTGCTAATTGTCCCCGGCAACGGCGCCAAAATTATGACCAATCCTAGAACAGGGTTTCAAATATAATTTATTCTCCGCTATTATCTCTGCTTGAAAAAGCAAAGATGTTAACCGAGTATCGTATCCACTGGGACAAAAAGGCTAAGTTGTGTTGTTTCCTGTATTTCTAAACTAATCCTACTGGAAAACAAAGTTCTGATTATTAAACTAATCCTATTAGAAAGCGAAGTGTGGGGTTGATTGGTTTGCAATTTCTAAATTAACAAATTGAAAGACAAGTTTTATATCCAATTAGAGAAAAGCCTTAGGGTATGAATCCACCATAGCCCGTGCAATGGCGAATATAGGTCTAGGGTTTCACTGTCAATGCTTTAATGACTCGTTTTGGTTACAAACCTTCAGAGTCAACAAATAAGGGTTGCGGATGCAAATCAAGGCATAACCTATCTCTATGGCATAGATTATCCTAGATCTAACACACACATTCAATCAAGCATCATATTATATGACTTGGTATTCCAAACTACAAGAATAAAACACCAAGAGAGATATTGCATTAATAAACGAATCCAATCAATGGATTAAATCAATGTCATATAATCAAAGCATTTAAAATAAAACCCTAGAACCTATACATTGCCATAAACATAAAACTAAGGTTTCATCACAACCCTAAGATGGAGATTTAGTTACTCATGGAAGACGATTGACAAAGAGTTCTTGACGAAATCCCCATTGATGCTCTTCCCCAAGCTCCAAGAAAGCCTCCCAAAACTTCTCCCAAGATGTGAATCTCCCCAAAAATGAGTTTGGGCTCTTATTTATAAGTTTTGAGGTGAAAAAGGTCTTTAATTCGTGCAGGAGATGGATTCCCGTCGGGTCCGGGCCCACTGGTCATCACAGCGAACTTCGCAAGGTCATATCTCCCTCGATATAGCTCCGATTTATACAATCTTGGACTCCAAGGATGTCTACTCGAAAAGAGTTTTCCAACCGTACATAGATTTCATGAATCCGATACTCGAGTTAAAAGTTATGACCATTTCAATTTGCTGCCTCTGAAAATTCCGAGAATAATGGTGCAATTAGAAGACCTTCCATGTTGGCATGCTATGGGGTGAGTGGGACCCATGTTGGACATCCAAGGCATGTTTGGACTCTTGCTTTGCTTTCTTATTTGAGTCTCTTCCCATATTTGGCATGCTTTCTTACTTGCAACTCCGGTTTGTCATGCTTTGTGAGATTTCTTCCATTTTAGCTCTGAATTTCGCTCCTTGCATTTGTAATACCTACAAACAATAAAATAACATAATTAAGCTAATTAATCTCTTTCGACGGTATAACCAAGTCCTCATTAAGGGGCCTAAAATGTATCTTTTAGGTTCTCATCATCCATCACAACCAATTAATCGAATTCACAACAATAATAATATGCGGAAACATGTAGCAAAATAAAAACCAAACGAAATATAAGATAATTGCACAAACTCTGTATCAAAAGAGAAATATATAAATGAGCATAACCCAAAGTTAATTAAAGTTGTGAGGATCACAAAAGTATATTTAATTTATACAATCCAAAAGAAATGGCCAACAGAGGCCATAAGCAAATTTCCCAAAAAAAATGTTATCGAACTCTAGACCCAACATGACGTCTACATGACATCATTTGGCTGCCACTCGTGCTCCACCAGAGGCCCTATTGCCTCCTCCGCGTGCTCCGCCTCAAAGGCTACGGGTCCGACATCTGACACCAAACAGAAAAGTATCAGACACAACGGTCTGGCAAGTGAATAAAGCAGATAAGGTATACAAGTTTTATAAATGTCATGTTTAAAATCATAAAAGTGCAATTGAAACGAGACATATATAAAGAGTAAATCAAATGAACCATTTATAGACAAATAAAAGAATTTCATAATTTAAGTGTTTCAAACTAACTGACAAATAATCGAAATATTGGCAAACCACATGTAGCTATATTCTCCTATTACCATAGTAACAAGAGCACACAGACAACTAACTGTTGCCATATAAAATGGCGGAAACAAACAGATAGAAGCCGTTGCCACTACTTGTGAGACCGGAATACAGAACCGTCGCCATGGCTGGAACAAACAGAGTCCAAACTGCAGTTGACAAATAATTTAAAGATCCCAAGTTGGGTGATCAGCCCAACTAAGTGACCTAAGCTTAGTGGTGCCATTCAAAACCAAAACCTGAATCGATACAAATCAAATCATAGTAATACATTTCCAAAATTGATATAAGGAACTACTCCAGACAAATACATACTGACAAATTCGAACGAATTAGATGAGTAGCCTTACCGATGTTTCCGAACGTGGCAAACCACTCAAATCTATTTCAAACAATTTGTGGAAAATATACAAATTTCCTTAACTTGGAATGAATTAATGTATAGTGGTTTAATGGCTTACCACGGGTCGTCTTGACATATTCTTTGTCCCTTAATGTCGATAATATATGCGGAGCTTGGTGTCACTGAAGATCTCCGACAATTAAGGATATAAAGTGTGTATTAAGACTTAATTAAATTTCCCGGATAATTCTAACATCAAACAACTCCATCATTTTTCCCATTTAAATTTCACGATTCAAGGTAATTCGATTCAATGTATACATCTCATACTACTATGCTCCAATCGAGTTTAAATGGGCTTCAAATAATGGGGGAAATGGGCTGGAATAGGGGCTGAAATGGGCTGGAAAACAGCCCAGAAATGGGCCTGAAATTGGGGAGAAAACAGCCCTGGAATGGGCCTGATATGGGCTGGAAAACAGGCCTGAAATTGGGCCAGAAATGGACCTGAAACCAGCCCAGGGATGGGCCTGAAAACTGCCCAGAAATTGGGCCTGAAATGGCCTGAAAACTGCCCAGAAATTGGGCCTGAAATAGACCTGGGCCCTGGCCAGGCCCGCTCGGACTGGGCTCTGCACGCCCAGTTCTGTGCAGGTTTCCTGCACTGTTTCTTCTCCTCTCTGTTTTAAACCATTTCCCTCCTCCTTCAATCTTATACATTTCCACCATTCCAACTGCAACTTTCTACACTTCTATCAACATCCAATCAGCCCATTCAACCACATTAATCAAGCCTCATTCCTCACATCAGTAGCAATAAAAATGGGAACTCAATATGAGTGAAGTTGCAGGATTTCCAACAATCCAGTTTACATTCTTATAAGGCCATTAAAACCAGGACTATCCCAGCTATAATAGGTATAAAACCTTGCAGAAGAAACATAGCATACTATTTTGCATAACAAACTTTAAGAAATGAGCAATGTATAAATCAAGAAACAATTCAAATGAAATAGAGGTTGCTTTCATATCAAACTTAAAAATAAAAAAAAAATACCCATTTCAAATGCATGCATTCCTATCAACTTATTCACTTGCCTCCAATGGAATGGGTCTCAAGAAGAGTCCAAACAACTCCTACACAATTCAGCAGCAGACCTACACCAATCCCATGGGAAAAACCCATTCAAAAACTCAATATTTTGAAAAGAGAATGAGCTCTCAGAGAGCCTCCTTGCATGCAAGAAGAAGAGCTTCCCAAGGGTGTGAAAAAACCCATATCTAAAAGGAGAAACAAAACATTAACTGTAGATGTAAAAACCAGCAACAAAAGCTTGAGAAATGAAGTTGGTTTCAGCAAGAATTTTGCACAAATGGTGTCTTTGGGTCGTTCATTGCATGAGGAAGATGATAGTAGGGTTACAATTTCAATTTGGGTTGAGCTTCCTAGACATGCAAGAAGAAAAGTGGTTGAGAAGAAAGAGAGAAAACTCTCTGGTTTTCAGCTGCTACAGGAACGAATGAAGGCTGAGGAAGATGAAGAACCCATTGTGGGTATGACTTATAAATGGGTAATGTGGGTCCCAACAGTTTTAATACTCTGAGGCTTAAAAACTCCCTTTTGTGGGTCCTGGATGAGATCGACAAAGAAGGAAAAGTTGATTGTTGAAAAATGTAGTTTTCAAAAAGTATATTTTCCTCATGATTTTCAAATTTCAAAATTTATGCACAGATTTGGGTGTGAAAAGACTGTCTTGTCATTTTTCTCGAAAAATGTGATTTCTGGGTTTCAAATGCAAACGGAGCAAACATGAAAGTTATTGTGACCAAAATAACAAATTCAAAAAAGTTGAAATCCATATTTTTTATAAATCAAATAAATCTAATAAATCAAATTGACACATTAACACGTGTCACATGGGCCACCCCGGGCCTGGTCAAACCAGACTCAACGCGCTCAAAATTCCCCAAAGCTATCCAAAATTCTAATCTAGCTAAAAATCTAAGCTAATCGTCCTCTACTCCCACTAAGAGACTAATCACAGTTAAAATAATAATAATATATACTAAACTTGGGTCGGGGCCTGACAATACTGGACTATGCATTGAGGATTTAAGATTTAAACCAAGGTGTATAAGGTCCCATAAGTCAGTTTTGTTACTGACTAGGTACTCAATAAAATTAAGGACATTCCAAGCATCTTATACACATCGATAATTTGAGAGTCTTCAACGTATTTCCGGGATGAGATTTTTGTCCCTTGAATTCCCAAACTGCCCTTCCTAACCATCCCATGAACATATGGTTTGAAACAATTTTTCTTTCTTTTCAATCTCCAAAAAAGCACTGGGCGGTCAGTCAGTCACCTGGGCCAGGTCGGCTAGCGAACTAGTCACCGCTTAGTGAATGCCCCTGCAAAAATCAGATTTTTAGCTTACTGATCTAGTGACCGACCCTGAGCGGTCACCAGGTCGGCCGACTGGTGACCGCCTGTTGACCGCCCAGTCAGCGGGCAGTACAGATTTTGCACTGATTTCAGCCCCTTTCACTACAAGAAAACAGCCTATCAGTGACCGCCTATCAGCGACCGCATATGGTCGCTAAAACGTATCAGCGACCGCATCCGGTCGCTACTCTTAGTCGCAGCTTATCTGGTCGCTAGGTGGACTCCGGCGACCGACATCAGCGACCGAATTATCAGCGATCGCCAATAGCGACCGATGCGGTCGCTGAAAAGTATCAGCGACCGCTATCCGCGACCGTATTCGGTCGCTAATAGTTCAAATAAAAATTAAAAAAAAATACTTTTCGGTCGCCGAAACTTCTTTTAGCGACCGCAATCGGTCGCTGATAATTAAAAATCAATTAATTTAAAAAAATTAAAAAAAAATTTGTTTGCGGTCGCAGAAACTTTTTAGCGATCGCATTCGGTCGCTGATATGTGCGGTCGCACATACATATTAGCGACCCCATTCGGTCGCTGATAATTAAAAATTAATTAATTTAAAAAAATTAAAAGAATTTCGTTTGCGGTCGCAGAAAGTTTTTAGCGACCGCATTCGGTCGTTGATATTGCGGTCGCAGATACATATTAGCGACCCCATTCGGTCGCTGATAATTAAAAATTAATTAATTAAGAAAAATTAAAAAAATTCCTTTTCGGTCGCAGAAACCTTTTAGCGACCGAATGCGGTCGCTGATAGTGAACAAATAAAAAAAAAATTGCCTGTTTTGCATTTCCCAAAAAATTGTACCTGCACCTGCTTTATATCCCAACACACAGTAGTTGAAATGGTTCAAATTATAGAAATGAAACATCAAATGGTTCAAATTTTCTAGAATTGAAACCGATTTACATAACTCAAATGTACGGTTATCAAATTGTTCCAAATTTTCTAAACTTGAAATTGATATACATAACTCAAATGTACAACATACCATATTTGAAAATCTATACATATTCACTTCTTACAACCTCATCTAAACAACATTCATCCATTTCATTTCTTAACAAAAAAAGAAAATCTATACATATTCACTTCCTCCTCCTATTCACATCTTACTTCCTCTAAAATAGAAAATGACATCTTACTATTGTTATTGATTGCTATTCTTATTGCTTTTTCCAAGATCCCCATGCCTTGCTTCTCCTGCTTGATTCATGTTTTCCATAAGGCCCGAGAGGGCCAAGTTAAAGTCAATAAGTTGGGCTCTTGTTGCTTCTAGGCTTCCAAGGCTATTACCATCAGACGAGGTTTTTTTGGCCTTTCTCCAAAATGGCTTGTAGATACTTCCCTTGAGCCTCAATTCTCATTTGTAGTTTCTTTTGCACCTGGACAAGCAAAGAGACTGTATAATTAATAATACAGAGGTTAAATATGTTAACAAAAAACAAGAAGAAAGACTAGGTTCATTATCCACACTAGCTTTACTACCTCCAGTTGTAGAAGGGAAATTTTGGCAATGGATAAAAGTGGACACAGTAAATTTCATGCCCTTGGGAGCATGCATATCTTATTCTTATTTTCTATCATCCATATGATTGCCCAATTGGATGATTATGATAATCTAATCAGTGAAATTAGTCTATCATGCTGTGATCGATAGCAGATTTCATCGTATGAACCCTCCTAGATTGTAGACATCTTCTTCCATTTGTAAACTTGCTTTTGTTTTCTTCAAATTACATGCAATTTGATGTTTGACGCCCCAAAAACATCCTAAAGGTTTGGGAATCCTCCTTATTTAAAAGAAACCCATTTCAATTCAACAGAATAAGATACATAAATGAGACTCAAGCAACTAGTATAAATTAGAGAGGTATTTCTTTTGCTTACCTGCAAATTCTGGAAGGCACATTCTCAGATGACATGATCATAACAGGTCTGTCTTTTAGAGAAGATGATTCCTGATAGGAAAAGCCAAAACAAAACAAAAACAATCAAGATGCTTGGCAGAAAAATGTCAAGGGGAAAAACAGAAAATACAAAAAAAGGAAGAAAAGGGACCTTGATTTTTCTGAGATCATAACCAGTCATTCCAGGCATACAGTAGTCTGTGATTATCAAATTCACTTCAATTTCTTGCTTTTGCCCATAAGAATTCACATCAGATCCAAATCCAAACAAAAAGCAGCTATTTATTACCCAAGAATGTAATAAGAAATCTTTCAATGACCTGACTTTCTGAAGATCCAGAAGGTGAGGTTCCCTGTTCATCGTGTATGCCCAAGAATTCTAGAGCCTTGCTCCCTGAATCCACTGCTGTAACTATAAAAACACAAAACCCAGAAAGAAAAACAGAAAATTCAATACACCAGATGAAGAAAACCAAAAAAAAATTAGAAAGTTGAGATTTTTTTTCATCATCATTAGTGAATAACAATATTATACCTTGATAAGATGAGTTTTTGAGAAGGTTTTCAATCAGTTTCCTGTCTATAAGGCTGTCATCAACAACTAGAACATGGAATTGGGTTTCAGCAGGTATAGCCATTGCTGATTGCTAGAAGAAGATAAGAAGAAAAAACAAGGAGGAGAATTTGCAATAGCAAGAGAAAGAAGAAGAGATTCAGTGTTTATAGAAGGAGAAGAACCCATAGGAAATACCCCCACCAAAATCCCACTCCATAGAAAGCAAGATTCGACCAGATTTCATCAGAATCTGATCCTTAGCTTCCCATTCGCATCCACACCTACCACATCACCCCTGCTTGTACCCCATCCCCACCTAGGTGTCACCAATCCCCCTCTGATCCTCACCTTGTCTCCCACCTTGAATGCACTCATCTTCTTCCATTTCCCATGCCTTGCATATCCATAGCCTCTCCATGAAGCAGAAAGCAACACATAGCTCTCCATCCTCTATCCAGTGCACCACTCCAACACTCGCATGGCTAACTTTCCCCCAGTGAGGTTGCTTCTTCGGGTAGACCATGGCACTTCAGCCTTGATGAGAGCTGGAGCAGGTCCTCCCTGATTCAATTAAGCATATTAACAGTCAGAAGATCAAGCAGTACCATTGAAATAGAAATCATGCATACGCAAAGAGCTTATGTAACTTTAAATGCCCAACCAAATAGAAGTATATTACTTGCTCATTATCAAATAATTACTTATTCATTTCACATATCGCGTGTGGGGCTAATAGTTCTCATGGAAAAACAGTTTCCACTCCACTTAGCCCTATCCCCTTCCAAGGGTATTTAAGTGGTAGGCTCTTCAAAAACGCACTGTATAGAAGAAACGCTCTCAAAAACATTAGTAACTGCTCTGTCCTTAGCTAACATATCTACCCCCTCATTTGCCGAGCTGACATGTTGAAAAACCACCCTAGTGAACAGCTACTACCACCACCGCCCTGTGATGCACCACACTCTTGCACCACCCTAGTGAAAAGCATATTTGAGTTGAGTTGAGCTGATCTGGGCTCAGATTCAACTTGTTTTGGGTTAGCCCAATTTTTTAAATCATATTTGCATGGTTTTCTAATTTCATTGAACTCAGTTTGTTCTTTGTCATCTCTTGATTTTATTTATACTGTGATGTTATGCTTTTTTCTGAATGCAACTACCCAGGGGTATCATATTCTTTATTAATTTATTCAGCTGGCCCAACTTATGAGCTCTATCTGCTTTTGATCTCCTCACCTTTCTTTTTCTTGCCTAGCAGCATCTTCTGCAGCCTTTTTAGCAGCAGCTTCTTGCCTTGCCCTCTCCTCTTCCATTGAAACTCGAAGAGCAATAGCTAGCTCAGGATCTACATTAGGATCCACACCAATCTTTTTTTTTTTTTTATTTTATTTTATTTTCTTAAAATATTTTCTCAATGGCCACTGTTGATAAACATCTGTAGGTGGGGTTCTGTGAATTTGCAGAAGCAATGTGGACATGGTTGTTTACTGTTTCAATATGTTTTCTAAATTGGCATGTTTTTTTTAGAAGATAACATATATACCAATTAAAATAAAATGCAACTACAAAAAAAAATCAAATCACATATAATACTTGCATGTGTGGGTAACGTAGACGAAATGGTTGTGCATGAATAAAACAAAATTCAGAAAACTACAACATATTTTTAATGCTAAAGATTGCTTTTGGTGTTATCCAATGGGATTATGTTGCAGACCATCTTCAGGCTATTTTAAAGGGAGTTATCTGCAGAGATTCCAAAGAAAGAGAAAGACAATGATTAGAAGGATGAAATGATATGCAGACCTGTTTGCGTAATCTTGACCTCCTTGTTGACTCCCTATTCGACTGCTTCCTCCTCTGTCTCTTTAGTTCACGTTCATCCTATGAAAGAACAAGATGAAGGTGGTCAGCAAAACTAAAATAATATATTGAAGGGCAACTCCAATAACAACAACAACAATGATAGCAATGATAACAAAATCAACAAAAAAACAACATAGATGGCAACCTACCCTGTTCAGCCTATTCTTAAAAACATTCTCCAAAGTTAAGCTCAGATATTTCATTTCATAACTTTCCTTTAAGAAGAATAACTTTTATTGTTCTTTAAACATGTTATTGTTTTATGAAAATGAATAAAATGTTGTTACAATAGCAAAAAAGACGCAATAACACCCTCGGAAAGAACAAGTGGGGAAGTCCCAAGTTCTAGTCCTTTGAGATTGAATTAAATAACATTGAAAAAATTAACACTTTGAGATTGAAACCTGATTCCTTGTCTACTAACATATGGTCCCAAGTTCAAGTCCTTAAAAATTGAAATGGTGAAACCAGAACAAGAATAGGGTGTCAGCATATCCACAAATAATAAATGAAAAAAAGACCACAAAGTTCTAACCATTGTAGCTATGATTAACACAACAAAGCTAAAAATGAAAAAACAATGCACAAAGATTTATTGATGCCAAATACTTGGGATTAGACAAACATAGCAGTACTCAGAAAGAAAATAACTAGTTTAGTAATGTTAGCACTTATCAAAGTCGAAGGTAGATAAGTACAAAGGTAAAACAAGATGAAGAGAATACATGAATAGATCTCACGCATTATCGCCCAAACGTGCCTGGAACAAAAGAATAAAACATGTTAAACATATAGTATATAATATATAATTAAGTGATTAGGTTGATTGTACTAAATAGTAAGATTACCTGGTCATCAGTCTCCTGCTGTGCTGCTATCGCCACTGCCTCTGCTAGCTCATCAGGATCCAGGGACTGCAGATGCACACGCAGTGTACGAAGGAGATCACGATCTTGACAGATCGCTCTCACACAGTCAGCAGCAGTATGTGGCATCGAATGGCATGATGACTGCGTAGACTGGCTCCTAGAGCTGCCTGTGCCACTCGCTGTCAGTCGTCGTCATTGTCCTTGGCCTTTAACATAGTTCTTCTTGACAACCGACGCCCTCTCCCACAACTCTTGATCTATCGGCGGCCGCGGGATGCCCTCAGGATAGCGCTTGTCCATCAATGTCTTATAAGTCTCCTGTCATCAGGTTAAAAATATGCATATATATAATATAAATAAATAGTTACCCTAAAGAATGACATTAAAATTTATAAACAACATATACAAGTTATAAAAAATTACTACTATCCGGACAGCCTCAGGCAGACTATCGCGGGTCGCCACGTAGACATCTAGCCAATGGATAGGCTGACCCTGGGAACTAGCCTCCTACAAATTTAAATCGGGATCCACACATATGTATATATATATTAATCACATGCTCTCATACTAATACCATGATTGTAAACATAAAAAAAAAAGCAAAAACTTTGCAAAATACGTACCCTGGCAGCAACATGCTGCAGCTAGGATATACTGCCGCCTTTATACGTGCCTGGTGCCTTGTTGCCTTCAGATGCACCTGAGGCTCTATGCACGGCGGCAGTCCTACATCTCTTAACCCAGCTTTCAGCTTTCCATTGCTCACACATGCCAGCCCATATGGTGGGGGCACACCACCAGGGGCTGTACTCGTGCATGTACTCCTCGGCCTGCCCTGGATGGTCGATCTGAGCATTCTGCAAAGCTTTTTGCCGTTCTTTACTCAAGTTATCTTTCGTTCGGACGGCGCACTTTTGCCAGAAAAGTGTCTGTATCGTGGCTGCGTGCGCGTCGTCCCATCTATACCTTTTCTGTAAATAAAAATACAATAACCATTAATATTAAAACCGTGATAATGCAATCCAACACTATTAAACAATATTAGTTCAGTAATGATATTATCTTATGGAATTAATTAAAAATACCTGAAATTCCGTCCAAACTGCATCCTTGTGGGTGAGAGGTGTGCTCGCCCACGTAGTCGCTGGCGTAGGCCAGTTCTGCAAACAAAGCTGTGAAATGCATTTCACAATCTTGCTATCTGCAAAGTCACTGAAATATACAACAATTTACATTAAAGATAAGCAATCTTATTTTAAACTGGATGAGGAATCACGAGTGAAAGAAACAAGTATGGCTGTTTCATACACATCCAAGGAGGCAAGTTGTACGGAGTAACAATCACAGGCCAGCAGGAGTACGAAACAGCTGAGTGGCCAAAAGGGTTGAAACCATCAGTGGATAATCCAAGCCTCACATTTCTGGGTTCCATTGCAAACCCAGGATGTGCTAAGTTGAAATCTTTCCAAGCCTTCCCATCTGCAGGATGGTTAAGTTCCCCATCTTTAGCTGGAGATCTCGCATGCCAAGTCATATGTTCAGCTGTTCTGGAAGACATGTACAGTCTTTTTAGTCGATGTGTAATTGGAAAATACCTTAAAATCTTAAAAGGTATATTTGTCTTTTTTGTAGTCACACCCTCTTTATTAGGCTTGAACCGATCATGACTGCACAACGTGCACTTTTTCTTATGTTCATTTTCCTTATAAAATAACATACAATTGTTCGGACATGCATTGATCTTTTGGTATCCAAGACCCAACTTTTTCACCATTTTCTTACAAAAGTAGTAGTTATCCGACAATTTTTCACCGTCAGGCAACATACTCTTAATCGCCTTCAAGAGCGACTCAAAACACTCGTGGCTCATGTTGTGATCAGCCTTGATGTTAAGTAATGTCGCCACTGCAGACAACGTAGTTTGTTTGGTGCAACCAGGCCACAACGGTTCGCTACCCTCGTCTAATAACTTAAAGAACGCTTTGGCATTAGAATTCATAACTTGCTCTCTGTCTTGTTCCCAATCAAAATCAGGCCCTGCAATATCATGGACCATGTCATTCATACGATGGGTACTGTTGCCGGGATTATGTACTTGGGTGATGCCACTGTCTTTTCTCTGCCCATGTGCCCACCAGCAGTCTTCATAATTATTCATGAACCCCTTAACAAGTAAATGATAGGCGACCATGTCTCTGTCCATATAATTTACATTCTTACACTTCAAACAAGGACATCTTATCTTGTTCTGGCCATTGACACATTCCGGGTGACTATACGCATAATCCAAAAACACTTGGCAACCAGTTCTAAATTCAGCTGTAGCACCTATCTGGGCACTTGACTTTCGCCGTCTCATCCAACTACGGTCTGAATAGTAATCCATGATATTACGATACCTATTTTGACAAGAGATATTATATTAAACTATGCCGTCTTTAGGTATAATTAATGCATGGTTCCTATCTAAATATGTCTCTACCCTTATTACACCGGTCAGGCTTCTATCCCATTCTTGTATGCGACGTCCCACTAATGTCAACGACTCAAACAAGTGCATCTGTTGTTCAAAAGAAATTTCGGCAGCATCTCCCATCGGTCTCCAAGTACACGAAGTAGACTATAATTTATACAGTCTAAGTATGCACCCGGAGAACAATAGAGGATAAACAAACCAAAATTTCTTTATAACAAACAGATACATTTGCTTCAGTAGTTGACACCAACCTAAGTGGGAGCATGACATACAAGAGCAGTCCCAAACTGGGGACTATTCAAAATTCACTCCTAATAAGTGAATTTTGAACGGGTTTCTAAACTGAACATGTCCTATTGTTTTAAATTATATCATTGACAGAGACCTCATTCTAACGGTTTGAGCTCGGGCAATCTCGAACGAATTAGTGCCCGTCCCTTTTCTTGTTGGGTTGCACGATCGATTTCATTATCACTATTAAACGGTTAGAGATTTGGCATAAGGTTTAGTGGGCCTTTCACATTCACAAAGGTGCTAATGTGTTGGGGTTTATATTTTGTATTTTTGGTTAACTGGATGGTTCGGGGGTATTTTGCTAATTGTATTAGGGTTTTTTAAGGTGTAATCAAAGGGAGATTATATTGCTAACTCAAAGGGAGATTATATTCATATATCCTAATTAAGTTTAGGATGATGCAGTCAAAATGCAAGGAATTGCTATAAATTAATCTCAGTTTTTTTGTTTGAAATAATTCATGGTTGTGTTCGATCTTTGCCGGGCACCAAAAAATGACTCAGCCTGGTAGCCCACAAGCCGATCCAAATTTTTTGGCACATATGTAGCTGTATTGGATGAACAATAAAGATATTATTCATTGCTTACTAAGGAATACACATGGATTGAGCATAAAATTCTTGATAGCCCTACACATTTATTCATTGCTCAGAAACCAGAGTATAGTCTCCTAACAAAAGAACTTGCTTAGATAAATAAAATAGAAGAAAGAAACTAGGAATGTTTTATAGGAACATTCTGAACACTCAGACGTTTGTTGCGATGGGTCCAGGTGGGCCATCTGATGAATTGAAAATTTGATTTATACATTGTACATACATATATTTTTAGATAAATCTGGTACTATTTATGTAACGCCCCAATTCCGGATACCGATATACTCGTTCGAATACCCGAAATTGGCGCGCTACTTCCCGAAAAATCCGAGAACTTCCAAGATCGTAGGCCGCAGTGAGGTCCAATTTAAAACTTTTTGACCAACATAATTATAACATGTAATATTGCGGAAGCATAACGATTTAAACAAAACGGAAGCAATAGGTATCGATGTATATATTAAGTTTGAGCAGAACATTTGTCTAATTAAAATGGTTCAATGTTAATCAAAGTTATACATTTCCATTCTACCCTTCTCACTACAGAATATCTCTCCAAAACCCAAAATAAACAAAGTCCCTCAAAACCCATGTATAAACTCCTCGTCCTCCGGCTCGACATCCGTGTCGGCCGGGCCCCAAGCGTACTCTCCCGCAACGGGTGCCTCAACTAGGGCTAATGCATCGTCAGGGATCTCTGGGTCAAGGCCTAAGCACCAATAAATGGGTGAGATCTAAACGATCTGGCAAGATACAGCATACTACTAACATAGAACATATATATCAAAGGAAATAGAGACAGGTACATAAATTAAATGAATAGCAAGGGAAATGAACTAGGCAGTTGTGCATGTAAATCATAAAGAATCAGTACAAAGATAAACATCTAAACTACTATAACGAAAGTGGCACATTCACACGAGCTGGAATACCGCGGGATATTATGCCGCGGCCCTCCCATACTGAACACAGTCGCGGCGGGGAATCTCACCAGGGAATAACTAATCCCGAATCTCACTCATCAACTCATCATCTCAACACTCCAGACCGGCACGGTATCACACCGTCCGTCTCAACCACACGGCTCATCATGATAGCTCTACGACACTCAACTAGCTCCTACCGGGGATGATCAGTCCACAGGCTGAGCTTAAATCAACCGAGTGAATGTTCATGCCGACTCGAGAATAACTCTAAGGTCTGTGTCTGTCTAGGCTTTGCCTTGCGTGAACAAGGTCCTAACAATATCTCTAAGAAGTCTACACATCTCAATATAATCTCTGGATCTCATTCAAGGTCCAGGCCCACTCGTTGGATCCATACCAAGGCCCACCAGTACATGGCCTGGTCTAATACCGTCCAAACGAGGCAACAAATCCACTTATACTGATAAATAGTTCCATTCCAATCCATATAACCTAACAGTCCAATAGAAACTACCTCTTCAAGCTAAAGGGTTCACATCTCCACACTTAGGCCCATTAAGGGCCCGCCTAGACACAGACACGGGTCAATGATCTCCGAAACCACACTATCGGGTCACCTCTAGATACCCTAGGTTCAGGTCTTCCATTTATGTTCAATTAATAGTAAACAACTATTCTAAAGATCTAAGAATGACAATAAATGATAACAGTGAAGTATAAACTTCAATCAGAGAATCAACGGAAAATCCAACGGTCCAATCCTAGGTAATGGGCCACTTTAGGTTCGGGTCCATCTCCGGTAATTCGATCTCTAAACGATGTCATTAGTGCCGTAAAATATTGTATTTGGTGCTTAGTTAGTTAATGGCATCTATGACAACTCTTAGAGGTCGAATCATCTTAGATTATCAACCAAAACACTAAACAGTGGTCCCCGCGAGTCAAGGTTGAGCCACACCGTTGACTCGGGCATAGGACACTGATAAATACTCATTTGGATGGTCAATGGGCCCCACAACTGATGATATCTCCTAAATGTTGAAAACTGGAACAATCAGGGTTTTCCAGGCGAACCTGATGTGTTGTGAGCTCGGTTGATTTCCTGGCCTGGAAGATCAACCGAGTGCACTAACTAATCTAAATCAGGCTTCCTGGACAACTCAATTCGTTCCCAAAGGTTTCCAGCGTGTTCGGTCAAACCCCTAGCCTGGGTGATTGATCGAATACTCCAAAAACCCTAGAAAGGATTGATGTCCCAGTTTTAAACATTATCTAAAGTAAAATCCTAAGTATCGAGTTGATTTGGATGTAAGGAGTCTGAATTTCGATTGAAGAACCAACCTTCAGTCACTTTTTGCACAAACAGTGAGTATCGGGTCAACCGGTGCGAGACCAGGTCAACCCGACTATTTGAAATGAAATTTGTGCAAGAAATGGCTAAGGGCCAGTTTTCCAAGAAATCCCAGTGTGGCAGGTTAACCTAGGTGGGTACCCGGTTAATCTGCCCTACATGGACTCAGCCTGCAGAAGGAAATAACTGGGAGCAGGGTTTGTAAAAAAATACAGTTTGGCCGGTTAACCGGCCTGCACAGTCCGGTTAACCGGCTGAACTGAAAAGGGGTCCCTGCAGCAGAAATAGCTGGGAGCTGCCATTTCTGCAATTTCAGTGTGTCCGGTTGACCGGCCTGCAAAGCCCGGTCTACCGGCTACACTGCCGATTAACCAGCCGGTCTACCGGCACCCTGAAACGGGAGAAATCCCAATTGCTGTAACCATTCTGTTTTGCCTCCTTTTACACCCAAATCACTTCCAATCACTTCCAAACTTCACCAACACCATTCTAAACATAAAATGACTCCATCACCATCCGTCCATCACCTTATGGCCCACTGATCTTCCAAATGGGGGGTGAAAACCCCCATCCATCAGTGACCTTTTCATCCAAAAATACAAAAACAAGCTCAGGTGGAAACTAAACTTACTGAACACAAAATGAGCTGAAAACTAATGAAATCACGAAAATAAACACACATCCTAAGTTATTAGTATGATGCACTTGCCTCTTGTGAAATGGGTTGTAGAGAAACAACTTAAAGAGGGAGAGAAACAGAATTCCAGCAGTGAAGTGGAGAAGAAGAAAACCCAGCTGCTGTAGCAGAGTGTAGCAGCAGCTCCAAATGAAATATCCAGCAGCAGGAGGACCTCCCAGGTGATATGAAGAAGAAGAAGAAGAAGAATACAGTAACAATGGCTCTTGAAAATTGTTTCCAGCACCCCAGTGAGGGAAGAGAAGTAGTGGCAGCAGCTGTGACTCTCTTAATAAAGAATTCCAGCAGAGTAGAGAAGAAAGAGGAGTAATGGCAGCAGCTGCTACAGAGGAGGAAATAAGAAGATGAAGGGGTGGCTGCTCCAAGAAATGTTTCTCCCAGCACAGGTTCAGCCCAGCTCAGTAACAGTGACTGGGAAGGGAAATAACAGAGGAAGAGGAGAGATGAGGGAGATGGGTTGCAACAGCTGCTCCCAGCTGAAATTGAAAAAGGGGAGAAGCACAGCAGCAGAGTGGGTGTAGCAGCTCTAGAGAATGGCTCTTCCAGCACAATAGAGTAAGTGAAAAAGAAGGAGATGACCCAGCAGCAACTCCTAAGATGGATTCCAGCAGTAACAGCAGCAGAGAAGAAGCAGTTGCAGCACAGCCCAGGGGAATTCCAGCAATGGCGGATGAGAGAAATGAAGGAGGAGGATGAAGTGGAAGAAATGAAGAAGACAAAGTGGTGGCTGCTGCAGTGGTCTTCAAGGTGAAGTCTCAACAGGGTCTCAGCAACCAAACTAAGCTCAACGTATGAGAGGAACTTAGAGATGGAAGTTGGGAGTTGCAATGGGCTGGAGGTAGTTGGGAGTTCTTCTTGGGAAGGGGGCTGGAGGTTTTCTTGGGAATGGGGTTAGCTTAGGTTTAGGGTTTTGCAAGAGTTAAGAGGGGTTTTATAGTTTTTAGTGAGGGTGGTTAATTACTTGATTAGCCTTAGGGTTTAGTGGAATTAGGGTTAGGGTTTGAGGGTAGGCTGGTCATTAGGTTAGGAAACTTCTAGAAGAGCACCCTTACACTAACCCACACTAATTAACTTAATTAAACTTAACTAAGGACCCACCTACACTAATAGCCTAGGATTAACTCATACACCCAACTAACCTAGTCTAACCAAAAATCTTAGGAGATCTAACTAGTCAATCTAATTAGCCCCTAATTAGCCCAAATAAATTAGTAATTAACAATGATTAGCCATAATTAGCAATAATTAGCGAAGATTAGCAAAGATTAGTAGAGATTAGTAGTAATTAGCAATAATTAACCAATAATTAACATAGATTAGCATAAATTAGTCTATAAGGTAGTATTTAGAGGGCCCACCAAGGGTGGGACCTCACAATTTAGGCTCTAAGTTGGGTGCCAGAAGTGGGAATGTCTGGCTGGCCCAGTCCGACCGTCAATGAGCGGGTTTGGGCCTCACATGTTTCGGGTGGGGCAGGCTTGGGACAAGCACCTACGACGATGTAAGACTTGGGCTGGATATGAGGCTTGTTTCTAAAATCAGGATGGGCCTGGATATGCCTCAGGTTGGGATATGAACACCCCTAGTCATCTATCCAGATCAGTCAATTGGCACAAGTCATGGCAACTTGGCAAGTCAGAACTCAGGAGGAGTTTTTATACTTGGATTATAAATTTATGCAGTGGGTTCTTTGTTGAATTCCCCAGTTCTTCAGAAAGCTGCCCAAGATTCTGTTCTTCATTGTCCATCCAATGTTTGACATTCTATCCACCTTCGTACGATCGTGTGTGGCCTATTTTTTTTAACAGTAACCTTCCACATAGGCCAACCAAAGAAATCCACATATTTTAACTTATAAAAACTATGATGATGATGATGACTACGATGATGATGGTTGAGCCAAAGAACTAACAGTTACATCTTATAACAACAAGACACTTTCAGAATGAGTTTGGACCTCGCTCCATTCAAACTAGAAGTGCCATTAGTAAATCATTCAAACTATCAAGGGCAAACACACATGTTTTATCATGCTCATTTGCAATAGTTCCAAAAAGGAATGCAGAATCCAACTGTGTAAAAGAGTGATGTCACAATTTTTTTTTTTGAAAAGAACAGAACATGAAATTTTGTAAAAGAAGTTCTTGTTATACTAAATTCCAAGATGAAACAACACTTGAAAGTTCACCAAACTGAACAACACAGCAGCCACAGAACATGGATTCTCTTATTTTGTGATCAACATATGAAAGCAAAACCCAAGTAGTTGGTGCTTGGTAGTGAGACTCACTGGGGTTTGTAGGGCAGGAGACCCTCGATGGACGATCCTTAATTTCCTTACCAACCGCCCCCAAATAACTAATTATTCCTTTATAGTGACAACCATGTATGACAAAAATACATATGCTTGTAGAAAAAATATATGTGTGTGTATTGTATGTTTAAATTTCTTACAAGCATTATAACATACACTTGATATGCATATTTAAATTTCATTTTACATAGAACACAAACTATATCAATGAAAATCAATCAAACATCACATGGATGGAATGCAAGCAAATGCATGAAAACAGTTGCAACAAGTGATTAGAAACTCTCAAAGCAATATATATAATAATAAGAAGAAATTCATTAATTTCTATCAACACAGAGAAATTCAGTGATATTCCAACTGACTAAAATGGATCGATCCTACATGCATGTGAACTTGTGGTAGTCGATCAAAATCATGCTACAAAGAAATTGAATCAGAGACCTAGAGGCCAACAGATTTGCTCATGAACAAGCAATCAAGAACTTGCTACTTCAATCGATGCAGATTGAAACAAATAGAAATCGACATAAATAAACAAAAATCTCAACCGTTTTCAACGTTAAACAAATAGATCTAGAACAAAAAACCAAAAAATCAGACTAGAAATCGCCAGATAAATCAGAGCATTAGAAGATCTAGCTTACTATAAGTTAAGGCAGCAGATCTTACATGATCTTCACCAAAAATTCAGAATCTTTACCTCAATTCCCGAAGAGATTTGACGAAGAGATCAAGTTAGCTTTATATCAAGTGTATGTCGAATGCTTCTGATGGTGTAGAGATCAGAATCCAGACGAGAAAGTGGGGGCTGGGAAAGTGGACGCTTGGATCAGGATCTTCTTCTTCTTCGACGTTTGCTTCTTCTCCTTCTTCGACTTTTGCTGCTTCTTCTTCTTCTTCGACTTCTTATTGATGTTGTTCGAGAAAGACTTTGAAAAGTTGGAGACGATGGGGTTTGGAGAAGGGGTCAAACTCGTGCTGGCTTTGGAGAAGACGACCAGAAAAGGGGCCGCAATGTTTCTTCAGTGGGATGGGTCTGCGCCTGATAACAAAGATGGGTTTTTTGGAGACAGAGACAGAGAGACAGAGAGCAGAGGGAGACTGAGAGGGAGAGAGAGACCAAGAGAAAGAGAGCAGAGGGAGACTGAGAGGGAGGGAGAGACCGAGAGACAGAGCAGAGGGAGACTGAGAGGGAGCGAGAGACCGAGAGACAGAGCAGAGGGAGACTGAGAGGGAGAGAGAGACCGAGAGACAGAGCAGAGGGAGACTGAGAGGGAAAGAGAGACCGAGAGACAGAGAGCAGAGGGAGACTGAGAGGGAGAGAGAGAGAGCAGAGAGAGACCGAGAGAGCGAGAGACAGAGAGAGACCGAGAGCAAGAGAGAGAGAGACGCAGAGGGAGACTGAGAGGGAGAGAGAGACCGAGAGACAGAGCAGAGGGAGAGAGAGAGAGCGGAGAGAGAGCGAGAGACAGAGAGACGCAGAGGGAGACTGAGAGGGAGAGAGAGACCGAGAGAGAGAGAGCAGAGAGAGACCTAGAGAGCGAGAGACAGAGAGCAGAGAGAGACCGAGAGCGAGAGAGAGAGAGAGAGCAGAGAGACGCAAAGGGAGACTGAGAGGGAGAGAGAGAGCAGAGAGAGACCGAGAGAGTGAGAGAGAGAGAGCAGAGAGACGCAGAGGGAGACTGAGTGGGAGAGAGAGAGCAGAGAGACGCTGAGGGAGACTGAGAGGGAGAGAGAGAGCAGAGAGAGACCGAGAGAGCGAGAGACAGAGCAGAGAGAGACCTAGAGCGAGAGAGAGAGAGAGAGAGAGAGAGCAGAGAGACACTGAGAGAGTTTGAGAGAGACCGGGAGAGCAGAGAGACACCGAGAGAGGGTGAGAGACCGAGAGCGAGAGAAAGAGGGTTTTTGGTGGCGGCAAAGGGAAAAAGGGATTTTGGTGGCGGCAAAGGGGAAAAAAAGAAGGGTGAAAGGATCAGCAACCGATTTCTACGACCGAATGCGGTCGCTGATGCCATTGCGCCAATTTTAATGGCGGGAACTGTGAATCTGCGACTGATCAGCGACCGCGAGCGGTCACTGATAATAATTGCGACGGGATTTATTTTCGGTCGCTATTACCCGCAATAGCTACCGAAAGTTGCGGTCGCTGAAACATTTGGTTGCTGTTGGGCCTTTTTCTTGTAGTGTTTTTCATCCAATACATTTCTCCTATAATCCATCTCATTCCCTGCAATCAAATGAGCTCAATAGCTCATCCAATACATCATTCTCTTCATTTCAAATTTCTCCTTTTCCATCCTTTCCATTCACAATCAATCTCTAGGCAGAGAAAACCCATTTATATGAAAAACCATTTGCAACTTTGACAATACAATACACACATTTCCAAGGTATGAACAAGAGAGAAATAGACTTATCAATATGCATTTTTAAGAGCAATAGAAACCATTGAAAAAAGAATAGATAAAACACATTAAGAATCATTGGTGTAAAAATCAAGATTTCTCCATAAAACATGTAAATATTCAAAACAATCCATTCATCCACTTGCCTTGGGTCCATGCTAGCAAATCAAGCTTCTAATCACACTCTTAAGCTCAAAATCACCAATCTACACAAAAACCCCCAAATACAACCCATTACAAACCCTAAATAGTCAAAACAATGAAATAGAAAGAGAGAGCTTCCAATAATGGAGGTGAAGCTTCCCTAGGGTTACAAGAATACATATCTAGAAGATGGAGAGGATCGCTTACTTGGAAGGTCCTCTAATGGAAAGAGTTAGCTCAAAGAAGACTCTATAGTGTGTGGATTTCTCTTCTAATGGCATCCATGGAAAGCTTGCAAGGTGGATAAGAAGATGATGACCTCCATTTCTCTTTTTGACAAAGGTTGGTGGTGGATTGAGGAGGAAGAAAGCAAGAAGAAAAAGAAAAAGAGGGGAAAACCCTAGTTGGCTGCCGCTCTTGAGCTGGAAAAGAAGAAGGGGATAAGTGGAGGGAGAGTTCTCCTTAAATAGAGAATAGAGATGGTACCCACAACTAACATGACTTGTTGGGCTTGAAACATAGGTTTCTGGTTCTCGGATGAGTTCGACGAAGAAGGGAAAAGTGATCGTCGAAAAATCTAATTTTCAAAAAGTAAATATTTCGCAGGTTTCAGAGATATTGAAAATAGTATCCAGATTTTGGTGTAAAAAGACTGTTTTGCCCCTAACATTAGAAAAGTAGGGTTTCGGGGTCTCGAACGGGGACGAAGTCAACATGAAAATTGTAGAGATTAACGAGATAAGTAAAACGAGGCTAAAACAAGAATTATCGGAATCTCGAATAATCCCCCAATTCACACGCAAAATCACTAAAAGAACCCCCAAGGGGTCCCACTAAATCAAGAAGGCACTCAAGACTCCCCAAAGCTATTTTAAAGCTATTCTAATCCCAACTTAAATCAAAATCCACTAATCTCACTTAGAGCTAAAACACAACTTAATTAATGCTAATCGAGGTCACTCGGGTCGGGGTCTTCATCCTCCTCCCCTTAGGACATTTGGTCCTCCAAATGAAATATACAACTCACCTCAGGTAGTAGATGTGGATACTTCTTCTGAACTTGATCTTGTTGTTCCCACGTTGCTTCTTCTGGTCTATGGTTTTCCCAAAACACTTTCACCCAATGAATTGTCCGTGTCCTCAATTCTTGTTCCTTCGTATCAATGATCTGACCAGGTTTCTCTACATATGTAGCATCTTCTCTGATTTCCAAGGGTTCGTGCCGGAGTACATGTGAAGGATCGGGGACGTACTTCTTCAACATTGACACATGGAAGACGTTGTGTACGCCGGAGAGTTCAGGTGGTAAGGCTAATTGATAAGCCACTTCACCAATCCTGCTCACAATGTCATACAGCCCAATGTACCTTCTAGATAACTTGCCCTTCTGTCCAAACCTCAAAGTTCCCTTAGTAGGTGATACCTTCAAGAAAACCTTATCTCCTTCCTTGAACTGTAAGCCCCTTATGTGAGAGTCTACATAGCTTTTCTGTCTACTATGGGCTACTTTCAGACGTTCTTGAATCAACTTGACTTTGTGCTTAGTTTCACTTACTATGGCTGGTCCATGGAAGCTACGAACGCCTACTTCTTCCTAACACACAAGTAATCTACACCTTTTGCCATACAAAGCTTCAAAAGGCGCCATTCCAATGCTCAAATGGTAATTGTTGTTGTAAGCAAACTCGCACAATAGTAAGGCCTCATCACATTGAGTCTTGAAGTCCAACACACAAGCACGAAACATATCCTCAAGGGTCTAAATTGTTCTCTCTAATTGGCCATCTGTCTGAGGGTGATAAGCCGTGCTGAAATGTAGCTTCGTACCCATGAATTCATGCAATGTCTTCCAAAATCTCGAGACGAATCTGCTGTCTCTGTCAAATATGATGGAAACTGGCTGCCCATGCCGACTAACAATCTCGTTAACAAACAACTCTGCCAAAGGTAACATGTGCATCTTATTCCCTGTCCTCATAGGAATGAAGTGAGCTAACTTAGTGAGTCGATCTACAATGACCCATATTGCATTGTTGCCTCTGCTGGTCCTCGGTAGTCCTGAAATAAAATCCATGGTAATGTGCTCCCATTTCCATTATGGGATCTATAACGGTTGTAACAACCCTGGAGGCTTCTGGTGGTCTGCCTTTATCAACTAACAAGTCATACAACGAGAGACAAATGTTGTAATTTCTCTCTTCATGTTGTTCCACCAAAATCTGCCCTTTAAGTTTTGATACATCTTGGTACTGCCTGGATGCATTGAATACTTCGTACTGTGAGTCTCTGTCATGATGTCATTCCTCAAATCGTCAATGTTAGGCACACATAGCCGGTCACGGTAGTAGAAGACTCCATCCACAATACGAAAGTCAGGACGCTCTGCTATATGTTCTAAAATCTTGGCCAACTCTGGATCTTGCAATTGATTACTCGATTATCGTTGTTTTCTGCATGATGATTGTCTCCTAATCAAGATAAGTCCAATCAGAATTGGATTTCCCAGTTCCATCATGTAAAAAATAGATATATTCAACTTTGATTTGTAGGACCAGCACTATTCCAGCTTAAGATAAGCTAAGCTACGGCTTAGGAGAGGCTGCTCATATATATATTATATATGGGAGGCGGTCCTGTAAGGATATTCCTTACGGTTTATGGTGCTGACTGCCTATTAGGGCCCATCATGAGACCCCACAGGTCATGGGACATACGGGATAGAAAGACCCAAGTGGGGTCAACTTACATATCAAATTTGAAGTCAATCTATACCTCTAACTCCTCCATCCATGGTCCACAAGCTTAATAGCTTTATATCAAAGAAGAAAAATTGACCCTCAATCCAATGGTCTAGTTCATCTGAATCCATGCAAATTCATGGGATTCAGTACCTATAAGGGGGTTATGAATGATATATACACACACACATGTACATACATACATATATATATATACATACATATATTCTTTCAGAAAGTGAGAAAAAAATTGTATTTAATGTTCTATTTTTAGGTTTAGGACCAGTATAAACTAAAATCAATATTAGTTACTGATGATGCCAAAAAGTGGTTTTCGGGCACCACCAGTCAAGTATAAAGCAACTAATTCAAAAATTAATGGAGAGAGAGAATTTATAGTGGTTCGGTCAGTGTGACCTACGTCCACTTCAAATCGGTGATTTTACTATTCTCCGATGTGGAGATTACAAGGCAGAAAAGTACAATGACAGTGTAAAAAATGGAGAGAGAGAGTTGCTTCTTTGGTAGGACTCTCTTTTTATAATCTTCCCCTAACGGGTGGGGACGATTCTCCAGCGATCTCCAGCGATGTACGCTCCATTCTGGTGGAGTCTTCCGAACCGTCCTCAACAGACGAGCAGGTAAGACTTCTTCCGTAGGACTTGGTGAAGGCCGTTTAAAGGAACGAGGCACTGACTCCGTCATTCGGTGGATCCGGACCCGGCCCTTAATGGGTTGGTGACGACCTAGGCTCATCACGGACTAGGGTCACTTTGACCTGACCCGCCATCGTGGACCGAGCCACTTGGGCCTGACCTATCATTTGCCCCCCAATGCCCCTTGTCTAAGAAAACTTGGAGAAGGGGCATTAGCTTGAATTTTTGAGCTTTGGGTGGTGGAGACTCCTTCTGCTAGATTCTATTTCCCTTCATGATATATTTTTACCTCGCTAAACACCCCAAGTATTTTCCATCTTTTGGGTGTGCAGGTGGAGTGGATTTGGTTGGGCGTGCAGCTGAAGCTCCGGGCGCCAGTGGGGACGACGCGGGAGAGATGACCCAGGCGGGAAGAGTGGCAATTCAGGCTAGGGGCGCAATCCAACTGGGCGAGCTGGTTGTTTGCACGAAGGGCGCTGAGAGCACTGGCGCCGCCCGAGGTGGAAGCGCGGGCGCTGCTACGGGCGCGGGCGCTGGGAGCGCTGGGCGAGGAGTGCTGGCGCGGATGCGGGCGAGGAGCGCCGGCGCGGGCGAGGAACGCGGGCGAGGGCGCTGGGAGCTGCTACGGGCGAGGAACGCGGGCGAGGAGTGCTGTCGTAGGTGCGGGGTGCCCAGCCTGCTGCTGGGCGCTGTTGTGTTGGGCGCCCAGGCTGGCTGCTGCTGATGCTGGTGGGCGCCCAGCCATGGGCGAGCAGTTCTTTTTTTTTTTTTACCATAAAGAATGCGCCACAAATTACTAAAAAAAAAAAACACACAAGATTTTTTATCTTGTCTTGTCTACCACAGGTCCAAAGATTATAATATTAGAAAGAACAGTTCAAAAAGGAGTAACAACTCTTGTCCTCCTGACCCACTCCATTTAGATGTAAGCTCGCAGATCAAGATTAAATATCTAGGCCGCTGCTCCAATAGGATTTTAGCCTGATGACTCAAAAGTTGTACATGTGCTTACCCATAAATAAAACAAAAAGTGTGCGGATGTGATCATGAGTGTGGTCCACCAACCACCACACTCCTTTTCTCATGAATTCATCAATTTCTATGTAGGGTGGCCTTTTTCCTTTATTGAACTCTGCAGTTTGTACAAAACCTACCTCAATCTTGCACTTTTAATTGCCCACTATCTCTTCTTCTGGTGAACATTTCTCATTGGTCTCATTGCTTTTTTTTTTTTCTGTTGGTGGGTATGCACGTGGATGTACCATGGGCAGGGGCGCCCAGCAGGCCCTCCTTCTAGCGCCTGGGCGCCCATTTGGTACAATTTTTTTTTTTTTTTGTGTTTTTGGTGGTGGGCGAGCACCATGGGCAGGCGCAGGGAGATCGAGTGACGGGGCGCCGCCCTACTTTTCATGTGGCGAGCACGCTCTATCTTTTTTTTTTTTGGCGAGCATGTGGCCAGGGCGCCTTGTTGCCGAGGGGAGATACCTGTGGGGCGCCCCTGCCACTGCGCCGTGCGACGCTGCTGCGGGCGGACGAGCGGGCGCCGCAGGCGCTGCTGCTCGGGGTGCTTCTGCTGGCCGCGGTGCTCCTGGCGCTGCACGCCACGGATGGGGCTGAGGCGCCACCTGCTGTGTGCCAATGTGGGCGAGCACGCAGGTGAGCAGGCTACTCTAGTCCATCAGGTACCAAGGGATGCTGATCCAGGCGAGCAAAGATGTATCTTATACGCCCCGTTTGGAGCACCTTGGGTGAGCCTGGACTGCCTTGGGAGCTTTGGGCGCTATTGAGGAGGCTGGCCTTGGCGTGCAGGCATCAAGAGGGCCACTTTGGGCGAGCTAAGAGGGTCAGGCGCCCCTCCAGGCGCTGGTTTGGCTTATTTGGGCGGCCAGACAGTTGGGTACGCTATTTTAATGTAGTCCCTCGGGTTAGAGACGACCTGAGTTTCAAGATCATGCCTTTTGAGACCGTGCTTTTGGCGCTCCCTGAGAGAGCCGCTAAGCTGGATATAGGCTGCCTGTTTGAGAACAGTGCATAGGTAGGCCAAGCTTTTTGGAGACCCGCGAGAGAGCCGCTAAGCTAGAGATAGGCTGCCTGTTTGAGAACAGTGCAGAGGCCAAGCTTTTTTGACGACCCACGAAAGAGCCGCTAAGCTGGAAATATAGGCTGCCTGTTTAAGAACAGTGCAGAGGCCACGCTTTTTTGGCGACCCGTGAGAGAGCCGCTAAGCTGGATATATAGGCTGCTTGTTTAAGAACAGTGCAGAGGCAGGTCAAGCTTTTGGCGATCCACGAGATGATTCACCTCGCCTGGACCTGTTTATTTCCTCAACCTTCATATATTTTTGAGCTTTTGCCAACAGTTCTGGCATGTTCTTTGGTGGTCGCTTCGTTACTGAAAAGAGGAAGCTTGACGAGCGAAGGCCTCCCAGGAAGGCTGTCATGGAGACCTTGTCGTCGGGCTCTTTGACTTGGAGTACCTCCTCGTTAAAACGAGTGAGGTAGCTCCTGAGGCTTTCACTTTTATCCTGCTTTATGCTGAGTAGGTGTGTGGCGGGCTTCTGGTGGCGGCGTCCTCCAATGAAGTGTGACACGAAGGACTTACTTAACTCTGCAAAGGTGGAGATGGAGGCTGGGGCCAGACTGGAGAACCACTGCCTTGCGGAACCCTTCAATGTGGTAGGAAATGCTCTACACATGATCTCGTCAGAGATGTTGTGTAGTTGCATTAGAGTTTTGTAAGTTTCCAAGTGATCCAGCGGATCCTTGGTCCCATCAAAGGTCTCCGTGGTCGGCATTTTGAATTTTTTGGGAAGCGGGTAGTTCGCCACGGAGGGTTTGAATGGTGTGTCCGTTCGTTGTACCAGGTAGTCTATTGATTCTGGTACCTGTGCCTTCATGGCATTGAAGACATTGCCAATCTGATTTTGCATCTCATTGATCTTCTCCTCCCAATGGTTGGGAGCTTCCCTGGACTGACCTCGGAAACGACTCTCGCCTTCCAGGCTGTAATTCCCACTTCCCTCCTCCTGGAAATTAGGATCCTCATCATTGGAAGCAGAGGGAGGAGGTGGAAGTCCACCGCGAGTTAACCCTCCTGGGACTCCGCCCGGGGGAGGAGGTACGTCGAGATGAGCGCGGCCTTAAGGGTCGACCAGGAGTCTGCCGTGTGGGACAACAGGCGGAGCTCCAGCAGAAGTACCCTGGGCGTGGGCGCCATGATGATGGGCGCCCAGGGTGCCATGAGGATGGGCGCCCAGGGGTATTCCTCGACCCTGGGCGCCCTGGGAATGGGCGCCCAGGTGAGGGCGGTGTCGGTTGGCGCCTCGGCCCCTAGCGCGGTGTGGACGGGCGCCCGGGTGAGGTGCCCCCCTGCGTGGAACAACTGGTTGCTCTGAACGCGGTACTTCCTGCGGCCCTGCACCTAGTGCTCCTCCCTGCCCCGCCAGCATGAGCTGCAATATTTGCTGGTTCTGAGTCACCAGCTGCTGCATGGTCTCCAGCATCTGTTGAGGAGAGGGAGCAGGAGCATTCGGTGCATGGTTGGTCGGTGGAGGATTACCCTCGCCCTCACGCGAGGGATTACCATCTTGTCACCTTGTTGACCTGGTGATCGGCATGGCTTTTTTGAAAAAAGGAAATTCTTTTCGTTCCCACAGACGACGCCAAACTGATGATGCCAAAAAGTGGTTTTCGGGCACCACCGGTCAAGTATAAAGCAACTAATTCGAAAATTAATGGAGAGAGAGAATTTATAGTGGTTCGGTCAGTGTGACCTACGTCCACTTCAAATCGGTGATTTTACTATTCTCCGATGTAGAGATTACAAGGCGGAAAAGTACAATGACAGTGTAAAAAATGGAGAGAGAGAGAGAGTTGCTTCTTTGGTAGGACTCTCTTTTTATAATCTTCCCCTAACGGGTGGGGACGATTCTCCAGCGATCTCCAGCGATGTACGCTCCATTCTGGTGGAGTCTTCCGAACCGTCCTCAACAAACGAGCAGGTAAGATTTCTTCCGTAGGACTTGGTGAAGGCCGTTTAAAGGAATGAGGCACTGATTCCGTCATTCGGTGGATCCGGACCCGACCCTTAATGGGTGGGTGACGACCTAGGCTCATCACTGACTAGGGTCACTTTGACCTGACCCGCCATCGTGGACCGAGCCACTTGGGCCTGACCCATCAGTTACATCTGAAACAGGAAAATGTTTTCCTCTAAAACTGATAACAAGTAGCTAAACCATTATCATATGAGCTACTTCTTTCCAGGCTCCAAAGGAAATGCACAAAGCACACACTCCCATTGCTCTTGAGCGATGCTCTTATTGTAAATTTCGAAGGCCTGTTTAGATCCTTGGAAGTTGGTTTACCTAAACTTTACTAGCAAATCTAACTAACGTGTAATAGTTCTACATGTAAGTGGTATTGGCAAACAAAACATGATTGTTATACATGTTGGAAGTACGTGGGCCTCGTGGATAGGTTTTCAAAACTTTTTGACCCACTTGACTCAGGGGTCAAGTACCCATAAGGCCATAAACCATATCCAGGATGCAATCACTCAATCTCATCAATCATGTACAACAATAACTCTATCTAGAAGATAGAAATCAGCAACAAAAAATCCACAACATCTAATGAAATAGATTATACCTTTGGAGCTCGGTTGTGCTTTAATGGAGAAGAAGACAATAAGCTTGAACAAGAACTCTTCTTGAAGCAAATTAGGATCTCTAAGACCTTGTTGTCTTCCACGCTATGACCCACTATCAAATCTCTTTTTTCAAGAAGAATGGTGAGATCTTCAAGAGAAAACCAACTAGAAGCTCTTAAGGAATTATAACACTACAACAAACTGCACTTTTAGCGACGTTTTTTGCCGACGCTTTAAAAAATCCGTCGGTAAAGATTGACTTTTACCGACGTATATAATTTCGTTGGTAAAAATCAAACTTTTACCGACGTTTTAAAAAAAAACGTCGGCAAAAGTATTTTTATTTTTTATTTTTATTTTTTGATCCTTTTGCCGACGAAAAAAAACGTCGGTAAAAGTATTATATTTATTTTTTTATTTTTTATTTTACCAACGAAAAAAAATTTCGGTAAAAGTCTTTTTATATTTTTTTATTTTATTTCTTATTTTGCCGACGAAACAAAACGTCGGTAAAAATATTATATATTTTTTCTTTATTTTTATTTTACTGATGAAAAAAAACGTCGGTAAAATTACTTTTATATTTTTTTATTTATTTTCTTTCTTATTTTGCCGACGAAAAGGAAACGTCAGTAAAAGTATTTTATGTTTTTTATTTTTATTTTATACTTTTGTTGACGAAAAAAAAGGTCGGTAAAGTTCCAATTTTTTTCCCCACTCTCCCGCCTCCAAAACCCTGTTTTCGATCCCAGTTCCTCTCTCCCTCCAAAAACCCCTCTTTCCTTTCGCTCTCGCTCTTTTCTCTCCTCACTCTCGCTCTCTCTTCTCTCTCTGCTCTTCTCTCACTCTCTCTCTCTCTCTCTCTCTCTCTCTCTCTCTCTCTCGCTCGATCTCTCTGCTCTCCCTGTCTCTCTCGCTCACTCTCGTTCTCTTTCTCTCTGCTATTTCTCTCTCTCTCTCTCGATCGGCAACGGCCCTGCACGAGCAACGGCGGCTGTGGCCCAGCTAGTTCCACAGGGAAGATTTCGGATGGTGGGGGTGACATCCTTGAACATGGGTTGGATCCGGAGCTCAGATTTGAGATCACGTTTCGGAGGATTGTGAGTGGGTTCTTGGGGTTTTCGTTGATTTGCTTTGTGGTTCTTAAATCTGATGGGTTTTTTTTTTGGGGTTTCTGTGTTGGGTTTTGTTAATGTTTTGATTAAAAGTCTGGATTTAAGATTTGATTTAGGGTTGAGTATTTGGGTTTCTCATTTGCTTTGTGGTTCTTAAATCTGATGGGTTTTTTTGGGGTTTCTGTGTTGGGTTTTGTTAATGTTTTAATTCAAAGTCTGGATTTAAGATTTGATTTAGGGTTGAGTATTTGGGTTTCTAAGGTGTAATGTGATTGCTTGACAGGGAGCTGGTTTGGCTAATCTTGGGAATACCTACTTTCTCAACTCAGTTCTTCTATATTAATCTGTCATCGTATTGTTTCGTCATCATTATTGCTTGTTGCACAAAATCTCTTTGTTAATTAAATTTTCATTTCAATGTAAGTAGCATATACCTATGTTATGTGATTTTGGATAGATTATGGCCCAAAAATCACAATGACGCCATCTTATTTTGCCTGATGGCTGATAAATTTCTTACTAACCTTGTTGGGGTGGCGAATTTCTTTAACTTTTTGGCAAAGATGTTGCGGAAAATGGAACTTGATATCCTTGTGTTATATTTATGCATCTCTTCAATTCTAAAATTTTAATTGTGTAGTGGACTACCAAATAGTTAATCTGACATAAACATGGGATGTACAGCTAAGAAGCATGTCCTTTGCTGCTGCTGAGTTCAAGGATTTCCACTGTCTTCTTTTGATCTTTTATTCTTCTCAAGATTTTCTAGCAGTTTTTTTCCAGAATGAAGTATGATTCCTTTGAAAAGGGAAGTGTCAATCATTTTTCTTTTCTCATGTTGTTATATTCTACTGCTGATTTCAATTAGCATGCCTGTTATACAGTGCTTGCCTTTGCACAGTTTGAGAGCCTAAGCTTCATTTACAATAATTTGGGCTGATGGGGCCCTTCATCATCTGGGCGATCCTTAATGGTGTGCATATTGCCTGTGCATACACCTCCCATCCATTGGCTGAAATTTATGGAGTGCTCTTGTAGACTGCTTGATGTGGAGGCATCACAATTTCTGTTTTTCCCTCGAAATCTGACCCATGGAGTCCAATTGTTAAGTCAAACCATTAAATCTCATCCTCTCTTAGGTCTTTATATAAAGTGGACTGGGTAATCATCATTGAATCTTAGCCCAGTTCATCTGGGATTGGTCTTGTATTTAGGGACAGTTTTTTCTGTTAGGGATTTTATAGATTGCAATTTGATGGATGCATTTCATTCTAGCATCATTTGATTTACACACATTTGCATTGATTTAGATAAACTTGAAATCTTGTTTTATTCATGCATTGTTTTTAAGAGTTGTAAAAGTTTTGATTTATGCATGATTTGTTTTTAAATCTTGGATACATTTGTTTTAGAAAAGAGTTTTAGAAAATCAAGCTAGCCTATGAGTTTTAAATCTTTCAAAATGTTTTAGGTTTTTTTTTATGTTCCATGTTTTAAAACCCTTAGAATGATTTAAAACATGTTTTAAAGCTTGATTTTATGGCCCAAAAAGTTCCACAAAGAAAACCTTCAAATATTGCAAAGTTGGAATTTTTGGCCACTGCAGTGTCGCCGGTCGACCGGGAACACTGCAAGGCAAAAATGGCCTGGCGCACCAACGGTCAGAAATCCGACCGTTGTGTGATCCCGGTCGACTGAGACCTGTTTACCGGTCGACCGAGGACTAGCCGTTGGGCACTTTTTGCTATAAATATGAGTTCTTTCCTTTGCCAAAAGTTGGGAATTTTAAGGCCCTCCTTGAGGGGTTTTGAGGCAAATAGAAGGGAAATGAACTAAGGGATGAAGGGGAGCATTAGGAAAGCTAAAGCTTGGGTTAATGAAGTTAAATCACCAAGTAGGCTTTACTTTCCTTAATCATATGTTTTCATGCTTTGTTTTATTTTTGGTAAATCATCTCTAGCATGTTAAACTATGTTTGTGTTGTGTCCTTAACATGTTTTATGTTTTGAGTTGATTTATTGTTTTGGATACAACACCATATGATTCAATCCAAGTAGTACTTAATCTTGGTAAATCTAAGTAGATCATGTTAATGAAAGAACCTTTGAAATTATATGTAACATGATTCCTATACTTGGTTGAATCTTTGGTTGTTGTTTTCCATCATAAGAAAATCACTTTCAAAACTATCTTATGTTTTGGACTCAACCTCTTTACAAATCATATGTTTTCATGTTTTGTTTTATCTTAGGTAAATCTTTAGCAACATGATAAACTATGATGTGTTGTATCCTTAGCATGTTCTATATTTTGAATTGATCTATTGTTTTGGATGCATCACCATTGATTCAATCAGAGTAGTACTTTATCTTTGGTAAATCTAAGTAGATCATGTTAATGAAATATGTAACATGATTCATATACTTTGTTGAATCTTTGGTTGTTGTTTTTCCATCATAAGAAAATCTCTTTCAAATGTATCTTATGTTTAGGATTCAACATCTTTACAAATCATATGTGTATTATTGTTTTAAAGTTTCACAACTTGTCTTACTTTGATAGGTATATCTCTTTCAAGTTGTATTTATAATTACATATGATTTGTCCCCTCTTTTCAATCAAATCTATTTTTATGTTTTGAGCTACATGTTGATTTGACTGACATCCCTATGCATCACATGTTTAGAGCTAATTAATTTCATACAACTTGTGTAACTTTGATATCATTAACAAGTTGTTACTTTTAACATGTGATTGCATTCTATCATCAATCATAAATGTTTTATGAGCTAAAACTTTCAAAAGCCTTAGGCATACATTTATGAGCTTTCATTTTCAAAATGATTGAGGACCACACACACACACTTCATGTACTTTCATCTTTGCATTCATAGTGTGAGTGTGTATTAGTTTTTCACTTCCATATCCGCCTAATTAAGAGGCATTGTAATGAGCTTAATTGAATCTCCATCAAGTGTATTATAGACACTATCTTAGTGAGATAACCAACCTTGTGGCTAAAGAGGTTATTGCTTAGCCTATAAAAGCATAGTGTTTAGGTTGATGTTAAGCCTTGAAAAACATCATTGTAAAGGTTATTGCTTAGCCTTGGAAAGCATATTGTAAAGGTTATTGCTTAGCCTATTGAAAAGCATAAATAGTGAAAATCCGGTGGGGTGTTGGTTCACAAGTCGGTAGTGGATGTAGGCATTGAGGCCGAACCACTATAAATACTTGTGTGATGGTGATTGCTTTGTGGTGATTCTTTTGTTAGCTTCCGCATCTTGTATGATTAATCATCACTTGTGACTAGTTTGTTTTTAAGAAGTTAAATTTATTAAAATTGGTCATAATTGGAGCTCACCCTATTCACCCCCCCTCTAGGGTTCGGATCCCCATGGACTTACATTTTCATGTAATTCAATACATAGGAATTACATGACTTATTTTTCTAAGAATGGTTTAAATATGAAGAAACAAATGTGAATCTCCAAAAATGACCATCAAATTACTCACCTCTAATGGAAAATGAATCAAGGGGAGGTGGGAAGTGAATGCCTAGCCATCACCCTAGTAATTCAAATTCTCGGAAGGTCAAGCTTCCAATCTACATCGCTACAGCATATCCTTACCCCTCACTTGACTCCCATCTACATTCACTACAACAGCTTGCACTTTTAGTGACGTTTTTATAAATTTTTCAGTAAAGAGTACTCTTTACCGACGTATATCATTTTGTCGGTAAAAATATGACTTTTACCAAATCGGCTGGAATTATCAATGGGGTTAAGTTGATTGAATTGGTTTCCCACCTAATGATGCTTACAAGATTTGGGTGAAGAGAAAATCCTGCCCAACTGGTCAGAGAATGTGGCAGTTGAACAAAGAAACGAAGGATGGAAACGTTGCAGAGAGGATTGTTGTTTATCAGCATGCCAACAAAGAGGTAACTATTCTGCTTGCATAACCATTTCAACTTCAATGATTGTTTTGGGTGGAACCTATATTCAGCTTTGTCGGGTTTCTTTTCGTTTGCAGGTTGCCATCATTTGCAATCATCAACGCAGTGTTTCCAAGTCCCATAGTGCACAAATGTCGAGGCTGGGTAAGAAAATGGATGAGCTGAAGGTAGGATTCATTACATATCTCATAGTGTCACTAGTGATATTATTTTCTGAATTACGAGGTTTGCTAATAGTGGTGCCCTTACCATGTCCCCTTCTATGTGGGAGCATGTGGAATTGGCCCACATGTGCATCTCTGCGTTTTTGGTCCACCTTCTTGATGTCTTGGATCTTGCATACGCCTGTCATCTTGGCATGTGCTGCCATGTGGAGAGAACATGTGTTTAAGAAATTCTTTTCTAACTACAGTGCTTGTTTACATTCTAAAAAAAAAAAAAAAAAACTACAGTGCTTGTTTCTCTCTGTTGGAGGAGTCGGGGCTGTAATTTTGTTTTGTGTTAAATCTTTAGTGCTTGTATTAGTGATTGGTCTCATGGTATGAGCAGGGTGTATTGGAGAGCCTGAAAGTGGATTTGAGTAGGGCTAAGAAAGGGAAGCCACCATTGAAAGATGCGGATGGGAAGACAAAGAAGAACCTGGCACCTGAAGCGTAATAAAACTCTCACTACTTCTAAGTTTTTCTTCATTGTTTGTGCTTGATCATTGCCTCCTTTATTAATTTTCACTAGCCCAAGAAGGCTATCTGGGATTTTTCCTGTTAGCCCATTGATCGAGAGGTCCAGCCATTCCAAGCTCTGCAACTCTCCTAAAGTTGTGGGGATGGGGCCATTGAACTTGTTCCTAGAAACATCCAACCTTTCCAAGTGAGCAAGCTTTGAAATTGAACTTGGGATCTGTCCTGTTACCTTATTACTGGACAGGTCGAGCCATCTCAGCCAAAGTTTCTCACCATACAAGCCTTCACTAAATTCAGGAAACCCACCTGTAATTCTGTTGTTTGAGAGCTTCACTTGCTCCAAGCCTGTCATGTTTGTGAAGAAATTTCCAAACGCCCCTGATATTTGATTGTCAGATAGGTCTATGGTGCTCAAGGAATCAGGCTGTGTGAAGTGTGGGAGGTTTCCTTGGAGACTATAACCTGCTAGGTGAACATCATTTAGCTTTTTATCCTTGATCCAATCAGGAACAATCCCCAAATGCAGGTTATTGTAGGACAGGTCTATGGATAGAAGAGAAGGCATGTGTGTTCGCAAAGCAGATTCTATCTAAGATTGTGTTGAGGCCTCAGGGCAGCACGCTTAACACTATCATTAACATTTGTTATGAACAAATTAGTTGGAGTCTGTTAGAGATTACTAATTCCTCTTGTAATTCTGTTGTAACTCTGTTAAGACAGTAGATTTCTGTTTCTAATTCTGTTAAGGCAGTTAGAGGTTGTCAAGGCAGTTAGACATCGGATGGTTGTGTATAAGTAAGGGAGGGGATCCTCTGGCCTATTCATTGTATTGTTTTGTAATCAGTTCTCTGGGTTGGAATAAGAGTAATAATACACTCTTTCTCCTTCTATATTCTTCTTCTTCCATTTCCAGTCTTTACATTGGTATCAGAGCAGGCCTTCCTCGGCCTGTGACGAGATCAAACAGCAATGGCGGATGGAACTAGAAGTCACGATTTGAAGAAGCTTGAAGATTCCTTTCGGATCTTGAGAGAGCAACAAATCTGTTCAGCAAAAGAAGCAGCAGAGATCAAGAACAACCTGGTAGAGATCAAGGAATTCATGGCAGCAGTCACCTTCAAGTATGATCAAATGGCAGCTCATGTGTATGGTAAGCAACGCGAATCCACACCTGGAAATTCTGAAAACCACCTGGGAACAGAGTCTTCTCAATCTCATCCACTCTCTGGGTTTGGAACAAGGTATGCTAAGATTGATTTTCCTAAATTTTTTGGTGAAAATCCGTCTGGTTGGGTTTACAAGTGTGAAAGATTTTTTGAGTATAACTGTGTTGAAGATAAGAATAAGGTGAAATTGGCAATCTTGCATTTAGAAGACAGAGCCCTGCAATGGTATCAATGGTTTGAGAAAACCCATGTTTTGGTAAATTGGGAACTGTTAAAAAATGGGTTAGTCTCTCGTTTTGGTTCTGATATATATGAAGATGATGTGGGTGACTTGACAAAGTTGAGACAGACAGCTACTGTCAGGGAGTACCAGGAACAATTCGAGATCCTTGCTAACAAAACCCAAGGCCTACCTGAACATTTCTTCACCAGTTGTTTCATTAGTGGGTTGAAGAAAGAAATAAGGGCCAATGTGTTGATGTTTAAGCCTACAACTACCATGCAAGCCATTGGCTTGGCCAAGTTACAGGAGCTTAGCATTGAAGCTATTACCCAGAAGACTAGATTGCCATCAAGAAATGGAGAAAATCTGTCATCTGGGCCATTCAGGCCAAATTCTTTTCCTGCCATTCGCAGGGAATTACCGAAGGAACTGGAGGAAAAGAAAGCAAAGGGACTATGTTTCAAGTGTAATGAAAAATTCACAAAAGGGCACCAATGTAAGAGAAAACAGCTGTATGTTCTGGATGGAGACCAAGAGGACTCAGATCAAGAACCTATACAGGAGGAGGAAAATGTGGAACCTATCCTGGAACCAGAAGGTGAACTACAGCAAGAAGGTGATTTGCAAATTTCTATTAATGCAATAACTGGTTCTGTCTCTTACAGGACCATGAGAATACATGGATGGGTCAAGAAACAAAAAGTGGTGATCCTAATTGATACTGGTAGTACCCATAATTTCTTGAACCAAGAAGTGGTTAAGAGAGCAAGTATAGAGACTGTTGATACTGATCCTTTAACAGTCTTTGTTGCTGATGGAACCAAGATGACCAGCAGGGCAGCTTGCAAAGGGTTCAAATGGGAGATGCAAGGGGCGATATTCCAAACTGACATGAGGATTTTAGAACTCAAGGGGTGTGATATGGTGTTGGGAATTCAATGGTTAGCTACTCTGGGTGCTGTGAAATGGGATTTCAAAAATCTTAGTATGGATTTCACACTAAACAATAGGAGACATGTTCTGAGGGGTGGAAAGCAAGGAGAATCTAAGCTGGTAGATGCTGAACACATGAAGAAACTACTGCAGAAAAAACCCCAAGGATTTGTAACTCACATTTATCTCATACAAGAGGCCACTCCAGCAGTAATTACAATAACTGAAGTTGAACAGTTGCTGTCCAAATATGCATCAGTATTCCAAGAACCCAAAGGCTTGCCTCCTCCAAGAAGTCAGGACCATCACATTCCATTAAAACCAGGTACAGAACCTCCAAACATCAGGCCTTATAGATACCCTTATTTCCAAAAGACTGAGATAGAAAAACAAGTGACAGAGATGCTTCAGTCAGGGGTCATCCAACCTAGTGTCAGTCCTTATTCAGCACCTGTTTTGCTAGTCAAAAAGAAGGAAGGAACTTGGCGTATGTGTGTGGATTACAGAGCTCTAAATCATATCACTGTCAAGGATAAATTTCCTATACCTACAATTGATGAGCTACTAGATGAGCTCTGTGGTGCTTCGTTCTTTTCTAAGCTTGACCTGAGGGCTGGGTATCATCAGATTAGAGTGCATGCATCTGATGTACAAAAAACAGCTTTTAGGACTCATGAAGGACACTATGAATTCCTAGTCATGCCCTTTGGGCTGACAAATGCACCTTCTACTTTTCAAAGTCTCATGAATGAGGTCTTTAAGGAGTATTTGAGGAAATTTATCCTAGTCTTCTTTGATGATATACTGATTTTTAGTAAATCATTGCATGATCATTTGCACCATTTGAAATTGACCTTGCAACTTTTACATAAGCACAACCTGTATGCAAAAAAATCCAAGTGTGTCTTTGCCAAACAAGAGGTTGATTACCTTGGCCACTTAGTCTCCAACAAAGGTGTATCTGCAGAGGCTAACAAGCTTGAGACCATGGCTAACTGGCCAATTCCTAAAAGTCTCAAACAGTTAAGAGGATTCCTTGGTTTAACTGGATATTATAGGAGGTTTGTAAGAAATTATGGACAAATCTCAGCTCCATTAAACCAACTGTTGAAGAAGGATTCTTTCAACTGGACAGATGACGCTACAGCAGCTTTTCATGCTTTAAGGGAGGCTATGATGACATTACCAGTACTAGCTATTCCTGATTACAGCAAGGTTTTCATAATAGAGACAGATGCTTCAGATAAGGGAGTAGGTGCAGTATTAATGCAAGAAGGACATCCAATTGCATTTTGGAGCAAAGGGGTATCCAGGAAGTATCTGAGTTTATCTACCTATGAAAAGGAGCTAATGGCTGTAGTCCTAGCAGTTTTAAAATGGAGGCATTACTTGCTTGGGAGGAGATTCATTATCAGAACTGATCATCAAAGCTTGAAGTATCTACTAGAGCAAAGAGTTGCCACCCCCTTCCAGCAGAAATGGATCGCAAAATTGCTTGGCTATGATTTTGAGATCACCTACAAGCATGGAACCGAAAATAAGGCAGCTGATGCATTATCAAGGAGAGAAGATCTGTTTGTGGAGCAAGCTGCTGTAAATGCTTTGTTTACAGTAGAATCTCATTGGCTCCCAACTGTAAAACTCAGTTGGCTGACTGATTTAGCAGTACAAAAGCTGATAACAGAGTTAGAGCAAGATCCTAACTCTCATCAAGGATTTAAGTGGGAGAATGGTACATTAACATACAAAGGGAGTCTGGTGGTAGGTAACTCACCTGATCTTAAGAAACAAATTCTGGCAGCTTATCACAATTCATCTCTAGGGGGACATTCAGGCATAGACAAAACTAATAGACGGATCAAAAGAACTTTTTATTGGAAGGGGTTGAAGAAAGATGTTCAGCTATTTGTTTCAGAGTGCTCAGTCTGTCAGAGATTCAAGGGAGAAAATATTCACCCACCTGGTCTACTCCAACCTTTGCCAATTCCTGAGAAGATATGGACTGATATCTCTATGGATTTCATTGAAGGCCTTCCTAAATCACATGGAAAGACCACTGTTTTTGTAGTAGTGGATAGGTTAACAAAATATGCTCATTTTGTATCACTCTCTCACCCTTATACTGCCAAGGAGGTGGCTCAACTATTCCTAGATAATATCTACAAACTTCATGGGCTTCCAAGCACTATAGTTTCAGATAGAGACGTGGTGTTTACAAGTCTGTTTTGGCAAGAATTGCTCAGAAATCTGGGAATTGAGCAATGCCTTAGTACAACATACCATCCGCAGTCAGATGGGCAGACGGAAATAGTAAACAAGTGTCTGGAAAATTACTTAAGATGTATGTGTGGTGATTGTCCTAGACAGTGGTCGACTTGGTTATCTCTAGCAGAATGGTGGTACAACTCTTCTTATCATTCTTCAATCAAAACAACTCCCTTCTATGCAGTCTATGGACAGCCCCCACCAGATCATAACTTCATGAACACTGGCAGATCACAAGTAGCAGAAGTGGAGAAGTGGGCAAGGGAAAGGAGTTCCATTTCAAGAATGCTGAAGGAAAACTTGCAAGAAGCTCAAAACAGAATGAAATTTTACGCGGACAAATCAAGAAGTGAAAGAGAATTTGAAGTTGGTGATTGGGTATATTTGAGACTGCAGCCTTACAGACAGTCTTCCTTGGCTCTACAGAGAAACATGAAGCTGTCCCCACGTTTCTATGGGCCTTTTCAAGTCATCCAAAGGGTGGGCAAAGTAGCTTACAAGTTGGAGTTGCCTAGTTCAGCCAAACTACATCCTGTTTTTCATGTTTCATTGCTAAAGAAAAAGTTAGGACAGCAAGTCACCGCTGCTCCAACTCTTCCTCCAGTCAGTGATGACGGAACACTACAAATGGAACCTGTAGCTGTACTGGAAAGGAGAATGATCAAAAGAAACAACAAGGCAGTAGTGCAATGGTTGGTTCAGTGGTCGAGGACATTTCCTGAAGATGCTACGTGGATAGACTATGATGAATTCCACTCTAAATTGAGAGAGAGAGGCTAGGTAGGACAGGTCTATGGATAGAAGAGAAGGCATGTGTGTACGCAAAGCAGATTCTATCTAAGATTGTGTTCAGGCCTCAGGGCAGCACGCTTAACACTATCATTAACTAATAATTTATATGGCTTCTTCTAGCAACTATACTCTCTACAAGTAGAGCTCACTTTCCAGTAGCAGCTTATGTTTCAAAAAAAAAAAAAAAAAAAAAGAAACCCTTTTTCCATAAGTTGAGAGAGAGGCTAGGAATAGAATGTACCAATTTCACATATTATGTTGAAGCCCGACCAACTTCCTTCAAAATTGAGGAGTTCAAGCCTATGTCTGGCTTGGACAGGGGCCTATTCAGGTCTGAATCTACCTGTTTGGAGTACAGGCCTGGTCATCCCATCTAAATTCCATCATTACATTTTAATCAAGGTTGGAGTTTACTACCAAGCCCATATTAATAAAAATATCCTTTTAGGGCATATGGATGCTATATATTGATGTTATTTACTTTTTAAGTATACTTTATGTTGTACATAATGGATGCTGATCTGTTAAAGCATCACACTTGGCATAACATAGGTAAGAAAATTGGTGAGGGGAATGATGGAAAGATCTACTCCTTAGGTACAAACACCAATAGTAATAATAATAAAAAAAAAAATCAGTCCTATAACTCCATGAATGTATTCCAAAGAATAGTGAATATTGTTGGTACCGTGAGTTGCTACCTTTCTTTGTTTTTTTTTACATCCATCATTCATTAAAATATACATGTATTGATATTATCTAGGTTCTCTTATTTACAATCAGAGTCCAATTGTGGTTTTTTCTTCAAAATGTCAACAATTAAATTGTTAGCTTTCTCCATTGTCTTCTTCAATTCATCTTGTGGTTTTTTTGTGGCTTGTTAGAACACAGAGATGAAGATTTTGACTTTACTCTTTTTTTTGTCATGATCATCTGGTGTGTTGTGCAAATGCTGAATTGTATGACTATAATGATGAGAAGGTATGTTATAATGCACCATAAGTATAAGATAATTGATAATTTATAGTCTATACCTTCACTAATAATTCCTACATTTGATGATGTTCAGAAAATGGAGTCAAAAAATATACAGACGGTTAGGTACAGAGCATCTATCATCTGAATCTTGTGTTCTAGTTGTGAGTCAAGAACATACATCTGAATTTTCTATCATGTTCAGCGCATCTGTCATCCCCAAATAATTAGGAAACAGGCCACAAATTTTTTTTTGCATCTCCATAATGGCTAATGTTGAACTCTGACCAATTCTTATCCTGCTTCTTTTTTTTCTTTTTTTTTTCTCTCACTAATAATAGGTGTATAGCCTGGCTGATCAGAAGTGGGTTAATGATAAATGCTCAGTACTTTTTTTCAGCCAAAAAATTTACAACTCCGTTCATAAGGTTCAGTCCAAGCAAACAGGCCACAGAGGCAGCATAGGCAATTCTTCTAAAATCCCAAAAAAATTTGAAACAGGTGAGTTACATTCGTATATTGTTTATCTCAATGTGGAGGTGTAGACATCACAGATGTATATTTTATTACATTGCATGGCACTGTTCATTTCGTGAGAAAATTGAATGTGGAGTTATCTGTGGCAACACTGGACACCAAATTTTGGTGCAGGTGGTCTCTTTCATGTATGTATTAACTGGGTGAGACAGAAAGAGTGTGCTAGTAATGGCATTTATTAATTTGTATGTTAAAGTTCTCTGTTTTTTTATTTTATTGTCTTGTTCGGCCTGTAACTGTTCTAATTACTTTCATCATCCATGTTTCTGCAGTCCAGTTCCTGTGACATGGGAGCAGTTTTGGTGCAGACAAGTATACTATTAGTGGAGAATGAAGGCTCTGAAAAGTTTTACGCACCTTTTGCAGCTGGTACAATGTAGACATGCTGCCTTAAACCAAGTTTGAGTGGAAGATATGCATAGTTTCGCATAAAGGCTCTGCCCATTTTTGGAAAGAGGTTTTCTCTCATTTTCATTCCAGGATTGTGGCTGTCTCGTTTCCTCTAAAAAAGTTATTTCCTGAATTTAGGAAATGTGCTTTTAGCCTTTATTGTAGGGGGAAGGACGCCTAGAAAGAGTTCCGTAGAGAAATGATTTATCTGCAACCATTTCTTGCCCACCCCCTTCCGCTTCATAGATTTCTCAACATAAAATCTTGTTCTTCAGTCCAGAACCTCAAAGAAATTTTCAAACAGGTTGCCCTTTTTCTTTGAAAGATTCAAACAGGTTACTCATGCCTTAAGCCTTTTGTGTGTTTTGCATGGAGCCCACTCTGCAGGTTTTCCTTCCACTGTCAAAATGGCTTGAAGAGCAGAATTCTAGGTTTTTTTTAATCAACGACAATAGTGGGAAATGCACCAAGCACTGCATAACATTTTAAGGTCTCAAACCTTTCATTCCTAATGGGACCATCTAATTAGATGGTTGACAAACTAAATTTGGTTGGATGGTTGCTGACCCACTCCATATGGTTGTCCATGTTTTAGTGTTACAGGGTGATGATCTGACGGTTCTCCACTGTGGATAAGGAATGCTATAGAAATCTTCCAGATGGAAGATCCTGGGCCTTAAAATCAGATCAATGGCCTAGAAATTAATTGTTGAGAATAAAATACTGCTATCAGGTCAATGATGGTCGAAGTCACCATAAGTATTTGCTCCACTTGTATGGTTGTCATGTTACACACATCTTTATGTGTCTGGGGAAAAAAACCTTTAAAGATAGCGTTATAAAATTTACAAAACGTCTTCATACCAGACAAAATTTCAATGCAAGGTTATTGTTTGTAAACCACTAGACGATTCAAAAGAGTTTTTTTCCCCGAGATTCCCGACTTTGCACCCGTTTAATTATATGCAGCATTTTGAGCAAATAGCATGATTTATCATTTGTATTAGTATTCGCTATATTGTGTTCTTTTCATCCACCTGCCAGACCGTCGTGTCTGACCCACTACTTTTGGTACTCAGGTTCAGATTTCTTGCCCCGAGTTGAGTGTCTTGTTGGCTTTGGAGACATGCCTTGCAGGTTGTTTTGTCGGCTATGTCATGTAGACATTGAGCTTGACATCGGAGCTACGTCACTTTTGGGTAGTGGTTTATAGCTTCTTGTTGTATGGCTTTTATTAGCCTTTTTCTTGGGATTCTTAATTAATGTACATTGATAATTGTAACTTGAATATATTTGGGAATGTAATATCCTGTTACTGTCAGCTCTGTAATTTATTGTGATGGTTACTCCAGTCTGATATGATTCTTGATATATTAGCTATGGGCTAAAGGTTGAGTGCGACGCGGAATCCGATGGCCACGGACTTCGGGTCGCAACGCCACAAATGCTTCCGCAAAATATTCAGAATGTGTTGTCTTCACACACGCGGATCCTGGGAGAAGTAAAATATATTTATGCTTTAAATCCCATTCCCGCCCCCGAGGTTCTGGTTCGGGGGCGTGACAGACTGGTATCAGAGCGGGCAGGTTTCTAGGAAATAAAACACTCTAGGAACCTTAAGACGTGTGGTGAGGACTCGTTTTCTTTTCTCTAGTTGTTGTTTTGGTGAGTGTGCCTGTTTTTCTTCTAGTGGGGGAGACTATTTTTGTCTCCTTTTCTTGTCCTTGTTTTTAGTGAATTTGGGGGACCAAATTCTTTCTAGTGGGGGAGAATTTAGTGTCTCCGCACCCACATTTAGTTCCTTTTCTTTGTTTTCCCGCCAGAGAGTCAGAGTTTTGTGGACCTAGCGTGTGTTTCTCGAAGGACTTGGCAGAATTTTCAGCTTTTGGATGTCACAGATGGAGCTTTAGAAGGAATTTGTGACCAATTGTTCGTCAGCTAGGAATGTGAGCAGCATATGGAGACCCAATTACAGTTGATCGTGCATCGTCAGAGGATTCGCCAGGCAAGTAAGTGTGGATTTTGGATAAACTTGGATTATTTTCCTTAGTCAAAAGACTCCATAAGCCGAAGAAGTGATGGACCTTGTGAGGTTTGAAGTGATTTTCAGTGGGCAGCTCCAAAGAGGTGTGAAAAGTTAGAAATTTCTTGAGTATTGATGAGCTTATGATGTAGAATTGTGGGATGAGGTTTAACAAGTTGAAGTTATGATGGTGAGTCAACTAAGCAGGATGTGTCAGTGGATGGTTAAAAGCATAGGAAATTAGTTTTCTGCAGTAGTGTAAAGAGTTAGATGTGGAATTGATTGTTACTTGATCACTTGATAGAGAAGATTTAGTGGACTTTACCGACTTGTAGAACATTGGTTTGGGCAGAGTACATATGCGAGCAGAAGACTCATCACCTATGGACAGTGACAGTTGAAAGGATTCAGAGAAGAATGAGTTTGTCAGAAGCACACCTCACGAAGTGTGGACATGTGGAGGAGCACGACAGCTAATGTGTTAGCGGGCTTAGTCAGAGTTGGAAACTTGCAGAGCTGTGAACCTTGTGTTTTCGATGAGCAGATGAAGATGAGTGAAGTGTTCAGAGGACCATTCAAATATTTGATTGAATCAACTTGGCATATGAAGAAGTGACAGATTTCCAAGTCATTCACCTCGAAGATTGTGCAATTGACATGAGACCCTAGCTTCGACAGTTGTGATGAAGTCGACAGAATTGCTCCGAGAATTTTCGGCGCCAGAAGGGCTAGGACCGAGAGACTTGGTGGAACTTTGAAGGAGTCCGAGATAGCCAAATTCCTTGAGCAGTCAGATTGGTAAAGCAGTAGCAGATTTGAGCCAGTGGCGGAATGTCTGACAACTGTTGATAGTTGACCGAAGAGTTCTACAGCGAGGATGATCCAACGAGTCCAGCGCTCCGAGAGGACCAATTTGGAGCAGTCGTTTGAGGCTTCGTTTTCGAAGTGTGGGATTGATGTCCCCACTTGTTTTGAGTTTGTTTAGCTCATTTGGAGGACCAAATGTTCTAAGGGGGGGAGGATGTGAGAACCCGACCCCTAATCTCTTGGATTAGTGTTGTTTTATTTGTGGATTAGTTCTTTTAGTGGGATTAGTAGTTTTGGGTTGAGTTTGTGAGCTAGAATGAGTTTTCTTCTAGTTTTGGGCTTTTGAGTGCTTTGGTAGCTTGTGGGGCCCTTTGGGGGTTCCCTTTTCGGCTTTGCTTTTACTTGTGGGATTTCCCCGATTTGTTTCGTTGTGTGTTTTTGGCCCGTTGCATTCATCTTGAGGAATCCTACAACTTTCATGTTGATCTCGTATCCATTTGAGAACCCAAAACCCGATTTCTTGGCCTTGAGGGCAAAACAGTCTTTTCACACCAAATCTGGACCCAAATTTCGAGATCCCAGAACCATGCCAAAGTAATACTTTTTGGAAACTAGATTTTTTGAGAAACATCTTTCTCTCCTTCGTCGATCGCATCCGAGGCCCACAAATAGATGTTTTACCCTTTGCAAGCTTTGAGTGTAGTGGGACCCACACCCACCCATTATATAAGTGACTCCACTCTCTTTCTCCCTCATTTCTCCATTCCATCGACTGAAACCTCCATAGCTACAGTGCCAGCAGCCCCTCTTCTCCGTTTCTTCCATTTCTCTTGCTCTTATGGAGCCTCCAAGCCACCAATCCGACGAGGGAACTCCGGCAACTTCTTCTCCTTCATCTCCTCTCTTGTTTGACACCATTTTTGTGGGAAACCAAGGTGGGCAGCCCCTATTGCAAGCTTCTTCTTGTTCATTCATGGCCTTAGAGGTAAAGACTCCTTCCCATTTTCCTTGGATGTGCAATGGCTTCCCCTTAGGTTCCATTTCCTAGCTTGGTTTGAGCCTTTCCTTGTCTTTCATTGTTTAACCCATTTTAGGGTTGTTTTTGGGGGTTTTGATTGTAGCTTGGAAGTGAGCTTGAGAAGGGATTAGGAGCTTGGTTTGCTTGATTAGAGTCAAAGGCAAGTGGATGAATGGATGGTTTGAATGTTATTAAGTTTTATGAGAAAATCTTAAGTTTTATTACTTGTTCTTGATCATTGGATACATGTTTGCACATATGCTTCTTGTCACATTTCTATTGATTTCGAGATGCATATGAATTGGTTTTTCTCTCTTGTTAAATCTCTTGGAACTCTTGGGAATGTATGCATTTTATTTAGTCAAGTTTGTGCATATGGTTTTATAAGGAATGAGGTTGGATTGGCTATTCATGGTTATGTTATAAGTCACATTGACTTGAATTGATACTCATTTAAAGAGGTGTTTGAATTTAGTTGTTCATTGGAGTTTAATGAGGATTTGAAGTGATTTTGGAAGAGAAATGCAAGTGGATGTTTTGATCTTTATAAGCTTTCCATGATTTTTGGTGCTTTTCACTCATGTCTAATTATTACATTGGTTTGAAATAAATGCCCATGATAGAGCTTTGGTAGTGCATTCATGATAGTGCATTTATGTCTTATAAGTGTATTGGTGAATGTCATTTAATTTCTTTTTGCTTATATCAAATGTACCCTATTGTGAAATGGTTTCCTTCTTTCTTTAATTGCATTGGATTTGATATTGATGGAAGAAGTGATGGAATGAACACATGATGGAGTAATGGAGAAGTGTAGATGGATGCATTGGAGGAGCTCTTAGCTCAATTTTCTTGTAGGGACTCAGTAAAAGTGGGGAGAATGGTTTTAAGGAGGAGAAATGGCTGAGAATCTGATTACAGTGGGTGTTCCCGTACCTGGCGGTCAGCCTGCGGTCACCTTGCGGCTAGCCGCCTGGTGACTGGCGGCTAACCGCCAGCTAGCCGAAATGTCACGGTGGCTTTTCCAGAGAGCACACTTCTTCTCCTCAAAACCCAGTCAGCTCCACGGTTGGCCAGCGGCTAACCGCCGAACACATCGGCGGCTAACCGCCAGCTAACCGCACTTGGCGGTCAGCTTTCCAGTAAGCTGCATTTCTGCAGCCCAGCCGCGGTCAGCTGTGCGGTCAGCCAGCGGCTAGCCGCCTGCCCCAGCGGCGGCTAACCGCCAGCTAACCGCCAGGTAACCGAAATTCCCCAGATTTTGAAAAGCTCCCCGCTCGAACGAACTCTTCGGTTCGTTCGAGCGTTGAGCTTTGTCGATCAAAGGAGATTCACTAAGCATTGTATGAGGCCATTCGAGAAAGAAACCATATCACAAGGATGTCATTCGAAGTTTTGAAAAGTAGTAAAAGTGCATAAGGAGCCCGGAATGTCTTCAAACTCAAGGAGTACCAAGTAATTGTTATAATCGACATACGGGACCCCTATTCACTTAAATAGATCTTGAAATTAATACTTTTCCCGAAATTGTCATAGTTCATTGTTTCACCTCTTGTCCCGAGATTTGCATTACATGACTTGTTTTCCCGAAAGCATTGAAGTTACATTAGTAACAGTTACTTGTCCCGAAATGTATTGCCCGATATGATATGACAGTGTGCCCTTGAGCACCCCCGTTTACCCGTTTATTTACATGCCCTTGAGCACCCCCGTTTACCCGTCTATTTACTGTACTTGATTACTTGCATATGTCTCGATTGGTTTTAACCTATGAGTCGGCATCACTAAGCTTGGATACCTTGTCAGTCTGATCCACTGACTTGGAAATCCCTCTCCGGTCCCGCCAGCTGCAGTTTGGATCCCGATACCCGGTTATTGCCGTGGTCCCGTCCCGATACCCGGTTCGCTACCGTGGTCCCGTTCCCGTATATTTATTACTGTATATGATTTACGTTGAGTCTCCTCACCTTGTGTGACTGAGACCAACGTCCCGCTCTTGTCACTTCGGTGATAGAGGACTTAGCTTCTTGTGATTGCCATCTTGCCAGTTCCCGATTTCTTGGACACCCGACATGGTTTATATTGCTTACTTGTTTTCAGATAAACGATTCATTGCTTTTATGAAAGTTGTTATTTAGATAAGTGTTAATGCTCTCTATTGTAAATTCAGTCACTATTATATTGTTTTATGTTCTTTGCACACGTATATGTTTTAAATGGATACCGGTTGGGCGAATACCCATGCTTTTACATATGTTTCAAACGATCGATTGTTTTACTAGATTTATGTGATTACACATGTTTTAAATGAACACCCGAATTGTCAAATACCCATGCTTTGAAATATGTTTCAAATGATACTTGTTTTGCCAGATCACTGTGTTTATACCGGTTTCAAATGAATATCCGATTTGTTAAATATCCCTGCTTTGAGATATGTTTTAAATGAACACCCAGTTTTATTAAATATCTGTATTTTCACATATCTTTCAAATGGACTTTGGTTTTGCCAGACTGCTATGGATACCCGATTTGTTGTATACTTGTGTTTTTACTTAAGTTTCAAATGAACGTTTGTTTTGTCAAACCACTATATTTATACATGTTTTAGACGAACACCCGATTGTCAAATATCTATGATTATAGATGATTGCAAACGAACACATGTTTTATTAGATGTTCATGTTTTACCCGTGCTTGAAATGAATACAAGTTTTCCCCGAGATTCCCGACTTTGCACCCGTTTAATTATATGCAGCATTTTGAGCAAATAGCATGATTTATCATTTGTATTAGTATTCGCTATATTGTGTTCTTTTCATCCACCTGCCAGACCGTCGTGTCTGACCCACTACTTTTGGTACTCAGGTTCAGATTTCTTGCCCCGAGTTGAGTGTCTTGTTGGCTTTGGAGACATGCCTTGCAGGTTGTTTTGTCGGCTATGTCATGTAGACATTGAGCTTGACATCGGAGCTACGTCACTTTTGGGTAGTGGTTTATAGCTTCTTGTTGTATGGCTTTTATTAGCCTTTTTCTTGGGATTCTTAATTAATGTACATTGATAATTGTAACTTGAATATATTTGGGAATGTAATATCCTGTTACTGTCAGCTCTGTAATTTATTGTGATGGTTACTCCAGTCTGATATGATTCTTGATATATTAGCTATGGGCTAAAGGTTGAGTGCGACGCGGAATCCGATGGCCACGGACTTCGGGTCGCAACGCCACAAATGCTTCCGCAAAATATTCAGAATGTGTTGTCTTCACACACGCGGATCCTGGGAGAAGTAAAATATATTTATGCTTTAAATCCCATTCCCGCCCCCGAGGTTCTGGTTCGGGGGCGTGACACTCTCTCTCTCTCTTCCTTCCTTTTTTCTTAAGCTGCTAAAAAGCCACCTGCAACCTGCCGCTTTGAAAATTGACACAGCCATTCTAAATGCAAGATACAATGATAAAATCCAAAACGCGTGGGATTCTGTACTGGGGTACAAAGTTGTTTTGTAGAATGAAATTATGAATCTTCTTTTATCATTGCGTTTTTTACCAGCCCATGCCACCTCAGCGTTTCTTTTGATTTGTGCCATCTCATCCGTGATGTGATCAAGTTCTACTCAATTATATAACCCAACAGATTCTGTAACGCCCCAATTCCGGATACCGATAAAGTCGTTCGAATACCCGAAGTTGGCGCGTTATTTCCCGGAAAATCCGAGAACTTCCAAGATCGTAGGCCCGCAGTGAGGTCCAATTTAAAACTTTTTGAACCATATGATAATAATAGTTAAATTGCGGAAGCATAAGAAGTAAGCGGAAGCAATAGGTATCGATATATATATAAAATGTGAGCAGAACTACAGTCTAATTAAAAGGTTCAGTTGTTAATCAAAAGTTAATACATCTTTGTTAACTACCCGGCTCACTTACAAAATTTCTTTGAAAACCCCAAAATAAAGTGGACTCTTAAAACCCATGTAACTCGTCTCCGCCCTCTGGCTCGACATCAGTGTCGGCCGGGCCCCATATGAAGTCTCCGACGGTAGTGCAAGCGCATCCTCTAGGATCTCTGGGTCAAGGCCTAAGCACCAAAGATGGGTCAGATCTAAAAGATCTGGCAAGTCACAGCATACTACTAACATAGGATATACATATCAAATGAATAGAGACAGGTAAATAAATTAAAGAATGGCAAGGAAAAGAACTAGGCAGTTGAGCAGTATAATCATAAGGAATCAGGATAATATAAAACATCTAATCTACTACAAGATGGCACATTCACACGAGCTGGAATACCGCGGGATATTATGCCGCGGCCCTCCCATACTGAACACAGTTGCGGCGGGAAAATCTCATCAGTGCTGGGAATTACTAATCCCGCAAATCACTCATCATCTCAAGATCGGACACGGTATCACACCGTCCATCTTAACCACACAGCTCATCATGATAGCTTCTCAACACTCAAACTAGCTCCTACCGAGGATGATCAGTCCACAGGCTGAGCTTAAATCAACCGAGTGAATGTCAATGCCGACTCAAGAATAACTCTAAGGGTCTGTGTCTGTCTAGGCTTCGCCTTGCATGAACAATGTCCTAACAATGTCTCTAAGAGGTCTGTACATCAATCAGTCTATGGATTATATTCTAAGTCCAAGCCCACTCGTTGGATCCATACCAAGGCCCATCAAACCCTTGGCCTGGTCTAAAACCGTCCAAACGAAGCATCATATCCATTTACTACTGATAAACAGTTCATTCAATCCATCATGACTAAAAACCCAAATATAAACTACCTCTTCCAACTAAAGGTACACATCCCACACTTAGGCCCAATAATGGCCCGCCTAGACACAGACATGGGTCAGTGATCTCCAAATCATACTAACAGGTCACCTCTAAGATATCCTAGGTTTAGGTCTTCCAATTTCCATTAATTAACAGTTAACAGCTACACTAAAGATCTAAGATTGACAGCATTAAACAAGGTGAAGTGTGAACTTCAACATGAGAATCAATAGGGAAATACAACGGTCCAATCCTAGGTAATGGGCCACGTTAGGTTCAGGTCCATCTCCGGTAATTTGATCTCTAAACGAAGTCATTGATGCCATAAAATACTGTGTTTGGTGCTTATGAGGTTACGGGCATCATTGACAACTCTTAGAGGTCAAATCATCTTAGATTAACAACCAAAACCCTAATCAGTGGTCCCCGCGAGTCAAGGTTGAGCCACACCGTTGACTCGGGCTTAGAACATCGATAAACGTTCATTTGGATGGTCAATGGGCCCCACAACTAATCACAACTCCTAAATGTTGAAAACTGGAAAATCAGGGTTTCCCAGGTGGACCTGAGGTGAAGAGTGCTCGGTTGACCTCCTGGCCTGGTGGATCAACCGAGTGCACTGAATAATCTGAATCAGGCTTCCTGGAAAACTTATTTCGTTTCTAAAGGTTCCCAGCGTGTCCGGTCAACCTCCTGGCCTGGGTGATTGACCGCATACACCAAAAACCCTAGAAAGGTTGATGTCCCAGCTTTAAACATTTTCTAATACAAATCCTAAGTATAAAGTCGACCCGAGCATAGAGAGTCTGAGTTTCAGGCGAAAAACCAACTTTCAATCTATTCCTGCAAAAACAGTGTGTACCAGGTCGACCTGGGCCTGCAGGCAGGTTGACCTGGTTAACTGAAATGGGCCTCTGCAGAAAATCTAACTGAGGGCCAGTTTTTCACAAATGCAGTGTACCGGGTCGACCTGCCTCTACAGGCGGGTCGACCTGGCTAACTGGAACTCAGGGCCTGCAGAACATTTTTAACCGGGACTTGAAATTTCCCAGACTTAGTGTAGCAAGTCGACCTCCCTCTTCAGGCGGGTCGACCTACTACATTGCAGGTGGACTCCCAGGTCGACCTCCCTGCACGAAAACTAAGAAATCCCAATTTCTGCAGATTTTCCATTTTAGCTCGTTTTTCCTCCAACCCACTTCCAATCACTTCCAAACTCCGTCCAAACATAATCAAACACAAATCTACTGAAAAGCCCATTATCCAACATCATTTGGACCCATTGATCTTCCAAATGGGGGGTGAAACCCCCATCCATCAATGGCCAACCATCCAATAAATAAACAACTAAGCTCAATGAAAAACTAGCACAAATTAATGACTGAACTGAAACACAGAATCAAGAAACAAACCATATACATTCTATGCTAATAGTACAGTGCACTTGCCTTGAGTAAAGGAGAGAAGGTTTTGTAGAGAGGGAGAGCAATAGAAGAGAGAAATCCCAGCTCAACAAAGAAGAAGAAGAAGAAGTAGTAGCAGCAGCTCCCAAGAGGAAATCCCAGCACAACAGTAGCTTGAAACTTAGGAAAGAAATGAGAGAGGAAGAAGAGAGGAAATGAGGTGAATAGTTGCTAGGGCTCATTGGAATTTGTGCTGGATTTATAGCTTAGGGGGGGTGGCTAATGACTGTAATGGCCTTTAGGTTAACATAGGATTAGGGTTAGGGTTAGGGGCTTTTTAGTCTTTAGGTTAGAAGGTTCTAGAGATACACTCTTTACACTAAACCCCTTATAAATTTCTAAAAACTATTCTAAGGGCCTCCCCTACACTAACTAGCCTAGAATTACAAAAGACTACACAAAAACCCTAATACTAATACAACTAACTAGTCTAACACTAACTTAGGAGATTAACACAAAACCACCATGATTAACCCCCAATTAGCATAATTAACTAGTAATTAGCAATAATTAGCATTAATTAGCAAGTAATTAGTATTTAAAATAGCAATTAGAGGGCCCACAAAGGGTGGGGCCTCACATCATTCCCTCCTTTTAAAACATTTGGTCCCCAAATGTAAAAACAAGATTAGAACATACCTGAGGTAGAAGATGTGGATAGTCCTTCTCTACTTGGTCGCGTAGCTCCCATGTAGCCTCCTCCGGAGTGTGATGCTCCCACTGAACCTTCACCCAATGAATGGTTCGGGTCCGGAGCACATGCTCCTTGGTGTCGATGATCGCAACTGGCTTGGCGACGTACGAAGCGTCTGGCTGGATGCTGAGTGGCTGGTGATGAAGAACATGCGTCGGGTCCTCCACGTACTTCTTCAGCATAGAGACGTGGAACACATCGTGCACTCCTGAAAGCTCTGGCGGTAGCTGAAGCTTATAAGCAACATCTCCAACTCTCGACCTGATCTCGAATAGTCCGACGTATCTCCGTGCTAGCTTACCCTTCTCGCCAAACCTAAAGGTACCTCTGGTCGGAGAAACCTTCAGGAACACTCTGTCTCCCTTCTGAAACTCGAGAGGTCTGCGCCAATTGTCTGCATAGCTCTTCTGTCGGCTGCGGCTGATCTTCAGGTTCTCTACTATCTGCCGAACCTTCTCGCTGGTGTCGCTGACTATGGAAGGTCCATGGAAACTCCTGACACCAACTTCTTCCCAACAGACTGGGGTCTTGCATCTCGTCCCGTACAGAGCCTCGAATGGTGCCATCTTGATGTTCGCATGGTAGCTGTTGTTGTAGGCGAACTCGCAAAGCGGCAAGGAATCCTCCCAATTCTCCTTGAAGTCCAAGACACAGGCTCTCAACATGTCCTCTAGTGTCTGGTTCGTGCGCTCTGTCTACCTGTCTGTCTGAGGATGATAAGTTGTGCTGAAGCTCAACTTGGTGCCCAAGGCCTGCTGTAGACTCTCCCAGAAATGAGAAGTGAAACGTGGGTCTCTGTCCGAAACAATCGAAGCTGGAACTCCGTGCAATGAGACGATCCGATCCACATACAGCTTAGCAAGGATGTCGAGTCTTGCTCTCATCGAGACTGGCAAGAAGTGGGTTGACTTAGTCAGTCGATCCACAATCACCCAAATGCCGTCGTGGCGTCTCCTAGTGGCTGGGAGTCCTGCGATGAAGTCCATGGTGATGTGCTCCCACTTCCACTGAGGAATGTCAAGCTGATGAAGTAGTCCTGACGGCTTCTGGTGTTCGACCTTGATCTGCTGACACGTCAAACACCTGGAGACATAGCGTGCTATCTCCTTCTTCATGTTGTTCCACCAGTAGTAGCTCCTCAGGTTCTGGTACATCTTGGTGCTGCCGGGGTGAATCGAGTATTTGCTATGATGTGCATCTGCGAGGATCTCGTCCTTCAGCTCCTGGACATCCGGCACGCACAATCTGTCCTGATAGTAGAGCACTCCACCAATCAGTCTGAACTCTGGCCTCTGGTCAATCTGCTTGATCACTCTGACAAGCTTGGGATCGTTGCGTTGACTGTCCTTGACCTTGCCTAGCAACTCTATTTCCCATGCGGACATGGTAGCTAGCAAGACTCTCTCGTTGAGCGGCTGAAACTGGACATCTAAACTGCTGAAGATGTCGGTCCACACACCCTCTGCTGCTAGAAAACTGACGAGGGCGGTCTTCCTACTCAAAGCGTCTGCTACGACATTCGCCTTACCGGGATGGTATTTGATAGGGAAGTCGTAGTCCTTGATATACTCCATCCACCTTCTCTGCCGGTTGTTGAGGTCATTCTGAGTGAACAGGTACTGCAAACTGCGATGATCTGAATGCACTTCGAATCTCTCCCCATAGAGATACTACATTATGTTTTTTGCATTACAAGTGCTAGATGCATTGTAACCAATTGAGAGAGAGAGAGAGAGAGAGTACTGCACTGTATGTGTTTCTTTTTCTGGCTTTTTTCTTCACCTTTCCCCAATTCAAACTGGTTTTTTGGTTGCTGTAGTAGGTTTGAAATGATTAGAAAATCAATTTTGTAGAAAATCGCATGTCCTTTCTCATATATTCACTCACAAATGAGTAGCTTGCTTATTCATGTTTTTTTGTGTATATTTTCTTTTTCCTGTCATGTACAGTTATCAGACAAGAGGACGTGGTTGGAGCATAGCTTTTGTTTTAGACACTGGGAAGCTCCTGATAATGGTGGCCAGGAAGGCGTTGATAGAGATAACACAGGACTCGGCAGTACTCGGTTGGGCAACATAGATCAAGCTGGTGGCAAGCAGCTATTGGAGAAGCTGAATTCAGCTAGAAAAAACTTTCCCTTGAGATTTCTCTTGCTCTTGGGTTTCTACAAGGCCAATGCACTGGCAACAATATTAGGACAGACGGGTGACTGGGATGTGCTGGTAGCTGGTGTCGTGGTTGCTGCCATTGAGGGCATTGGCATGCTCATGTACAAAAAACCGGTGTCAGCTCCAAATGGGAGATTGCAGTCATTGATGGTGATGGTGAATTATTGGAAAGCTGAGACGAGGATAGGCCTCTTTTGGATTCCTGACTCAACATTTTCTGTTGTTAAGGGAATTATCAATGGTTTGGAGACTGTATTATTATTGATTATAATATTTGTATAATGAGATGAATGATTAGATGAAAAATGGCGATGGTTTGTTTATTTAGCAGCTTTTGTTTGCATGTATTTTTTATATTGAATATAGGTACATGAATAGGTTTATTTTTTGATACAGGTGTACAATCAGGTTTATATGAAAATTATACTGAAAAAAAAATATAATATTTAAAAAAAATAAAATACTTTTACCGATGTTTTTTTACGTCGGTAAAAAGTATTTTATTTTTTATTTTTACCGACGAAAAAAACACGTCGGCAAAAGTACTTTATTTTATTTTATTTTATTTTCTTTTTGCTGACAAAAAAAACGTCGGTAAAAAGTATTTTATTTTTTTAATTTTAATTTTAATTTTTGCTGACAAAAAACAACGTCGGCAAAAGTATTTTATTTTTCTTTTTTCTTTTTGCCGACGAAAAAAAAACGTCCGCGAAAGTATTTTATTTTTATTTATTTTTCTTTTTTCTTTTTGCCGACAAAAAAACGTTCGTAAAAGTATTTTATTTTATTTTTTATTTTTATTTTTTATTTTGCCGACGAAAAAAAACGTCGGTAAAAGTTATATTAAATATTTAGAAAAGTAAAATAAAATCACCGACGTTTTTAAAACGTCGGCAAAAGTCAAATAATCATCGGTAATACCTAGAAGTTTTGCCGACGGAAATATATTTCGTGGGTAAAAATTTTTGTTCAAGACTTTTTACCGACGTCTGGCCGACGAAAATAGTTTCGTCGGTAAATCTTTTTACCGACGTTTTGTTAGCTTTTGGCGACGAAAATTTTCGTCGCTGAATGTGCAAACTGTTGTAGTGTAAGATAACTAAAAGAGAGAGATGGAAAAAGTAGTGCAACTCTTGCACACTTTTTAGGGGTTGGGCGTGTACTCCAATGTTTGACGTCCAACCCCATAGCTCCTCCTTTTATAGCCTTTAAGCAACTGTCTCTACTAATTAAAATAGAAGTCATACTTTCATTAAAAATTAGTAACTTTCTCCTTTCTAATTATTATAAAAGTCTCAGTTCCACAACAATTAGTAATCTACTTTTACCACTGTCGCGACCTCGGACCGGGAATCCGGGATCGGGACACTAAGGGCATGTTTGTGTAACACTTTTCCGCGGAAAAGTTGACGATTTTCCTCGGAAAACTCATTTTTCCGGCGTTTGGTGCGGAACAATTCCGCGGAAATACTTTTCTGCATCGTCAGCATTTTCCTTGATAATTGTGGAAATGAGTTTCCCATGGGGGGTATGGGAAATGGTTTTCCTCGGAAAACTTCTCCCTCTTTTCCTCACTCTTGTCTATTTCAACCCAAAAACCCTATAACTTTTTCATTTTTTATTTCTTTATATAAATTATTATTTAATGTTAAATAAATAATATACATGTTATGTTATTTTTCTTCAAAAAATAATATCACCAAATAAGAAATTTTGATTTTCTATAAGGAATCCACAGCCGCACCAAACAACATTTGCACCAATTCAATGAGGAAACTCTTTTTACACCAAACATGAATTTCTAAATTCTCTGGAAATCCTTTCCGAGGTATTCATTTCTATGGAATTTGCTGACGTGGCAATTTCCTCTTTCCACGGAAAGGGTGTGTACACAAACGTGCCCTAATGGATAAATAATTGAAGGATCTACATCAACAATATACCACTTATTTAATTTCCCACAGGTGTCCGCGGTGAGGATATCACAACCATCAATGAATATTTCTTTTAAGTGCGGAAGCGTGTAGCAAATCAAATAGTCAATCCATCCTTGGTCATCAAGACAATAGCACAAGCCAAAAATACTGTATCAGAATGAGCAATGATCTATAGCATGTTACCCAAAGTAAGTTAAAGTTGATACGAATAACATTTAATTACATTTCCCAAAAATAGAGGCCAACAAAGGCCAATATACAAAATACCAATCAAAAGAATGGTTAAACAGTTCCCCAAAATGTAAAGTCTCTCATAGCAACCAAACGTCTACATGACGTCATCAGCACGCCACTCAACTAACTGCTGCGGTTCTACAACCGCCTCCTCAAGCTCCTCCTCGGGATAACCGAGAATGGGACCTGAGTACTAAAGAGTAGATCAAACACGACGGTTTGGCAAATGGAGGAAAACACAATAACAATATGAAAATACATGAATTTACCTTCAACACATGTAAACCTGTTTAAATAACCATTTCTCTAAACAAGATAAAACATTTATTCCAAATACAAGTATGCAATGTAAAACATGTAAGGTGACCAAGGAAACGGGAAACAAGCAAGCTGGCAACCACACGAAGTTAAGTCCTCTATCACTAAGGTGATAGAGCAATAACTAGGCACTGATCTCAGTTACTCGAGGTGAGGAGAAACAGTGGATCTCATATAAATACATATACATATACATATACTATACATGACCATGGTAGCGAGTAGGGCATCGGGGACCACAGTAGCAATCTGCGGCATTGGGACAAGACCACGGTAATGACCGGGTAGCGGGATCCAAACTGCAGCTGGCGGGACAAGAGGGGGATCTCCAAGTCGATGGATCAGACCAACATGGTTATCCAAGCTTAGTGGTGCCGACGCATAGGTCAAATACAATCGAGACATATGCAAGCAAATCAAGTATAAGTAAATAATCAAGCGGGCAAGACGGGGGTGCTCAAGGGCACACTATCATATCAAATGGTGCAATGCACTTCGGGTCAAGTAAACATTCCAAGTGTACAATAATGCTTTCGGGAAAACAAGACAAGTAGTACAAATCTCGGGATCATTAAAGTACAGTAAACAATTGACATTTCGGAAAAATATCTATTTGAATTGGATAGGGACCCCGTATGTTGATCACATAACAATTTGGTACTCTTTGAGTTTGGGGACATTCCGGGCTCCTTATACACTTCGAACTTTTCAAAACTACGAATGAAATCCTTGTGATATGGTTTCTTCCTCAAATGGCCTCACGCAATGCCTAATAAATCTCCTTGATATAGAGGGGTTCCCAAAGAATAGTCCCAATACGTTGAAACAGTCGAACGTTGTCCCAAACATAACCTAGGCCAGACGACCCGCATCGCTCGAGCGGACTGGAGGGTTCGCTCGAGCAAGTCGCTCACTGGGATGGTTGTCTGGGTGGGTTCGCTCGAGCGAGTTTGGGGTCGCTTGAGCAAACTCATTGGGTCGAGCGATTATTTAAATGCGTTCGAGCGATCAACTCACTAAAATGAGTTCTGGGATGACCGCTCGAGCGAAAAAGGGTGCGTTCGAGCGACCAAGCCACTGGAACGCTCCGAACCCTTTCTGGACATGTCGCTCGAGCGAAGTGTCATGGTCGCTCGAGCGAACTGTCCAGAAACAGATTCCAGACCAGTTCAGCTCCTCTCTATTTCTCCTTTTTACAACCTCCTTTTTACCCTTCTTACACATCAAATGAGGAGTCTAAAACCCCATTCCAACTACTTCAAATCTCTAACAATATCCATCCCATTCTCCTCCATCAATAATACATTCAATACAAGGAGAAAGGGAGAAGGAAACCATTTCACAACATATACATTTGAAACAAAACAAGAAGACATTCAATGCTATGAACTACCACTTCTCTATGATCATAAATGTGCCATTAATACTCTATCATGAGCATTCATTTCAAAACAAAACATTAAATGTGCATTAATGGAAATATCCAAAAGCAATGAAAGCTTTGGAAAACCATTCATCCACTTGCCTTAAGTCTTCTAACAATGCAATCAAGCTCTAACAAGTCTCCCAAGCAAGGAATCCAAGCTATGACAAAAATCCCCAAAACAAACAAACCCTAAAAGAGTCAAAACAATGAAATAGGAAGGAAACCTTCCAATAATAAAGGTGGGGCTTCTCAAGGGCTAGGAGATAACAAATCTAGAAGATGAAGGGAAATACTTACTTGCAAGGTCCTCTAATGACAATGGTAAGCTCAAAGGAAATCTTGAAATGGGTGGTTTGCTCCACAAAAGCTATTGAAAGAAAGCTCTCAAGGAGGTGAAGAAGATGATGGCCTCTAATCTCCTCTTGGTGCAAGCTTGGGAGTGGATTGAGTGATGGAAAGCAAGAAGAAGAAGGCGTTGCTCACAAAACCCTAGTTCTCTCTCTTGTGCTGGAAAATGAAAATGGAAGGGAAGGGTCTCCTCTTGTAGTAAGTGAGGAGTGGGCTCCACCACTAACAATCTAATTAGGCTGAAATCATCTCTCTCGGGACCTCGGATGAATTCGACGAAGAAGGAAGAAATGTTCGTCGAAATATCTAGTTTCCAAAAAGTATAGGTTTCGCGGGTTTCGGGAATATCAAGTTTTGGGTACATATTTTGTGTGAAATGACTGTTTTGCCCTCAAGGCCAGGAAATCGGGTTTCGGGATCTCAAACGGGGACGGGATCAACATGAAAGTCATAGAGCTTAACAATACCAATAAAACGAGGTTGAAACCATGAATGCAAAATCTCCGATAAATCCTCAAACAAAATGCAATGTCGTGAAAAGGAACCTCCAAAGGGTCCTACTAACACAAGGCAATCAAAACTCTCCAAAACTAATACAAAAGCTATACCAAACCCAACTAAGCCAAAATCACTAATCAAGCTTAGAACTAACACGCAACTTAATTAGCACTAATCGGGTTCACTCGGGTCGGGGCCTTACAACCACTATTAGAAGTCTCACTTCAAATAGAAATAGTAACTTTCTAATTCTTTCCTTTTAGAGTTCAAGTAGGATTAGTAGCTTTCTAATAACTTGGGCTAGCATGGGGACCACTAGGGATTCCATAGAAAGATGGCTCCAACTGGGACACCGCGACCCCACATCTCATGTGCAATCCGGGCCCACAGTTAATTACAAATAATACCACTATATAAATACAATTGCACTCTAGTTTTAGAAATAAATTATAAAGAAGACTCTAAACTTCCCAATTACCACAAGTAGACCCCTCTATCAATATCCATGGATCAATTGGATAAAATCTGTCATTTCCAATCTTAGATCCACATCTTATTATCCTTGAGTCTCAATTATTCACAGTGATCATCAGTACCATCCAATTAATTCTTAATTGAGATGGGTGCGCACTTAGTTGTAAGACCCCGACCTGAGTGACCTTGATTAGCACTAATTAAGTCGTGTGTTAGTTCTAAGTGAGATTAGTGGATTTTGGTTAACTTGAGAATAAAATAACTTTTTCTATAGCTTTGGAGAGTTCTGAGTGCCTTCTTGATTTAACGGGACCCTTTGGGGGTTCCTTTAGTGACTTTGCGTATTTTAGGGGGATTATTAGAGATTCCAATAGTTCATCTTCCAACCTCGTTTGACTCATCTCATTAATCCCTACAACTTTCGTGTTAGTCCCGCCCCCGTTTAAAACCCTGAAACCCTACTTTCCCAACATCGAGGGTAAAACAGTCTTTTTACACCAAATCTAGATTCAAAATTCGACATCTCCAAAACCCTTGAAATATATACTTTTTACAAACTAGATTTTTCAACGATCATCTTTCCCTCCTTCTTCGAACTCACCCGAAGTCCCGAAACCCATGATTTTAGCCCGATAAGAATTCCTAGTGGGGGAGCCCATCTTCACTTGTTTAAGAGGGGAACTCTTCTTCCTCTTCCTTTTTCCAGCTCAAAAGCCCCAACCAAGCTAGGGTTTTTCTCTCATCTTCTTCTTATTGCTCTTCCATCTCCTATCTGTTATCAATCTTGCACCAATGGCAAAACAGAAGTCATCTTCTTCTTCCTCACCATGAAAGCATCTCATTGACATCATTTAGGAAGGAATCCAACTCCATTGAGGTCTTCTTGGAGCTAGCTTTGTGCATTTGAAAAACCCTCTTGTAAGCTTCATTTTTCATCTTTTAGATTTGGGTTTTCCTCACCTTGGAGAAGCTCCATCTCCTTTATTGTAAGCTTCTTCTTCCCCATTCTTTATTTTGATCATCAAGGGTTCTTGTTTTGGGGGTTTTTGTGAAGCTTTGAAATCTTTGGCTTGGAGGAGAGAATAGGAGTTTTCTTAGCTTGTTGAGACCAAGGCAAGTGGATGATTTGATATCTTGAATATTAGAATGTTTTTATGAGAAAGTGTGATGGTATTACTATTTTTCATTCATGTTTATGCTTATGGATTTCATTGATTCCGAAATACACATGTGAAGGAATCTTGTTAACTCATTTAACTTCTTGAAAGTGTTGGCATATAGTCTCTTATTTAGTACTTTTTTTTGACATAAATGAATCTTTGTGAATGTTGGGTTTCTTCTCTTTCTTTTGTAGTTGAATGTGAATAGAGAGAAGGTGATTGGGTGTATGTTTGTAGATGTTTTGATGGTGGTTTGTATGGGGTTTAAAGGAAGTTTTAAGCCTCTCATTTAGGTGTAGGAATGAGACTCAAGCAGATTTACAAGGAGGAAAAAGGAATGAGCCCGAAACTGCAATTCTTCAGGGTCTGGACAGTTCGCTCCAGCGAACCCAAGTCCACTCGAGCGAACCCTCCCAGAGATCACTTCACCCGAGCGAACTTCAGGTCCACTCGAGTGATATTCACTGTTCACCTGGGGCTATGTTGGGAGTAGGAATGTAATGTTTATATGTTTGGGAGAGGTCTGTTGGGATCCTCGTTGAAATGAGGAAATTTAGAAACAATGTACGAAGCCTGTTTGAGAAAGAAACCCCATCACGAAGATCCATCGAAGTTTTGTAATCACCAAGGTGCATAAGGAGCTCAGAATGTCCCCGAAACTTAATGAGTACCAAGCTTATGTTAGAAACGATATACAAGACCTCTATTCACCTTGAACTAATCTTGAATCCCGATATTTGGCCCAAGAGTTTTGGAAAATCCAATTATGTTCTATTTTCACGAATTTTGATACTCACTTCCCGAAACTCGCGCTATATGATTTTGTCATGCCCAAAAATATTGAAATTGTAATTGTAGCACTTTGCTAGTCCCGCTATGCATTGCCTGATAATGAAGTGATATTTGTACCTTTGGGTACCCCGTCCCACTCGTTTATGTATTGCATCATATGTATTTTATACATGTCCTGATTTCTGTTCTGTGGCATATGAGTCGGCACCACTAAGCTTGGACGACCTTGTCGGTTTGATCCACCGACTTGGAGGTCCCCCTCTCGTCACGCCAGCTGTAGTTTGGATCTCGTCCCATCCCGATACCCGGTTCGCTACCGTGGTCCCGTCCCGTATAGTTATTTTTATTATATTTAGTCGTTGAATCTCATCACTTTGTGCGTTAGAGATCAACGCCCCGATGTGCTCTTATCACTTTGGTGATGGAGGATTTAGCTTTGTGTGGTTGCCATCTTACTAGTTCCCGATTCTTTGGTACCATTACATGCTTTTACACTACATATATGTTTTCTGATAAATGATTCATCTCTTTTATGGATTATGTCATTTAAACAAGTTTTAAGGTTTTTAAGGAAAATTCAATTGTTATTGTATTGTCATTTCCTTTCACCCACCTGCCAAACCGTCGTGTCTGAGCCACTCTTTGGTACACAGGTCCAGACGCCATTTATCCCGAGGAAGAGCATGAGGAGGCGGCCGGAGAGCCGCAACGAGTAGTTGAGTGGCAGGCCGATGAAGTCGTTTAGACATTCGGTCAAATTGAGAGACAAAACATTTTGGGATAGTGGCTAACATATTCTTTTGGGAATTATTTTGATTGTATTGGTCTTTGTTGGCCTTTATTTTTTTTTGGGGAATGTTAATTAACTGATCTTTTGTATAAACATTTAACCTTCTTTTGGGAACTGCTTATAAATATTACTCACTCTGATATATTGTGCTTTATATAGATGTGTCATCAGTCTTGTTAATGGAAATGCGTTATATTCGTAATTTGCTACACGCTTCCACACTTAAACAAAAATATATTATGTTGTTGTGATATCTTCACCATGGACACCTGTGGGAAATCGCGTGTACGGATGGTATAATAATCTTGTTAATCCGTGTATGTATTAACTAAACAAACATATGGCATGTTATTGGCATCACCACTTATCTTCCAAATTGCGTCCTGATCCTGGAATGGGTCGGTAACCCGGTCCGGGGTCATGACAACTAATGATAAATCCATTAATTGGCACAAGGGGATAATATAGATAGATTCCATCTTGACCATTGAATGTTCCCACAGTCCTACTACCACGTACCCAAGACACCGAGGTGTTGACCTACAGTTGGCCTCACTCATTGGTGACTCAATGCAAATGAATAGACCTAAACTTGAGTTCATCATTGTCTCAGGCTTGAAAGCTATTGCTAGGGAATTATGAGAGCATACCTTAAAATCGAGACAGTGTTCCATAAGGTGCTTCTCATGGTCCTTCAATACATCCAATATACCAGCACCGTGATCCAGAATCTTTCATTCTGTTGACCGAGACAAATCACACTATCTCATAGTGATCAAAGTATTGTAACCTTATCAGATGAGATGCCTAGTCTCAACACTGGCTGTGAAGACATTTAAGTATAAGATTTGTGACACGTGACTCCCGTATGTGGATCTCATCTATATACATATATCACATCTAATATATTAATGGGACCTGGTTCATCTCATGAATCATCATGTCATGTGTATTGGTTATGTGCATTAAGTAATAAAACACCATCCATCTCATGGAAAGAAAACATGATTTTATTAATAAATAAAGAAATTAATCAATTTATTATATCATCTGAAGGATTGAGTCCATACAATCTAACAATACAACCATAAAAGGAATTTTACTTTGCGAGATTTTTCCACGCATAGTACCATATGGACATGTTTGTAGGGTCCACATGGCCCAATCATGGGGACGAGGGTGATGGAAAGGTTTCGACTACTAGACCTAGGGCCAAGTAAAATATCAACCCCATTGGTAATAGAAAATGCTCAAAACAAATATTGGAAATGGAAAGGATGAGTTCATCTAAGGTTATGGTTGAATTAGATTAGAATTATATTAAGCTAGTCAGTATAGAGAGGAAAGTGAATGGGGGCCACCCCATACCTATGCATGATATTGTCCGCTTTTGCCCATGTGCCTCATATTTTGTTTCTGGTGGACCTCAACCCACCAAAAGGCCTCATGCAAGATAAGGGTGTAAGCTCTACATATAACCCCATCCACTTTCCTCTCTATAATCGATGTGGGACTCTGGGGCGTCACATTCTCTCTATAGTCGATGTGGGACTTTGGGGCGTCACATTCCACCCCCTTTAGGGTTGCACGTCCCTGTGTAGTAGCCTGTTAGCCCCTGTAGCTTGCCAATCCTCTTGGCCTGCCCACAAGAAAACCCACCCACTTGCACCAGACCACATCAGGGGACCCACACTCGAACTAGTCAAGAGTCGGCTCTGATACCATTTGTAACGCCCCACCCCATGCCCATGCATGATATTGTCCGCTTTGGGCCACAAGCCTCACAGTTTTGTTTCTAATGGGCCTCAACCCATCAAAAGGCCTAATGCAAGGTAAGAGTGTAAGCTCTATATATAATCTCATTCACTTTCCTCTCCATAGTCGATGTGGGACTCTGAGGCGTCATAGTATCTGACTAGGTTTCTTATATATTGTGTAACTCATGTTTCCCATTATAGGTGTAATTAGGTTGTTCATTTTGAGTTCGTTGTGCTCTTGTAAATAACTATTAGATGTTTTGAGCAAATGTAGTCCCTTGAATTCCTACATGGTATCAGAGTCATGGTTGGGGAAATTACTTACGAAGAATGTACAGTGTAAAATTAAATAAATAATTAGTGAATAAAAGTGAATGTCAGAAATTGAATAAGAAAGCAATAAAAAATGGGCAAGACACACTAATTAAGATGCTTTCTTAAAGATACCAATTTCCCACATGCAGGTGGATTTGATGAAATTCCATCCCCAAGATATAATGCCAGCTCTGATTCGAAGTTTGCACATTAGAATAAAAAATATGAAATTGCCCTTAAAATTACCAAAGTAAAAATAAAACAGAAGAAAATGCTCTTAGACAATGTGCTTCCAAAAATGATTTCTGCTCATTTTGAATACTGTACTAGAATAAACGCCTGTGCGATGCACAAAATAGTGCTCATGAGAAATTCGTAAGGTTCATTCGTGGGTCTGCTAATCGAAAACCTAAGCCGTTAAAAGTAAATAATAATAAAATAACAAAATAGAACATAAAAGAGATAAGAACTGAGTTCTAATAAATCTTATCTTTCTAAACAAACCCACAGAAAATTGATACAATTTAGTCAATCCCTTTACACAACGAGGTGTTACAATGCAACCCAGGGGCGGACCCATGTGTTCGTCATCTGGGGCGGTCACCCTAGATCCATTTTCACATCCTCTTTAAAATAGTATCGAGCCTCTGGCCCACGCCCCATGTGTCTACCCACTTCGCCCCATCCATAAAAGGGAGATGGAAAAAACCCCTCCAACTTCAATCCTCCTTTCGAGTTTCGACCTCAGCCCCTTCTGCTTCCTTTGAGTGCACGATGGATCTCTCCTTTAATCTTGTTGGAAGTTTGTGATGATCTTTCGCTTCAGGAAAATCTTTCTTCATCTCTCTCTTGTCGCCTTTCTCTCCCTCACTCACCCTCTCCGCGTTCTCTGCTTTTTAATAGTTACTTCTATGTCACCTCTCTCCCTCCCCCCCTGTCTTCTTTGATCTCATTCATTGTTTTAGGCACTGCACAAAGCAGTTAGGGTTCTGTTTGTTTGATTTCTATTTCAGGGTTGGGGTTGTGTTGATTTAGGAATTTTTATTTGTGGCTCTCTTTGTTACATTACTTGATTTTTGGGGTTTTTTTTTTTATATATCTTGTGTTCTTGTTTGATCTATGAATGAATGGGTTTGTCTGAGGCCTTCACATGATCAATCTATTGGAAGTAGGTGGGCCTCGTGGATAGGTTTTCAAAACTTTTGACCCACTTGACTAAGGGATCAAGTACCCATAAGGCCATAAACCACATCTAGGATCCAAGTCCTCAAACTCATCAATCATAATCAGTAGAAAACTATCTCTAAGATAGAACATAGCATCACCATGCAACCACGAACAATCCACAACATATGGAGAAGTAGATTATACCTTGGGAGCTCGGTAGTGCTTTAATGGAGAAGAAGACTTGCTAGATGAAGAAATTCTTTCTTTGTGGCAAATTAGGATCTCCAAGACCTCTTAGTCTTCCACGCTATGTCCCGTATCAGATCTCTTCTCTAAAGGAGATGAGTGTGATCTCCTAAAGCTAGAAGCACTAAAGGAAACTAGAAGAAGAAGGGAAGGAAGATGTACAACACTTGCACAAATAGGGGGTTGGGCGTGAATTCCAAGGTGGACGTCCCGCCCCCTTTGCTCCCATTTTATAGCTTGGAAACCTCTTCTTTACTAATATGAAATAGAATTCTTACTTCCACAATAATTAGTAACTTACTAATACCATTATTAGAAGTTTCACTTCAAATAGAAATAGTAACTTTCTAATTCCTGTGTTTTAGAGTTCAAGTAGAAATAGTAACTATCTAATAACTTGGGCTAGCGTGGGGACCACTAGAGATTCCATAAAAAGCTGGCTCCAACTAGGACACCGCCAACCCACATCTCATGTGCAATCCGGGCCCACAGTTAATTGCAAATAACTCCACTATATAAATGCAATTGCACTCCAGTCTAAGGAATAAATTATAAAGAAGACCATAAACTTCCCTATCACCATAAGTAGGCCCCTCTATCAATATCCATGGATCAATTGGTCATGTCCACCAAATTGGATCCATATCTTATTGTCGCGACCTCGGACCGGGCTGCCGAGGTCCTAATCCAGGATCGGGACATTAGTGATGGTGAAGTGTGGTGAATGAGAATGGTTAATATGTAGAGTGTGTCAACAAGGTGCACACACTTATTAAATTTCCCACAGGTGTCCGCGGTGAGGATATCACAACCATATATGAACATTTCTATTAAGTGCGGAAGCGTGTAGCAAATCAAATATTCAATCCATCTCAAATCATAAAGATAATAACACAAGTCCAGTACCGTATCAGAATGAGCAATGATCAATAACATGTTACCCAAAAGTAAGTTAAAGTTTATACAAATATCATTTAGTTACATTTCCCCAACAATAGAGGCCAACAAAGGCCAATATAAACAAAATACCAATCCAAAGAATGGTTAAACAGTTTCCCAAAATATTAAGTCTCTCTTAGCAACCAAACGTCTAAATGACATCATCAGCATGCCACTCAACTAACTGATGCGGTTCTCCAACCGCCTCCTCTTGCTCCTCCTCGGGATAACCAACAACGGGACCTGAGTACCAAAGAGTGGGTCAAACACGACGGTTTGAGAAATGAGTAAAATACAATGACAATATGATAATAAATGAATTTACCTTCAAAAGCATTTAAACCTGTTTAAATAACAATTTCTATAAACGAGATAAAACATTTATTCAAATACAAGTATGCATTATAAAACATGTACAAGTAACCAAGGAAACGGGAAACAAGCAAGATGGCAACCACACATAGTTAAGTCCTCTGTCACTAAAGTGACAGAGCAATAACTAGGCACTGATCTTAGTCACTCGAGGTGAGGAGAAACAGTGGATCTTATAAATACATATACATATACTATACATGACCACGGTAGCGAGCCGGGCATCGGGAACCACAGTAGCAATCTGCGGCATCGAGACAAGACCACAGTAATAACCGAGTAGCGGGATCCAAACTGCAGCAGGCGGGACAAGAGGGGGATCTCCAAGTTGGTGGATCAGATCAACATGGTTATCCAAGCTTAGTGGTGCCGACTAATAGGGCAAATAACAAATCGAGACATATGCAAGTAAATCAAGTACAATAACTAAACGGGCAAGACGGGGGGTGCTCAAGGGCACACTGTCGTTTCATGTCGTGCAATGCACTTCAAGACAAGTAGCTATTTCAAGTGTAATTCAATGCTTTCGGGAAAACAAGGCATGTAGTATAAATCTCGGGATCGATAAAGTACAATAAACAATTGAAATCTCGGGTAAGGTATCGGTTCAAGATTTATTTGAAGTGAATAGGGATCCCATATGTCGATCTAATAATGATTTGGTACTCTTTGAGTTTGGGGATATTTCGGGCTCTTTATACACTTTGAATTTTCAAAACTTCGAATGACATCTTCGTGATATGGTTTCTTTCTCAAATGGCCTCATACAATGCCTAGTGAATCTCCTTTGACCGACAAGGCTCAGCGCTCGAGCGAACCGGAGAGTTCGCTCGAGCGAGGAGCTCTCCGAAATGGTTGTCTAGGTAATTTCGGTTACCTTGCGGTCAGATGGCAGTTAGCCGCCGTTGGATTCAGCGGTTAGCCGCTGGCTGACCGCGCGGTTGACAGCGGTTGGCCTGACAGAAAGACAGGTTACTGGAATTGTAACCGAAATGGTTCGGTTGGCTGGCGGTTAGCCGCCGATGGGTTCGGCAGTTAGCCGCTGTCTAACCGTGAGGCTAACCGTGTTCTTAGGAGAAAATGTTGCTCTCTGGAAAAGCAACCGAATGGGTCGGTTGGCTGGCGGTTAGCCCGTGTTTTCAGGAGAAAATGTTGCTCTCTGGAAAGGTAACCGCGACTGTTCGGCTAGCTGGCGGTTAGCCGCCAGTCACCAGACGGCTAGCCGATAGGTGACCGCCAGGTGCGGGAAACACCCACTGTGTTCAGATTTGAGCCCTTTTTCCTCCTCAAAACCATTCTCCTCACTTCCCATTAATCCCTGCAATAAACTGAGCTAAAAGCTCCTCCAATGCATCTATCTATACTTCTCTAAAACCCCAATGTGTGTTCATACCATCACTTCCTCCATCAACATCCCATTCAATACCAAGAAAGAAAGAAAGAAACCATTTCACAATAGAATACATTTGATACAACAAAAAGAAAATTAAATGTCATTCACCAATACACTTATAAGACATAAATGCGCTACGAAAACTCTATCATGAGCATTTATTTCAAACCAATGAAATAAATAGGCATGAGTGGAAAAACACCAAAATCATTGAAAGCTTATAAAAATCAAATCATCCACTTGCCTCGGGTCTTCTAATCAATGAAATCAAGCTCTAATACTCTTCCAAGCCAAAGATCCAAGCTATGAACAAAATCCCCAAAAACAAACCCTAAAATGGTCAAACAATGAAATAGAAAGGGAAACCTTACAATAATGAAGATGAAGCTTCTCTAGGGCTAGAAGAATACAAGTCTAGAAGAAGGGAAGGATTACTTACTTGTAAGGCTCTCTAATGGCAAGAGTAAGCTCAATGAAGGTCTTAGAATGGAGGGTTTTCTTCACAAATGGTATCAATAGAGAGCTATGGTGATGAGGAAGAGAATGATAACCTTCATTTCTTAATTGGTGCAAGTTTGGTGTAGATTGGAGGTGGAGAGGGCAAGAGGAAGAAGAAAAGTTGCCAAACAAATCCTAGGCTGCCTTTTGTGCTGGAAAAAGGGAATGATGAAGATGGGTTCTCCTTATATAGAAAATGGGAATGAGTCCCACTACTTAAGACATTCAAGGGCAAAAATCTTGGCTTTCGGGGCTTCTAATGAATTCGACGAAGAAGGAAGAAATGATCGCCGAAATATCTAGTTTCCAAAAAGTATATGTTTCGTGGGTTTCGGGAATATCAAGTTTTGGGTACAGATTTAGTGTACAATGACTGTTTTGCCCTCAAGGCTATGGAATCGGGTTTTGGGGTCTCGAACGGGGACGGGATCAACATGAAAGTTGTAGGGGTTAACAATACAAATGAAACGGGATTAAAACAATGAATGCAAAAATCTCCGATAAATCCTCAAGCACATGTAAAGTCATAACAAGGAACCCCCAAAGGGCCCCACTATCACAAGGCAAATCAAAATTCCCCAAAACTATTTCAAAAGCTATTCCAAACCCAACTTAGTCAAAGACTACTAATCAAGCTTAGAACTAACACATGACCTAATCAATACTAATCGGGTTCACTCGGGTCGGGGTCTTAGATATAAAGAAGATATCGCGTCGTTCCATCCCGTTCAAGATTGAAATGGATTGAACTTCGATGCCACCGAACCATACGTGAGGCGTGTCGGCTCAAGACATTCTCACACTTGGTCCAAAACAGTCCAAAAAGGGTAGCCAGGGTCCCACCTAGAACCAAGAATTAGTGTCTAATCAACACCATTCTTTTCTTTCAGTTCCCTAGTCTTAGAGACCTTAGATTAGGGTACAATTGGTCTTAACACTAAGGTATATACCTCTACGACTCATAGAAAGCCCAAAGGTTTCCAAAAAAACACAATATCAAATGTACAGGGTCCGATCGATCGGCCCAAAAAGCCTCTCAGTTAAAGACAGGCCGATCGATCGGCCTGTAGGTCCGATCGATCGGACCTGGGCGTGCAGCAGGTCCGGGAAACTGAACTTTTCCTTCCTTTTTCCTTTCCTTTCCAACACTTAAACCACTAGCATTTCTCTTCCATAATCACTTCAAAACCTCATTAAAACTCCAATGAACAATTAAATTCAAACACCTCTTTAAACGGGTATCAATTTCAAGTCAATGTAACTTATAAACATAACCATGAATAGCCAATCCAACCTCATTCCTTTTAAAACCATATGAACAAACTTGACCAAATGAAAGCACATTTTTCCAAGAGATTAACAAGAGAGAAACCACCATTAATATGCAACTTCGAAATCAATAGAAGCATGTGTAGAAACATATATCACATTATCAAGAACAAGTAATAAAACTTAGGATTTTCTCATAAAACTTTGATAACATTGAAACCATCCATTCATCCACTTGCCTTTGACTCTAATCAAGCAAATCAAGCTCCTAATCACCTCTCAAGCTCAAGATCCACAATCTCTACAAAAACCCCCAAAACAAACCCTAAAATGGGTTAAACAATGAAATGACCATGAAACCTTTCAATAATCAAGGTGGAGCTTCTCTAAGGTTAGAAGATTTCAAATCTAGAAGATGGGAAGAATCACTTACTTGTAAGGTCCTCTAATGGACAAGGTAAGCTCAAAGGAAGTCTTGTGATGGAGGGTTCTCTTCACAAATGGTATCAATGGAAAGCTTGCAAGATGAGGAAGAAGAAGACGGTCTCCATTTCGAGTTTGGTGCAAGATTGGTGAGGATTTGAGATGGAGAAGCAAGAAGAAGAAGAGGAAACACAAGAGCAAACCCTAGGCTCAGTTGTGTGCTGGAGCAATGGAGAGGAAATGAGCAATGAAGGGGATGGGTTCCTCTTATAAACAAGTGAGGTTTGGGTCCCACAACTTAAAGAACTTGCGTGGCTGAAATCATCTAATTCGGGACCTCGGATGGATTCGACGAAGAAGGAAGAAATGATCGTCGAAATATCTAGTTTCCAAAAAGTATATGTTTCACGGATTTCGAGAATATCGAGTTTTGGGTACAGATTTGGTGTGAAAAGACTGTTTTGCCCTCAAGGCCAAGAAATCGGGTTTCGGGTTCTCAAATGGATACGGAATCAACATGAAAGTTGTAGGATTCCTCAAGATGAATGCAACGGGCCAAAAACACAATACGAAACAAATCGGGAAAATCTCACAAGAAAATGCAAAGCCGAAAAGGGAACCCCCAAAACAAGAAGAAAAACCATTCTAGCTCACAAACTCAACCCAACAAATACTAATCCCACTAAAAGAACTAATCCACAAATAAAACAACACTAATCCAAGAGATTAGGGGTCGGGTTCTCACACGTACCCATAGACTCATGTAGCATCTTCCAGAACCTCGAGACGAATCTGCTGTCCCTATCAGATGTGATAGAAACTGGCTGTCCATGTCGACTGACGATCTCGTTGACAAACAACTCTGCTAAAGGTAGCATGTGCATCTTCTTCCCTGTCCTCATAGGAATGAAATGAGTTGACTTGGTGAGACGGTCCACAATGACCCATATCGCATCGTTGCCTCTGCTAGTCCTTGGTAGTCCCGAAATAAAATCCATAGTAATATGTTCCCACTTCCATTCCGGGATCTCTAATGGTTGTAACAATCCTGGAGGCCTCTGATGTTCTGCCTTTATCAATTGACAAGTCATGCAATGGGAGGCAAACGCTGCAATCTCTCTCTTCATGTTATTCCACCAAAATCTGCCCTTCAAGTTCTGATACATCTTTGTGCTGCCTGGATGCATAGAGTACTTCGTATTGTGAGCTTCGGTCATAATATCATTCCTCAAGTCTTCAGTATTTGGCACGCATAGACGATCACGGTAGTACAAAACTCCATCAACAATACGGAAGTCAAGACGCTCTGCTATATGCTCTGAAATCCTGGCCAACTCTGGATCTTGCAACTGACTATCCTTGATCTTCTGAATAAAAGAAGGCTCTGACACTGTCATGTTAGCTAACAAAACACCCTTCCTTAGCGGCTGCAGGTCTATACTCAACTCTTCAAATTGTTCAAAGATACAAGTGCCACTTAGATTTGCCAAGCCTACTGATTTTCTGCTTAAGGCATCGGCAACTACATTAGCTTTCCCCGGGTGATAATTGATTGGAAAATCATAGTCCTTGATATATTCCATCCATCTTCTCTGCCTCATGTTTAATTCCTTCTGAGAAAACAAGTACTGTAAGCTGCGGTGATCGGAGTGGACTTCGAACTTCTCTCCATAGAGGTAATGTCTCCACATTTTCAATGCGAAAACAACCGCTGCTAACTCAAGATTATGGGTGGCATAGTTCTTCTGGTGATCTTTCAACTGTCGAGATCCATATGTAATCACTTTTCCCTCTTGCATCAACACACAACCAAGTCCAACATTCGAAGCATCGGTAAAAATGGTAAAACCACTGCTTCCGGATGGTAAGGTAAGGATTGGTGCTATAATCAATCTCTTCTTTAGCTCTTGGAAACTCTCTTCACACTGATCTGTCCACACATATGACACATTCTTCCTTGTCAACTTCGTGAAAGGTGACGCAATCGACGAGAATCCCTGCACAAACCTCCTATAATAACCTGCTAAACCCAGAAAACTTCTGATTTTCGATGCATTCTTCGGTCTCTCCCAACTCATAACTGCTTCAATCTTGGACGGATCCACTGATAATCCTTCTTTGGAGATAATGTGTCCTAAAAATGCTACTTGCTCCAACCAAAATTCACACTTGTTGAGCTTCGCATATAGCTGATTCTCTCTCAAGAGTTGCAGTGCTATCCTCAAATGCTCTTCATGCTCTTTTCTGGTCTTCGAGTACACCAAAATGTCATCTATGAACACTACAACAAACTGATCGAGATACTCTGCAAATATCTTGTTCATCAATGCCATGAACACTACCGGTGCATTAGTCAACCCAAATGGCATCACTAGGAACTCATAGTGGCCATATCTTGTCCGGAAAGTTGTTTTCAACACATCTGATTCTCTAACTCTTAGATGATGGTAACCGGATCTCAAATCAATCTTCGAAAAGTATGATGCACCTTGCAATTGATCAAATAATTCATCTATTCTTGGTAATGGATACTTGTTCTTGATGGTCACTTGATTCAATCTTCTGTAATCTATACACATTCTCATCGAACCATCCTTCTTCTTAACAAACAAGATTGGAGCTCCCCATGGTGAAATGCTCGGTCTCACAAAACCTTTGTCTAACAATTCTTGCAACTGAGTCTTCAACTCTCCCAATTCTGCCGGAGCCATTCTATATGGTGCAATAGATATTGGAGCGGTCCCAAACCCAACTTAGTCAAAGACTACTAATCAAGCTTAGAACTAACACACGACTTAATCAATACTAATCGGGTTCACTCGGGTCGGGGTCTTACACTTATTATCCTTGAAACTCAATTAATTATAGTGATCATCAGTACCATCCAATTAAATCTTAATTGAGATGAGTGCGCACTTACTAATGATGAATCCATTAATTGGCACAAGGGTATAATGAGGATAGATTCCATCTTGACCACTAAATGTTCCCACAGTTCTACTACCACATACCCAAGACACCAAGGTGTTGACCTACAGTTGGCCTTACTCATTGGTAACTCAAAGCAAATGAATAGAAATAAACTTGGGCTCATTAATGTCTCAGGATTGAGGGCCTATTGTTAGGGAATTATGAGACCAAACCTTAAAGTAAAGACAGTGTTTCATAAGATGCTTCTCATGGTCCTTCAATACATCCAATGTACCAGCAACATGATCTAGAATCTTACATTCTGATGATCGAGACAAATCACACTATCTCATAGTGATCAAAATGCTGCAACCTTATCAGATGAGATGCACAATCTCATCACTAGTACTGAAGATATTTAAGTATAAGATTTATGACATATGTCTCCTGCATGTGGATCTCATCCACACACATATATCATATCTATTACACTAATGGAACCTGCTTCATCTCATGAACCAACATGTCATATGTATTAGTTATGTGCATTAAGTAATAAAACACCATTCATCTCATGAATGGAAAGTATGATTATGATAAATAAAGAAATGAATCAATTTATTACATCATCTGATGGATTGAGTCCATACAAACTAACACAAGTGTGATGGATTGGGGTGTTGAGTTGAGCATCTTTTTTGTTAGGATGTGATGGAACTTGGAACATGTGGTTTTGTTATAATAAAGATCAATAGAAAAAAAAAACAATTGACTAATCTCTTTTGTTGATTTTGTTTTCATATACATTGTTTTCCTATTTGTGTTCATTTGCACTTTGATTAGATAACTAGATACGTGGTTTTGACTTCTGAATCCTGGTTAACAATCAATGTTCATGTAAAGTGATGGATATCTATTTTAAATAGACCTTAATCTAGATTCTAAACTGATTAGAGGTACCTTAATTAACACTATTGTAAATTGTAATGCAAATTTGGGTGGCCAAAATATCACTTTAATCAAACCAACTTAACCTTTCATTTTAGCCCACAAACTCAATGATTTGATATGGATTTGTTTTAGCATGATTAACTCAGCCATTATTATCATTGGGTTAGTGTTAAATTGCCAATTAACTGTCATTAGGAGAGTATATTGATGCATTACCAAGGGCCTGTAAATTTTGGAGAAATGAATAGTCATCATTTCAAAAAATATATATGTTAGTTGATGTAGTTAAATATTTCACTTCTATTTAAATGTAATACATTTTCTATTTTGCTAGTATAGATGTGAAAAAATTTCTAGCAAAAGTTTCGCCCCACCTAAATGAAGATCCTAGGTCCGCCACTGATACAACCAAAACAAGAATTGGACCTGATTGATACACCATGGTTTGAAAGTTGAGCAAGATAGGAAGAAAAAACATATTCAATGGGTAAAATGACTAATCGTGATACATGACCTATTATGTGTTCATGTGACACCCCACCCGATCAACAATTGCTAGATGTTTTCGGTAACTAGTCTCAACGATTGCTTATTCCAAAATTACTCATGCTTGTACCAATCATTTCTCAAATTTGAAGAAACAGAATTTGAAATCATTTCTCAACTTTGAAGAAACAGAATTTGAATCTAACATACCTTTTTAGTTGCTTTTATACTTGCTGAAATGAGAGATCATATGCAAGACCAAATATTCAAGATACAGAGAAGGCAGTGAAGATTAGAAAGGGAGAGAAAAATGGGTTAGGGAGAGAGAGAGAGAGAGAGAGAGAGAGAGAGAGAGAGAGAGGGAGGAATAGGAGGTTAGATGGAGGGAATAGGAGAGAGACATACTGAGGAGCTATCACAACTAATATACTAATGGGACTTGGTTCATCTCATGAACCATTATGTGATATGTATTGATCATGTGCATTAAGTAATAAAACACCATTCATCTCATGAAAGGAAAGCATGATTTTATTGATAAATAAAGAAATTAATCAATTTATTATATCAATTGATGGATTGAGACCATACAATCTAACACCTCCTCAATTGGATTCACCACCAACACTACTCTCTCTATATACAAATAAGAGATAGTGATGAGATTTCTACCTTTGAATCAAATAGATATGGGAAAAATGCCTTCTTGCAAATGCATTCGATGAATTGAATCTCTTTCTTGTATTTTTCTTCTTGAAAATGAATGTCACTCTTTCTACACATAAACAAAGTTGTTGTTAGATCCCGACCCAGGTTTAGTATGATTATTGTTGTTTTAGCCGATGATTAGTCTATAAGTGGGATTAGAGGACGATTAGCTTGGGTTTTAGCTAGATTAGAATTTTGAATAGCTTTGGGGAATTTTGAGAGCCTTTGAGCTGTTGGAAAATAGGTGGGCCATTCATATAGGTTTCAAAACTTTTGATCCACTTAATGCAGGGATCAACTATCTAGAAGGCAACAAAACCCAATCTAGGATGCAATCCATCAAACTCATAAACCATGTACAACAATATATCCTATCTAGAAGATAGAAAACAACACCTAAACATGCAACCACGAAATCTATAACATACAAGGATGTAGATTATACCTTTGGAGCTTTGTAGTGCTTTAATGGAGAAGTTGAATTCTTTCTTTGATGATGAACACCTTCACTAATCAAATCAGAATCTCCAACACCTTTTGATCTTCCACGCTATGACCCGTATCAGATTCTCTTTTCTCAAGAAGATGGAGGAAACTCCAAGAGAAAACCCTAAAGGAAACTAGAAGAGAACTGGAAGAGGGAAGATATGTGCAACAACTTGCACAAGAGAGGAAGAGAGATGATGGGCGTGAATCCCTAGGTGGGATTGTGCATTAGGACGTCCAAGGCACTCCTCTCCTCTTTTTATAGCACTCAAGCAACCTCCTCTTACTAATTGAAATAGAAGTCTTACTTCTACAGTAATTAGTTTCTTACTAAATCACAATTAGAAGTCACACTTCAAATATGATTAGTAACTTTCTCTTTTACTAATTAAAATAGAAGTCATACTTCCATTAATAATTAGTAACTTACTATTACCACCATTAGAAGTTTCACTTCAAATAGAAATAGTAACTTTCTATTTCCTTTTAGAGTTCTGCTATAATTAGTATCTTTCTAATATCTTAGGCTAGCGTGGGGACCACTAGGGATTCCTTAGAAAGCTGACTCCAACTGGGACACGCGACCCCACATCTCATGTGCAATCCGGGCCCACAATTAATTGCAAATAACTCCACTATATAAATGCAATTGCACTCCAGTCTTAGGAATATATTACAATGAAGACCCTAAACTTCCCAATTACCACAAGTAGGCCCTCCATCTATATCCATGGATCAATTGGACCTGTCCACAAAATTAGATCCATATCTTATTATCCTTTGAGCCCCAATTAATTATAGTGATCATTTGGTACCGATCCAATTAACTCTTAATTGGAATGGGTGCGCACTTACCAATGATAAATCCATTAATTGGCAGAAGGGGATATTAAAGATAGATTCCATCTTGACCATTGAATGTTCCCACAGCTCTACTACCACGTACCTAAATCACCGAGGTGTTGACCTACAAGTGGCCTCACTGATTGGTGACTCAAAGCAAATGAATAGATAGAAACTTGAGTTCATTAATGTCTCAGGATTATGAGCCTATTGCTAGGGAATTATGAGAGCAGACCTTAAAAGTAAAGACAATGTATATAAGGTGCTTCTCATGGTCCTTCAATACATCCAATGTACCAGCACCATGATCCAGAATCTTACATTCCGATGATCGAGACAAATCACACTATCTCATAGTGATCAAAGTGCTGCAACCTTGTCAGATGAGATGCCCAATCTCATCATTGGTTGTGAAGATATTTAAGTATAAGATTTGTAATACATGTCTCCTGTATGTCGATCTCATCCATACACATATATTACATCTAGTATACTTGTGGACTCCGGTTCATCTCATGAACCATTATGTCATTCGTATTAGTTATGTGCAAACAACTAATAAAACACCATTCATCTCATGAAATGGAAGCAATAATATATATTGATAAATAAAGAAATTAATCAATTTATTCATCATATACTGGTATTGAGACCATAAAACTAACAATCTCCCACTTGGGCTCAATGCTAGTCAGGGTTGCATCTCATGCAGATCCCATTTACTTACTGCCCAAAGACTTTGGTAGTCAAAGGCTTAGTAAAGGGATCTCCCAGATTGTCTCCAGAGTCTATCTAGGTGATAACAGTATCACCTCTCTGCCCAATCTCTCTAACCATTTGTTATAACCTCTGTACATGCTTTTGGCTCCTTGGTTCCTTGGACTTATCGACTGCCCTGCTGTTATCACAGCAAACTGTGAGCGATTGTCCTGCCAAAAGCACCACTCCAAGTTCCATAAGGAATCTATTGAGCCAATCTGCTTCTTTGGCTGCTTCTCAAGCAGCTACAACATAAACACATACCCATAAGTTGATTTCTTGGAATCCTTATCTGACTGGAAGTCAGTATCTATGTATCCACTCATTACTGCCGTAAATCAACATGTGATATTTAGTCCTTCTCAAGGATTTGAGAACGCATCTTACAGTAGTCCAATGGTTAGGACCTTGGTTAGACTGATATCTGCTGACTAAGCCCAATGCATGACAGATATCTGGTATAGCATATAGCATAGCATGCATGAGGCTACCATCACCCGAAGTGTATGGTATCGACCTCATCTGCTCCTTTTCCTCAGGTGTCTTGGGACACTGATCCTTGGAAAGGTGCACTCCATGCCTGAAAGGTGTAATACCCTTCTTGGAGTCTTGCATAGCAAACCGTACCAGTGATATGTTAATATTTATATAACTTTTTGATAAATATTTCCCTTAGATTTTGTATAATTGGATTGGTTAACTGCACTAAATTTAATTGTTTTGAATTATAGGTGCTCAATTTTGGGAATACATGAAAAATAAAGTTGAAGTGCAATTTTTGGGTGTCTAGAGAAATTGTGGTGGAAAAGTCTCAATGGGCCTAATCGAGTTTACTGAAGAAAATCGTGGGCTGAATTGAAGGAGCACATGAGATGATACATGGGCCTGCGTTGGAGTGGAAAAGTCCAAGTGAAGTGAGAAACCTAATTTCGGGTTGTGGCAGTGGGCTTGGTGAAGGGGTTGTGAACTCTTATAAAAAGAAAGAAGCACGCACCAGACGTGGAAGACCTAATCTGGGGGGAGTGAAAATAAAATAGAAAAGAAGAAAGGAGAAGAAGAGGGGAGCACATCATCGCAGCACACCATCCCATTCGGATCCATCCATCACGGCAGAGACCAAGCAAGCTTGTTGATCAACACACCATAAAGAGCTCTCTTCTTCCCTGTTTTTATTTTCTGTTTTGTATGTTCTTGCTGTCTATTTGATTTATGGGTAACTAAGTACTTTAGTTAGGGCTCGATTGAAGCCCTAATCATGTTTCTTTAAGGATTTTGATATGGCTTTGCTGTAAACTGCTTTTGTGATGCTTAATTGATTAATTTCAAATTATATTTTACTCTTTACATACTTTATGTTATGCTTGATCACCATATGCATGATGTGTATTGAGTTTGTTACACAGGTAAATTTAGATGACCGAGTCTTGTGCCTGTGAGAGTAACAAAAGAACTAGTTATAAGTTCTGGAAATTAATCATCATGAATAACTAGAATAGATACCATGTTCTAGGAGTTGTGTGTTTGTCGATTTCCATTGTGTTATGCGTTCTTAAAGTGCAAATTAGTAGACACCATGCTAAACACAGTAAGAATGAGAAGAGTTTGCATAGATACCCATGCCTAACTTGTTGCTGAGGGAAATCAATAATTTAAAGAGTAGATATCATGCCTTTAGGTTGACAAACATGAGCATCTAAAATCTGTTTTGCAGCATTGTGTATGTCGTTTGCTTAAGGAAGAAGATTAGTGGTGAATATCGAATCCCTAACTAGTTTTCTCATTGTCTTAACCTCAATCTAATTCTATTTTTAATCAAGCGCTGTTTTTAATACTTTGTTTCGAAATTTTCAGTTTTCAAAATCATCTTAAAATCATCCTTTTGAACACCTTGTCTACACCGAGTGCCTTTGTGTATTGCACCTTAACTTTGAGTAGATATCTTAGGGTTGTGAAATAAGTTTTTTTTTTCTGTAGGGTCTTCTTTCACTTTTGCATTCTTAGTTTGTGCCATTCATTTAGTAGTTCTAGAAAATTAATTTTCAACACAGATAAATCCAATCCTCGTGGGAACGATCTCGTATTTGCTTTCTATACTATTTGTCTGATCTTGTGCACTTGCGAGTTAAAACGTGCATATAGTTGCGTAATTTTTAGGTAGCTATTTATACAACAACCAGCACCTTATCTATGTACGCATATTGGGATAAGCCTATCGTCCTATTTATCCAGTCTCAATGGAGTTTGGTCCCTAGGATGTGGCTGGCTTCTCCCAAGTCCTTCATATCAAAAGTCTTAGCCAATTAAACCTTTTACTGTTGACAACATCCATATACCACTCTCTAGGAGAAGGATGTCGTCGACTAGAAAAATTACCCTGCCTCCTTCACTTTTCATGTACACTCATGACTCATCCGGATTTTGACAAAAATCAACTGACTTGATTGCTTAGTCAAAACGAATGTTCAAGGTTCGGGATGCCTGCTTCAGTCCATAAATGGACATCTACATGTTGCAAACTCTTTGCTCTTGGTTGTTTAGCTATAAAACTGTCTGGCTGCATCATATAGATGTCTTCGTCAAGATGGCTGCTCAGAAACACCGTTTTGACATCCATTTGCCTAATCTCGTAATCGAGATGAGCCGCAATGGATAAGAGTATCCGAATGGACTTGAGCATGGCTACCGGCAAGAAGGTTTCCTCATAATCGATATCTTCTTTCTGAGTATATCCTTTCACAACAAGCCTGACCTTAAAGGTCTCAACTCTTCCATCTGGTCCTCTCTTTCTCTTGTAGACTCACTTACACCCAATAGGCTAGATATTGGTAGGCAAGTCCACAAGCGTCCAGACCTGATTAGAGTACATAGACTCCATCTCAGTTTTCGTAGCATCTTGCCAATGTCCCGAATCTTTGTCATTAATTGCTTCATCATAGTTACAGGGATCTTGTTCCGGTTCTTCCGGGACTGCCTCGTAAGACTCTTCCAAGAACGAGAACCTGTCTGGGGTTCTAATAATCCTCCCACTACGATGAGGCACTGGTGTAACTACTGGGTCTGGTAAGGGCGCTTCTTCCTCATTGTGAGAACCCGACCCCTAATCTCTTGGATTAGTGTTGTTTTATTTGTGGATTAGTTTCTTTTAGTGGGATTAGTATTTGTTGGGTTGAGTTTGTGAGCTAGAATGGTTTTTCTTCTAGTTTTGGGCTTTTGAGTGCTTTGGTAGCTTGTGGGGCCCTTTGGGGGTTCCTTTTTCGGCTTTGCATTTTCTTGTGAGATTTTTTCGATTTGTTTCGTATTGTGTTTTTGGCCCGTTGCATTCGTCTTGAGGAATCCTACAACTTTCATATTGATCCCGTATTCATTTGAGAACCCGAAACCCGATTTCTTGGCCTTGAGGGCAAAACAGTCTTTTCACACCAAATCTGTACCCAAAACTCGACATTCTCGAAAACCGCGAAACATATACTTTTTGGAAACTAGATATTTCGACGAACATTTCTTCCTTCTTCGTCGAATTCATCCGAGGACCCGAGAGAGATGATTTCCGCCAAGTTAGTTCCTTAAGTTGTGGGACCCCACCCTCTCAATTGTTAACAAAGAGACCCTTCCCCTTCCTTCTCCATTTTCATGTTCCAGCACAACCTTTGAGTCTAGGGTTTTCCTTGCTCCCTCTTCTTCTTCTTGCTTCCCATCACTCAATCCACTTCCAAGCTTGCACCAAGAAGAGATTGGAGGCCACCATCTTCTTCATCTCCTTGAGAACTTTCTTTCCATAGCTTTTGTGGAGCTCACCAACCATTACAAGATTCCCTTAGAGCTTACCATTTCCATTAGAGGACCTTACAAGTAAGTGTTCCTCTTCATCTTCTAGATTTATAATCTTCTAGCCTTAGAGAAGCTCCACCTTGATTATTGAGAGGTTTCCTTGTCATTTCATTGTTTAACCCATTTTAAGTTGGGGGTTTTTGTAGAGATTGTGGATCTTGAGCTTGAGAGGTGATTAGAGGCTTGATTTGCTAGATTGGAACCCAAGGCAAGTGGATGAATGGATGGTTTTAATGTTATCAAAGTTTTATGAGAAAACCCTAAGTTTATTTCTTGTTCTTGATCATTAGATACATGTGTGCACCTATGCTTCTTGTCACATATATATGGATTTCGAAATTTGCATATTAATGGTTGTTTCTATCTTGTTAATCTCTTGGAAAGTTATGCATTGCATTTGGTCAAGTTTGCTCATATGGTTTTATAAGGAATAGAATTGGTTTGGCCATCCATGGTTATGTTTACTAGTTACATTGACTTGAAGTTGATACTCATTTAAGGAGTTTTGTTAAATCATCTGTTGTAATGGAAAGGTGATCAATAGACTTTGTTTATCCATAGATTTTTGGCTCAAATGGACTCTTGTGTATATTGGGGATTCCTCCCTTTGTTTATTGTGAAATGAGAAGAAAGGAGGTGTTTAAAGTTAATTTTTCATTGGAGTTTTAATGAGGATTTTTAAGTGAATATGGAAGAAAAATGTTAGTTGTTTAAGTGTTGGAAAGAAGGTTGTAAAAAGGAAGAGAAAGAGAGGAACTGAACTGCCCGGAATTCAGTTTCTGGACAGTTCGCTCGAGCGACCATGACAGTTCGCTCGAGCGACCTGTCCAGAAAGGGATACGGGTTTTCCAGTAACCTGGTCGCTCGAACGCATTTAAATAACCGCTCGACCGATGAGTTCGCTCGAGCGAACTCTTAGATTCGCTCGAGCGATTCGGTCTGCCTGGCATGATGCACTGGTACAGAAATTTCAGCCGATCGATCGGACCAGTGGGTTTTGAGGTTTATTTTTCTTTGTGGACCTTGGCTAACCTCCTCGGACTCACTCGACCATATGTGAGAGCGTCTTGAGCCGATGCTCGTCACGGTTGGTTCGGATGCATCGAAGTTCAATTCATTTCAATCTTGAACGGGACGGAACGACGCGATATCTTCTTTATATCTAAACACAAGTCTATTTCCTTGGTTATCGCTAATTCTATTCCTTTCGATGACTGAGTAGGTTGCTCGATGTTTCCGGATTAATGTCATGCCTAGGATGGACCGTTTATAATCTTGATTCTTGCTATTGTAACATCTAGTACTACCCATAAGCTCATTTTAAGTTTGGAAAGTCGAAAAGTGCATAAGGAGCCCGGAATGTCTTCAAACTCAAGGAGTACCAAGTAATTATTATAATCGACATACGGGACCCCTATTCACTTAAATAGATCTTGAAATTAATACTTTTCCCGAAATTGTTATAGTTCATTGTTTCACCTCATTTCCCGAGATTTGCATCACATGACTTGTTTTCCCGAAAGCATTGGAGTTACTCTAGTAACAGTTACTTGTCCCGAAGTGCATTGCACCACATGATATGTTAGTGTGCCCTTGAGCACCCCCGTCTTGCCCGTTTGATTATGTATTTATACTTGATTTACTTGCATATATCCCGATTTGTTATTTGACCTATGAGTCGGCATCACTAAGCTTGGATACCTTGTCGGTTTGATCCACCGACTTGGAAATCCCTCTCCTGTCCCGCCAGTTGCAGTTTGGATCCCGATACCCAGTTATTGCCGTTGTCCCGTCCCGATACCCGGTTCGCTACCGTGGTCCCGTTCCCGTATATTTATATTGTATATATGATTTACGTTGAGTCTCCTCACCTTGAGTGACTGAGACCAACGTCCCGTTATACTCTTGTCACTTCGGTGATAGAGGACTTAGCTTCTTGTGATTGCCATCTTGCCAGTTCCCGATTCCTTGGATACCCGACATGGTTTATATTGCTTACTTGTTTTCAGATAAATGATTCATTGCTTTTATGAAAGTTGTTATTTAGATAAGTGTTAATACTCTCTATTGTAAATTCAGTCACTATTATATTATTTTATGTCCTTTGCACACGTACATGTTTTACATGAATGCCGGTTGGATGAATACCCGTGCTTTTACATATGGTTCTAACGATCGATGGTTTTGCTAGAGTTATATGATTACACATGTTTTAAAATGAATACCCGAGTTATTAAATGTCCATGCTTTGGAATGCGTTTTAAATGACACTCGTTTTGTTAGATCCCGATGTTTATACATGTTTTAAGTGAATACCCGAATTGCTCAACATTCGTGCTTTGTTTTAAATGACACGTGTTTTGTCAGGTTTCTATGTTTATACCTGTTTCAAATGATTACCCGAGCTATTTAACATCCATGCTTAGGAATATGTTTTAAATGACACGCGTTTTGCCAGATCCCTATGTTTATACCTGTTTTAAAGGAATGCCCGATCTGTTGAAGATCCATGCTTTGAAATATGTTTAAATGAACGTGGTTTTGCCAAACTTCCATATTCATACATGTTTTCCACGAACACCCGATTGTCAAATATCTATGCTTTTATAGATGATGTAAATGAACATATGCTTTATTAGATCTTCCTGTTTTAACCATGTTTGAAAAGAATACATGTTTTGTCCGAGATTCCTGAGTTTTCACCCGTTTAATTATATGCAGCATTTTGAGCAAATAGCATGATTTATCATTTGTATTATTATTCGCTATATTGTGTTCTTTTCATCCACCTGCCAGACCGTCGTGTCTGACCCACTACTTTTGGTACTCAGGTTCAGATTTCTTCGTCCCGAGTTGAGTGCTTGAGTTGGCTGTGGAGCCATGTTTTGCAGGTTGTTTTGTTGGCTATGTCATGTAGACATTGAGCTTGACATCGGAGCTACGTCACATCTGGGTAGTAGTTTGTAGCTTTTTGTTGTATGGCTTTTATTAGCCTTTTCTTGGGATTCTTAATTAATGTACATTGATAATTGTAACTTGAACATATATGGGAATCTAATATCCTGTTACTGTCAGTTCTGCAATTTATTGTGATGGTTTACTCCAGTCTGATATGATTCTTGATATAATAGCTATATGCTAAAGGTTGGGTGCGACGCGGAATCCGATGGCCACGGACTTCGGGTCGCAACGCCACAAATGCTTCCGCAAAATATTCAGAATGTGTTGTCTTCACACACGCGGATCCTGGGAGAAGTAAAATACATTTATGCTTAATCCCATTCCCGCCCCCGAGGTTCCGGTTCGGGGGCGTGACACTCATGTTCGGTCATACTAGGATTTGGAATTGTTTGCTCTTGATTTTCTTCCAAGATCACCTTTTCTAAAGATTTCCGGTCTATCATATAATCTTCCTCCAGAAAAACCGCATTAGTGCTCACCATCACTTTATGCTTTCTGGGATTATAGAATAACCAACCTTTAGTTCCCTTAGGACATTCTACAAACGTGCAAACTTCCGACTTCGTTTCCAACTTATCCGTCTTTACCTTTAGCACGTGTGCCTGACAACCCTAAATGTGTAAATGTTGTAGACTAGGCTTTCGCCCAGACCATAACTCCCGGGGAGTCTTAGGTACATACTTAGATGGTACGAGGTTTAGTATGTACATCGCAGTATCCAAGGCATATCCCCAAAAGGATATAGGTAATCCTGAGAAACTCAACATAGACCTAATCATATCTAAAAGAGTTTGGTTCCTTCTTTCTACTACTCCATTCTGTTGAGGCATACCAGGAGCAGACAAGTGGGATAAAATCCCATTTTCTGATAAGTATCCCATAAAATCAGCGAAGAGATATCCTCCTCTGGCCTTGACATTAATGGGTCCACAGACATCAATATACACTAATTCCAACAAATCTTTGGCCCTATTGCCCTTTGATGAAAAGGGCCATTTTGGTCATTTTACCTTCCAGACAGGACTCACAGACAGGCATTGGTTCTACAACCAATGAAGGCAAGATATCATCTTTCAGTAGCCTGTCAATCCTGTTTAGGTTTATATGACCTTGCCTCAAGTGCCAAAGTTTTGTTGGATCAGATGAAGGTGATTTCCTCTTTAATGATGGTCTATTAGTTGTTTCAGTATCATCTATCTCATACATTGTGGGATTAACAAATAAATTCCATTGATTACCTTGTCAGAATACATAAAAATACCGTATCTCTTTATGACGATTTCAGTACCAAGAGTAATAGAATAACTTCTTATTCACCATACTAGAATCTGAAATAGAATTCCGCCGTAAAGACAGTACATATAACGTGTTTGACAAAACCAATTTATCATTTGAAAAACATAATGTAATAACTCCCACTGAAACAACCTCTGCCTTAGCATCATATCCTAGGTTGACAATGATTTCTCCGTCACTGAACCTCTTGGTTTCCCTAAACCCCTGCAACGAATTACATATGTGATCAGTTGCCTTGGAGTCCATACACCAAGATTCTGAAGTACCAGTTGCAGAACTAACTTAAGAAATAAGTGACTCAATCATACCTGAGGTCTTCTTCTTCGACAAATATTCTGGACAATTCCTTTTCCAATGTCCTGTCTTACCACAATGGAAGCACTTTCCTATTACTCCCGTACCCTTACCCTTGGCCATACTACAAGTAGAACCATTCTCCACCTTAGGACCCTTGATGACTGATTTCTTCTTGCTATCTCGGTCTTTGCCTTTCGGCTTGGTCCTAGCAAATGACTTTTCTGTCATGAGGGAATTTTGCTCTTTCTTCATGATTTCCTCAGTCACTACCAGCTTACGAGACAACTCAGCTATGGTCATTTCCAATTTATTATAATTGATCTCGAAATGATTGAAAGAATCCGGTAGTGACTGAAGGATCATGTCGATCTGCGATTCTTTATCTATCGTAACACCTAGTACATCTAACTCATTTAGTGCGAGACTCATTTTCAAAAAATGTTTTTGTGCTGGGGTTCCCTCAGCCATCTTAGTGTTTATCAGCACCTTCATAGCAGCTTGCCTAGCAGGTCTAACCTGGTCCGCAAACATCTCCTTTAAGTTCGATATAATATCGTATGCTGACTTATAGGATTGATGTTGGTGTTGTAAAACACTGGACATGGATGCCTGTATAAAACAACTGGCTTCCTCATTGTCTTTTGTCCATTTGGTGTAAAGGTCATTTTCATACTGAGGTGCATGAAGGTCAGGCTTAGGAAGGGAGGGTATGGTAAGGACATATCTGCATCCTGAAGCTGTCAGGATAATATCCAGGGTCCTTTTCCAGTCTATAAAGTTGGATTCCATCAACCTATTTTGGTTGGGGATGGTCGCAAGTGGATTGAAAGTATTTGAATTCATGCTTGAAAAAAAGCTGTAGCACATAACCATACATTCAATTAATGAATTTAAATGACATTAGGGTTTAGTATTCTACCAAATTTATGTGGGAATCCTCATAACCACTATATTCAGAATACATAGGAATCCTAATCTCCGGGGTATGCCTCCTTGGGGAGTGCAAATACCACCTAGATTGGTGCGGATCAAAGTTGGTCAAAATTAGGATTAAGACTAGCTTTCCATGATCCCCTTCATTCTTTATTATCTAGGTATCTCATACCAAATAATGAATGACTCCCAATTAGCTTCGGTTTCTAAAATAAATGAGGCAAATCCTTGGGGATACTACATCATTATTTTAGTTAAGTGTGACCCACCAACTAGCATTGCATGACAACCGTTGCGAGCAGCTCCTCCTTGGGGAGTGGACCCCCGGCCCGTCTCACCAACACTATCCATAGGAGATCCATATCTAGTAACCAGACAAGTAAAAGCCCTCCGTGGGAAACGGCCATTCTCAAGATGGCGCGAGGCTAAGACTTTACTTACAATGGACCTATGGTGGAAAACCATGGGGATTTCTAAATATAAATGCCCCGCTCCCACTTAATATTTTATAATTGAGGATTTCCTTGTAAGGTATTAGGGCCCACATGTATATATATGAACATAAAATCATCTCATAATATGATCAATGATTGGTTCCAAGTCAAGTTATTTTAAGGAAAGTTCAGTTTCTTAAATTAGTGTTACCAATGTGTCCATCTCATGGGTCATCAACACTAATTAGAACTCTTTCCAAAAATTAATTTGATTTGACCAATTTTAGTAACTTGCTATGTTTGGATTAGATTTGGAAACATTCTAAATTAAGCATTCATGCATAAATAGAAAGTGCTAAAATTAGAAACTAGTCCTCTCCTCCACATGGCCCAAGCGGAATAGACTTCTTGGACTTCTAGACTTTCAAAAACTTTGGGATTCCTCAAACTCTTTGGGCATCACCAAAAGGCTTTTGGTAATCTTCAAACTCTTTGATTAAGAGTCCAACTTTACTTTCCTTCCTCGTCTCGGACATCGCCAGAATTTACAAATTTAGAAAAAATTACATAAATTCCTATGCCTCAATTATGAGACTTACATGGTAATCTAAACATGGAAATAAAAGGGCTATAGGGAAATTCACCATTCCTTGCCCTTTCACGGGAAACCAAGGAAACCATGATGCCCTTTACACTTAGCCTCAAATAAACCAATAACCATAAAAAGAAAGTAAAAGACTTGTGGGCCATATGGAGAGGACATTATCACCTGCAAGTTAGTATCTCATACAACAAAGCATCTCACAAAACCAGGTTACCAAACCACAATGGAAAAACAAGATGCCAAAAGCAGCCACCCTTTTAATACATGCACTTCGCAGAAGGGGTCCGGGGGTGTCCCCCGGCGGTGGTCGAGCATGAATTGTGGGCCAAGCATTGAGGGTTCAAGATTACACCAGTGTGGATAGGGGTTCGCTCGAGCTGACCTGCCAGATCAGGTTGGCTCGAGCGAACTGTTAAGTTGGCTCAAACGGACTGTCAAGTTAGAGCCCATGGCTTGAGCGAACTTCAGGTTTGCTAGAGCCATGTTCACTGTAGACTTGGGGCTGTGTTTGGGAGCATGAGAATGATGTTTAAATGTTTGAAAGAGGTTTGTTAGGAGCCCCATTGTGATGGGAGACTTAAGAGGCGATGTATGGAGCCCGGTTGATAAAGAAATCCCATCATGGATATCCCTTGAGGGTTTTTGAACTTACCAAGGTGTATAGGGAGCCTGGAATGTCTCCAAATGTCAATGAGTACCGATTTTATATTGAAACCGACATACGGGACCCCTATCCACACTGGTGTAATCTTGAACCCTCAATGCTTGGTCCAAAAGTTTTGGAAATTCATTTGTGTTCCATTTTTCCCGAAATTTGATATGCACTTCTCGAAATTCATGCTACAGGAATAGTCATGCCCCGAAAACACTAAAATTATACTTTTAGCATTTTGTTAACCCCATTATGCATTGCCCGACGATAAAGTGATATTTGTGCCTATGGACACCCCGTCCCGCCCGTTTGTGTGTTTACATCATATGTATATTTGTACATGTCCCGATTTCTTTCATGTGACCTATGAGTCGGCACCACTAAGCTTGGACGTCCTTGTCGGCCTGATCCACTGACTTGGAGGTCACCATCCCGTCCTACCAGCTGCAGCCTGGATCCCGTCCCGTCTCGATACCCGGTTCACTACCGTGGCCCCGTCCCGTATAGTTACATATGTATATATATATATATAATATATATTATTTTTTTGTGTTGAATCTCATCACCTCGTGTGTTAGAGATCAATGCCCCGATATGCTCTCATCACTTCGGTGATAGATGATTTAGTTTTGTGTGGTTGCCATCTTACTAGTTCCTAGCTCTTTGGTACCTTTACATGCTTTTATAATGTATATGTGCTTTCTAATAAGTGATGCACTTCTTTCATGAAAAATATTGTTTAAACAGGTTTCAATATTTTCCAAGGTAAATCTAATTATCATTATGTTGTTATATCTTTACACCCACCTGCCAGATAGTTGTGTCTGACCCATTCTTTGGTACTCAGGTCCAGATCTTGGTTATCCAGATGAGGAGCATAAGGATGCGGCCGGAGAGCCTCAACGTGTAGGAGAATGGCAGGCTGACGATGTCATTTAGACATTCGGTCGAGTCTTGAGATACGAAACATTTTGGGATTGCGGTTAACATATTTTTGGGATTTTTATTGGTTGTATTGGCCTTTGTTGTCCTTTAATTTTGGGGAGTGTTTAACTAACTGATCTTTTGTATAAACATTTAACTTTACTTTAGGGAAAATGCTATAATGATCATTGCTCACTCTGACACCATATGGAATACCTTTACATTATCAGTCTTGTTTAATGGAAATGAATTATATGCTTGATTTACTACACGCTTCCGCACTTGAACGAAAATGTTATATTTGTGTCATATCCTCACTGCGGACACCTGTGGGAAATCACGTGCACGGATGTGATTATGGCCTTTGTTAATCCTTGTACGTACTTGCCAATTTAATTAATTGTCAGATCCCGACCCAGGTTTAGTATATATTATTATTGTTTTAATTGTGATTAGTCTCTAAGTGGGATTAGGGGATGATTAGCTTGGATTTTTAGTTAGATTAGACTTTTAGATAACATTGGGGAATTTTGAGCGCGTTGAGTTTGGTTTGACCGGGCGCGGGGTGGCCCGTGTGTCACGTGTTAGTATGGGAATTTGATTTATTAGATTTATTTGATTTATGAAAAATATGGATTTCGACATTTTTAAATTTTTTATTTTGATCCCAATAACTTTCATGTTTGTTCCGTTTGCATTTGAAACCCATAAATCGCGTTTTTCGGGAAAAAATGAGCAAAACAGTCTTTTCACACCCAAATCTGTGCATAAATTTCGAAATTTGAAAATCATGAAGAAAATATACTTTTTGAAAACTAGATTTTTCAATGATCATTTTTGTCTTCTTCGTCGTTTCCATTCGGGACCCACAAATGATCGATCCAGTCACATGAAACTTTGGGCCCAATGGGGCCCACAAATGTACTTAAACCCATTCACATAAGAAAACCCACGTTGGGTCTTCTTCTTCCCCATTCGTTTCCTGTAGCAGCTGAAACCAGAGCTTTTCCTCTCTTCCTTCTCAACCTCTTTATCCTCTTGCATGTCTAGGAAGCTCAACCCAAATTGAAATTCTGACCCTACCATCATCTTCCTCATGCAATGAGCAACCCAAAGACACCATTTGTGTAAAAATTCCTGCTGAAACCAACTTCATTTTTCAAGCTTTTGTTGATGATTTTTATACCTACAGGTAAGGTTTTGTTTCTCCTTTTAGATATGGTTTTTTCATACCCTTTGGAAGCTCTTCTTCTTGTATGCAAGGAGGCTCTTTGAGAGCTCCTTCTCTTTTCAAAATATTGAGTTTTTGAATGGGTTCTTCTATGGGTTTGGTGTAGGACTGCAGCTGAGTTGTGTGGGAGTTCTTGGACTTTGTTTGAGACCCTTTCCATTGGACTAGAGGCGAGTGAATAATTAGATTTTTGTATGCATGATGGAAAAATTTAACTCTCCTTGAAATCTTTTGGCTTGAAACTTTGAAATTCTGAAGTGGGTATTGGTTGTGAAGTTGGATGGATGTTAGTACTGATTTCATTATAGGTGAGGTTGATTTCATTTCAGGTTGTGTGCTTAAGTGTGTGAAATTTCAAGTTTTCTGCTTCAGCTTAAGGATCGGAAACTGATTTGGAACCATTTGAATTCTAAAGATCTATTTCTTCCTTTTTCTTGTCATATGATTCATTGTGATTTATAGTTTTTAATAGATGATTGAATGAGTTTGATGTGGTAGTTTAATGGAGTTACATGGAGATGATTTACACTTGATTTACTCTCAGATGGGTTAATGGGAAGTGATTAGAAGTGGAAACAGGAAGGAGGAACCGGAAACAGTCAGCATGCAGCTGACTGTTCTCGGGCTGGGCAGCAGCTCAGCCCGCTCGAGCGAGCCTGGACTCACTCTAGCGGGCCTGACTTCTGTGACAGCCCGCTCGAGCGGGCCCGGGTTCTGGCCCAGATTTCTTCCAATGCATTTTTAAGTCCCGGTGGAGTAAGTTTTGAGCCCGGTTCGAGTGTAAAAACTTCCTAATGACTTATTAATCATTGGGAATTAAGAATTTGAGACCGAATCACCTTGTTTGAATAAAACCCATGGAGAAAGTTTAGTAATTAAATTACCCGGGGATTTTCCATTAGTCTTAATATACACTTGATGTCTCAAATGTTGGAAACCTTCAGAGACACCAACTCATTCACTTATAAATCAACATGGAGACACTAAGCATGTATTGAGACGACCCCTGGTAAGCCCATCAAACATTATTAATCATCTTATTCACTTCTTTCCAAGTTATGAAAATTTGTATATTTTCTATAAATTGTTTTGAAATAGATTTGAGTGGTTTGCCACGTTCAGAAACATCGGTAAGGCTACTCATCTGATTTGTTCGAATTTGTCAGTATGTATTTGTCTGGAATAGTTCCTTTTATCGATTTTGGAAATGTATTACTATGATTTGATTTGTATCGATTCAGGTTTTGGTTTTGAATGGCACCACTAAGCTTAGGTCACCTAGTTGGGCTGATCACCCGCCTTGGGATCTTAAAATTACTTGCCAACTGCAGTTTGGATTTTGTTTGTTTGCTCCGGCCATGGCAACGGTTCTGTATTCTGGTCCCATGAGTAGTGGCAACGACTTCTGTTTGTCTGTTCCGGCACTACTAGAAAAAAGGGTTTTTATATCGGCTAAAAACCGATATAAAAGACCTATTATATCGGTTTTTCAGTAAACTTCAAACCGATATAAGTACCCCCGATATAATAAACAACTATAACCGATATAATATGTGTATTATTTCATATCGGTTTTTGGACAACTGATGTCTTTTGAACCCGAAATTATAACACATATTACTGTAAAACCGATATAAAAAAAGTGAAACCGATATAAAAAATATTTATAATATCGGTTTTCGGAGAACTGATGTGTTTTGAAACTGAAATTATAGCATACATTACTGTAAAACCGATATAAAAAAAAGTGAAACCGATATAAAAAATATTTATAATATCGGTTTTCGGAGAACTGATGTGTTTTAAAACTGAAATTATAGCATACGTTACTATAAAACCGATATAAAAAAGAGTGAAACCGATATAAAAATTATTTATAATATCAGTTTTTTGGGATTGTATTATATCGTTTGTTCTGTAACCGATTTAATATTATATATGCATTTTTTTATTATAAATAGTCCTTCTAAAAAGGATCAGGTGACCTTACGGTCACCTGGCGGCTAGCCGCCCTTTGCAAGGGGGCTAGCCGCCAGACCCACGGTCAGCTTTCCAGTAAGCATTTTTTTTTTCAGGATGATTTTCTGTGCTTCCTGCGGTTAACCGCCAGTGCACCTACAGCTAACCGCAATGCTAACCGTGGGATTACGGTTTGATTTCCAGAGACCGATTGTTTCAGAACCATCTTGCGGTTGTCTCACGGCTAGCCCCCAACTTTTCCTGCGGCTAGCCGTGAGCCATCCTGATTTGGATTTTCTGACCATTACTTGAAAGCGGCTAGCCGCTGGTCTAAAGGGGCTAGCCGCCAATATAGCCGTTGAATGTATTCTATAAATCTGCTACTTCTTCAACTTGATCATGTTATACCAAGAATTTCACCCAATGAAAAGTCAAAGGTAAAGAAAGCATTTCACATTGTGATCAGAGTAGGTATGTATACAGACATGTAATAGACCCATCTCAAACAAAATCGGATACATAAAACATCAGGATCTAAACCAAAAGCACTCTTTAACAATAAAAGATAAAGTGGCAAGTGATTCACCTGTTCCTAACACATTTCACAAGTAAAACAAAGAATAAGATTTACAATAAAAAAATCAGTAGATCATTGACAGAAAAAGGACCATAGCAAGTGATTCAACAGGAGCTGTGAGTCTTTGACTGATGCCTACAAGAAGATTAAAAAAAAAAAAAAAACATGGTTTATTAATAACAGAGTCAAAGATATATGCAAGGAATTGAAGGTGAAAACAAAATGGATTACCTCATATACCTGAACAAGACACTGGTTTTGTTAAAAGCTTGCCTGTTTTTGTAACTACTGTTGTTGAGTAAAAAAAAAAAACTAGACTCAAATTCTTCCTCGTTTTTTTATTCAATCTTAGAAACCAAATGGGATGTCCTAATATACAAAGAGATGGTTGTCTACATGAGACAGTACTGGTTGTTTTGAAAAGGCCTAACCCAAACCGTTTGTTATTCTGGTTGGGCACAGGTTGGGGTGAAGGGTCATAATCCAAATAGTCTTGTGGGGAGGTTGGGTCAGTTTGGCATGTTGATTAGCAAGAATGGACCGAGACAGTCGGACTCAAGCGAGTCACATGTGACTCAGCCAGCTCAACTCAACTTGGTGAGGACTGAGTCGCCTCCTGAATCTGAGGTTTTTAAACCTTGGTTGGGACACAATCTATCTTGGTGGGATCTGCATGGCCACAAATGAATGAACTAGGCAGTGACCCTATGATCAATATTCATGCATTCAATCCCTTGTTAGAAACATCAAGATTTAGAGTAACATAATTACATTTACCTTAGTGGCATTTAGTGCTTGGCCACTAGGTGCCTATAAATATTTCATTTGTAAAGGAAGAGAACTATCACAGATTATCTCATCTCTAACTACAAATCAGGAATTCCTGCAATGAAAAACAACATATGTGAATATGAAGAATTACGAGTCCTTTTTCATCATACCAAGTCAACAAAGCCTTTTATGGAGGCATTTAGAGAAAGTTGATAGTTACTAGATATTCGTTATAGTATTTGCTATAGATTTTTTATCTTTAATCCAATGCACTAGAAAGTTCTTGAAGTACCCCATCTAATCTATACAACTCATCAATCAGAAGTCCTAAAATGAGACTCAAAATGGCAAGTTTTTGTTTGGCCACACATGATAAATGAACCATGTTGGTTCTAGTTCTCTAATCTGCTTGGATGCAGGTCAGCTCCAGGCCCTTAAACAGGCTCTAATAGGACATACAAATGTTCACTGAATGAAATATGATTGTATAATTCTGGCCTTATCCAATAGAGATAGAATCATGCATATTAATGTCCTGAAAATACAAAATAGAACTCATCTTGGCTTAAGAATATGAATAGAAGCTGTAGTGGTCATCCTGAAACCTAACCAGATGTAAAGACAATCATGTCAACTTGAAACATCCTATAGGCGTCAAACAACGCAATCTTTGCATCAAATTATTTTATCATAGTGAATAAAGTAGTAGTTTCTAAGTTGAGAAGCAAGGACAGAACCACTTTAAGACAATATTACATTCAACACATAAGATGCTTTTAGCTTGCTGTACAAATAACAATAGAAAGTAAAAGGCAATGTAAGGGACCTCTGAGCAAACTTTTCAGCTTTGTTAGGAGCATCCGCAAATGTTGTATCACTCTCCACCCATTCCCTGAATCAAAAGCAGAGTAAACACGATCACTTTTAGAATATCTTGATAGAATGGGTGGTCATTTATAACACCCTCCACCAGTTCCTTCTGTGATTTGCAATAAGACAATTCGATAAAAGAAATTGTAGAATGCACGACTACACCAATAGTTAGTATGGCATGTCAGAAGTTTTAAAAAAAATTAAAAGAATATCAGAAATGCCTTGTAATCAAAACACATTGATCATCCAGTGAGCCTAAACACATAGGCCTATCTTTGATATCAACATACATTGGGTTCCACATATACATTGCATATCCTCGGATTGAGGAATGAGGATCAAAATTTCTCCCCTGATAAAAAAAACAGAAAATATGATGCTAATGGAATCAGAAAAAAATGGTACAAATATAATAATTACTGGTTACAGAGTGAAGATAGGGACCTGAGATGGATTGATGAGCTGAATTTGAGTACCGATGGTGAGCCATAGCATGTATAACAGCATCCTCAACCTTGAAAACAACATATATTATTTAGAAAGGAAAAAAGTGAAGCATGGGTTTAAATGACATACCAAAAGTACAATATGAAAGGAAGGATAGAAATAAATGACATACCAAAAAGGCATGATAGAATAAAGATCATAGTGTGATGAACAACCAATTAAACAACCACCAAACATTTCTTCATCCTCTCCCACCATAACTACGCTTCTCTCACCTTCATTTGATAATGTGACATCAATTTCTACTGAAGATGCATTGCACATTATAGCTGCATGGCTAACCCTTTTTGTTATCCTTCTCACCATTCTGTTAGCCCTTGTTGTCATGCCCGCCAGAGCATCCATGTTGTTGTCCCTTCCAATGTCATTCCCATCAGCCTTTTCTTCACACCTTCCCTCTTCCTTTCCTCTTCCAGCCATAGGCAGCCATTTTGATTTTTGACCACCAAGCTCCTTCCCCTGAAACCATGTCCATTCAAATATTTGATTGATCTTTGACCTTCTTCCATTTCTCTAATTAGAAAAGCTAAGCAACTCCGTGCCATCATCATGTAAGATGAAAAGGTCACTAAAAAAAAACCCTGCATTGAGAATATAGTTCCTTATGCCTATGGCGTTGCACCAATTGGAAAATATCCACAAAAACAACGTTCAAATCTACCCATTAGAAAGAGCTTCCTCTTCCCCTCATCCCACCTTGATATTACTCTGAATATTCTCCTGTGTGTAGAATGTAGATTCCCCTCATAGTAGAATAAGGAATTTGTAATCACTCTATGACACATAATGAAAGTTGATGTAGATCAAAGGGTCAGAATAACCCTTAGTTAATATCCCAAGCATGTAGACGATTCACAATCCAAAAGGGCATAAAATCCAGCAACTCATTACAAAAAAAAAAAAAAAAAGCATTTTTTTTTTTTTTGCTCTGGTAAATACTAAAACACACACACACATCCAAGACCAATAGACCATCATCATTAGCATTGCAGCCAGGGATTGGCCCCTGTTTGTTTCTATGGAAGGGTGGTGTCTCACCACTGAGCTACCAGTTTAGCCCATTTTAATTCAATTTGTGAAACATATCACTAACCAAATAATAAATTTTGCTCATCCAACTAAAACAACTTCTTTATTGATAACAATTCCATCACACACACATACAGTATCAGAATCTAGACAAAGCTTCTGCAAATTCCAGAAAGGAAAAGAGTAAAACATAACCTTGTCTTTCCGGAGTTCCTCTCTGTTTCTCTATATCTATCTAATCAGAGATTTGCAGATGGAGGTGGTGGAATCACATAATCCACGACAATAACATCCTCCAAAAGATCCCTAACCTTGGCCTTTTGCATCTCCACCATCTCCCCCTTTTCATCCAAACCCTCCATCTCCTTCAACCCTGCAAAAATTGCAATCCATGCAATCGAAAACCCCTTTGCCCTCGCCGGAGAGAAATTCTCCCCAAAGCTCAGCTGCTCAATCTCCGCAAACTCCTTCTCAATCCCTCCAACAACGCTCAAGATCTTGCCTTTCTCTTTTTCCTCCTCCGATTCTTTCACCTTCAGCAGCGTCAGCCTCATGGCGCCGTTGGTAAGGGCACGATCGGGCCGTGGAGGTCGGCGATCCAGTCGACGACCATGATGTCTTCGCAGATGGGGAGGACGGAGGTCTTGACGGCGTGGAGGTGGGACGGATGGGAGGAGTAGGCGGCGAGAGAGGGTCCGAGCAGAGGCAGCGGCGCGAGAGAGGGAGACCATTTTCTTTCAGATCGGTTTCGGACGAGCAGAGGCAGCGGCGCGAGAGAGGCAGATCGGTTTTGGGCAGAGAGAGAGTGAGAGAGAGAGAGAACAGAGAGATCGAGCGAGAGCAGAGAGAACGCGAGAGAGAGAGAGAGAGAGAGAGAGAGAGAGAGAGAGAGAGAGAGAGAGAGAAATAGCAGAGAGAGTGAGAGAAGCGCAGATAGAGAGAGGGAGAGAGAGAAAAGAGGGAGAGGGAGAGAGAAAAGAGGGCTTTTGGTGGGAGGCGGGAGAGGGAAAAGCGTAGATCGAGAGAGTGGAGAAAGAAGGAACGATGGAGAAAGAAAGAGAAGGGAGGGAAGGAAAAAAAAAAGGAGGGAAAGAAGGAGTGAGCCCACGCGGGCGATTAAGGGATTTGAAGACCGATGTAAAATCATTGGGTATATAATATCGGTTTCATAATAACTGATATAAAATATGTATATATGACTGGTGGTTAGCCGCAGGTGGACTAGTGGTTAGCCGCATGTGAACTGGCGGTTAGCCGCAGGTGCACTGGCGGTTAGCCGCAGGACGTGCTGAAAAAGGAGGGATTAAGGGATTTGAAGACCGATGTAAAATCATTGAGTATATAATATCGGTTTCATAATAACCGATATAAAATATGTATATATAATATCGGTTCCATAATAACCAATATAAAATATGTGTATACAACCGATATAAAATATGTGTATATCATATCGGTTTTATAATAACCGATATAAAATATATGTATACAACCGATATAAAATATGTGTATATCATATCGGTTTTATAATAACCGATATAAAAGATTGCAATTAATATCACATATTTTTCTAACCGATATTATATATAGAGATTATTATGTCGGTTCTTGTGTAACCGATATAAAAAAAATTGACCAATATAAAAAAATATTAACCGATATAAAAAACCTTGACTGAAGATATTATATCGGTTATATGAAAAACCGATATAGGGCAGTTTTTGCAACCGATATAAAAACCCTTTTTTCTAGGAGTGCGGCCATTTTATATGGCAACGGTTATTTGTTTGTGTGCTCTTGTTACATCATTAATAGGAGAATATAGCTACATGTGGTTTGCCAATATTTCGATTATTTGTCAGTTAGTTTGAAACATTTAAACTATGAAATTCTTTCATTTGTATAGATTTGGTTCATTTGGTTTACTCTTTATATATGTTTCGTTTCAATTGTATTTTTATGATTTTAAACATGACCTTTATAAAACTTGTATACCTTATCTGCTTTATTTACTTGTCAGACCGTCGTGTCTGATACTCTTTTGTTTGGTGTCAGATGTCGAACCCGCATATTTTGAGGCGGAGCACGCGGTTGAGGTGGTAGAGCCGCCAGTGGAGCACGAGTGGCAGCCCAACGATGTCATGTAGACGTCGTGTTGGAATTTGAGCTCGGATAACATTTTGGGAACTTAGTTTATGACCTCATCGGTCTTCTTTTGGGATGTAGAATTTAAATATACTTTGTGATCCTCACAACTTTAACTAACTTTTTATATATTTTTCTTTTGATACAGAGTTTGTGCAATTATCTTATATCTCGTTTGTTTTTATTTTGCTATAAGCTTTCGTGTATTATTATTTGTTGTGAATTCGATTAATTGGTTGTGATGGATCGTCTGGAATCCTCACCGCGGAATCCTGTGGGAAAATAGTTAGCGTGTGCGGGCGAAATTTTCTGACCCGTCGCTGTAAGACCCCGACCCGAGTGAACCCGCTTAGTGCTAATTAAGTTGCGTGTTAGTGCTAAGCTTGATTAGTATTTTTGGTCTAGTTGGGTTTGGAATAGCCTTGATTCTAGTTTTGGGCCTTTTGGAGTGATTGATAGCTTGTGGGGCCCTTTGGGGGTTCCCTTTTTCGGCTTTGCATTTTCTTGTGAAATTTTCCCGACGTGTTTTAAATTGTGTTTTTGGCCCGTTGCATTCATCTTGTGGATTCTTTAAACTTCCATGTTGATCCCGTGTCCATTCGAGACCCCGAAACCCGATTTCATAGCCTTGAGGGTAAAACAGTCATTTCACACCAAATCTGTACCCAAAACTTAATATTCTCGAAACTCGCGAAACATACACTTTTTGGAAACTAGATATTTCGACGAACATTTCTTCCTTCTTCGTCTAATTCATCCGAGGACCCGAGAGAGATGATTTCAGCCAACGTAGCTCTTTAAGTTGTGGGACCCAACCACCCAAGTGTTAACAAAGAGGAACCCTTCCCTTCCTTCTCTATTGTCATGTTCCAGCTCAACTATTGAGTCTAGGGTTCTTCATTGCTTTTCTCTTCTTCTTCTTGCTTCTCCATCTCCAAGCCTCACCAAGAGCTCATCAATCAAGAAATGGAGATTGCCAATCTCTTCCTCATCTCTCAAGCTTCCTCTTGATACTATTTTTAGAAGAATCCATCAACTTTGAGACTTCCCTTGAGCTTACCTTGTCCATTAGGGGACCTTGCAAGTAAGTGATCTTATTCATCTCCTAGATTGGTGATCTTCTAGCCTTAGGGAAGCTACATTTGCATTATTGGAAGTTCTTTCATTTTCATTCTTTGTGTAACCCATTTTAGAGTTGTTTTTGGGGTTTTTTGATTGTAGCTTGGCTTTGAGCTATTGAAGTGATTTGAGGCTTGTTTTTGGCTAGCTTGGACTTGAGGCAAGTGAATGTTTGGATGTTTTTATGTTTGAAATGGTTTGGTGATGCATTTATGGTTTTCATGCTTTCATTGATTTCTTCATTGATTTTTCCATGGTTGAAATAAATGATCTTTACACATCTTGATAGCCTCATTTAATGTCTTGGAATCATGTGTTTAAGTCTCCTTGTTCATCGTTAATTGTGGTTGTTGAGGTGTTGGAAGGAAAGGAAACAAGAAGGAGAAAAATCAAGTTCCCGGGCATGCTTCACGCCCAGTGCCGATCGATCGGACCTACAGGCCGATCGATCGGTCTGACTTTTAACAGTAAGGCTTTTTGGGCCGATCGATCGGCCGATCGATCGGACCCTGTGTATTTCTGGTACAGAAATTTCGGCCTGCTTCACGCCCAGTGAGTTTTGAAATTTAATTTTTTTGTGGACCTTGGCTACCCTCCTTGGACTCACTTGACCATATGTGAGAGCGTCTTGAGCCGATGCTCTTCACGGTTGGTCCGGAATGCATCGAAGTTCAATCGATTCAATCTTGAACGGGATGGAACGACACGATATCCTCTTCATACCTAAATGCAAAGTCTATTTCCTTGGGTATCGCGAATTCTATTCCTTTCGGTGACTGAGTAGGTTGCTCGATGGTTTCGGGTTGACATCCTACTTAGGATGGACCGTTTATAGTCTTGTTTTCCTATCATAATATCTAGTTATAACCATAAGCTCAATTTAAGTTTTAAAAGTCGTAAAAGTGCATAAGGAGCCCGGAATGTCTTCAAACTCAAGGAGTACCAAGTAATGGCTATAATTGACATACGGGACCCCTATTCACTTAAATAGATCTTGAAATCAATATTTCCCGGAATTGTAATAGTTCGTTTTATTCCTTCAGTTCCAAGATTCACCTTACATGACCTGTTTTCCCGAAAGCTTGATGGTTACACTAGTAACATGAACTTGTCCCGAAGAGTATTGCCCGATATGAAATGAGAGTGATCCATTGAATATTCTTGCCCGTGCATTGATTTACTTGTACTTGATTTACTTGCATATGTATCGATGTGTTATTTAACCTATGTGTCGGCATCACTAAGCTTGGATACCTTGTCGGTTTGATCCACCGACTTGGAAATCCATCTCCCGTCCCGCCAACTGCAGTTTGGATCCCGATACCCGGTCATTACCGTGGTCCCGTCCCGATACCCGGTTCGCTACCGTGGTCCCGTTCCCGTATATTTATATTGTATATATGTTTACGTTGCTTCTCCTCACCTTGTGTGACTGAGATCAACGTCCCGTGATACTGTTGTCACTTTAGTGACAGAGGACTTAGCTTTATGTGATTGCCACCTTGTTATTCCCGACTTCCTTGGTTACCTCATATGTTTTATCTTGTTTACATGTTTGTAGCAAATGATTTATCTATTTTTATGAGAGTTCTTGCTTTAACAGATTTTCTTGCGTTTCGAGATATTTCATCTATTTTATGTCGTTGTATCTTCCCACTCTCTTGCCAGACCGTCGTGTCTGATCCTTTGCTTTGGTACTCAGGTCCCGTTGCCGGTTTCCTTGAGGAGGAGCCGGAGGAGGCGGTAGGTGAGCTGCAGCCTCTAGTTGAGTGGCGTGCTGACGATGTCATGTAGACATCGGGTTGCCAAGAGGCGTAACATTTTGGGGAGGACTTGTTAACTATTCTTTGGGTTATTATTTTGTAATATTGGCCTTTGTTGGCCTCTAATTTTGGGAAATGTAACTAAATGATATCTTGTCTAACTTTAACAACTATTGGGAAACATGCTATAGATCATTGCTCATTCTGATACAGTTTGATATTTGATATTAATGCTTGCATGATTTGAGATAGTCTACTATTTGACTTGCTACATGCTTCCGCACTAAAAAGAAATATTCATGCAAGGTTGTGAAATCCTCACCGCGGACACCTGTGGGAAATTGAATAAGTTCTATATTGTGGATGTAGATAATCCTCTAATAATCCTTGAATAATCATTCACTACAATTAGTCCCGATCCCGGATTTGGGGATCCCCGGTCCGGGGTCGCGACAGTCGCGCCACGTGCCCCGGATTAAGGACTTGATTATCAGGGCCTCAGTCCCGGGGCGTGACCGGCTTGGTATCAGAGCGAGAAATATGTCGGGCAATTAATAAAAGACATTAGAAACATAGGGACGTGGAGAGGATCCGTTAGAATTTTCATTAGTTAGTATCGCGTGGGGATTATGGGTGCGTTTTTTTTAATATATTTATTGTACTAACACATGGTTTTGCAGCAAAATGCCTCCACGCAGGGACCACTCAAACACAAATCCTTCTTCCAGCAATGCTCATGCTGCAGGTTCCTTTAGAGATAGCCAATTTCAGAACTTTATGCAAATGATGATGGAACAGCAACAAAAAAACAAATGAGATGATGATGGAACAATAGAGGAGAGCCAATGTGAATCAAGCCAGATTACAAGAGCAGATGGCCAAGAAAGATGAGGAATTAACACAGGTACATAGGCAATTGTTAGAAGTGTTGGGCAGGAGACCAGAACAAGTACAACCTCAAAACATGGGTCCTCAGATTATTATCAATAACCGTGAAGACAACCCAAATACATTATTCGAACGCTTCCGGAAGAGAGGTCCTAAAGAATTCACTAGAAATGAGGATCCTTTGACAGCAGATGACTGGTTAGTCCACACTGAGAACTTCTTCGACCTTTTAAAGTGCATAGGCAGACAACGAATTCTTCTAGCAGCCTCTATGTTTATCGGGTTGGCTGACATTTGGTGGAAAACACTCAAGGATGGATATCAGGATATTGCTAATGATATCGCGTGGGCTACTTTCAAGGAGCAGTTTACTGAGAAGTATGTGCCCACTCATATCAAGAGACATATGGCAGTGGAGTTTCAGCTACTCACACAAGGAGACATGACGGTTCTCGAATATGTTACAAAATTTGAGAGACTGTCTCGGTATGCACCAGAGCTTGTCGGTACTGAGGAGAAAAAGATTATCAAATTCCTAGAGGGACTCAACCCTATAATTGAAAGAGATGCTTCTGGTGTTGTCCTACCAGCTACATTCCAAGAGGCAGTCAAACGAGCTTATAAATTTGAAAACATTAGTAACAAGATTATTAAGGATGCCCAGAGGAAACGTCAGCAACAAGGACAAAAATCCTATCAAGGTAAGAAGTCAAGGCTAAATCAGAACACCTAAGGACAAGGTGGATGTGAGCATTGTGGCAAGAACCATCCTTCCCACCTATGTTACAGAGTCACGGGTGGATGCTTTAAGTGTGGCCGTACAGATCATCTGATGAAGGATTGTCCAAACAATAGAAACCAGGGCAACAGGCCACCTCAGCAGAATCAACAAGCAGCTCAGAACCAACCCAGGCAGCTACAGCAGGAGAACCAGCAACAACGGCCCCGTCAACAACCTCAGAATCAGAACGCTCGTCCACTTCAGTAGAATAGGAATGCACAGCAAGGAAGACCGAAGCAGAATCGGAACAGACCTCAACAACGAGGTCAAGCGTATCATCTGAACCAAGTGGACGCGGATGCAACGGGCAACGTAGTTGAAGGTATACTTCTTGTTTGTGGAATAGAAGCTAAATTGTTATTTGATCCTGGATCCACACATTAATTTCTATCACCTATGTTTGCTAAATTGATTGATGTGCCTGATTGTGAACTAGACTTTATTCTAACTGCCACAACACCAGTAGGGAAACAAGTTATTTGTAGCACATATCACCTTAACTGCACAGTTAAGATAGGTGGTGTCAAATTTCCAGCAGACCTTATTCTGTTAGACATGCATGATTTCGATGTCATTTTGGGGATGGATTGGCTGTCTGAACATCATGCCCGTATGGATTGTTTCAACAAAACTATTTCCTTCAAGTTGAATGGAACATCATCAGGGGTCGAATTCCATGGAGAGAAAAGGGTTTCACAAGCTGGTGTTATTTCAGCATTATCAGCAATTAAGTTATTGAGAAGCGGATGCGAGGGATTCATAACATTTATTACAAAGGACAAATAGTCCCAAGGGGTGGAGCAAATTCCTGTAGTGTGCGAATTTCCAGATGTATTTCCGGAAGAAATTTCAGGATTGCCACCAGTCAGGGAAGTGGGATTTACCATAGAGCTTATGCCAGGAGCAGCTCCAATTTCCATTGCACCTTATATAATGGCTCCGACGGAATTGGGTGAATTGAAACTTCAGTTGCAAGAGTTGTTAGAAAAAGGTTTTATTAGACCAAGCATATCACCGTGGGGAGCTCTAGTGTTGTTTGTTAAGAAGAAATATGGAAACTTAAGAATGTGCATAGATTAAAGAAGATTGAACCAAGTGACCATAAAAAATAAGTATCCATTGCCAAGAATAGATGAGCTATTTGATCAATTGCAGGGAGCAGAATATTTCTCGAAGATAGACTTGAGGTCCCGATATTATCAGCTAAGAGTAAGAGAATCAGATATACCAAAGACAGCCTTCCGGACAAGATACGGGCACTATGAATTTTTAGTAATGCCCTTTGGACTGACTAATGCACCGGTAGTGTTCATGGCACTAATGAATAAAATTTTTGCACCTCACTTAGATCAATTCACAGTTGTCTTCATTGATGACATATTAGTATACTCCAAGTCCAGAGAAGAGCATGAGCAGCACCTGAGGACATCGTTGCAGTTGTTAGGAGATAACCAGTTGTATGCAAAGCTCGAGAAATGCGATTTTTGGCTGACACAAGTTTCTTTCCTCGGTCATATTATTTCCAAAGAAGGTTTAGCAGTTGATCCGGCAAAGATAGAAGCAATCGTCAATTGGGAGAGGCCAAGGAATGTAATAGAAATCAGGAGTTTTCTGGGTTTAGCGGTCTACTTCAGAAGGTTTGTGCAGGGATTTTCATCTATTGCAGCGCCTTTGACCAAACTAACCCGGAAGAACGTGCCATTCTTATGGACCGAACGGTGTGAAGCAAGTCTTGAAGAGTTGAAAAAGAGATTGACCACAGCTCCAGTTCTAACCTTACCTTCAGGTGGTGGTAATTTTGTAGTTTATACAGATGCTTCGACTGTGGGACTTGGATGTGTGTTAATGCAAGATGGCAAAGTCATAGCGTATGTCTCGAGGCAGCTGAAGGAGCATGAGAAGAATTATGCGACGCATGACTTAGAATTGGCAGCAGTCGTATTTCCACTAAAGATGTGGAGACACTATCTGTATGGAGAAAAATTTGAAGTTCACTCGGAGCACCGTAGTCTCCAGTATTTTTTCTCATAGAAGGAATTGAACATGAGACAAAGGAGATGGATGGAGTATATTAAAGACTACGATTTTCCAATTAAATATCATCCAGGAAAAGTAAACGTCATGGCAGACGCATTGAGCAGAAAGTTTGGGAGCATGGCTAGTTTGCGAGGAACATGTATTCTCTGACAGTTCGAAGATTTGGTAGTTGAGTTTCAGTCGTTGAGACAAGGCTTTATGCTAGGAAACATGTCAGTGTCTGAGCCTATACTCATTCAGAAAATCAAGGAGACTCAGCTACAAGATCCAGACTTGGCAAAAATTGTGGAGCACATTTCAAATCGCCTAGATTTCAGAGTCGAGGATGGAGTATTGTACTTTCATGACCGATTGTGCGTTCCAAACATTGATGATTTGAGAAATGAAATCATGGTTGAAGCTCATAGCACCAAGTATTCTATGCACCCGGAGAGTACAAAGATGTACCATAATTTGAAGGGCAGATTCTGGTGGAACAATATGAAGAGAGAAATTGCAGCATTTGTGTCCCGATGCATGACCTGTCAGTTGATTACGGCAGAACATCAGAAACCAACAGGTCTTTTGCAGCCGTTAGAGATTCCACAGTGGAAGTGGGAACATCTTACGATGGATTTTATCTCGGGTTTACCGACAACTAGCAAAGGGAACAATGCCATATGGGTTATAGTTGACGGACTGACGAAGTCTGCACGTTTCATTCCATTGAAGACAGGAAAGAAGATGCAAATGCTATCATTGGCACAAACATTCGTTAACGAGATCGTCAGCCAACATGGTCAACCAGTCTCCATCACATCGGGCAGAGATAGCAGATTTGTCTTGAGATTTTGGAAGACTCTGCAAGAATCCTTGGGTACAAAACTTCAATTCAGCACGGGGTATCACCCATAGACAGATGGACAGTCAGAAAGGACCATTCAGACATTAGACGTCATGCTTAGTGTTAGACCCCGACCCAGACTAATTCGATTAGTATACGATTAGTGTGTGTTTAGTCCTAAGTGGGTTTAGTAGTCGTTGGATTAGAAATTATTAGTTTTAGTCTTGGACATTGCTTTGGGAGTTTTGAGAAAGTTTAGTATTAGTCAGACACACTCAGGAAGGCCTGAGTGCACGTATAAGCTTGGGAGGATCGTATCGGTTTCCGTGTAATAGTGATTTTGATTTCATTTGAATGATTTTACTATGTGTTACAACTTTCGTCTTCAGCTCATTCATGTTTGAAGCCCAAAAACCCAAGTTCTGGCCCAAAGAGGGTAAAATTGTCTTTTATATACAAATCTGGACAGAAATTTCGAGATCCCAAAACCATGTCAAAAATGTACTTAGTGGAAACTAGATATTTCGAGGACCGTTTTATCCTTCTTCGTCGAGTTCATTCGAGGCCTGCAAGATCATGTTTTGTCTATGCAATGTTCAAGTTCATTGGGCCCCATTTGCTAGGGTTTTAAGTCAACCCTCTTCCCCCTTTACTCTTTTCATTCTAAAACCAAACCCTAGAGCAGCCAAAGGAGAGAAAACCCTCTTTTCTCTCATCTTCCTCACCTTGCATAATCAAGCTAGAAGTCTCCAAATGGAATTCTAAGGCCATCATCTCCTTCCTCTCATCTCAAGTTCTCTATTGATGTCCTTTTCTTGAAAGTTAGAAGTGAGCAAGCTCTCCATTGTCTTCATTCCCCTTCTGTTTGGGCATTTCTAGGTAGGAGCTTCAACCCATACCTTTGATGGGGTCTTTTAGTTCCTTAAAAATCTTGTTTTTCATGTTTTCAAACCGTTTTGTGAAAATGGGTTCTTTGTTTTATTTTTGTTGAGTTTGAGTGGATTTCCCTTGGGATTCTTGTAGTGTTGGAATAGCTTGAGTGAAGTGCTTGAAGAGGATTGTTTGGCATTTGCGCAAAGGCAAGTAATCTTTATAGGATCATTGTTGCATGTGTATTTTTGGTTTCATTGTTATCCTAGAAATTTTGCATATGAACATGTTTATAAGCTTCATGATCATGTTTTCATTGGATTGAATGTTTGAAATTGGAATAAAATGAACCGTTGGTGAGCATGAAGGCTTAAGGGATTGTATGTGGCCTAAGGATTAGAAGAACTAGAGAAATGTATTGGAAGTTATACAAGAGAAAGGTTTTTTTCTGCACTCAGCGAGCATAGGCAGAAGCCTGTTCGCTCGAGCGACCTGGCCACAGCTTGGTCCGGGCGCAGACAGAGAGTTGTCCGCTCGAGCGACCTTATGGTCCGCTCGAACGAACTGCCCACTATCTAGTCTGGAGCAAGACAGAGAGTTGTTCACCCGAGCGACCTTATGGTCCGCTCGAGCGAACTGTCTCGCTCGAGCGAAGTGTCAATTCCGCTCGACCGAACCTGCCAGATTCAGGAAAAAGAATTGTTCCATTTATGTATTTTCTTGAAGGTTGAAAAACTAGACTATGTTAAGGGTTTTGACTTGACATTGTGTAAATGGAACTTCGAAATGCAACTCAACTTCGGGGACACCAATTCTTGTACATTCCGACATTTGGGGTCCCAATTACACAAAGGTCAATTAATAGCCTTAACACATGCTTGACAGACTTCTTATTTGAATTTTCGCTTCGTATGATAAGTACCATCGTGCACTCATTTTGGATTTCAAGTATAAGCTCGTTTTGAAGATTTGTTCAAGAAAAAGGGGTCACTTCCTAAGTGTGTTATGCATATTAAATATGCCTTTTGCTAGTCGTGTTTGTCCTTTCAGTTTGATCCACTGTCTGGGGGTCCTTAAACATGTGGACTGTCTGCAGACTAGTCGTGTATTTATTACACATCGTGCGTGTCCGGTTCCACGGCTGGAATCCCTGTATATGTGGGAATCGTGTCGTGATTATATTACGTATATCGTGCTTGTCGTGCGTGCTTGCTCTTTTGATTATAAATGATAGAGAAAGGATGGGCTCTTTGTGGAATGTAACTATTCATGATATAATAAGTATGCATGTTAGTTTCGCTCGTATTTTTGAAATGTACCTTAGTCTTGTAACTGTTTACAATCCAGCAAAATGTCTTTATATGTTTCTTTAAACGTTTACTATTTTATGCTCATGCCTAAATTGATTGTCTGCCAAACCGTTGTGTTTGATCCTTGTTTGTTGGTGCCCAGGTGCAGGTGACGTTGCCTTTGAGGAGGAGCATCCGGAGGAGGCTTTTGAGCCACCCCCAGTTAGAGAGTGGCAGCCCGACGACGTCAACTAGACGTCGGGTGGGTTCTTGAGTTTCTCCAGTTTTGTCTTGGGGTTCCTTTATTGTTTTGAGAATTGTATTCGCCTGTGTTGGCCTCTTATGGGATGTAAATAAACTTAACTTAGTTTGTGTAGTCTTGTAACTTGAATTATGATGGGAATGCCATGTTAACTCCTTTCTTTTGATACTATGTCTTGTTATTAATTGTCATAGCACTTAAAAATTTATTGGTGTTTATTCTGATGTGATTTGCTACACGCTTCCGCAAACTTGATCGTGTGAGACAGATTCCGCGTGTTTCGAGAATCCTCACCGCTGGAACCTGTGGGAAAACAAAACTGTCACCAAATCAACTCGTCACGGGCCCGGGGTCCGTTCCTGGGTAGCGACAGGACTGGTATCAGAGCGGGACATGTTTCAGGTACTTAAAAGAAACTAGAAAGGTCTTAGGAATGTGGCGAGGACTCGTGAGTTCGATAGATCCGTGGGCATAGGACCTTAGAAAGCCTTATACCATGTTTACTGTGTACTAACTCCTTGTTTTACAGCACTATGCCTCCAAGGAAAGCTCCATACCATTATGCTTCAGGCAGTAATCAGAATGAGTCAGACACATCTAACACACCAACAGCTACACAGTTTCAAGAACTAATGCAAGCTATGATAGCATAACAAAGGCAGGCTAATGAGAACCAAGCAAGATTTCAAGAACAGTTAGCAAAGAAAGATGACGAGATGGCACAAGTCCAGAGGCAACTCTTGGAAGTTCTTCAGAACAGGAACGTAGCTCCACCTCCTTTGGGTCTACAGATTGTTATCCATAATAGGGATCATGACCCTAATGCGCTATTTGAAAAGTTCAGGAAAAGAGCACCGAAGGAATTTTCGGGCAATGAGGACCCGTTATTGGCAGATGACTGGCTAGTCAATACCGAGAAAATCTTCGATGTCTTTACGTGCACGGGTATGTAGAAGGTCAACCTCACAGCTTCACTATTCTATGGGCTTGCAGATAGGTGGTGGCAAACAGTTAAGGACCCATATACGGTAATGGCTGACGAAGAGGCGTGGGCAGCATTTAAGACACAGTTCTAGGATAAGTACATTCCCTCTCATGTTAAGAGGCAGAAGGCTATTGAATTTCAGCAGCTCAAGCAAGGCAGCATGACGGTGTTAGACTATGTCACCAAGTTTGAAAGATTGGCTAGATATGCTACCGAGTTGATTGACACTGAACAGAAGAAGATAACGAAGTTCTTGGAAGGGTTGAATCCGATTATCATGAGAGATGCAATAGGAGTAGTTCCACCGGCTACATATGATGAGGCGGTCAAACGGGCATATAAATTTGAGGATATTAACAACTTGATTGTTCAAGACATAAAGTAGCACTACCAGCAGCAGAATCAAAGGCAACAACAGAACAAGAAACCAAGACAAGAACAAGGTCAAGTGAGACAGGGTTGTGGACATTGTGGCAAGAATCACGAAACACATGAATGTCATAAGGCCATGGGTGCCTGTTTCAAATGCGGAGCTATGAACCATGCAATCAAGGACTGCCCACTACTTCAGAACCAAGGGAACAGAAACCAACAGAAGAGACAAACAACTCCTCAGAATCAAGCACTAGTTTAGAATCAGGTTAGACCACCTCAGCAGCAGCAACAGGCTAGGCCACCAGCACATAATCAAAATGCTCGTCCTCCACAACAGAACAGACATGGCCAAGGAAGGCAGAACCAAGCACAGAATAAACTACAGATGCATGGACGTTTATATTATCTCAACCGTGCGGATGCTGAAGTTGCAGGAGACGTGGTAGAACGTAAACTTCTTGTTTGTGGGGTAGAAGCCCAGATTTTGTTTGACCCTGGATCCACGCATTCCTTTTCATCCCCTAGTTTTGCTAAGATGATTGATGCACCATGTAGTGAATTGGATTACATTCTAGTAGTAACCACACCAGTAGGGAAACAAGTTGTGTGTAGAACCTATTACCCTAGCTGTACAGTTTTGTTAGGAGATGTTAATTTACCGGCCAACCTCATTATTTTAGACATGCATGATTTTGATGTCATCTTAGGCATGGATTGGTTAGAAGCATATCATGCCACCATGGATTGTTTTAGTAAATCCATAACATTCAGATTCCAAGGACCACAGGCAGAATTGATATTTCAGGGGAACATGAGAAAAACTCAAGCAGGGTTTATTTCAGTTTTGAAGGTAAGCAGATTAGTGCAGAGTGGATGTCAGGCATTTATTGCGTTTATCACGGAGGATAAACAGTCCCAAGGGGTGGAGGATATCCCCATTGTTTGTGAATTTCCGGATGTTTTTCCAGAAGAAATCCCGGGATTACCACCAATTAGAGAAGTTGAGTTCACAATTGAGCTCCTGCCAGGGACGGCTCCGATCTCGATTGCACCATACAGAATGGCTCCAGCAGAAATGGGTGAATTAAAACTCCTATTGCAGGATTTGTTGAGCAAAGGCTTTATTAGGCCAAGTGTTTCACCTTGGGGAGCACCGGTGTTGTTTGTGAAAAAGAAGGATGGAAGTTTGAGAATGTGCATCGACTACAGGAAGTTGAATCATATGACCGTGAAGAACAAGTAACCATTGCCAAGGATAGACGAATTATTTGATCAATTGCAAGGAGCGGCCTATTTTTCTAAGATAGACTTGAGGTCAAGGTACCATCAGTTGAGAGTTAGAGACTCAGATGTTCAGAGACCAGCCCTTAGAACAAGATATGGGCACTATGAGTTCTTAGTGATGCCCTTTGGTTTGACAAACTCACCCGCAGTCTTTATGGTTCTTATGAACAAAGTCTTTGCACCCTATTTGGATCACTCTACGATAGTATTCATTGATGATGTCCTTGTGTATTCCAAGAGTAAGAAGGAGCATGAAGAAGATTTGAGGACGGCGTTGCAGCTTTTGAGGGACAACCAGCTTTATGCAAAACTCAGTAAGTGCGAATTCTGGTTAGAGCAAGTTGCTTTTCTAGGCCACATTATCTCTAGAGAAGGTTTAGCAGTTGATCCAACTAAGATAAAGGCAGTTGTTAATTGGGTGAGGCCAAACAGTGTGACATAAATCAGAAGCTTTTTGGGGTTAGCAGGCTATTACAGAAGATTTGTCCAAGGTTTTTCATCCATTGCAGCACCGTTGACAAAATTGACTAGGAAGAATGTCCCGTTTGTGTGGACCGAACAGTGTGAAACAAGTTTTCAAGAGTTGAAAGGAAGGTTAACCACAGCCCCAATCCTTACATTACCATCGGGCAGCGGCGGATTTATCGTTTATACAGATGCTTCGAATGTGGGACTGGGTTGTGTATTGATGCAAGATGGCAAGGTGATTGCTTATGGCTCGAGACAGTTGAAGGACCATGAGAAGAACTATGCAACTCATGACTTGGAATTGGCAGCAGTTGTTTTTGCTTTGAAGATGTCGAGACACTATCTCTATGGAGAGAAGTTTGAAGTCCATTCAGATCACCGAAGCTTACAATACTTATTTTCGCAGAAGGATTTAAATATGAGACAGAGACGGTGGATGGAGTATATCAAGGATTATGACTTTCCAATCAAATATCATTCAGGCAAAGTGAATGTTGTAGCTGATGCATTGAGCAAGAAATCAGTGGTGATGGCTAGTTTGAGAGGAATTGGTGTCTTACAGCAATTTGAAGAGTTGGGTGTGGAAGTGCAAACCCTGAAATTGGGTGCGATGTTAGCAAATATGACAGTATCAGAACCTACCTTCATCCAGAGGATCAAGGAAAGTCAGTTGCAAGACCCAGACTTAGCAAAGATAGTAGAACATATTACAGAACGTCCAGATTTCAAGATGGTGAATGGGATATTGTATTTCCGTGACCGGTTGTGTGTGCCAAAGGTGGATGACTTGAAGGGTGAAATAATGAATGGTGCTCATGGCACGAGATATTCTATGCATCCGGGTAGCACGAAGATGTACCACAATTTGAAGAATAGATTTTGGTGGAACAACATGAAGAGAGAGATAGCGGCTTTTGTGTCTCATTTTCTAACTTGTCAGTTAATTAAGGCAGAGCATCAGAAGCCCCCAGGTTTGTTACAACCGTTGGAGATTCCGGAGTGGAAATGGGAGCACATCACCATGGATTTCGTTTCCGGTTTGCCGAATACCAAGAAGGGAAATAATGCAATTTGGATTATTGTAGATTGTCTGACAAAGTCTGCTCATTTCATTCCGATGAAGACAGGGAACATGATGCATATGGCACCGCTTGCAAAGTTATTTGTTGATGAGATTGTTAGTAAACATGGTCAGCCCATCTCCATTACTTCAAACAGAGACATCAGGTTCGTTTCAAAGTTCTGGAAAACTCTTCATGAGTCTATGGGTACCAAACTCCAGTTCAGCATGGCATATCATCCTCAAATAGATGGTCAGTCAGAGAGGACGATACAGACTCTCGAAGACATGTTGCGTGCTTGTGTATTGGATTTCAAGGTTCAGTGGGACGAGTGCTTACCACTTTGTGAATTTGCTTATAACAATAGTTACCACTCTAGTATCGGTATGGCACCTTTCGAGGCACTCTATGGTAGAAGATGCAGAACTCCGGTTTGCTGGGAAGAAGTCGGTGAGCGTAGTTTTCATGGACCGACGATAGTTGGAGAGACAAGTGACAAGGTCAAGCTGATTCAGGAACGTTTGAAGATCGCCTGAAGTAGGCAGAAGAGTTATGTAGATACTCGTCAAAGAGAATTGCAGTTTCAGGTGGGTGACAAAGAGTTTTTGAAGATCTCACCAATTAGAGGGACTTTGAGATTCGTATAGAAGGGAAAATTGTCTAGAAGGTTTATTGGTCCGTATGAAATTTTGAGCAAGATTGGAGAAGTCGCTTATAGACTTGCGTTACCGCCAGAACTCTCCGGGGTGCACAATGTATTTCATGTTTCTATGCTCAAGAAATATGTTTCTAGTCGTTCACATATACTACAGCACGAACCTTTGGAGATTCAGGAAGATGCCTCGTATGTGGAAAGGCCAATCAAGATCATTGATACCAAAGAGTAAGAATTGAGAAATCGGACTATTCATTGGGTTAAGGTACTTTGGGAAAATCACGAGCCAGAAGAAGCCACCTGGGAATTGAGAGACCAAGTGTAGAGGAAGTATCCACAGCTTTTACCAGAGGTAATTGTTTGATTTATTTGGTGGACCAAATATCCTAAGGGGTAGAGGATGTTAGACCCCGACCCAGACTAATTCGATTAGTATATGATTAGTGTGTGTTTAGTCCTAAGTTGGTTTAGTAGTCGTTCGGATTAGAAATAATTAGTTTTAGTCTGGACATAGCTTTGGGAATTTTGAGAACGTTTAGTATTAGTCAGACACACTCAGGAAGGCCTGAGTGCACGTATAAGCTTGGGAGGATCGTATCGGTTTTCGTGTAATTGTGATTTTGATTTCATTTGAATGATTTTACTATGTGTTACAACTTTCGTCTTCAGCTCATTCATGTTTGAAGCCCAAAAACCCAAGTTCTGGCCCAAAGAGGGTAAAATTGTCTTTTATACACAAATCTGGACAGAAATTTCGAGATCCTAAAACCATGTCAAAAATATACTTTTTGGAAACTAGATATTTCGAGGACCGTTTTATCCTTCTTCGTCGAGTTCATTCGAGGCCCGCAAGATCATGTTTTGTCTATGCAATGTTCAAGTTCATTGGGCCCCATTTGCTAGGGTTTTAAGTCAACCCTCTTCCCCCCTTTACTCTTTTCATTCTAAAACCAAACCGTAGAGCAGCCAAAGGAGAGAAATCCCTCTTTTCTCCCATCTTCCTCACCTTGCATAATCAAGCTAGAAGTCTCCAAATGGAATTCTAAGGCCATCATCTCCTTCCTCTCATCTAAAGTTCTCTATTGATGTCCTTTTCTTGAAAGTTAGAAGTGAGCAAGCTCTCCATTGTCTTCATTCCCCTTTTGTTTGGGCATTTCTAGGTAAGAGCTTCAACCCATACCTTTGATGGGGTCTTTTAGTTCCTTAAAAATCTTGTTTTTCATGTTTACAAACCCTTTTGTGAAAATGGGTTCTTTGTTTTATTTTTGTTGAGTTTGAGTGGATTTCCCTTGGGATTCTTATAGTGTTGGAATAGCTTGAGTGAAGTGCTTGAAGAGGATTGTTTGGCATTTGGGCAAAGGCAAGTAATCTCTATAGGATCATTGTTGCACGTGTATTTTTGGTTTCATTATTATCCTAGAAATTTTGCATATGAACATGTTTATAAGCTTCATGATCATGTTTTCATTGGATTGAATGTTTGAAATTGGAATAAAATGAACCCTTGGTGAGCATGAAGGCTCAAGGGATTGTATGTGGCCTAAGGATTAGAAGAAGGAGAGAAATGTATTGGAAGTTGTACAAGAGAAAGGTTTTTTTCTGCACTCAGCGAGCACAGGCAGAAGCCTGTTCGCTCGAGCGACCATTGGGTCCGCTCGAGCGACCTGGCCACAGCTTGGTCCGGGCGCAGAAAGAGAGTTGTCCGCTCGAGCGACCTTATGGTCCGCTCGAACGAACTGCCCACTGTCTAGTCTGGAGCAAGACAGAGAGTTGTTCGCCCGAGCGACCTTATGGTCCGCTCGAGCGAACTGTCTCACTCGAGCGAAGTGTTAATTCCGCTCGAGCGAACCTGCCAGATTCAGGAAAAAGAATTGTTCCATTTATGTATTTTCTTGAAGGTTGAAAAACTAGACTATGTTAAGGGTTTTGACTTGACATTGTATAAATGGAACTTCGAAATGCAACTCAACTTCGGGGACACCAATTCTTGTACATTCCGACATTTGGGGTCCCAATTACACAAAGGTCAATTAATAGCCTTAACACATGCTTGACAGACTTCGTATTTGAATTTCCGTCTTGGTACGATAAGTACCATCATGCACTCATTTTGGATTTCAAGTATAAGCTCGTTTTGAAGATTTGTTCAAGAAAAAGGGGTCACTTCCTAAGTGTGTTATGCATATTAAATAGGCCTTTTGCTAGTCGTGTTTGTCGTGTTTTGATAAGTGATTCTCCCCTCTTTTCCTCGACATGTTTAGACCATGTTTCACGTGTTTTGTGCATCCATGAATTTATGTGAACACCACGGAGCTTGGACTGCCCTTTCAGTTTGATCCACTGTCTGGGGGTCCTTAAACATGTGGACTGTCTGCAGACTAGTCGTGTATTTATTACACATCGTGCGTGTCCGGTTCCGCGGCTGGAATCCCCGTATATGTGGGAATCGTGTCGTGATTATATTACGTATATCGTGCTTGTCGTGCGTGCTTGCTCTTTTCATTATAAATGGTAGAGAAAGGATGGGTTCTTTGTGGAATGTAACTATTCATGATATAATAAGTATGCATGTTAGTTTCGCTCGTATTTTTGAAATGTACCTTAGTCTTGTAACTGTTTACAATCCAGCAAAATGTCTTTATATGTTTTTTTAAACGTTTACTATTTTATGCTCATGCCTAAATTGATTGCTTGCCAAACCGTTGTGTTTGATCCTTGTTTGTTGGTGCCCAGGTGCAGGTGATGTTGCCTTTGAGGAGGAGCGTCCGGAGGAGGCTTTTGAGCCACCCCCAGTTAGAGAGTGGCAGCCCGACGACGTCAACTAGACGTCGGGTGGGTTCTTGAGTTTCGCCATTTTTGTCATGGGGTTTCTTTATTATTTTGAGAATCGTATTGGCCTGTGTTGGCCTCTTATGGGATGTAACTAAACTTAACTTACTTTGTGTAGTCTCGTAACTTGAATTATGATGGGAATGCCATGTTAACTCCTTTCTTTTGATACTATGTCTTGTTATTAATTGTCATAGCACTTAAAAATTTATTGGTGCTTATTCTGATGTGATTTGCTACACGCTTCCGTAAACTTGATCGTGTGAGACAGATTCCGCGTGTTTCGGGAATCCTCACTGCGGGAACCTGTGGGAAAACAAAACAACCACCAAATCAACTCGTCACGGGCCCAGGGTCTGTTCCGGGGTCGCGACACTTAGGGCATGTGTGTTTGACTTCAGGACTCAGTGGGACGAAAGTCTACCTCTTTGCGAATTCGCATATAACAACAGCTACCACTCGAGTATAGGAATGGCACCTTTCGAAGCACTATTTGGAAGAAGATTTAGAACTCCAGTGTGTTGGGAGGAAGTCGGAGAATGCAGCTTCCATGGACCGACATTGATTGGTGAGACCAATGAGAAAGTTAAACTCATCCATGAGCGTTTGAAGACTGCGAGAAGCCGACAGAAAAGCTACGCTGATGTTAGAAGAAAGGATCTACAGTTTCAAGTAGGAGATAAGGTGTTTTTGAAAGTGTCACCGATTAGAGGGACATTGAGATTCGGTTAGAAGGGTAAACTGTCTAGAAGATTCATTGGACCGTATGAAATCCTGAGTCGTATTGGTGAAGTGGCTTACAGACTTGCCTTACCGCCAGAACTTTTGGGTGTGCACAATGTGTTTCATGTATCATTGTTGAAGAAATATGTTTCAGACCCCTCACATGTACTAAGACATGAGCCATTAGAGATTCGGGAAGATGCCACTTATGTTGAGAAACCGGTCAGAATCATTGATACGAAAGAGCAGGAATTGAGAAACCGGACAATTCACTGGGTAAAAGTGCTTTGGGAGAACCACTACGAGCAAGAAGAAACTACTTGGGAATTGCATGATCAGGTTCAGAAGAAGTACTCGCACTTGCTACCAGAGGTTAGTATTCATTTGGAGGACCAAATGCCTTTAAGGGGTGGAGGATGTCAGGCCCCAACCCAGGTTTAGTATATATTATTATTGTTTTAACTGTGATTAGTCTCTAAGTGGGATTAGGGGATGATTAGCTTGGATTTTTAGTTAGATTAGACTTTTAGATAACATTGGGGAATTTTGAGCGCGTTGAGTTTGGTTTGACCGGGCCCGGGGTGGCCCGTGTGTCACGTGTTAGTATGAGAATTTGATTTATTAGATTTATTTGATTTATGAAAAATATGGATTTCGACATTTTTGAATTTTTTATTTTGATCCCAATAACTTTCATGTTTGTTCCGTTTGCATTTGAAACCCAGAAATCGCGTTTTTCGGGGAAAAAGGAGCAAAATAGTCTTTTCACACCCAAATCTGTGCATAAATTTCGGAATTTGAAAATCATGAAGAAAATATACTTTTTGAAAACTAGATTATTCAACGATCATTTTTGTCTTCTTCGTCGTTTCCATTCGGGACCATCAAATGATCGATCCAGTCACTTGAAACTTTGGGGCCAATGGGGCCCACAAATGGACTTAAACCCATTCACATAAGAAAACCCACGTTGGGTCTTCTTCTTCCCCATTCGTTTCCTGTAGCAGTTGAAACCAGAGCTTTTCCTCTCTTCCTTCTCAACCTCTTTATCCTCTTGCATGTCTAGGAAGCTCAACCCAAATTGAAATTCTGACCCTACCATCATCTTCCTCATGCAATGAGCAACCCAAAGACACCATTTGTGTAAAAATTCCTGCTGAAACCAACTTCATTTTTCCAGCTTTTGTTGATGATTTTTATACCTACAGGTAAGGTTTTGTTTCTCCTTTTAGATATGGTTTTTTCATACCCTTTGGAAGCTCTTCTTCTTGCATGCAAGGAGGCTCTTTGAGAGCTCCTTCTCTTTTCAAAATATTGAGTTTTTGAATGGGTTCTTCTATGGGTTTTGTGTAGGACTGCAGCTGAGTTGTGTGGGAGTTCTTGGACTATGTTTGAGACCCTTTCCATTGGACTAGAGGCAAGTGAATAATTAGATTTGTGTATGCATGATGGAAAAATTTAACTCTCCTTGAAATCTTTTGGCTTGAAACTTTGAAATTTTGAAGTGGGTATTGGTTGTGAAGTTGGATGGATGTTAGTACTGATTTCATTATAGGTGAGGTTGATTTCATTTCGGGTTGTGTGCTTAAGTGTGTCAAATTTCAAATTTTCTGCAGCTTAAGGATTGGAAACTGATTTGGAACCATTTGAATTCTAAAGATCTATTTCTTCCTTTTTCTTGTCATATGATTCATTGTGATTTATAGTTTTTAATAGATGATTGAATGAGTTTGATGTTGTAGTTTAATGGAGTTACATGGAGATAATTTACACTTGATTTACACTCAGATGGGTTAATGGGAAGTGATTAGAAGTGGAAACAGGAATGAGGAACCGGAAACAGTCAGCATGCAGCTGACTGTTCTCGGGCTGGGCAGAAGCTCAGCCCGCTCGAGTGAGCTTGGGCTCGCTCAAGTGGGCCTGGCATCTGTGACAGCCCGCTCGAGCAAGCTGGGCCCGCTCGAGCGGGCCTGGGTTCTGGCCCAGATTTCTTCCAATGCATTTTTAAGGCCCGGTGGAGTAAGTTTTGAGCCCTGTTCGAGTGTAAAAACTTCCTAATGACTTATTAATCGCTGGGAATTAAGAATTTGAGCCTGAATCACCTTGTTTGAATAAAACCCACGGAGAAAGTTTAATAATTAAATTACCCGGGGATTTTCCATTAGTCTTAATATACACTTTATGTCTCAAATGTTGGAGACCTTCAGAGACACCAACTCCTTCACTTATAAATCAACATGGAGACACTAAGCATGTATTGAGACGGCCCCGGTAAGCCCATCAAACATTACTAATCATCTTATTCACTTCTTTCCAAGTTATGAAAATTTATATATTTTCTACAAATTGTTTTGAAATAGATTTGAGTGGTTTGCCACGTTCGGAAATGTCGGTAAGGCTACTCATCTGATTCATTCGAATTTGTCAGTATGTATTTGTCTGGAGTAGTTCCTTTTATCGATTTTGGAAATGTATTACTATGATTTGATTTGTATCGATTCAGGTTTTGGTTTTGAATGGCACCACTAAGTTTAGGTTACCTAGTTGGGCTGATCACCCGGCTTGGGATCTTAAAATTACTTGCCAACTGCAGTTTGGATTCTGTTTGTTTGCTCCGGCCATGGCAACGGCTCTGTATTTCGGTCCCACGAGTAGTGGCAACGGCTTCTGTCTGTCTGTTCCGGCTATTTTATATGGCAATGGTTATTTGTCTATGTGCTCTTGTTACTTCAGTAATAGGAGAACATAGCTACATGTGGTTTGCCAATATTTCGATTATTTGTCAGTTAGTTTGAAACATTTAAACTATGAAATTCTTTCATTTGTATAGATTTGGTTCATTTGGTTTACTCTTTATATATGTTTTGTTTCAATTGTATTTTTATGATTTTAAACATGACCTTTATAAAACTTGTATACTTATCTGCTTTATTCGCTTGCCAGACCGTCGTGTCTGATACTCTTTTGTTTGGTGTCAGATGTCGAACCCGCAGATTTTGAGGCGGAGCACGAGGTTGAGTCGGTAGAGCCGCCAGTGGAGCGCGAGTGGCAGCCCAACGATGTCATGTAGACGTCGTGTTGGAATTTGAGCTGGGATAACATTTTGGGAACTTAGTTTATGACCTCATCGGTCTTCTTTTGGGATGTATAATTTAAATATACTTTGTGATCCTCACAACTTTAACTAACTTTGGGTTATACCTTTTATATATTTCTCTTTTTATACAGAGTTTGTGCAATTATCTTATATCTCGTTTGGTTTTTATTTTTCTACAAGCTTCCGCGTATTATTATTTGTTGTGAATTCGATTAATTGGTTGTGATGGATCGTCTGGAATCCTCACCGCGGAATCCTGTGGGAAAATAATTAGCGTGTGAGGGCGGAATTTTCTGACCAGTCGCGCCACGTCCCCCGGATTAAGGACTTGATTATCAGGGCCTCGGTCCCGGGGTGTGACATTAATGCTCTTGCCATATTCATCATTTATCATCGTCCCGATCCCGGATTAGGTCGACGACCAGGTTCGGGGTCGTGACAAGCTGGTATAAGAGCGAGACGTGTTTTAGGCAATTAAAAGAAACTAGAAATCCTAAGGATATGACGAGGATTTGTTAGATTTTTTGTTAGCTAGAATCGCGTGAGCAATGTGTGACCCTCTACTTGATTATTATGTGCTAACACCTTGTTTTGCGGCATTATGCCACCTCGTAAAAGACCAATGAACGGTAATCCCACCGCAAGCAACAAGGATCACACAGGGTCACTTGAGGAAGATACTCCTGATAACACCATGCAAAATTAGTTTCAGCAGATGATGCAGGTCATGCTTGATCAGCAACGTCAAGCCTATGAGAACCAGGCTAGGTTACATGAACAAATGGCCAAGAAGGATGAAGATCATGCTAAGGAATTGGCACAGATGCAAAGGCAGTTGCTAGAGGTATTAGAGAGGAGGCCTGAACCGGTCCTAGCTTAACTACCATGTCCACGAATTGTCATTAATCAAAGAGAGAATGATCCAAATGCTTTGTTTGAATGTTTTCGCAAAAGATGTCTGAAAGAGTTCACTGAGATAGAGGACCCATTAGCTGCAGATGATTGGCTGGAGCATACATAAAATATTTTTGAAGTCTTTCGATGCATGGGAGGAGAACAAATGAAACTTATAGCGTCCCTATTCATCGATTTAGCTGACATATGGTGGAAAACAATCAAGGCAAAGTACATAACCATGGCAGATGCAGAGGCTTGGGCAAATTTCAAGAGACAATTTGGTGACAAGTACGTACCCACTCATGTCAAGAGGCAGAAGGTAGTAGAATTCCAACAGCTTATGAAGGCAACATGACAATCCTCGAATTTCTCACCAAGTTTGAGAGATTTTCCCGATATGCTCTAGAGTTAGTAGACACCGTTGAGAAAAAAATAGCTAAGTTCCTTAAAGGACTTAATCTAATCATAGAGAGGGATGCTAGGGGGTTGTGCCCCCTGCAACATTTGAAGAGGCTGTCAAGAGGGCTTACAAGTTTGAGAACTTGAACAACAAGATCCTACGAGCTCAGGGAAAGAGTCAAGCTCAACAACAGAACCACCAGTAGAGACACCAACAGAACAAGCAACAGAGGCCAGAACAGAATGTTTAGAATCAATTGGTTTGTATCCATTGTGGCAAGAATCATGAGAGTGCCCAGTGTGATACCATCACAGGAGTATGCTTCAGGTGTGGTTCGATGGACCATCAAATGAGAGATTGCCTAAGACCTAAAATAGGCAGAATCAATAACACCAGGGAGCATAACATCCGGCACCACCTCAGAATGCACCAGTTGTCCAGAATCAGGCAAGGCCACCGCAGTAGCAAGCACCACAGTAGCAATATAGGCCCCAGCACCAGCAGCAGGCCCGTCAGCAGGGACAGAATCATAATCACCGTCCCAAGCAACAGAACAGGAATGTCCCATAAGGCAGGCAGCAACATGCTCAAAGCAGGCAAAAATAGCGAGGGCAAATCTATGTAGTCAATAGGGCTGATGCAGAGGCGGCGGGCAACGTAGTGGAAGGTACACTCCTTGTCTGTGGAATTTGTCGCGACCCCGGACCGGGCCCTCGGGACTAATCCGGGATCGGGACTAATGATGGTGATGTGAGTGAATGGTTAACATGTAGAGTGTGTCAACAAGGTGCACACACTTTGTCCACAAGTGTCCGCGGTGAGGATATCACAAACATATATGAACATTTCTATTAAGTGTGGAAGTGTATAGCAAATCAAATATTCAACCCATCTCTAGTCATAAAGATAATAACACAAGTATAGTATTGTATCAGAATGAGCAATTATCATTAGCATGTTACCCAAAAGTAAGTTAAAGTTTATACAAAGATCATTTAATTACATTTCCCAAAAATAGAGGCCAACAAAGGCCAATATAAACAAAATACCAATCCCCCAAAGAATGGTAAAAAGTTTTTCTAAAATGTTATCTCTCTCTAGCAATCCAATGTCTAAATGACATCATCTGCATGCCACTCGACTAGGTGTTGCGGTTCATCGACCGCATCCTCAAGCTCCGTCTCGGGATAGACAATGTCCGGACCTGAGTACCAAAGAGTGGGTCAAACATGACGGTTTGGCAAATGGGTAAAAATACAATGACAATATAATAATAAATGAATTTACCTTCAAAAGCATTTAAACCTGTTTAAATAACAATTTCTATAAACAAGATAAAACATTTATTCAAATACAAGTAGGCATTGTAAAACATGTAAAGGTAACTAAGGAATCGGGAAACAAGCAAGATGGCAACCACACGAAGCTAAGTCCTCTATCACTAAAGTGACAGAGCAATAACTAGGCACTGATCTCAGTCACTCGAGGTGAGGAGAAACAATGGATCTTATAAATACATATACATATACTATACATGACCATGGTAGCGAGCCGGGCATCGGGAACTACAGTAGCAATCTGCATCATCGGGACAAGACCACCGTAATAACCGGGTAGCGGGATCCAAACTACAGCTGGCGGGACAAGAGGGGGGTCTCCAAGTCGGTGGATCAGACCAACAGGGTTATCCAAGCTTAGTGGTGCAGACTCATAGTTCAAATGACAAGATTAAAACATGTATGAAATACATCAATTGCAAGTACATAAATAAACGGAACGGGGGTGCTCAAGGCATAACTGTCATTTCATGTCGGGCAATGCATCTCGAGGCAAGCAATTAATACAAGTACAATTTCAATGCTTTTGGGAATAATAAATCATGTAGTATAAATCTCGGGAACAGTGAAATACAATAAACAATTGAAGTTTCGGGTAAAGTATCGGGTTCAAAATTTATTTGAGGTGAATAGGGATCCCGTATGTCGATCTAATAACAATTTGGTACTTTTTGAGTTTGGGAACATTCCGGGCTCCCTATACACTTTGAATTTTTAAAACTTCAAATGAAATCTTCGGGATGTGGTTTCTTTCTCAAATGGCCTCATACATTGCTTAGTAAATCTCCCTGACATAGAGGGGTTCTCAATGAATAGTCCCAAAACATTTAAACAACTCATGACTGTCCCAAACATAGCCTTTGACCGACAAAGCTCATCGCTGAGCGAACTGGAGAGTTCGCTCGAGCAATGAGCTCTCTGGAATGGTTATCTGGGTGGGTTCGCTCAAGTGAAGATGATGTCGCTCGAGCGAACTCATCCAGTAGGTGGTTGTCTTGAGCGAAGTATTGGTTCGCTAGAACTAACCACTCTCTGGAACGAGTTCTGGGAGGTTCGCTCGAGCGACCAAGGGGTCCGCTTGAGCGAACTGCCTACTGGAATGCTCTGAACCCTTTTTCTGGACACTTTGCTCGAGCGAACTGTCCAGAAACTGATTCTGGGACAGTTCAACTCCCCTCTATCTCTTCCTTCTACAACCTCTTTCTAGCCTCTTTTATACATCCAATGAGGAGTCCAAAACTTCATTCAGACAACATCAAACCACTTACAATATCCATTTCATTTTCCTCCATCAACATCACATCCAATACAAAGAAAGAAGGAAGGAAACCATTTCACATAAGAGTACATTTGGGACAAAACAAGAAGAGATTAAATGCCATGCACCAATACCTTTTTATGACATAAATGCACTATTAATGCTCTATCATGAATATTTATTTCAAATCAATGCAATAAATAGGCATAAGTAGAAATACCAAAACCAATGAAAGCTTATAAAAATCAAATCATCCCCTTGCCTTGGGTCTTCAAATCAAGAAATCAAACTCTTGTACTTTACCAAGCCAAAGATCCAAGCTATAGCAAAAATCCCCAAAGACAATCCTAAAATGGGTCAAAACAAGAAATAGAAAGGGAAACCTTACAATAATGAGAATGGAACCTCTACAAGATCAAGGAAACACAAATCTAAGAGATGGGGAAGGTTGCTTACTTGTAGGTTCTCCAAATGGGCAAGGTGAGCTCAAAGAGTGTCTTGGAATGAGGAGTTTCCTCTAAAAAGGATATCAATGGAGAGCTTTGGTGATGAGGAAGAAGATGATGACAAGCATTAACCCTAAAACAAAGGTTTGGTAGTGGATTGGGAGATGGAAAGCAAGAAAAGAGAGAAAAGGGGAAAACCCTAGCTTGAGAGATTGTAGTTTGCTAGCAAAGGGGAAATGAGGAAGAAGAGTTCTCTTATAAGCAAATGGGGAGTGGGCTCCACTACTAATAATCTAATTGGGCTGAAATCATGGCTTTCGGGGCTTCTAATGAATTCGACAAAGAGGAGAAAAGTGATCGTCAAAATATCTAGTTTCCAAAAAGTATATGTTTCACGGGTTTCGGGGATATCGAGTTTTGGATACAAATTTAGTGTAGAAAGACTGTTTTGCCCTCAAGGCTAGGAAATCGGGTCTCGGGATCTCGGACAGGCACAGGATCAACATAAAAATTGTAGGGATTAACAATACAAATAAAACGGGATTAAAACAATGAATGAAAGAATCTCCGATAAATCCCCAAGCACATGCAAAGTCATAGAAAGGAACCCCCAAAGGCCCCCACTAATCACAAAGCAATCAAAATTCTCCAAAGCTATATCAAAATCTATTCTATTCCCAACTTAAACAAAATCCACTAAACACGCGTTAAACTAAAACACAACTTAATTATCACTAATCGATGACACTCGGGACGGGGTCTTACATCCTCCACCCCTTAGGGCATTTGGTCCTCCAAATGAAATATAAAAGTCACCTCGGTAGTAGATGTGGATACTTCCTTTGAACTTGATCTCGTAATTCCCATGTGGCCTCTTCCGGTCCATGATTCTCCCATAGTACCTTTACCCACTGAATAGTCCGTGTCCTCAACTCTTGTTCTTTCATATCAATGATCTGAACGGGCTTCTCAACATAGGTAGCATCCTCTCTTATTTCCAATGGATCATGCCGGAGTACATGTGAAGGATTGAGGACATACTTCTTCAACATAGACACATGGAAGACGTTGTGTACGCCGGATAGCTCAGGTGGTAAGGCTAACCTATAAGCCACATCACCAATCTTGCTCACAATGTCATATGGTCCAATGTATCTCCGTGATAACTTACCCTTCTGTCCAAATCTCAATGTTTTTCTCGTAGGTGACACTTTCAGGAAAACCTTGTCTCCTTCTTTGAACTGTAAATCTTTGCGGTGGGAGTCTGCATAGCTCTTCTGTCTACTCCGGGCTACTTTCAGACGTTCTTGGATCAACTTCACTTTGTCGCTGGTTTCACTCACTACGGTCGGTCCATGGAAACTGTGAATTCCGACCTTTTCCCAACACACAAGTGTCCTACACCTTCTGCCATACAAAGCCTCAAAAGGCGCCATCCTAATGCTCAAGTGATGACTGTTGTTGTAAGCAAACTCACACAATGGTAGAGTCTAATCCCATTGAGTCTTAAAATCTAACACACAAGTACGGAGCATATCCTCAAGAGTCTGAATTGTTCTCTCTGATTGACCATTTGTCTATGGGTGATAAGCCGTGCTAAACTGTAGTTCCGTGCCCATAGACTCATGTAGCATCTTCCAGAACTTCGAGACGAATCCGCTGTCTCTGTCAGAAGTGATAGAAACTGGTTGTCCATGTCGACTGACAATCTCGTTGACAAATAACTCTGCCAAAGGTAGATGTGCATCTTCTTCCCTGTCCTCATAGGAATGAAATGAGCCGATTTGGTGAGTCGGTCCACAATGACCCATATCGCATCATTGCCTCTGCTGGTCCTCGGTAGTCCAGAATTAAAGTCCATAGTAATGTGCTCCCGTTTCCATTCCGGGATCTCTAATGGCTGTAATAAACCTGGAGGCCTCTGATGTTCTGCCTTAATCAACTGATAAGTCATGCAACAGGAGGCAAACGCTGCAACTTCTCTCTTCATGTTATTCCACCAAAATCTGCCCTTCAAATTCTGATACATCTTCGTGCTGCTTGGATGGATAGAGTACTTCGTACTGTGAGCCTCGGTCATAATGTCATTCCTCAAATCTTCAATATTTGGTACACATAGACGGTCACGGTAGTACAAAACTCCATCAACAATACGAAAGTCAGGACGGTCTGCTTTATGCTCTAAAATCTTGGTCAACTCTGGATCTTGCAACTGACTATCCTTGATCTTCTGAATGAAAGAAGGCTCTGAAACTGACATGTTAGCTAACAAGATACCCTTCCTCAGTGGCTATAGATCTATGCTAAACTCTTCAAATTGCTCAAAGATACAAGTGTCACTTAGATTTGCCAAGCCTATTGATTTTCTGCTCAAGGCATCGGCAACTACATTGGCTTTCCCCGGGTGGTACTTGATTGGAAAATCATAATCCTTGATATATTCCATCCATCTTCTCTGCCTCATGTTCAACTCCTTCTGAGAAAATAAATATTGCAAGCTGCGGTGATCGGAGTGGACTTCGAACTTCTCTCCATAGAGGTAATGTCTCCACATCTTCAATGCAAAGACAACCGCTGCCAACTCAAGATCATGGGTGGCATAGTTCTTCTCGTGATCTTTCAACTGCCGAGATCCATATGCAATCACTTTCCCGTCTTGCATCAACACACAACCAAGTCCAACATTCGAAGCATCGGTAAAAATGGTAAAACCACCGCTTCCGGATGGTAAAGTAAGGACTGGTGCTGTAGTCAATCTCTTCTTCAGCTCTTGGAAACTATCTTCACACTGATATGTCCACACATATGGCACATTCTTCCTCGTCAACTTCGTCAAAGGTGACGCAATCGACGAAAATCCTTGTACAAACCTCCGATAATAACCTGCTAAACCCAGAAAACTTCTGATTTCTGACGCATTCTTCAGTCTTTCCCAACTCATAACTGCTTCAATCTTGGATGGATCTACTGATAATCCTTCTTTTGAGATGATGTGCCCAAAAAATGCTACTTGTTCCAACCAAAATTCACACTTGTTGAGCTTTGCATATAGCTGGTTCTCTCTCAAGAGTTGCAGTGCTATCCTTAAGTGCTCTTCATGCTCTCCCTTGGTCTTGGAGTACACCAAAATGTCATCTATGAATACTACAACAAACTGATCCAGATACTGTGCAAATATCTTGTTCATCAACGCCGTGAATACTGCTGGTGCATTGGTCAACCCAAATGGCATCACTAGAAACTCATAGTGGATCTTGTCCGGAAAGCTGTTTTCAACACATCTGATTCTCTGACTCTCATCTGATGGTAACTGGATCTCAAATCAATCTTCGAAAAATACGAATCACATTGCAATTGATCAAACAGTTCATCTATTCTTGGTAATGGATACTTGTTCTTGATGGTCACTTGATTCAATCTTCGGTAATCTATACACATTCTCATGGAACCATCTTTCTTCTTGACAAACAAGACTGGAGCTCCCCATGGTGAAATACTCGGTCTCACAAAGCCTTTGTCTAACAATTCTTGCAACCGAGTCTTCAATTCCCCCAACTTTGCCGGAGCCATTCTATATGATGCAATAGATATCGGAGCGGTCCCTGGTAACAACTCGATAGCGAAATCAATTTCTCTGATGGGTGGCAAACCTGGAATCTCCTCCGGAAAAACATCTGGGAATTCCCAAACAATTGAGATCTCCTCCACCCCTTGGGACCGTTTATCCTCCGTGATAAACGCCAAACAGGCTTAGCATCCACTTCTCAAAAGTCTATCAGCCTTGAACGCTAAGACAAACCCTGCATGAGGATTTCTCCTCTCTCCCTGAAACAACACCCCTGCTGGTGTCTCATCTAACTTGAAAGTTAGGGTCTTATGGAAACAATCCATTGTGGCATGGTACCCTACCAGCCAATCCATCCCTAGGATGACATCAAAATCAAACAACTCTAATAAAATGAGATCTGCGATTAAAACCACTTCTCCTATCTGAACTGTGCAACTAGGGTAATAGGTTCTACAGATAACTTATTTGCCTATGGGGGTTGCCACAGTCAAAATGAACTCAAGTTCTCTAGCATGCATATCAATCAACTTAGAAAATTCATGGGATAAGAATGAATGTGTAGAGCCAGGGTCAAATAAAATCCTAGCTTTCATCCAACAAACAAGAAGTGTACCTTCCACGACATTGCCTGTTGCCTCTGCATCAGCCCTATTGACCGCATAAATTTGCCCCCGATGTTGTGGCCTATTCTAAGCCTATTGTGGCCTGCCTTGTTGTGCATTCCTATTCTGTTGCGATGCACGCTGATTTTGGTTCTGTCCCTGCTGACGAGCTTGTTGTTGCTGCTGTTGTGGTCTATGCTGTTTCTGTTGTGGTGCTTGTTGCTGAAGTGGCCTTGCCTGGTTTTGGACAACTATTGCGTTCTGTGGTGGTGCTGGACACTGTGCCCCTTGCTGCTGCTGCTGATTCTGTCTATTCTGCCTTGGACAATCTCTCATCTGATGGGTCATGGAACCATATCTGAAGAATGCTCCTGTGAGTGTACGACATTCAACACTGGCATGATTTTTCCCACAATGGGCACAAACCAATGGATTCTAAGTATTCGGTTCTGTCCTCTGCTTCTTGTTTTGCCGATTTCTCGGGTGCTGGTGGTTCTATTGGTCAGCTGGACCCTTTCCCTGAACTCTGAGGATCTTGTTATGAAAGTTCTCAAAGTTGTAGGCTCTCTTGACAACTTCTTCGAAGGTAATAGGTGGTATTACTCCGGTGACATCTCTCTCAATGAAAGGATTAAGTCCCTCTTGGAACTTTGCAATCTTCTTCTCCACCGTGTCCACTAGCTCTGGAGCATATCTAGACAATCTCTCGAACTTTGTGAGGTATTCGAGGACTGTCATATTCCCTTTCACAAGCTGCTGAAACTCCACTGCCTTTTGCCTCTTGATGTGTGTGGGTACATATTTATCATGAAACTGCCTCTTGAAGCTTGCCCAAGCCACTGCATCTACCATAGCCCTGTATTCATCTCTGACTGTCTTCCACCATATGTCTGCTGCCCCAATAAAGAGAGATGATGCAATTTTGACTCTGTCTCCTCCAGTGCACTGGAAGATCTCAAAGATGTTCTCCGTATGCTCTAGCCAGTCATCTGCAGCTAGTGGATCCTCTATGCCTAGGAATTCCTTTGGAGCTCTCTTCCGAAATCGCTCAAACAATGCATTCGGGTCATGTTGCCTTTGATTGATGACAATGGCGGGTTGGGGTTGAACCGGTTCTGGTCTTCTCTGTAACACCTCTTATAATTGCCTCTGCGTCTCTGCCAGTTCTCTTGCATGATCTTCTTCTCTCTTAAGCATTTGCTCTTGCAATCTAGCCTAGTTCTCATTGGCTTGACGCTGTTGGTCAAGCATTGCCTGCATCATTTGTTGGAATTGATTTGGCATATTGTTATCAACCCTATCCTCTTCAACTGGCCCTGTATGATCACTATTGCTTGCGGAGGGGTTGCCGTTAACTGGTCTCTTACGAGGTGACATGATGCTGCAAAACAAGTTGTTAGCACGTAATAATCAAATAAAGGGTCACACATTGCTCACACGATACCAGCTAACGAAGAGTCTAACGAATCCTCGCCACATCCTTAGGAGTTCTAGTTTCTTTTAATTGCTTGAAGCACGTTGATAAGTCCACAAAACTAGGTCATTAGGTCATCATTTCATGAGCATTTGTGGACCTAATTAGGTTTAATTGCATAAAATTGCACTTAATTTCAGGATTACATGCATTTGAGGTTATTTTTGGAAACATGGTCAAAATAGGTTAAAATTCATTGAATTGCATGACTTTTGTGAAATTAAGTTTTTCTCATCACATTTATCACCCCAAAATTAGGCTTTTGGTTTCATCAATGCATATCCTACTATTTTTTTTGCACCATGTGCTATTTTTGGAAAGTTTGTCATTCGACTGCATCATTAGGCATATAGGGTCCCATGCATGATTCATTTTCTTACACGTAATTTATGTTAAATTTATTTCTTTCAACTTGTAGGAGAAATCAACATGGGACCTACAATGAAGAAATTTGAGAAGAGAGGTCAAAGGAAAGTCTAATAAGCAAGCAAGGAAAGAGTTAAAGCATGCCTTGGACGTCCAACATGGGTCCCACACACCCCATTGCATGCCAACATAGAAGCTTTCATTTGTGCACAATTATTCCCAGATTTTTCAGGGGCAGCAACTTTAAATGGCCATAATTCTCAAACCGAGTGTCGGATTGGGGCAATTTAGCCACCGTTGGAAAGCTCTTTTCGAGTAGATGTCCATGGAATGGAGCCCAAGATTGTGTAAATCAAAGCTATATTGAGGGAGATATGACATCGGGAAGTTGTCTGCTACAATTTTAGGCGAGAATTGCAAGAAATCTCAATATTTGGAAAGTTTCTTCCCTCTACATCATCATGCAATTTTTAGAGATATTCTTGGAATTATACAAGGAAAGTGTGTGCATCAAGAAACCTAATAAGGCAAGGAGATCTCTCAAATTTAAAAGTTTTTCCAAAGAGAGAAGAGTAGCTTGGAGATGAAGAAAAGAGTCAAGGCAAAAGAGGAAACAAAAGCCCTATGAAGGAGGGGAATTCTTGGCAACAAGGAGCATCAAAGTGTATAAAAGGAGACCAGCCAAAGGGGCTGGAGGTCCAATGCCTTGTAGTTGAAAAACCTTGGAAGTTTTTTTTCCCTCTCCACTCCCATCCACCCTTTCTCTCTAAGTCCTTTCTTCTTCTTCTCCATTCTAATTCTTTAGACATAGATTGAGAGATCATGTTGAGAGAATGATGAAGAGAGAAGAATCTTAATTTTTTGTACTTCAAGATCAAGGAATAAAGACACTACTTGGATTGATTCTGCGTATTCTTTATGTAAGTGGTTTAATTTTCTATTTCTAGTTCTTCTATGTGTTCTGATTGGAGACAATATTTCACATGATTAGATCTAGGGATTTGAAAATAAAATAAAAGGATCAAAAGTCGAGAGACATCAAGTAATCACTTGCATTAATTTTTTCCTACCCTGAGAAGAGAGGATTTCATCATCTCATTGTCCATACTTGTATGATCGTATAGTTTCTAGATCTTTGGTACATCTTTTCCGCTTTTTATTTTTCCACCCTTTTGTTTTTATTTTTTTAGTTAATATTCTCATCATTTTTTTATTTGCAAATTCTTGATTTAGAAACCCAATTTACATCTTTCTATGTTTAGTAGAAGCTTTCTATTTTTTACTTGCATAATCTATGGTTGGAAAGCGTTTTTACATGCATCATATTTAGAAATTGCATTAGAACAAGTTTTTTATTGCTGAAATCACAAGATTATCAACTGATTAGAAAGACTAAACTCGGACCTGGTATGTGAATAGTGAAAAACCCTGCATAGTTTCAGCAGAATTGACCCAACTGTGTTACAAAAGTGAGCGATTTAAAAATCAATTAAATGTAAAAAAAATTATCCAAAAAATAGAAGATTGAAAGTATGGTAATTGGACTTTGAAACCCCAGAATTTCAGCCAAAAATAAACTCGGGAACCGTGCCAACCAGAGGCTCAAACAGGGGTAGTTGGTAAGCCTGCGTTCAGATTTCAGCAGCATAATTGAGTAAAGTAGGCATCTTTAGGAGATCATATCGTTTCCGTTTTAAGTCCTTTTCCATTCTTCTTTTTTTGTTGTGTTCATGCATCATCAGCGTATTGATTTCAGCCATTGGATTTAGGTTTATATCATCTTAGACAAGTCGTATAGTCCAGCGAAATTGGGCCTGTGCAAGAGTTTCCATACTTAGATTTTTTTTACAGCATGCATCAGATTTGAAGAAATTTGCATAAAATTGCATTAGGGCATTATAGATCATTCATATTTGCATAAAAAGTGATTTTGGTAATTAGGATCTAATTTATGAAATTTTGTTTTGATTTATTTTACATTAAATTGGTTGTTTTGATGAGTTTGTTACTTTTGCTGGTTATAGTTAGAATAGGGTTAAATAAACTAGGTTTCTTTACTTAGTTTAGGTTTGTTTTTTTTTATTTGGAAAGTTGCAATTGCTAATTTTAAGTTTTTAGGAATTTTCTTGTAATTTGATTAGTTTCTTTATTAGGTTAGATTTAGTTTCTAAATTAGGACGGGTTAAAGTTGGAAAGTTTCTTAAAAAGCATTGCTCCCTGTGGATCGACCTGGACTCACCAGATTATTACTACAATTGCACCCAATACTTGGGGCCCGATCACACGTATCGCTCTAATACCAGTCTGTTGCGACCCCGGACAGGGCCCGCGGGACTAATCCTGGATCGGGACTAATGATGGTGATGTGAGTGAATGGTTAACATGTAGAGTGTGTCAACAAGGTGCACGCACTTATTTAATTTCCCACAGGTGTCCGCGGTGAGGATATCACAACCATATATGAACATTTCTATTAAGTGCGGAAGCGTGTAGCAAATCAAATATTCAATCCATCTCTAGTCATAAAGATAATAACACAAGTATAGTACTGTATCAGAATGAGCAATGATCATTAGCATGTTACCCAAAAGTAAGTTAAAGTTTATACAAAGATCATTTAATTACATTTCCCAAAAATAGAGGCCAACAAAGGCCAATATAAACAAAATACCAATCCCCAAAAGGATGGTTAAAAGTTTTCCCAAAATGTTATATCTCTTTAGCAATCCAATGTATAAATGACCTCATCAACATGCCACTCGACTAGGCGTTGCGGTTCACCGACCGCATCCTCAAGCTCCGTCTCGGGATAAACAATGTCTGGACCTGAGTACCAAAGAGTGGGTCAAACACGACGGTTTGGCAAATGGGTAAAATACAATGACAATATAATAATAAATGAATTTACATTCAAAATCTTTTAAACTTATTTAAATAACAATTTCTATAAACAAGATAAAACATTTATTCAAATACAAGTAGGCATTGTAAAACATGTAAAGGTAACCAAGGAATCGGGAAACAAGCAAGATGGCAACCACACGAAGCTAAGTCCTCTATCACTAAAGTGACAGAGCAATAACTAGGCACTGATCTCAATCACTCGAGGTGAGGAGAAACAATGGATCTTATAAATACATATACATATATTATACATGACCACGGTAGCGAGCCGGGCATCGGGAACCACAGTAGCAATCTGCGATATCGGGACAAGACCACGGTAATAACCGGGTAGCGGGATCCAAACTGCAGCTGGCGGGACAAGAGGGGGATCTCCAAGTCGGTGGATCAAACCAACAGGGTTATCCAAGCTTAGTGGTGCAGACTCATAGTTCAAATCACAAGATTAAAACATGTATGAAATACATCAATTGCAAGTACATAAATGAATGGGACGGGGGTGCTCAAGGCACACCTGTCATTTCATGTCGGGCAATGCATCTCGAGGCTAGCAATTAATACAAGTACAATTTCAATGCTTTCGGGAATAATAAATCATGTAGTATAAATCTCGGGAACAGTGAAATACAATAAACAATTGAAATTTCGGGTAAAGTATTGGGTTCAAGATTTATTTGAGGTGAATAGGGATCCCGTATGTCGATCTAATAACAATTTGGTACTCTTTGAGTTTGTGGACATTCCGGGCTCCTTATAAACTTTGAATTTTTAAAACTTCAAATGAAATCTTCGTGATGTCGTTTCTTTCTTAAATGGCCTCATACATTGCTTAGTAAATCCCCCGGACATAGAGGGGTTTCAATAAATAGTCCCAAAACATTTAAACAACTCATCACTGTCCCAAACATAGCCTTTGACCGACAAAACTCATCGCTCGAGCGAACCGAACTGCCTACTGGAATGCTCCGAACCTTTTTCTGGACACTTCGCTCGAGCGAAGTGTCATGTTCTCTCGAGCAAACTGTCCAGAAACTGATTCTGGGACAGTTTAGCTTCCCTCTTTCTCTTCCTTCTACAGCCTCTTTTATACATCCAATGAGGAGTCCAAAACTTCATTCAAACAACATCAAACCTCTTACAATACCCATTTCATTCTCCTCCATCAACATCACATCCAATACAAAGAAAGAAGAAAGGAAACCATTTCAAATAAGAGTGCATTTGGGACAAAACAAGAAGAGATAAAATGCCATGCACCAATACCTTTCTATGACATAAATGCACTATTAATGCTCTATCATGAACATTTATTTCAAATCAATGCAATAAATAGGCATAAGTAGAAATACCAAAACCATTGAAAGCTCATAAAAATCAAATCATCCACTTGCCTTGGGTCTTCAAATCAAGAAATCAAACTCTTGTACTCTCCCAAGCCAAAGATCCAAGCTATAGCAAAAATCTCCAAAGACAACCCTAAAATGGGTCAAAACAAGAAATAGAAAGGGAAACCTTACAATAATAAGAATGGAACCTCTACAAGATCAAGGAAACACAAATCTAAGAGATGGGGAAGGTTGCTTACTTGTAGGTTCTCCAAATGGGCAAGGTGAGCACAAAGAGTGTCTTGGAATGAGGAGTTTTCTCTAAAAAGGATATCAATGGAGAGCTTTGGTGATGAGGAAAAAGATGATGACAAGCATTAACCCTAAAGCAAAGGTTTGGTAGTGGATTGGGAGATGGAAAGCAAGAAAAGAGAGAAAATGGGAAAACCCTAGCATGAGAGATTGTAGTTTCCTAGCAAAGGGGAAATGAGGAAGAAGAGTTCTCTTATAAGCAAATGGGGAGTGGGTTCCATTACTAATAATCTAATTGGGCTGAAATCATGGCTTTCGGGGCTTCTAATGAATTCGACAAAGAAGAGAAAAGTGATCGTCGAAATCTCTAGCTTCCAAAAAGTATCTGTTTCGCGGGTTTCGGGGATATCTAGTTTTGGGTACAGATTTAGTGTAAAAAGACTGTTTTGCCCTCAAGGCTAGAAATCGGGTCTCGGGATCTCGGAAAGGCACATGTTCAACATAAAAGTTATAGGGATTAACAATACAAATAAAACGGGATTGAAACAATGAATGCAAGAATCTCTGATAAATCCCCAAGCACATGCAAAGTCATAGAAAGGAACCCCCAAAGGGCCCCACTAACCACAAAGCAATCAAAATTCCCCAAAGCTATATCAAAATCTATTCTATTCCCAACTTAAACAAAATCTACTAAACACGCTTAAAACTAAAACCCAACTTAATTATCACTAATCTTAAACACTCGGGACGGGGTCTTACAAAATTGAAGCTAGAATTTTATTTGACTCTAACTCTACACACTCATTTCTATCCCCTGAATTTTCTAAGTTGATTGAAGTGCATGCCAGAGAACTTGAGTTTATTTTGACTGTGGCTACTCCAGTAGGCAAACAAGTCATGTGTAGGACTTTTTACCCTAGTTGTGCAATTCAGATAGGAGAAGTGGTGTTACCCGCAAATCTCATTTTACTGGAGATACATGACTTTGACATCATCCTAGGGATGGATTGGTTGGCAGGATACCATGCCACAATGGATTGTTTCCATAAGACCCTCACTTTCAAATTAGATGAGACACCGGCAGAAATGTTGTTTCAGGGAGAGAGGAGGAATCCTCGTGTAGGGTTTATCTCAACAATGAAGGCTGATAGACTCTTGAAAAGTGGATGTAAAGCTTATTTGGCATTTATCACGGAGGATGAACGATCTCAAGGGGTGGAGGAGATCCCTATTGTTTGGGAATTTCCAGATGTTTTTCCAAAAGAGATTCCAGGATTGCCACCCATCATAGAAATTGATTTCACCATTGAGTTATTACTAGGGACCACTCTGGTTTTTATTGCACCATATAGGATGGCTCCAGCGGAATTGGGAGAATTAAAGATATAATTGCAAGAATTGTTAGACAAAGGGTTTGTTAGACCGAGCATTTCGCCATGGGGAGCTCCAGTTTTGTTCGTTAAGAAGAAAGATGGTTTGGTGAGGATGTGTATTGATTACCGATGATTGAACCAAGTGACTATCAAGAACAAATACCCATTGCCAAGGATATATGAACTGTTTGATCAGTTGCAAGGCGTTGCCTATTTTTTGAAGATTGACTTGAGATCCGGTTACCATCAGCTGAGAGCTAGAGAGTCAGATGTACCGAAGACAACTTTCCGGGCACATCATTTCAAAAGAAGAATTGTCAGTGGATTCGTCCAAGATTGAGGTAGTTATGAATTGGGAAGGACCGAGGAATGCGTTAGAAATTAGAAGTTTTCTGGGATTGGCAGGTTATTACCGGACGTTTGTTCAAGGATTTTCGTTGATTGCGTCACCATTAACGAAGTTGACCGCGAAAAATGCACAGTATGTATGGGCAGACTCGTGTGAGACTACTTTCCAAGAGTTGAAAAAGAGATGGACTACAGCACTGGTCCTTACTTTACCATCCGAAAGCGGCGGTTTTACTATTTTTACCAATGCTTCAAATGTCAAACTTAGTTGTGTGCTGATGCAAGATGGAAAAGTCATCTCTTATGGATCCCAGCAATTGAACGATCACGAGAAGAATTATGCAACCCATGATCTTGAGTTGGCAACGGTTGTTTTTGCATTGAAAATGTGGAGACATTACCTTTATGGAGAGAAGTTCGAAGTCCACTCCGATCACCACAACTTACAATACTTGTTTTCTCAAAAGGAGCCGAACATGAGGCAGAGGAGATGGATGGAGTATATCAAAGATTATGATTTCCCAATCAAGTACCACCCGGGGAGAGCAAATGTAGTTGCCGATGCTTTGAGCATAAAATCAGTAGGCTTGGAAAATCTTAGTGGCACTTGTGTCTTTGAGCAATTTGAAGAGTTGGGAATAGACGTACAGCCACTAAGGAAGGGTGTAATGTTGGCCAATATGTCGGTGTCCGAGCCCTCCTTCATCCAGATGATCAAGGATAATCAATTGCAAGATCTAGAGTTGGCCAAGATTTCAGAACATATAGCAGAGCGTCCTGACTTTCGTATTGTGGATAGTCTTGTACTATCGTGACCGTCTATGCGTGCCTAACATTGAAGATTTAAGGAATGACATCATGACCGAGGCTCACAGTACGAAGTATTCCATGCATCCGGGCAATACAAATATGTATCAAAACTTGAAGGGCATATTTTGGTGGAACAACGTTAAGAGAGAAATTGTTGCATTTGTTCCCCGTTGTATGACCTATTAGTTGGTGAAACTAGAGCATCATAAGCCTTTAGGGTTGTTGCAACCGTTAGAGGTCCCAGAATGGAAGTGGGAGCACATTACCATGGATTTTGTTTTGGGACTACCGAGGACCAACAAAGGCAATAATGCAATATGGGTCATTGTGGACCGACTCACTAAGTCAGCACATTTCATTCCCATGAGGACGGGGAAGAAGATGTACATGTTACCTCTGGTAGAGTTGTTTGTTAATGAGATTGTCAATCATCATGGACAACCATTTTCTATCACATCCGACAGAGACAACAGATTTGTCTCTAGATTTTGGAAGACCCTACATGAGTCCATGGGTACAAAGCTACAGTTCAGCACGGCTTATCACCCTCAAACAGGTGGTGAGTCAGAGAGGACAATTCAGACCCTTAAAGATATGCTCCGTGCTTGTGTGTTAGACTTCAAGACTCAATGTGATGAGGCTTTACCGTTGTGTGAGTTCACTTACAACAAGAGTTACCACTCGAGCATTGGAATGACACCTTTTGAGGCTTTGTATGGAAAAAGGTGTAGGACACCTGTGTGTTGGGAGGAAGTAGGCATTCGCAGCTTCCAAGGACCAGCCATAGTGAGTGAGACTAGTGATAAAGTCAAGTTGATCCAGGAACGCCTGAAGGTAGCCCGAAGTAGATAGAAAAGCTATGCAGACTAGCATAGAAGGGACTTCTAGTTCAAAGAAGGAGACAAGGTATTCTTGAAGGTGTCACCGACTAGGGGAGCATTAAGATTTGGGCAAAAAGGCAAGCTATCCAGGAGATACATAGGGCCTTATGATGTTGTGAGCAAGATTGGTGATGTGGCTTATAGATTAGCCTTAGCACCCGAACTCTTCGGCGTACACGATGTCTTCCAGGTGTCAATGTTAAAAAAGTTCGTTCTTGACCCTTCACATGTACTCCGTCATGAACCTTTGGAAATTCGAGAAGATGCTACATATGTTGAGAAGCCCGTTCGAATCATTGATACAAAGGAACAAGAGCTGAGGATACGAACAATTCATTGGGTAAAAGTGCTTTGGGAAAACCATAGACCGAAAGAAGCGGCGTGGGAACTACGAGACCAAGTCCAGAAGAAGTAAAGAAGTATCCACATCTACTACCTGAGGTGAGTGTATTTTTCCATTTGGAGGACCAAACGTCCTAAGGGGTGGAGGATGTAAGACCCTTAAACAGGTAATCGCGATTAACACAATAAATCGTGTGTTAGCACTAAGTGAGATTAGTGGATTTTGGTTAAGTTGGGATTATAATAGCTTTTAAATAGCTTTGGGGAGTTTTGAGTGCCTTCTTGATTTAGCTTGACCCTTTAGGGTTCTTCTAGTGACTTTACGTGTACATGGGGGATTATTCGAGATTCCGATAATTCATGTTTTGACTCCGATTGACTCACCTCATTAATCTCTACAACTTTCGTGTTGATTCCGTTTCTGTTCGAAACCACGAAACCCGACTTTTCCATCTTCGAGGGCAAAACAATATTTTTACACCAAATCTGGACACAAAAACTCGACATCTCCATAACCCTCGAAATATATACTTTTTAGAAACTAGATTTTTCGACGATCATTTTTCCCTTCTTCGTCGAACTCATTCGAGGCCCCGAAAACCATGTTTTAGCCCAACAAGAATTACTAGTGGTTGAGCCTACTTTCCCTTGCCATATATAGGAGAGCCTTTTTCCCTTCTTCCTTTTTCTAGTTCAAATGTCCAGCCCCAAGCTAGGGTTTCTCCCCTCTTTTTCTTATTGCTTCTTCATCTCCCCTCCACTTCAATCTTGCACCAATGGAAAATTGGATGTCATCTTCTTCTTCCTCACCATGAAAGCTTCTCATTGACATCATTTGTAAAGGAATCCAGCCCCATTGAAGTTCTCTTGGAGCTCATCTTGCCATTTGAAGAATTTTCTTGTAAGCTACATCTTCCATCTTCTAGATTTGTGTTCTTCTACCCATAGAGAAGCTTCACCTTCATTATTGCAAGCTTTATCTTCCCCATTCATGGTTTTAGCCATTTAGAGTTCTAAATGGGTTCGTGTTTTGGGGGTTTTGTGTAGCTTTGTGATCTATAGCTTGGGAGTAGTTTTGGGAGCTTGATTTGCTAGCTTGGACCCAAGGCAAGTGGATGAATGGATTGCTTGATTTTGAACATGTTTTGTGAGGAAACTTGATTTCTTTCATTAATGATTTTGGTGCCTTAACTATTGTTTATTGATGTGGTTTCTAGTGATTTCAAAATGTGCATATTGATGTGTCTTCCCTCTTGTTAAACTTCTTGAAAAATGTATGCACTTGATTTTGGTTAAAGCTTGTTTATGGGTTTTATGGATCTTGTGTGTGATTGGGTTGATGGGGGCTCCGACCTTTCGTCCTCTCCTTCCCATCCCTGGGGCTGCCTGGAGTATAGCGGAGGAGGAAAAGCGAGTCATCAACATTTTTTGTACGGGTTTACCAGATTTTCTATTCTACTTGGAATTTGAAGTGGTGATCCGGAGATTCACCTTCACAAGTAGAAAGGAAATCAATTCTTCTTTCTAACTTTCCATTGCACATATATTTTAAGAAAGAGACACTTTTTAAATGTCGTAAGAGGTGATTTCATTTTGTTCGCCGTGAAAGGCGATTTTTGTTTGTCGTGAAAGGCGGTTTTGTGTCGTGAAAGGCGGTTTATGCTGTGAAAGGTGATTTGTGCCGTGAAAGGAGATTTACAAATCTCATCAATAATGAAAGACAAGAAATGTGATTTTTTTCTCTTTACAAAGAATACAAAATACAATTGAAAAGTAAGAAAACGAATCAAACTTCTCAGGAGATTGTGGGGACTCGTTCAGATCGACGGTCGCAAGTCATGTATGTGAAAGTCCACGCGGATCCTAACCCTAGAGGGGGGGGGGTGAATAGGGTGAGCTACAATTGTGACCAATTTAAACCAATTTTAACTTCTTAAAGCAAACTAGTCACATGTGATGATAAACCATACAATATGCGGAAGCTAAACAAAACAATCACCACATAGCAATCACCACAACACAATATTTATAGTGGTTCGGCCAACGTGCCTACATCCACTACCGGCTTGTGAATCCAACACCCCACCGGATTTCCACTATTTATGCTTTTAACTAGGCTAAGCAATAACCCTTACAATGTTGCTTTTCAAGGCTAAACAACAACCTCTCAATGTGCTTTTCTAAGGCTAAGCAATAACCTTTACAATATGCTTTTCTTAGGCTAAGCAATAACCTGACACAATGCTTTCCTTAGGCTAAGCAATAACCTTTACAAATAAGGATTTCTCTAAGAAGGTGTCTTTCCAAAAGATCACTCTAAGAGATTACAATTTAAGCTCAAATGAAATTGCCTCTTGAATAGGCTAATATGAAAGTTTAAAACAAACTCACACAAACACTCTATGCATGCAAAAGTATATGTTCATGATGTGTGTGTGTGATGACTCCAATCAAGTTTAAAACGAAGGCTCACTCAATATATTGCTTAAAGCAATTCAAAGTTTAAAGCTCATAAAAGATTTGATTGAAGTCTTATGCAAATCACATGTATGAAATTCAACTTGTTTATGACATGAAAATCAAGGACTAACAAGTTGTATGAAAATGACTAATTTAGAACATGTGATGTATGTGCATGTTGTTTTCAAAACCAAATTAATTTTACTAATGCTTAAATGAATGAAAACAACAAACAATGTTTCAACCAAGTAAAAGACTCATGCTATGAAAGAAAAACAAAGATTTTGTCTAAGCATGATTAATAAAGTTAACAACTTGGATTGAAAACAAAGGTGAAGAATCCAATCTTAATTAGACCAAAGATTAGAACAAGAATGGATTCAACACATCATAGTTATTATGCTAAATATCATATACCAATAGTTTAAACAAAGCACATAACTATGATTAATAAAGGTAGAGCTTACTTGGAGGTTTAACTCATTAATCCCAAGCTTTAGCTCTCCTAAAGACCTCCTAGCCTTTCCAACTTCATCCCCTTTCAATGGCTCCAAAATGGTCTCAAAGGTTCAAGTTTCAAGCCTTGAAAAAGGTTGGAAATGAATGGACTTTATAGCCAAAAAGTTGCCAACGGCTAGTCCTCGGTCGACCGGCAAAGGGGTCTCGGTCGACCGAGAAAGCACAACGGTCAAAAATCTGACCGTTGGAGCTTCAGTTCAAAATTCTGCAGAAATGACCTGCAGTTGTCTCGGTCGACCGGCGACACTGCCGGGAAACCCCCAAAATTTCCAACTTTTGCAATTTGAAGATTTTCTTTGTGGAATTTTGTGGGTCACTAAACCAAGCTAGAATACATGTTTTAAGACATTCTAAGATGATTAAAAACATGAAACACCCAAAGCCTAAAATGATTCAAAAGATTAAAACCAAAGGCTAGCTTGATTTGATACAACTCTTTTCAAAAGAAAATGCATACAAGAATGATTCTTTTTGAGATGAATGTATGCAAAGCTTAAACCTAAATTCACAAGATGATTTTCCAAATATAATGCACAAGGAAATAGGTTTTCAAAAGAGTTTGGGTTTCAAAAACCAATGCATCCAAGTTTATGACCAAAACATGCATAAACCAAAAACTTTTCCAAATCTAAAAACCAATGCATGTATAAAACTAGATTTCAAGGTATTTTAAATCAATGCATGTGTGAAATATCAAATGATGCTAAAGTACAAATGCATCCATCAAATTGCAATTACAAAAACTCTAACAATCTCCCCCTTTGCAATTTGATGGCAACTTACTCATCATTGAAATTACACACCAAGGTCTTCAGCTCCCCCTCAGCTGGACAAGTCTTGAAATCTTCTTGGATGCTTCTTCTCTTAGCTTGGGCTCTTGAGCTCTTTTCTTCAATCTTCTTGATGCTTGGAGCTTGATCATTCTTCAAGCTTTCTTGCTTCTTTCTTTCTTTATCCAAGCATCTCCTTTAGCTCCAAGCTTTCTTTCTTCTATTTGCTCTCCCCCTTTGAACATGCCTCTCTCTCCCTTTGGCAAGGTATGCATTCTCTCCCTTTGTAGAAGATCATACACAACTCTCCTTAGGAAGCTTGGACATTCTCTTCACCCTTTGAGAACTTGAGTTCTTTCTCCCCCTTTGATGGATAGGAGATCTTCGAGTACTTGAACTCTCGAACTCTCTCCCCCTTTGAAGAGTAGGAGATCTTTGAGTCACACTTGAACTCTCTCTCCCCCTTTGACATTAAATTGCAAAGGTACCTACACACATGAGACAAGAAGAATACCTTTAGTAGCACCTGTTAACAAATGAAATCGAAAATGAAATTCAAAACAGGCTATCATGTATGGAAGTTATCTTTAAGGGCTCAAAGGCAATCCATGGGTGAATTTGATCATAACTAATACTTCCTATGAAGGTTTACACTCCCCCTCAATCCATACTCTTCTTTTGTCAAACTTTTGACAAGATATAACTATTTGGTTCAAGAAGTAGATGGTTTAACCAAATGAGGGTCAACTTCAAGGAAAGGAGTAGATTCATTTAACTATAAGGCTCAATATGATCAAATTACCAATAGAGAGCTAGGTCTAAAGAGAAAAGCAATCATGGATATCAATTGGACAAACAAAGAATACCAATTGAGATTTAGGATATGACTATTAACACAATCACTCTAAAATGGATTTAAAGATATACCTATTAGGAAAAATCCAAATTAGAACTATCCATGATGCAATGGGGTTTACTAAACATAGCATTAAATAATTTAACTATGAAAATCATATGCTATGTAAGTTTTGAAATCATTTCATTCAAACAATAAATATGACTATTAATGTGCAAGAATGAGTGAAATGAATTTCAAGCATGAAGCCAACCTCTACTAATAACCAACCAATATTATGAACACATAAACATGGTGGTCATGAGATATACCTATATGAGCAAAAGAGGTGGCAACATGAACATTATGATGCTAATGGAATGTGACAACACTACACCAAAAATCGGAAATTGGAACGGAAAAGCGTTCCTAATCCTCCCGTTCCTAATCCGTTAAACCGTTGCAATTTCCGTTCCAATTTGGATTAGGAACGGTTGGTACCAAATTGGAACGGAAATTGGAACGGTTTAACGAATTAGGAACGGGAGGATTAGGAACGCTTTTCCGTTCCAATTTTCGATTTTTGGTGTAGTGCAAGGAACAAATATATAACTATCAAGCTCAATCCAATGCACACAAGGTCTATCACATACACAAGAAATCAAATCAATCTTAAATTATACCAAATGACACCAATTGAATTTGACAACATGTTAAAGAGCAAGGATGTGACAAACACAAAATTCCAACAAGCATCATAAATGCATATTCATCACTTTTAAAGATATAACTAATAAGCATAGTGATGAACAAGGTAAATTGCAATGCAAAATTATATAACTTTGAAATGCATGCAATTTCCAAAGTGACTAAATCATATGAATTCAACTACTAAGATATCCATCAACCATCATAAATGCAAGGAATGGATTTCAAAGAGTTTCATATGATTAAGATCACTACTTATGAAGTTGAAACATGTATAAGGATGACACCAAGAGAATCTACATGAATCAACATCATAACCATCCATAAAGAAATGTCTAGAGAGCATAGAGGATGGATTTGGGTTCTAGTATGGTTTCTACAAATATTACTAAGATCACAACCATACATGGAACCAATTGTCATTTGCATATAAAAATCATAACTAAATAAGCAAGGATGCAAACAACATACAACAATTGATCATGACTAAATTAGCTATGAAAGCCTTTAAAGTCACAAACAATTTAATCATGTAGAAATGCAAGGCAAGACATATAACTCAAGGAGTGCAAAAAGCAAATCTAACATGAAGAGATTATAATCAAATGATTTTGAAAACCATGAAGTGTAACTAAGAATGGTGCATGAAGACAAAATCAAATGATCATAAATAAGCAATGCATTTTAATAAATGTAACTAAAAGAAACAAAATGCAAATGCAATCATGACCAACAAAAGGTTTAACTTAAAAAGCATAGGTTGGTCAAGGTGGTTCAAGGCCTTAAGGTTTGTCTAAGTATCTAACTTTAGGTATCCACCTAAGGTCTTGGGCTTTGGAGACTACTTTGGAAATTCCACCAACTAAAGGAGATAGAGATTGAATTCTTTTAGACTTAACATCAAATCTTTGAGGTTTGACTATTTTAGATTGATGATTAGTCTTAGAGAGTTGGTGTGTTTGTTTCATAGGGGATTGATTTGTTTTCTTGTTAACCTTCTCATTTCTTTTAACTTTTCCTCCCTCTTTTTGCCTTTTGAATTTTAATTTTAACTTTTCAATCTTTTTCATGAACTCTTTCATTTCTAAGGTTAAAGGAGGAAAAGAGAGAAGCTTCTTGTTCTTAGATTCTTTCAAGCTTGTTTTAACTTGATTAAGCTTTTTAGAATCTATCTTAGGAGACTCCATTTTAAATGATTTAACTTGTTTAGTCTTTCTGGAGTCTTCTTTGTTTTTAAGTGTCTTACCCTTCATAGATTTAGATTCTACCTTCTTGAGTTCAAAGATGGGTTTAGACACATGGCTTCTTTTTCTTAGTTTGCACTCAAACATAAAATGTCCTTCAATGCCACAAAAATTACATTTGGTTTTGGGCAAAGGAGAAAGAGTGCTAGAGAATGAGGACTCACCTTTCACAAAAGTGTTGGTGAATTTAGGGTCATGTAACTGAAAGTTTATGCATATCAGATCTTGGGAGAGACTAACATGGCTGATTTGAGGTTGTTCAAGTTTTAAAAACTAGAAAAACAGATCTGATATCAGCCATAAAACCATGAATAAAAGTCCATGAAATCATGATCAACATGTGTCTAAATCAAGGAGAAGATAGAAGACTATTACCTTGATGATTTGTATGCTTTAAATCTCTGAAAGAAGAAGCTTCAAAGATCTGAAATCAGCCAGCAGAAGACAGCACAGGTGCAGAAATCTATGTGCAGGAATTTCCTGCAACAATGCTCCTTTTAGTCTTCTCCTCTATTCCCCTTTCTATAATCTGATTGGCTATTGCTGGTGGGAACAAACTAGGCTTCCTCCTAACTGTTTTCCCTTGATTTTATGTGAGAAAACCAGACCTGATATGGTCTTTCTCTAGGAGCAAAAACGTGGACCAGCAGGGACACTTTTCTTGTGCAAGATGACAATGGACGTCCAAAGATGGTGCTGGCTGTTTTCTTTCTCCCTCACGCCCAAAAGGGTTTCTCTCCTTCTTAATACACTATCTCCTTTTTCACGCCCAAGAGAGAACCCTATATATGATGGCTGAAAACTTGGAGAGAAAGTCTCTTGATATAATTAGGAAACCAAGAGAGAAACTAGGAACTTTCCAAAAAAGGAAACTAACTTCACCATGGACGTCCAGCCCTCTTTCCTTTCTAGTTTAGTTTCTAAATAAAATTAGAAGCCTAATAAACTTAAGGAGAACTTGCACAAAAAGAAATCCTTCCAAGTGATAGGACCTACACAACCTTGGGACCCACATACTAGGGACCACATTGGTTAGCCTACACATACTATGGTCCATGCAACAAATAATTTTTCTAGAGTTGTAATTCATGTATGCCATCATGGGCCTATTTGAATTTACACTCAAAATTATTTCTCCACACATTTAAACAATTTAGGAAACCTTGCCAATCTAGGAAAGTGGCTAGAGAAGGGACCAAAAGACATATTTGCCCTTGGCTCCCAAAATGACCAAAATGTCCATGCTAACCCCATAGCAACATCAAGATCATTTTAACCCTAACTCATTCCACTAAAGAGTTATGGTTGCACTCCAGGGACAAATATTAAATTGCAATTAAAGCTCATCATAGACTGACGATTGTCTTTGACCTACCAAGTACAATGACCATAATGCCCCTCTATGTAACATCCATAATCAAGTAGGTTAACCGATGTACTATCTACCTTCTTGATTACATCTCAACCTTGAAACTTCATACCCTTGACTTAATCATCATCCGGATATCATTCTCTTGATCCAGGGAGCGACCCACAAGTTCAATATCCATATGGAACATCCATATACTAAGATCTTAGATTCTGATGATTAATCGGATAATTCTAAGGGGACGATCATTCCATCATGTGATGGCATAGATTCCATATTGCATTTGCACGTCCCAACTAATCAAGCCCGAGCACCCAAAACACAGAGCTGTTGACCCATGAACAGGATCTCACCCATAGTGAATTAAAGCACAAGAACTTGACTTCGTCAGTTCATCCACAAATGCTCAAGATTAAGAGCACTGGTCACTCAGTAGCAAGAGGTGATTTGATCTCTCTCTGTGATAGTACTATTTTAGAGATCACACCTACAAGTGGTCCTGTTCAATGCATGACACATGCACTAATGAGATAAATCCGGAAAACCCTCCTGTGACTTAGGTAAGTCACCCTGAATACAAGAGAGTATCTCATTATAACTTATACCAAGATGAAGTGCCCAACTCCATCTCTCAGTTATGAACAAGTTTATTGTTTCAAGTGTCCATGACTCAGACCTAACTGTGTGTAGCCACTACACACCTAAGTCATTACTAGAAAACAATGGGCCTTATACAACCATACATATACACAAGTATAAAGAGAAAGAAGTCATTCCATTAAATAACCAATAAATATCCAGTTACAGAGATGAGAGTGCAGTCAGTGGGCTTTAGGGCATACACCAATCCCAACAATCTCCCACTTGCACTAAAGATCACTACGACCTAACGTAACTCCCATAGACTCAACATGTGAAGTAAAGACTTTCTCAGTAAGAGTCTTAGTAAATGGGTCAGCTAAGTTATTTGCTGAGGCAATCTGCTCTACCACTATTTCTCCATCCTGAACGAATTCCCGGATTAAGTGGTACTTTCTCTGAATATGCTTGCCTTTCTTGTGATTCCTGGGCTCTTTGCAGTTAGCTACTGCTCCAGTATTGTCGCAGTACATGACAATCGGTTTCTGCAATGCAGGAACAACTCCTAATTCCAATAGGAATTTTCTGAGCCATACTGCTTCCTTCGCAGCTTCCGATGCCGCCACATACTCTGCTTCCATGGTAGAATCAGCAGTACAATCTTGCTTGACACTTCTCCATGATATAGCCCCTCCTGATAGAGTAAACACGTATCCCGCGGTAGACTTTCTGCCATCTACATCCGACTGGAAATCAGAATCTGTATACGCCAGTGGCGTTAGATCATCTGCTCGGTAGGTTAGCATATAATCTTTCGTTCTCCGAAGATACTTGAATATATGCTTAACAGCTGTCCAGTGCATTGGTCCAGGGTTTGATTGATATCTACTAACCATGCCAACGGCAAAGCAGATATCTGGTCTAGTACACAACATTGCATACATGAGGCTTCCAACAGCTGAAGCATATGGTACTCTCCTCATGCTTTCTATCTCCTCGGGTGTCTTCGGACATTGATTCCGAGATAGTGGTACTCCATGTCTAGAAGGTAGCAAGCCCTTCTTGGAGTCATGCATGTTATACTTGACCAATATCTTCTCAATATACGAAGATTGGGATAAGGCTAACATCTTGTTCTTGCGATCTCGCATAAGCTTGATCCCTAAGACATAGCTTGCCTCACCCAAATCCTTCATTTGAAATTGAGATGATAACCAAACCTTTGTAGACGACATCATGCCAACATCATTTCCAATGAGTAATATGTCATCCACATACAGGACTAAAAATGCAACTGCGTTTCCACTCCCTTTCTTATACACACATGGTTCATCAATGTTTTGATCAAAGCCAAAGGATTTGACTGCCTGATTAAACTTGATGTTCCATGCCCTAGATGCTTGCTTAAGTCCATAAATGGACTTCTTAAGCTTACAGACCATGTTCTCTTGGCCACCAGCAATGAATCCCTCTGGTTGCATCATATAGATGCATTCGTCAAGACTTCCATTAAGGAAAGCTGTCTTGACATCCATCTGCCATATCTCGTAGTCATAATGACATGCAATGGCTAAGAGAATCCTTATGGACTTAAGCATAGCCACTGGTGAAAAGGTTTCCTCATAATCGATACCCTCTTTCTGAGTATATCCTTTCGCCACCAGTCTTGCTTTGAAGGTTTCAACCTTCCCATCCACTCCTCTCTTTCTTTTGTAGATCCACTTGCACCCTATGGGTTTGATCCCTTCAGGTGCATCCACAAGTTCCCAGACTTGATTGGAATACAGAGAATCCAATTCAGATTTCATCGCTTGCTGCCACATGTCAGCATCTATATCCTTTACTGCTTCATCGTAACTAGTAGGATCCTCAACCAGATCCTCGGAGTCTGTCATAAAAGACACTCCTAGGTATCTATCTGGTGGTCTAGAAATTCTCCCACTACGACGAGGCTCCGGAGTGTTAAAAGGAATGTCTTGATTTTCTACAGCCTCAGGATCTGGCACAGGTGCTGAAGGAGTTTCTAAAAGAATCTCCTCAAGGGTTTCTTTACAACCAAGCTCTTGGCGCATCATGCAATCATCCTCCAAGTATCTAGCATGAGTGCTGATAAGCACCTTTTGCTCCTTTGGATGATAAAAGATGCCTCCTCTCGTTCCCTTAGGATACCCAATGAAGTAGCACATTTCCGATCTGGGTTCTAGCTTGGTAGCTTTATCATTCAGTACATAGGCTGGACAACCCCAAATGTGAATATGTCTTAAACTGGGTTTTCGACCTGTCCACATTTCTTGAGGTGTCCTAGGTACTGATTTAGAAGGTACCAGATTCAAAAATGTATGCTGCTGCTTCTAGGGCATATCCCCAAAATGATATGGGTAGGGTTGCATGACTCATCATGGACCTTACCATATCTAGAAGGGTACGGTTTCTTCTCTCTGCTACACCATTTTGCTGGGGTGTACCCGGTGCAGACAACTGAGACACAATCCCATGTTGTGTGAGGTACTCCTTGAACTCACCCAGGAGGTACTCGCCACCTCGATCAGATCGAAGAGCTTTGATATGTTTCCCTAGTTGTAGCTCCGCCTCAGCCTTGAATTGTTTGAACTTATCAAACGCTTCAGACTTGCGTCGCATTAGGTACACATATCCATACCTAGAGTAATCATCGGTGAAGGTGATGAAATACTCATAACCTCCTCTAGCTAGTTTGTTCATAGGACCACAAACATTAGTGTGAACCAATTCTAACAACTCCTTTGACCTTAGTCCCTTTCCAGAGAATGACCTTTTGGTCATCTTTCCCATGAGACAAGATTCACACTGAGGTAAAGGTTCGAGATCTAATGAGCTCAAAGGCCCATCCTCTACCAACCTCTGAATCCGTTTTAGGTTAATGTGACCCAAACGTAAGTGCCAAAGATAAGTGTCATTGGTCGAAGATACCTTCCTCTTATGGGAAGCTGAGCTTTCTAGTTGTACATTGTGCAGTGAGGGAGCAATAGGATATATATAAAATAAGTTATCATGCATTCTACCGGAACATATAATATTTCCATCTCTACCGATATCAACACCAGAATGGAAAGTAACTGAATAATTAAATTCAATGAGTCTGGAAACTGAAATTAAATTCTTCCTTATGTCCGGAACATAGATAACATTGTTTAAAACTAATATCCTATCATGCGGAAAATGTAAGGTAACAGCTCCCACTGCAACAGCCCATATCTTTGCTCCATTTCCGACTCTTAGGTCAAATTCTCCTTTCTCAAGCCTTTTCATTATCTGAAACCCCTGCAATGAATTGCATATGTGATTAGTGGATCCAGAGTCTACTATCCATGAATCAGTAGAATCAACCACATGACAGGTTTCAATGTAATAGGAAAGAGATATACCCTTCTTATCTGAGCCTAGGAGCTTGGGACAATCTTTCTTCCAGTGACCTTTGAGGCCGCACTTGAAGCATTTCCCTTTGGGCTTTTCTCCTGTGCCTTTATCCTTCTTACCAGCATTGCCCTTTTTCTGCCCTTTTCCCTTACCCTGCTTCTTCTTGAACTTTTTCCCTTTCGGGTTCAGTTTAGAGGAAGACTGGGAAAAATGAGCTTGGCCTTTAGGCTTCATGATGGCCTCTGCCGCCTGGAGTTCTTTCATTAACTCCGAGAGAGTCATGTCCAACTTGCTCATGTTGAAGTTGAGCTTGAACTGGTTGAAAGACTCCGGTAGAGTTTCTAGAATCATATCAGTCTGACTCCCCGCATCAATCTCAGCCCCTAGGATCTCAGCTTCATTGAAACAATCCATCATCTTGAGCATGTGCTCTCTGACAGGTGTTCCCTCAGCCATCCTGGTATTCATGATTGTCCTTAAAGCAGCTTGCCTAGCTGGCCTGCTTTTGTCTGCGAACATCTCAGACAAGGACAACATGATGTCTGCAGCTGTGTCCATTTGCTCATGCTGCGTTTGCAACACGTTGGACATGGAAGCAAGCATATAGCATTTGGCCATGCTATTAGCCTTTTTCCATTTCTTTTCGGCCTCTAGCCGGTCATCTGTAGAATAATCATCAACGGTAGGACAGGGTTCCGACAGAACATACTTGTACTCCTCAGCGGTGAGTACTATGTTCAGGTTTCTTTTCCAGTCTACGTAATTAGGGCCAGTCAATTTGTTCTCACGCAGAATACACATCAATGGGCTAAAAGAGTCCTTCCCCATCTCTCTGGATATATAACAGGTTATAATTAGACAGGCATATATATGTAACATGTATATGGTGCTTGTAGTAAAAGGAAAAACATGCACAAGACTTTTTACATTATATATAACCCTAATAATAATGTATCAGTGTCTCAACCTCCTCATAGACCCTCCACCGAAGGGATGGCCGAGCCTACAGTCACGTTGAGTTAAGCCTAGCTTATTTGGATCATCACTGTCTGGATACGCATACCCAGTGATAACCCAATCACTGATTGGTTTGGCCTCATATGACAAATAACACTAACTCCTAGGGAGAGGTTATTACCGTCTTATGTCAAGTGTATTACCATCTCTTATGAACGTTCCCAAAATGTCTACGACTTAAGTCCTCCGAAGGGAAGAGACTTTAATCCAATCTAGAAGTGATCTTTAGTAAAGAGCTCCACCGAAGGGATGGCCGCTCCCACTAACGCTTCATTGACATTCTATAGAAGTGATCTTTAGTAAAGAACTCCACCGAAGGGATGGCCGCTCCCACTAACACCTCATTACGAATATTCACATTAGTTCACCTACTAATTCATCAAAGTGATCTTTAGTAAAGAACTCCACCGAAGGGATGGCCGCTCCCACTAACACTCCAATGAGTTAGCATGAACCGAAATTGGAAGGCCGTGGGATTTTTCCAAATCCCTCTCCCACTTGATTATTTAACACTAGGGTTATGGGCCCACTTTGGTATCAACATATTAGATTTTAGTTTGGCCTCTTTTGGAAACTAAGGGTGCCAAGGTAAACTAAACCCTATCCAATTTTAAACCTTAGACAAATAGAAGGTGCTGGTCTAAGAGCCGTTTAAAAATAATTGCCAAACTAAAACCAATCCAATATAGAAAGATGCCAATTTTAAGAACCTAGTGGTGGCCATGTTACTAGGTGATAAACATAGCAATTATATAAAGCATAAACCATGCATTCCATATATAAAAGCTAATAAAAGAATGCAATCCTTGATGGCTCCCTGCTATTTCGGACTTCAAATCCTTTTCCAATTAGGAAACTTGGTAAAGAGTCCTTCTTGCGCTAGGAAACCTCCATTGCCTCCATCACCATGGGACCCGGTTTGTTGCAACCTTCCTCGCTTGAAACTTTCCTTTTCTTGCTTGTTACAATAAATCAAAATTTATACAAGCAACCCAATGAAAAACAAAAACCCAAAATTACATTGGAGATTCCTATGCTTTTCAAGAAAGCTTACATCAAGACTAGTTGAAATAAAAGTAAGGAAATAATTACAACTTCCTATGATTGCTAACCGCGCAATCGTACATATTTCAACTAATAAAAACCATCCAAATCCACACACATACATGCGAACCATCAAGGATGCAATATATGGCTGCAAACAAAGAGGTTAGTGCATGCAATATTGCTATGAACAGCACTATTCATCAACCTGAAATTATTCCAGCAATCTGGAAAAAATTTTCTGCACACTACAACTGCAGTAAACTGAGTTTTGAAAAATTCCAGCACCCTGGAACAATTTCTGCACACTATATAGGCAGCATACAACAATCTGAAATTGTTCCAGCAGCCTAAAAAAAAATTCTGCACTCCTATCCTGCAGTAAACTATGATCTGTGCAAATTCCAGCAGCTTTGAAATAATTTCTGCACTCCTAATAGGCAGCCACCATGCCCTTAATTAATCTAGGAATGTAAGAAACACAACATGGGATCATGATATCACATGGAAAGGCTCTGATACCAATGAAAGTTTATGCATATCAGATCTTGGGAGAGACTAACATGGCTGATTTGAGGTTGTTCAAGTTTTAAAAACTAGAAAAACAGATCTGATATCAGCCATAAAACCATGCATAAAAGTCCATGAAATCATGATCAACATGTGTCTAAATCAAGGAGAAGATAGAAGACTATTACCTTGATGATTTGTATGCTTTAAATCTCTGAAAGAAGAAGCTTCAAAGATCTGAAATCAGCCAGCAGAAGACAGCACAGGTGCAGAAATCTATGTGCAGGAATTTCCTGCAACAATGCTCCTTTTAGTCTTCTCCTCTATTCCCCTTTCTATAATCTGATTGGCTATTGCTGGTGGGAACAAACTAGGCTTCCTCCTAACTGTTTTCCCTTGATTTTATGTGAGAAAACCAGACCTGATATGGTCTTTCTCTAGGAGCAAAAACGTGGACCAGCAGGGACACTTTTCTTGTGCAAGATGACAATGGACGTCCAAAGATGGTGCTGGCTGTTTTCTTTCTCCCTCACGCCCAAAAGGGTTTCTCTCCTTCTTAATACACTATCTCCTTTTTCACGCCCAAGAGAGAACCCTATATATGATGGCTGAAAACTTGGAGAGAAAGTCTCTTGATATAATTAGGAAACCAAGAGAGAAACTAGGAACTTTCCAAAAAAGGAAACTAACTTCACCATGGACGTCCAGCCCTCTTTCCTTTCTAGTTTAGTTTCTAAATAAAATTAGAAGCCTAATAAACTTAAGGAGAACTTGCACAAAAAGAAATCCTTCCAAGTGATAGGACCTACACAACCTTGGGACCCACATACTAGGGACCACATTGGTTAGCCTACACATACTATGGTCCATGCAACAAATAATTTTTCTAGAGTTGTAATTCATGTATGCCATCATGGGCCTATTTGAATTTACACTCAAAATTATTTCTCCACACATTTAAACAATTTAGGAAACCTTGCCAATCTAGGAAAGTGGCTAGAGAAGGGACCAAAAGACATATTTGCCCTTGGCTCCCAAAATGACCAAAATGTCCATGCTAACCCCATAGCAACATCAAGATCATTTTAACCCTAACTCATTCCACTAAAGAGTTATGGTTGCACTCCAGGGACAAATATTAAATTGCAATTAAAGCTCATCATAGACTGACGATTGTCTTTGACCTACCAAGTACAATGACCATAATGCCCCTCTATGTAACATCCATAATCAAGTAGGTTAACCGATGTACTATCTACCTTCTTGATTACATCTCAACCTTGGAACTTCATACCCTTGACTTAATCATCATCCGGATATCATTCTCTTGATCCAGGGAGCGACCCACAAGTTCAATATCCATATGGAACATCCATATACTAAGATCTTAGATTCTGATGATTAATCGGATAATTCTAAGGGGACGATCATTCCATCATGTGATGGCATAGATTCCATATTGCATTTGCACGTCCCAACTAATCAAGCCCGAGCACCCAAAACACAGAGCTGTTGACCCATGAACAGGATCTCACCCATAGTGAATTAAAGCACAAGAACTTGACTTCGTCAGTTCATCCACAAATGCTCAAGATTAAGAGCACTGGTCACTCAGTAGCAAGAGGTGATTTGATCTCTCTCTGTGATAGTACTATTTTAGAGATCACACCTACAAGTGGTCCTGTTCAATGCATGACACATGCACTAATGAGATAAATCCGGAAAACCCTCCTGTGACTTAGGTAAGTCACCCTGAATACAAGAGAGTATCTCATTATAACTTATACCAAGATGAAGTGCCCAACTCCATCTCTCAGTTATGAACAAGTTTATTGTTTCAAGTGTCCATGACTCAGACCTAACTGTGTGTAGCCACTACACACCTAAGTCATTACTAGAAAACAATGGGCCTTATACAACCATACATATACACAAGTATAAAGAGAAAGAAGTCATTCCATTAAATAACCAATAAATATCCAGTTACAGAGATGAGAGTGCAGTCAGTGGGCTTTAGGGCATACACCAATCCCAACAGTAACATATTCCTATTAAATCCAAGACCCGTCCTATCTCCATGAGGTTTACCCAATTTAAATAATTTTTCAAGTCTTTCTTCACTTTGGGTAAACTTGCACTCATACTTTTGTTTGTAAACTTCAAGTTGAGTGACTTTGGTTATAAGGATTGAATTTTCATGTTTGACTTTTGAAAGTTCATTTTCAATTTCCTTATATTTGCTTAGCTCTTCATTGGCAAGTTTTAATTCAAGCTTTAGTTCATTAACAACATTAGATCCAAGCTCTTGGGTTTTTAACTTACTTTTAATCAACTTGGCTTCTAAATTGTTAAAGTCTTTGTCTTGCCTTTTTATTTGATCTCTTAGAATTAAATTTTCCTTATTGACATTATCATAATCCATCTTTAATTCTTTTAGTTCATCTTGAATGTTAGATAGATTATTTAAAGAGATCATGAACTTAGATTCTACACAATTTATAAATTCATCTTTTTCTCTAAGTTCATTTTTAGAAGAGTCTAATTCTTGGTTTAGCCTTATAGATTCTTCTTTTAATCTTTTATTTTTCTTGGAAACCTCTAAGGACCATGTGTACAATTCCTCATAGGCTTCAAGTTCATCATATTCTTCTTCTTTTAATTCAAGTTGAGATTCTTTAAATTCAATGTTTGAATCTCCGTAAGATGGAAGAATGAGGGGTCTAGAAGAATCTACAAAGTCTAGCATAGTGGAGTCCATTCTAATGATTTTCAAATAAGCACAACTCTAGGGTTTTAACTCTAGGTTTTTACACCTAATCAAGAGTTCCAACTACTTGATCCTAAGGGATTAGAGCACTTGGCTCTGATACCAATTGAAAGTCCACGCGGATCCTAACCCTAGAGGGGGGGGGTGAATAGGGTGAGCTACAATTGTGACCAATTTAAACCAATTTTAACTTCTTAAAGCAAACTAGTCACATGTGATGATAAACCATACAATATGCGGAAGCTAAACAAAACAATCACCACATAGCAATCACCACAACACAATATTTATAGTGGTTCGGCCAACGTGCCTACATCCACTACCGGCTTGTGAATCCAACACCCCACCGGATTTCCACTATTTATGCTTTTAACTAGGCTAAGCAATAACCCTTACAATGTTGCTTTTCAAGGCTAAACAACAACCTCTCAATGTGCTTTTCTAAGGCTAAGCAATAACCTTTACAATATGCTTTTCTTAGGCTAAGCAATAACCTGACACAATGCTTTCCTTAGGCTAAGCAATAACCTTTACAAATAAGGATTTCTCTAAGAAGGTGTCTTTCCAAAAGATCACTCTAAGAGATTACAATTTAAGCTCAAATGAAATTGCCTCTTGAATAGGCTAATATGAAAGTTTAAAACAAACTCACACAAACACTCTATGCATGCAAAAGTATATGTTCATGATGTGTGTGTGTGATGACTCCAATCAAGTTTAAAACGAAGGCTCACTCAATATATTGCTTAAAGCAATTCAAAGTTTAAAGCTCATAAAAGATTTGATTGAAGTCTTATGCAAATCACATGTATGAAATTCAACTTGTTTATGACATGAAAATCAAGGACTAACAAGTTGTATGAAAATGACTAATTTAGAACATGTGATGTATGTGCATGTTGTTTTCAAAACCAAATTAATTTTACTAATGCTTAAATGAATGAAAACAACAAACAATGTTTCAACCAAGTAAAAGACTCATGCTATGAAAGAAAAACAAAGATTTTGTCTAAGCATGATTAATAAAGTTAACAACTTGGATTGAAAACAAAGGTGAAGAATCCAATCTTAATTAGACCAAAGATTAGAACAAGAATGGATTCAACACATCATAGTTATTATGCTAAATATCATATACCAATAGTTTAAACAAAGCACATAACTATGATTAATAAAGGTAGAGCTTACTTGGAGGTTTAACTCATTAATCCCAAGCTTTAGCTCTCCTAAAGACCTCCTAGCCTTTCCAACTTCATCCCCTTTCAATGGCTCCAAAATGGTCTCAAAGGTTCAAGTTTCAAGCCTTGAAAAAGGTTGGAAATGAATGGACTTTATAGCCAAAAAGTTGCCAACGGCTAGTCCTCGGTCGACCGGCAAAGGGGTCTCGGTCGACCGAGAAAGCACAACGGTCAAAAATCTGACCGTTGGAGCTTCAGTTCAAAATTCTGCAGAAATGACCTGCAGTTGTCTCGGTCGACCGAGACCTGTGTCTCGGTCGACCGGCGACACTGCCGGGAAACCCCCAAAATTTCCAACTTTTGCAATTTGAAGATTTTCTTTGTGGAATTTTGTGGGTCACTAAACCAAGCTAGAATACATGTTTTAAGACATTCTAAGATGATTAAAAACATGAAACACCCAAAGCCTAAAATGATTCAAAAGATTAAAACCAAAGGCTAGCTTGATTTGATACAACTCTTTTCAAAAGAAAATGCATACAAGAATGATTCTTTTTTAGATGAATGTATGCAAAGCTTAAACCTAAATTCACAAGATGATTTTCCAAATATAATGCACAAGGAAATAGGTTTTCAAAAGAGTTTGGGTTTCAAAAACCAATGCATCCAAGTTTATGACCAAAACATGCATAAACCAAAAACTTTTCCAAATCTAAAAACCAATGCATGTATAAAACTAGATTTCAAGGTATTTTAAATCAATGCATGTGTGAAATATCAAATGATGCTAAAGTGCAAATGCATCCATCAAATTGCAATTACAAAAACTCTAACAGTATGGACTTCGCCATTGTCCTTCAGATGAGAACGCTTGATGCTTTGATTCTTTGGCTTGTCTTGGACCTCAATTTTTTAGAGGATAAAGACCAAGGGGAGGTCCTATATCCAATAAAAAAGTGAGTAAACGGGCTGAAGAGCCGCATTTAGGCCATGTTGGATAGGAGAGAGGAGACCTTGGGGGGTGGCCCCCCAAGGGACTTCGATCACGTTGTGGTGTTTCTACAGCAGAGTAGCAAGGTTTCTTCGAGAATTCTTCGGAATTTTTCTGGACTTTTTTTGGGGCGGATTGAAGGTTCTTTTTTTCTCAGAATGACCCCCTTTTATAGGCTTTTGGTGGCCATAAGGTGGGTTTATGAACATTAATGACATTGATGCTCCATGGTGAGAGGAGTTACAAGTTTTAATTCTTTGATTTTATAACTCCTTTTTCTTGGCTTGTGATTGGCCGGTGGAGAATGATGGGCATTTAATCGCCCTTAATCTCCATGATGAGGGGAGTTTTATGGTTTTAATGCCATGATTACTTGAATTTGTAACTCCCATTTGCTTGATTTTCATTGGGCCATCCAAATAATGGGTTAATGACCACATTAAGTTGTCATAAAATGGGTCAATTAATGTCATTAAGTGGTCGCCAAGGCATTTGAAGAGTCGCGGGCCGTGCTGCGTCTTTTGGAATTCTTCTTGTGATGATCGCCGATGGATCCACATGTTATTTGATGTCGGATGGCGATGCAACTTTGACATTGATTGATATCAGTAGGCCAGTGACATCTGTCTTGTTGATTTCTCGATTGGTCGGACAAAAAATGTACTTTCTTGGTCAGCCGGTTGGCGATCTTGGAGCGATCAATGATGATTTCATGCTCTTGACGGTGGAAACGAGATGTTGACGAAGATCGGTCGATTTCGAGTATAAAAAATCAGATTTTCAGAAAACCACAGGGGCTGGAACTCCCGAAACGCAGAAAGGGCGGAAAATGGGCCACTCGGCGACAAATCCGGCTACTCGGATTTCCATAGTCGTCGGGATTCTTCCCCTTCCGGTCGCCGTTTCTCGGCCGTTTTTCGGTCTTTTTTATGCGTTTTTCTCTTGTATTTTTCTTGACATTTCTTCTCAATTACTGGGCTGATTCTCCTGAAGAAAACCTGATGAGAAGCCGTGCAAATCAAAGCACAAAGTTTCCTATGTTTGGAAAAGTTGAAGACTTTGTAGCCGATTTTCCATCAAGAGTCGAAACTAGGTCAAACGATGTCGGAATGACCTGAAATTTGAGGTGAAGCCTCTTGAGCAATAGATAGGACCAGCCATGGGCTTTTGTTTGAGTTTTGAAACCCTGTAGGGTCCCGTCGCCAGTAGGTTTCATTTTGTCGCAGGGGAGATGCCGCGCTTTGATGTACGGTCAACCGATGTCCGATTGACTAGGACTTTGACAGGGAGCCTATTGGAGTCATTTTGAGATGATCCATTCGCTCTGATTTGGGTGTCATGGTCCCGGGGTGCTCCGCCGCCGGTAACCTTGATTTTGTTTAGAAGCGTCAAAGTCGGGTCAAACGTTGTCGGAATGACCTGAAATTTGACGTGCAGCCGTTTGGAAGCATGTTGAAGCCACCCATGCGCTTTGTTTGATAGGTGATAGCCTTGATAGTTCTCACCGCCGAGAGGCTTGATTTTACTGGTCGAGGGTTGATGGAGGGTCAAACGTTGTCGGTTTGACTTGAAATTTGACAAGGAGCCTTTTAGGGGTATTTGAGACCATCCGTAGGTTTTGATCGAAGTTTTAATGTCTTCGGCGCCATTGTCGCCAGGAGCGCCTGTTTGGTTGTTCGAGGAGTGAAGTTGGGCCAAATGATGTTCGAATGGCCCGAAACTTCATGTGAATCCCTCTTTTGGCTGTCTTGAAGGATCTTGCAGTTTTTGTTTGATCCTGACAAGATCTGATGCTTGAAGTTGCATTGCCTGTTTGTAGTACAATGCGGCTTCATGTGGCTTCTTGATGTTGAAGAGGCAAAGTGACATTTTTGGTGTCAACATGGGTTTCCTTTGATGAAATGAAGAAGAATGTGATGAATCTTATGGAGTGACTTAAATGGATGAATAAGTGGGGTTTGAGAGGGCTATAAGCCCTCATTTGTTGTGCAAGAAGGATGCTTAGAAATATATGCAAAGGGAAGAAAGAAAGGAGCTGAATTGCTCATCAGAAACAAGTTCTGTGACAGTTCGTTCACGCGAACCCCATCCAGAGGGCAGTTGGTTCGAGCTAACTTAACAGTTTGCTCAAGCCAACCTGATCTGGGCTGGTCCTCTCTAGTGAAGCCCTTCCAGAGAGCCCATGGGTTGAGCGAACTTCAGGTCCGCTCGAGCCATGTTCACTGTAGACCTACGGCTGTGTTGGGAACATGTGAATGATGTTTAAATGTTTGGAAGAGGTTTGTTGGGAGCCCCATTTTGATGGGAGACTTAATAGGCCACGTATGGAGCCCGGTTGATAAAGAAACCCCATCACGGAGATCCTTTGAGGGTTTTTGAACTTACCAAGGTGTATAGGGAGCCCAGAATGTCTCCAAATCTCAATGAGTACCAAGTTTATATCGAAACCGACGTACGGGACCCCTATCCACACTGGTGTAAGCTTGAACCCTCAATGCTTGGCCCGAAAATTTTGGAAATTCATTTGTTTTCTATTTTTCCTGAAATTTGATATGCACTTCTTGAAATTCATGCTACAGGAATAGTCATGCCCCGAAAACACTGAAATTATATTTTTAGCATTTTGCTAGCCCCGTTATGCATTGCCCGACGATAAAGTGATATTAGTGCCTGTGGGCACCCCGTCCCGCCCGTTTGTGTGTTTACATCATATTTATATTTGTACATGTCCTGATTTCTTTCATGTGACATATGAGTCGGCACCACTAAGCTTAGACGACCTTGTCGGCCTGATCCACTGACTTGGAGGTCCCCCTCCCGTCCCGCCTGTTGTAGCCTGGATCCCTCTTGTCTCGATACCCAGCTCGCTACCTTGGTCCCATCCCGTATAGTTATATATATTTGTTGAATCTTATCACCTCGTGTGTCAGAGATCAAGACCCGATGTGCTCTCATCACTTTGGTGATAAAGGATTTAGCTTTGTGTGGTTGCCATCTTGCTAGTTCCTGGTTCTTTGGTATCTTTACATGCTTTCATGATGTATATGTGCTTTCTAATAAGCGATGCACTTCTTTCATGAAAAATATTGTTTAAACAGGTTTCAATATTTTCCAAGGTAAATCTAGTTATTATTATGTTGTTATATCTTTTTACCTACCTACTAGACCGTCGTGTCTGACCCATTCTTTGGTACTCAGGTCCAGATGTTGGTTATCCCGATGAGGAGCTTGAGGAGGCGGCCGGAGAGCCGCAACTTGTAGGAGAATGGTAGGCTGACGATGTCGTTTAGACATTCAGTCGAGTTTTGAGATGCGAAACATTTTGGGATTGTGGTTAATAAATTTTTGGGATTTTTTTTTGTTGTACTAGCCTTTGTTGGCCTTTATTTTTGGGGAGTGTTTAACTAAGTGATTTTTTGTATAAACATTTAACTTTACTTTTGGGAAAATGCTATAATGATCATTGCTCACTCTGACACCATATGGTATGCCTTTACATTATCAGTCTTGTTTGATGGAAATGAATTATATATTTGATTTGCTACACGCTTCCGCACTTGAATGAAAATGCTATATTTGTGTGATATCCTCACCGCGGACACCTATGGGAAATCATGTGCACGGATGTGATTATGGCCTTTGTTAATCCTTGTACGGACTTGCCAATTTAATTAATGCTCTTGGCATATTCATCATTTATCATCGTCCCGATCCCAGATTAGGTCGGCGACCCGGTCCGGGGCTGCGACAGTCTTGGTCGGATAAGATTGAATACAACTAATAAATTAACTAAAACGACCATCAATCAGTCTAAATATATTGGATATGATCATTAAACACTAATGTGTTCCATACCTCGGCGTTTCGGAGGTTAATTCAATAAACATAACTTCTTTGGTATCACAATGATATTTAATGGTGATATTTTTGGATAAATGATAATCTAACATAATTGTAGGTCAATGTCAATCATAGACACCACCTACTATGGCCTCCTAAAGTTTCAGGGACATTGGACTATCATAGGGTACATCTCCATGCTATAAAACTAAGTCTGGAAAGAAATTAGGAAAATAAGTGTATCTGGTCGACATTATAGTCAACCTGCAGTGTGACCGATCGACCTGGTTGTTGTCCGGTTGACCTAGTACAAAGGAAGTTCGATATAAAAGGGTTACAGCTGTAGAAATTACAACTGACTACGAATCATGTGTGGTCGGTCGACCGGGTACACTGGGATTTCAAGAATCCAAGTTTCGGGATTCCTCAATTTCAGGTCTGTTCCAGTTCATCATTCTCAGAATCACTAGGATACATATTCTAGCATTCAAAACCACTTCTAAATCATCATTTAATCTAAGAAAAACATATAATTACTAATTAAATCTACTAAATCATCATCTGAGTTAAAATCTGGAAATTAATGGAAATAATCTGAGATTCAGTATAAATTTTTTAATTCAAAACATATATTCATGTTTAACATATCAGAAACTTGCCTCAAAACTAAGCTAAGCTGGTCACTACTGATTCCCCTCAAACCCACTCGACAAAGCCCTTCCAAAAGCTCCAACAAGAAAGAAGAACAAGGAAGAAGATGAAGAAGAAGATGGTGATGGTGGTGGACTGATGATGATAGCTGATGAGAGGAAGAGAGCTGGAAAGGGAGAGGTTGGCCTGGTCGATCATTTGTGAGAGAGCCAGAGAGAGACAGAAGAGATAAAGAGGAAAGAATCTGTTGGAACTTCACTTAAGAGGTGAAGTTTATCCAAAATTTGCACAAAGCACCCTATGATTTATTCAAAATACTAGCAAGTCCCCTGAAAACTAGAAATCACAACTGGGACATTCAGAATAAAAAATCACAAATCAAATGACTAATCAAGATTAATTAGGGCAAACATGACAATTAGGACTAATGACTCTAATTAGAAATCAGGATCTCACATTGGGCATGAATCCCAACGCGGGGGCAGCCCTGTGGTCCCTTTTTCTCAAAAGTTGAAATTTGTTTCCTTATTTGAAGATTTTTGAAATCTCAAAACTCAAATTGAAGACAAAGAAGGAAAGGAATCCAAAATACTTGAGAAGCTAGGAAAGTTACAGAAGGAAAAAGAGAAGAAAGTAGAGAAAGCAAGCAAGAAATAACTCCAAGATGGAAGGGACGTCCAGCATGGGTTCTCCGATGTGTTGCATGCCAAAGTAGGTCCCAGCTTCATTGTAATGTTTTAAAAATTCATATTTTGGGAATTTTCAAGAAATCAAGCAGGCCCAAGTGTGGAGATTTGCAAGCAAGGAAGAGTCCTAAAATTAGAAGGAGTAAGTCAAAGAACCAAAGGTAGAAACAAATTCAAAATTTCAAAGATAAATTTCCTAAAAACACTACAGCTTAGAATAAAAGAAAGGAACCTTCCCAAATTCAAATTCTTGCGAAGCAAGAAATTTAAGACATAATAAAAGGGAGTCCAAGGGGTTGCACGCCCATACCATCTCATCCCAAAAATCCCATACGTACCACACTCACTCTCTCTCTTTCTTCCCACTTAATTTCTTTCCACCCCCTCTCTTCTCTCTCTCTCTCTCTTCTTCTTGTGAGGCTTAAATTTTATTTCTTTTAAGAATAGAAGATGCAGATGGAGGGGGTGATCTCATCATTCTAATTCAAGAAGAGGGGAAGTTGTATATTTCATTAAACCTATGGATAACTAATTTCAGTAAAAGTTGTGTTGTTCTTATTATTAATTTTATTTTTCCATTATCTAATGTTTCTAGAATTTGTTATTTTGTCTGTATATAGAAAATGCTTAGGGGCTTATAGTAATGAAAATACTTGATTGGAACCTTGAGTCATGTGGAATCTCTCATCAATTAACAATTTAAACACACGCATTGGTTTATCCTAACGGGAGGAACTTGAATTGACACCGTATGTATTTTTGATATAGAAAACAACTGATCCGGACTTTAGAACTACATGATCCACATTCTGATATTTATTTATTTAATTACCAATTTTTTTGATATTTTTTATGCGATTGGTTTTTCTAACTCTTCTTATAGTGATGTAGTTTATTAGTTTAGGATTTTGAGCTTAGGTTTTTTTAATAGGACTTTTAAATAGACTATAACTGGTGTAATTTAATTTAAATTTAAGTATATTAGATTGGGTTTGTATAGATTTTATTTCAGTTAGTTTTAGATTTTTCATAGGACAACTAGGAGTTAGTTGTTTTTTTTTCGCTCCCCATAGATCGACCTCGGATTCACCGGGTTATCACTACATCACAGCCTTGCACTTGGGGTTGTTAATCATTTCGCAGTGGGGAGCATTGATTATTTTAATCAAGAAGGACGGTTCATTGAGAATGCATATAAATTACATGCAGTTGAATCAAGTAAAAATCAAGAACAAGTACCCTCTGCAAAGAATAAATGAATTATCTGACTGATTACAAGGCACAATGCACTTTTCTAAGACAGATCTAAGGCCAGGCTACAATCTGTTAAGGGTCAGAGAGAAAGATGTGCCAAAAACAACTTTCAGAATAAGATATGGGCATCTGTTAGGAATTTTTTGTTTTGCAATTTGATAGATGCATTATCATTCTAACATCATTTGAATTTTCACACTTGCATTGATTTAGGAAATTTTGAAATCTTGATTGTAAACATGCATTGTTTTTAAACTTGTAAAAATATTGATTTATGCATGTTTTTTTTTTAACTTGGATGCATTTTCATTTGAAAAAGAAGTTTTATGAATCAAGCAAGCCTATGAGTTTTAAATCTTTCAAATCATTTTAGGCTTTTTGTGTTTCATGGTTTTAATCCTCTTAGTTTGATTTAAACCATGTTTCCAAGCTCGATTCAGTTGGCCCAAAAGTTCCCACAAGAAATCTCTTTGAAATATGAAGTTTTAGGGAATTTTGGTCCCAGGCCTCGGTCGACCTGCAGTGTGGCCGGTCTGCGCGGTCGACCGGGAAAGAGCCATTGGGGCTCCTGTCAAACGGTCAGTTTTATGACCGTTGAAGGCCAGATCGACCGGGGAAAGGCCAGGTCGACCGGCGAAGAGCCGTTGGGAACTTTTTGGCTATAAATACTAGTTCATTCCTTTGCCAAAAGTTAGGGATTTTTAGGCCATCCTTGAGATGTTTTGAGGCCAATCAAAAGGGAATGAGCTAAGCAATGAAAGGGGTCATTTGGAGAGCAAAAGATTGGATTAATGAAGTTAAATCACTAAGTGAGCTTTACTTTTCTTAATCATATGTTTACATGCTTTGCTTTAATTATTGGTAAATCTTTTCTAGCATGATAAACTATGATTTGTTGTGTCCTTAACATGTTTATGTTTTGAATTGGTCTATTGTTTTGGATGCATCACCTTGATTCAATCCAAGTAGTACTTAAATTGGTATATCTAAGTAAATCATGTTAATGAAAACATCTTTGAAATTATATGTAACATGATTCCTATACTTGGTTGAATCTTTGGTTGTTGTTTTTCATCATAAGAAAATCACTTTCAAATCTATCTTATGTTTTGGATTCAACAACTTCACAAATCATATGTACTTTTGTTTTAAAGTTTCACAACTTGCCTTGCTTTGATAGGTATATCATTTTCAAGTTGAATTTATAATTACATATGATTTGTCCCCTAATTTCAATCAAATCTATTTTTATGTTTTATGCTTATAACATACACATATTGAGCTACATTGTTAATTTGATTGACATCCCTATGCATCACATGTTTTGTTCTTAGAATTTCACAACTTGTTTAGAATACAAATGTATAACTTTTACAAGTTATTTTTAACATGTGTGTAAGACCCCGACCCGAGAGAACTCGATTAGTACTAATTAAGTCGTGTGTTAGTCCTAAACTTGATTAGTGATTTTGGCTAAGTTGGGTTGGAATAGCTTTTGAAATAGTTTTTGGGGAATTTTGATTGTCTTGTGATTAGTGGGACCCTTTGGGGGGTTCCCTTTTTATGACCTTGCATGCGCTTGAAGATTTATCGGAGATTTTGCATTCATTGTTTTAATCTCATCTTATTGGTATCGTTATTCCATACAACTTTCATGTTGATCCCGTCCCCGTTTGAGATCCCGAAAACCCGATTTCATAGCCTTGAGGGCAAACAGTCATTGTGCACAAAACTGTACCCAAAACTTGATATTCCCGAAACCCGCAAAACATATACTTTTTAGAAACTAGATATTTCGACCATCACTTTTCTCTTCTTCGTCGAATTCATTAGAAGCCCCGAAAGCCATGATTTCAGCCCAATTAGATTTCTAGTGGTGGAGCCCACTCCCCACTTGTTTATAAGGAAATCCTTTCCCTTCCATTTCCTTTTTCCAGCACAAGAGTGAGAACTTAGGGTTTTTCATTGCCTTCTTCTTGCACTTGCCTTCCATCACCCAATCCGCCACCAACCTTGCACAACTTGAGAAGTGGAGATCATCACCTTCTTCCTCATCACCCTAGCTCCCTATTGACACCATTGCTAGAGAAAACCATCCATTACAAGACTTCCTTTGAGCTCACCTTGTCCATTTGAGGACCTTGCAAGTAAGTAACCCTTCTCTTCTTCTAGGTTTGTGTTCTCCTAGCTTAAGGGAATCTCCATCCTTATTATTGAAGCTTCTTTCTTCCTATTCTATGTTTTGACTCTTTAGGGTTTTATTTTGGGATTTTCCTTGTAGTTTGGACCTTTGATTTAAAGGACTTGTTAGAGCTTGATTTGCTTACTAGAGACCAAGGCAAGTGGATGAATGATTTTTCCTAAGCTTTCATTGACTTTGGATATTTTCCATTAATGCATATTTATTGCTTTGTTTTGAAATGAATGCTCATGATAGAGTATTAATGGTACATTTATGGTCCAAGAGATGTGTTGATTCATAGCATGTAATTCCTCTTGTTTTGTCTCAAACATATATCTTATGTGAAATGGTTTCCTTCTTTCTTTCCTTGTATTGAATGTGATATGGATGGAGGAGAATGGGATGGATGTGGTGAAAGATTTGATGTTATTTGAATGGAGTTTTAGACTCCTCATCTGATGTATAAAAGTGGCTAAAAAGGGATTGTAGAAGGAAGAGATAGAGGGGAGTTGAACTGGTCCGGAATCAGTTTCTGGACAGTTCGCTCGAGCGAACATGACACTTCGCTCGAGCGACCTGTCCAGAGAAGGGTTCGGAGCATTCCAGTAGCTTGGTCGCTCGAGCGTACCCTTGGTCGCTCGAGCGGACATCCCAGAACCTGTTCCAGAGAGTTGTTCGTTCGAACGCACTTAAAACTTCGCTCGACCCAATGAGTTCGCTCAAGCGACCTCAAATTCGCTCGAGCGAACCCACCGAGACAACAATTCCAGAGAGCTACTCGCTCGAGCGAACTCTCCGGTCCGCTCGAGCGATGAGCCCTGTTGGTCAAGGCTATGTTTGGGACAATGATTAACTATTTCAACGTATTTGGACTATTCTTTGGGAACCCCTCTATGTCAAGGAGATTTACTAAGCAATGTGTGAGGCCATTGGAGGAAGAAACCATATCACGAAGATGTAATTTGAGGTTTTGAAAATTCGGAGTGTATGAGGAGTCCGGAATGTCCCCAAACTCAAAGAGTACCAGATTGTTAGTAGACTGACATACGGAGTCCCTACTCACTCCAACTAGATATTTTTCCCAAAATGTCAATTGTTTACTGTACTTTATCGATCCCGAGATTTATACTACGTGCCTTGTTTTCCCGAAAGCATTGAATTACACTGGATATAGCTATTTGTCTTGAAGTGCATCGCACCACATGAAATGATAGTGTGCCCTTGAGCACCCCCGTCCTACCCGGTTATTTATTTGTACTTGATTTACTTCCATATGTATCGATTGTGATTTGACCTATGAGTCGGCACCACTAATCTTGGATAACCCTGTTGGTCTGATCCACTGACTTGGAGATCCCCCTCTTGTCCCGCCAGCTGCAGTTTGGATCCCGCTACCCGGTTATTACCGTGGTCTCGTCCCGATGCCGCAGATTGCTACTGTGGTCCCCGATGCCCGGCTCGCTATCGTGGTCATGTATAGTATAGTATATGTATATGTATTTATAAGATCCACTGTTTCTCCTCACCTCGAGTGACTGAGATCAGTGCCTAGTTATTGCTCTATCACTTTAGTGATAGAGGACTTAGCTTCGTGTGGTTGCCATCTTGATTGTGTCCCATTCCCTTGGTTACCTTTACATGTTTTATAATGCATACTCGTATTTGAATAAATGTTTTATCTTGTTTAGAGAAATTGTTATTTAAACAGGTTCAAATGTTTTCAGAGGTAAATTCATGTATTTTCATATTGTCATTGTGTTTTACCATTTGTCAAACCGTCGTGTTTGATCTACTCTTTGGTACTCAGGTCCCGTTGATGGTTATCCCGAGGAGGAGCACGAGGAGGCGGTCGTAGAACCGCAACAGTTAGTTGAGTGGCGTGCTGATGACGTCATGTAGACGTTTGGTTGCTATGAGAGACTATATATAATTTGGGAAACTATTCAACCATTCTTTGGATTGGTATTTTGGTTATATTGGCCTTGTGGGCCTCTATTTTTGGGAAATGTAATTAAATGATCTTATATAAACTTTAACTTACTTTTGGGTAACATGCTAATGATCATCGCTCATTCTGATACTTGATTATACATGTGATTTAACTTGTGATTAGAAGTGAACTATCATTTGATTTGCTACACGCTTCCTCACTTAATAGAAATGTTCATTTATGGTTGTGATATCCTCACCGCGGACACCTGTGGGAAATTAAATAAATGTATGGGATCATTAAATCGATGTAGTAACATCATCTTCAATCTCATCATTAAATGTCCCGATCCCGGATCAGTCACGTGGGGGCCCGGTCTGGGGTTGCGACAATGTGATTAGCATTCTTTCCTCAATCATAAATGTTTTTATGAGCTAAAACTTTCAAAAGCCTTAGGCATACATTTATGAGCTTTCATTTTAAAAATGATTGAGGACATCATACATACACATTGTGCATTCATAGTGTGTGTGTGTGTGTGTGAAGTAGTTTTTCACTTTCATATCCACCTATTTAAGAGGTATTGTAATGAGCTAAATTGTATCTCCATCAAGTGTATTCTAGACAGTACTTAGAGAGATAACCAACCTTTTGGTTGAAGAGGTTATTGCTTAGCCTAAGAAAAGCATAGTGTAATAGGTTGATGTTAGGTCTTGAAAAACATCATTGTAAAGGTTATTGCTTAGCCTATTGAAAAACATAAATAATGGAAATCCGGTGGGGTGTTGGATCACAAGCCGGTAGTGGATGTAGGCATTGAGGCCGAACCACTATAAATCCTTGTGTGATGGTGCATGCTTTTGTGGTGATTGTTTTTGTAAGCCTCCGCATTTATTTACTTAATCACCACTTGTGACTAGTTTAATTTAAAGAAGTTAAAATTGGTTAAAATTGGTCATAATTGAAGCTCACCCTATTTACCCCCCCCCCCCCTCTCTAGGGTTCAGATTCCCGGACTTTCAATTGGTATCCAAGAAAGGTTACTCCATTTTAGGGCTTAACAACCCGGAGTTGATCCTTGCTAGATTAGAACCCTAGTGTTGTATTTTATTGCATATCTTTGTAATGATTTCCATTATGATCGAAAATGAAATTTCCCCAAAAGTATCTTTTCACCACTCTAAGACTTTTTTGAGTTATATCTCTAAGAGTTGGTGATTCCTCTAAGTGAACTCTCAAGGACATCCTAATCAAGACCTTAGGTGAATCTTCATTGGTACACATTTAGACTAACCTTAAGGCCTTGATCCTCTCTAGACCAACCTATCCTTTTTAGTTAAATCTCTTTGTTGGTCATGTTACATGATAAGAGCCTAAAATGCACCATTTAGGCCCTTAACTTAGACTTTAATATATGCTTTGGTGAGGTTAAGTAGTCTAATTATGTTAAGTTTCATGTTTGCAGGTGTTCTAATAGCGTTGGAGAGAAATTGGCGCAAGATAGAGAAACGGGTAGAAATCCAGCGAAAAACCAAGAAGGCCCAGCTCTCTGGCACCTGGCGTCCGGACGCCAGGTCCCAGAGAGTCCAGCGCAGGAAAAACAACTTGGCGTCCAGACGCACGGACCCGACTGGGAATCCGTCTCCTGCACGAATTAAAGACCTTTTTCACCCCAAAACTTATAAATAGGAGCCCAAACTCGTTTTTGGGGGGATTCACACTTTGGGAGAAGGTCTGAAGAAGGTTTTGGAGCTTTTGGAAGCGGATCCATGGCGATTTCATCAAAGATTCTTCGCCAATCATCTTCCATGCGTAACTAATTCCTCATCTTTGGGTTGCGATGAAGCCCTAACCTCTTGATTATGGTGATGTATAGGTTTAGGGTTTATTTTTAAACGCTTTTAATTATATGACAAGATGTTAATCCATTGAATGGATTTTATGAATGCAATATTTCTTTCGTTGGTATTTTAATCTTGTAGATTTGAATACTAAGTCATATAATGATGCTTGAATGAATGTGCTTGTTAGATTTAGGATAATCTATGCCATAGAGATAGGTTATGCCCTGATTTACATCCACATCCTTTATTTGTTGACTCTGAAGGTTTGTAACCCAGATGAGTATCTATAGCGTTGACAATGAAACCCAAAGGCCTATACTTGCCATTGTGCGAGGTTAGAGTGGATTCGTACCCTTAGATCTTTTCTCTGATTGAATCAAAGTTGTCTTTAATTTGTTAATTTAGAAATCATTAATTTGTTAATCAAAACCAATCAACCCATTACTTCATTTTCTAATAGGATTAGTTTAATAATCAGACCTTTGTTTTCCAATAGGATTAGTTTAGGAATTTAGGAAACAACAAAAACTTAGCCCTTTTGTCCCAGTGGATACGATACTCGGTTAACATCTTTGCTTCTTCAAGCAGAGATAATAGCGGAGAATAAATTATAATTGCCACCCTGTTTTAGGATCGGTCATAATTTTGGCGTCGTTGCCGGGGACAATTAGCACGGTTGTTTGTTTCTTTTAATTCTAGTATTAGTTTAATCTTTCCTTTTTCTTTTTATTTTACTTATTCATCTTTTCTCACATCTTCACCATTGTTACTGCAGGATAATGAGTTTAACACAGCGAACCCTAAGGTTTATGCAGGATCCAAGAGCACTGTTGACAACTTGAAAGTCCTACTCAAGTGAAAGATCGCTTATACCTGGAGCGCGGTAAGCTTAGACTTTTTAATTCTTTTCATATAATTGCAGTAAGTTTTGTGTGTGCATGCTTGGTCGTCGCTCTTGTCATCCAAATTTAGTTTTTTTAGACCAAAATTTCGAGCGAGCCCTTAGAAAAATTAGATCATCTAAACACCATTCTGCTGTCTCACACACAAATTCATTAATGGATGAAGGAAGAAAAGAGGATGAGGGTCATGAGGCTCCACCTCTCCGGCCCTTGAAGGAGCACTATACTCCGTCAGAATACGCGTCACCATCGTGTATTCAGCTGCCTGTAGTACATGCAGCTCAATATGAAATCAAGCCCAGCACAATCAATCTGATCCCTTCTTTCTATGGCTTGAACAATGAGGACCCGTACAACCACATTGATGAGTTTTTGGTTATTTGCTCCACAGTGCGAATAAACAATTTCAGTAGTGAGGCCCTAAAATTGTTTCTCTTCCCGTTTTCATTAAAGGACAAAGCCAAGTATTGGCTGAGTACTTTACCTCCAAACTCTATCAATTCTTGGACCCAACTACAACAAAAATTCTTGGACAAATATTTCTCTGTGGGCAAAACAAATCAGTATAGGAGATCCATCACATCCTTCTCCCAAACTGACAATGAACAATTTCATGAGGCGTGGGATAGATTTAAGGATCTCCTTAGAAAGTGTCCGCACCACCAAATTGCCAAATGGCAATTGGTGCAATTCTTCTATGATGGGCTATCACCCGAATGGCGAAACATGGTAGTGACCGCCAGTGGGGGATCAATTATGCTGAAAAATGAGGATGAGGCATGGGAACTTTTTGAGAATATGAGTGAGACATTTCAACACCATGCCTCCACTGCTAGATTGGAGAGGCCAGCAGCCTCGATTTTGTAAAAACCTAAGGGGGTATTTGAAATTCAGCCCTCTAATGAACTCACAACCCAAGTGGCTGCCTTGACCCAAAAGTTAGATCAGCTGATTTCTGGGGGACAATCTCTCCAATCTTCATCTCCCCAGCCCCCTGCTCATCACGATGCTTGCGCTTTATGTAACAGTCCCACTCATTTTGTAAGTGACTGTCCTGCAGCACCCCAATTTCCTGAGTTTGTGCAAGAGCAAGCGAATGCTGCACAGGGGTTCTCCAAACCGAGTAATGATCCTTATTCGAATACCTACAACCCGGGATGGCGCAGTCACCCCAATTTTTCATGGAAGTCTCCCGGTTAGGGCACTTCTTTCTCTCAAATGGGAAATAGGCCTAACTTTCAATACAATCATGCGGCCTATCGTTCCCAACAATCCTACCAGCCACCCAACTCTCAACCCCCTCAAAGAAACCCATCATTTGAGGAGACGGTACTGCAGGAGCTAAAGGAGCTCAAAGCAGGTAATCAACTGGTCCACTCTCATTCTCAGTCCATAGCCAAGTTAGAGGCCCAGATGGGCCAAATAGCCAGTGCTCTTAATAGAAGAGAAGAGGGCCGTTTACCTAGTCAACCCACTGTCAACCCCTAGAATACCTTCAAGGTGGGAAGTAGCTCTCAACCTCATGATACTTATCATGAGGAAGCTAAGGTAGTTGCCACCCTGACGAATGGGCGTGAGGTCGAGACTAGGCCTGAGGAGCCTTCGAAAATCATTAGAGAATCTGCCCCAGACCCCAAAAGATCTAGGGTGGAAATGAGTCCCAAGGAAAAGGAGGTCAGCACTCCCACTTCTTCATTTATCCCCGCCGAGGCACCCACTTATGTGCCTAAAGCCCCTTTCCCCACTTGTCTGGACACACCTTCTCCCTTCGGGAAAAAGGGAGCAACCATGGATGAAATGTTAGATGTGTTCAAGCAAGTAAAGATCAATCTACCTTTGCTGGATGCTATCAAGCAAGTGCCCTCGTATGCAAAATTTCTAAAAGACTTGTGCACTCAGAAGCGTAAATCCAAATCCAATGTGTCCAAAAAGGTCCTGCTTACCGAGCAAGTGAGTTCCTTAATTCAGCATGACACTCCTCCGAAGCTGAAAGATCCTGGCACCCCCACTGTAACTTGTACAATCGGGAGTCACATTATTGATCATGCGTTGTTGGATCTTGGAGCTAGTGTCAATCTCCTGCCTTACTCACTGTATGAGCAAATTGGGTTGGGTGAGTTGAAACCCACATCGGTCACCTTGCAACTTGCTGACAGATCCGTCAGGGTGCCCCGGGGTATACTTGAGGATGTTCTTGTCAAAGTGGACAAATTTCTTTTTCCGGCAGATTTCATTGTCCTTGACACAGAACCAGTGCCAAACCTGCGGAAACAAACTCCAATCATCCTTGGCCGTCCCTTCTTGGCCACAGCTAATGCGACCATTAACTGTCGCACTGGAGTTATGGATGTTTCCTTTGGCAATATGAAAGTCAGGCTGAATGCTTTCAAGGCCTCTCATTAGCCCCCGGAAAATGACGACTGTTTCACAGTCGATGTTGTTGATGAAGCCCTCCCATATGTTTTAACTGAGGACCCCTTAGAGGCTTGCTTAGCCCATTTTAGCTACAATGAGTATGATGTTGACCGTTCGATTACCGAGGTCAACGCCCTTTTGGATGAGGTAGCTATGCTGGATTTCCCCCCATGGAGGGCAAAGATCGAACACCTACCTCCACTTTCAAAAGCACCAACCCCTCCATCGATTGAAGTTCCTCCCAAACTTGAGTTAAAACAACTTCCTGCTACACTCAAGTATGTTTACCTCGGCCCAAAGGATACATTGCCAGTCATCATTGCTGCTGATCTATCTGATGATCAGGAGAGTCAGCTCTTGGATGTGTTACAAGAGAACAAAAGTGCAATCGGCTGGTCCGTAGCCGATTTGAAAGGCATTGACCCCTCCAACTGCATGCACCGCATTCATTGCGAAGATGACGTGAAACCGTCACGTGAAATGCAGCGTCGTTTAAATCCTAACATGAAAGAGGTGGTCATGAAAGAAGTACTGAAGCTACTTGATGCGGGTATTATATACCCAATTTCTGACAGCAAGTGGGTAAGCCCTACTCAAGTGGTGCCAAAGAAGTCTGGCATCACGGTTGTGGAAAATGAGAACGGAGAACTAAGTCCCACACGTACCACTACTGGGTGGCGCATGTGCATTGATTACCGAAAGTTAAATTCCATGACCCGAAAGGACCATTTTCCCCTACCTTTCATTGACCAGATCTTAGAAAGGTTAGCTGGCCAAGAGTTTTATTGTTTCCTGGATGGTTATTTTGGATATAACCAAGTGGATGTCTACCCCGATGACCAGGAGAAAACAACTTTCACTTGTCCTTTCGGTACATTCGCTTACCGGAGGATGCCATTCGGACTCTGTAATGCACCCGCGACTTTTCAACGGTGTATGATGTCTATTTTCTCCGACATGGTGGAGAAATTCTTAGAGGTGTTCATGGATGATTTCTCTGTTTTCGGACCTTCATTTGATGAATGTCTTCATAATTTGGCAAAGGTGCTGAAACGTTGTACCAAGACAAACTTGGTCTTGAGTTGGGAGAAAAGTCATTTCATGGTGCGAGAGGGCATCGTTTTGGGGCATATCGTCTCTGCTAGAGGCATTGAGGTGGATAAGGCCAAGGTTGATCTGATATCCAAACTTCCACCTCCCTCAACGGTTAAGCAAGTTCGTTCCTTTTTAGGACATGCAGGGTTTTACCGTAGATTCATTAAAGATTTTAGTAAGATCTCTAGACCCTTGTGTACATTGCTCACTAAGGAGGCCTTGTTTGACTTTAACGAGGCTTGCATGCAAGCTTTTGAAAAGCTGCGGGAGGCCCTGTCCACAGCCCCTATCATTGAGTCACCGGATTGGGCCCATCTGTTTGAGATAATGTGCGATGCCTCCGACTATGTGGTCGGTGCAATCCTGGGCCAACGGGTGAACAAGGTTCCACATGTTGTCTATTATGCTAGCAAGACCCTCTCCGATGCCCAACTGAATTACACTACGACGGAGAAGGAATTGTTGGTTGTTGTGTTCGCCTTGGATAAATTTCGATCGTATCTGTTAGGATACTAACATGCTGCTTTGCGGTACTTACTGTCGAAAAAGGACACTAAGCCAAGATTGATTAGGTGGATTCTTTTACTTCAAGAATTCGACTTTGAGATTCGGGACAAGAAGGGTTCCGAAAACAGTGTAGCTGACCACCTATCCCGGATCTTGGTGAACACCACGGAAGACACCTTACCCTTACATGACTCATTCCCAGATGAGCAATTGCTTATGGTGTCTCAAAATCGCCCCCCCTGGTATGCTCATATTGTAAATTATCTAGCAGTGGGGGCGATACCTTGAAATTGGTCCAAGCAGGACAGGGATCGTTTCTTCTCCCAAGTAAAGATGTATTGTTGGGAGGATCCTGAACTTTTCAAATTCTGTCCAGACCAAGTGATCAGGCGATGTGTACCCGAGAGTGAATATAACAGTATACTTACTTTCTGTCACTCTCTTGCGTGTGGAGGGCATTTCAGTGGGAAGAAAACTGCTGCAAAAGTGTTACAGAGTGGCTTCTATTGGCCCACTCTTTTTCAAGATGCTCATCAGTTTTGCAAAACTTGTTTGCGCTGTCAGCAAACAGGTAACATGTCTAGGAGGAACATGATGCCCCTACAACCGATTTTGATTGTAGAAATTTTTGATGTATGGGGTATCGATATTATGGGACCGTTTCCGCCATCGTTTGGTTTTAAATACATTCTAGTGGCGGTTGATTACGTGTCCAAATGGGTGGAAGCGGCTGCTACTAAGACTAATGACCACAAAGTTGTGGTCAAATTTCTGCAAAGCAATATTTTTAGTCGTTTTGGCTGTCCGCGAGCAATAATAAGTGATGAGGGAACCCACTTCGTGAATAAACACTTTGAGGCGCTGGTAAAAAAGTACTCCATCACACATAAGGTAGCTACACCTTATCATCCCCAAACCAGCGGCCAAGTCGAAGTAACCAATAGGGAAGTGAAGCGTATTTTGGAAAAAACGGTCAAGCCCGACCGCAAAGATTGGTCTTTGCGGTTAAATGATGCTTTATGGGCAAACCGTACTGCTTACAAGACTCCAATTGGTATGTCCCCATATCGATTAGTGTTCGGCAAGGCTTGTCACTTGCCAGTGGAACTCGAGCACCGCGCCATGTGGGCTATCAAGCAATTCAATTTTGATATGGTCGCTGTCGGTTCTACTCGAAAACTCCAACTCAATGAGTTGGAAGAGATTCAGAACGAAGCCTACATTAGTTCCAAAATTTACAAGGCTCGGACTAAAGCTTTCCATGACAAACACATCTTGCGAAAGTCCTTTAAGCCTGATCAAAAGGTTTGGCTTTTCAATTCCAAATTGCGACTCTTTCCAGGTAAATTGCGGTCACGGTGGGATGGACCGTATGTGGTGACCAAAGTTTTTGACCATGGTGCAGTAGAATTCGTAACCCCAACACTGGGGGTTTTCTTAAGGTAAATGGTCAACGGTTGAAACCCTATATAGAGGGTATTACTGCAGGTGAAGTGGTGGAGTCCATTGTTTTAATGGACCCGGCCTATCCTATGGGCTGAGAGTACTTGACGTCTGGCTGACGACGTTAAACCAAGCTCTTGCGGGAGGAAACCCGAGTGTAGATAGAATCGTAGCGTAGGTAGCAGTGTCTTTTCATCCTTTTTGGCGTTTAAATTGAGTCCATCTGGAAGGGGGGTGTCCTTAGGTGGTTAGTCCTTACCACGTAGAGAGAGTTTTGGTGTTTTAAAAAAAAAAATCTCACTGGCGTCCGGACTCCGGAGCCGGGCGTCCAGACGCCCAGATTTCGTTAAACCACCCTGCTCTCTGAAATGGGGCGTCCGGACGCCCCACCTGGGCGTCTAGACGCCCGGATTTTTTAAAAATTGGTCTGCTCTCTGCCTCCGGGCGTCTGGACGCCCGAAATGAAAAAAAAAACCCACCGGTGGTTGAGCCACCGGTGCAACCTCACGCCCCTCCTGTTGTACCTCCTCCTGCGGGGCCAGCTGACCCGTTTTACATGACCTTTGCCCAGTACGAGGCTATCCTCCAAGGTCAGCAGGCCCTCCAGTCCCGTCAGATGGCTTTTGAGTCCCGCTTCGAGGACTTTGCCAGTCGCACGACAGACTCTCTTTTTGAAATGCGATCTTTAATGAGAGGTCTGCGTGGCCTTTCCCCTCCTCACAGAGATGATCACATGCATGACAGAGGTGAAGGGACTAGCCATGGTGGGGATGAGGATGATTAAGATGTTGTTTTTACTTTTTAGGTAGCTTTGTCTTTTTAGCTTCTATATTTGTGTTTCTAGATTGGTGCTAACATTTTACAGGTTCATTCGTGCAAGTTGGGGGGTCTACCCGACTTTTCTTTACTGTGCATCATTTTTTTTAGCACTACCCAGGTGATATCCCTCCTTTTTCCTTTACTTTTATTGTCCTTTATCTTTTATTTTATGTTTAACATTGTGGACACTGTTACGTTCAGTTGGGGGGTGGGGTATTGACCTTGGGAGTAGTTTAGGGGTAGTTTTAGCAGTTTTATTTCTGTTTGCTTGTTGTCTTTTATTTTTCTTTTCTTTTTCCTTCTATTTCCCTTTTAAAAAAAAGGGTTTTCTGCTAGTGTTGGTAGTCTTTCGGGAGATTTCTAACCGGGTTTTTGTGAAACGAAGATACCCTGTTTTTGGAACTTTTTGTGAGGAAAAAGAGAAAAACGGTTCGCTATCCTGTTTTAGGAAAGAGTTTTTGAGCAATTGTTGAATTATTGATCTTTCACTTGACACGTCTCATATAGAAAATTTGAAATGTGAAACTATGATTTCCATACCAGTGAAAACTTCAGATCAATTATGATGGAAAGCTGACCCTCGGTCATACTGAAGTCGGGCATATGGAAAGGGCTACCTATTGTTAGGGACCGTTTTTTTTTTAAATTTTTTTTTTGACTAGTTTGGGTTCGTAGCCTTTTTAACTCGAGCCAGTAAGCCCATAGGGGTATTGCCATACCTATTGCCCTAAGGACATCTGTCTTGGGAGTCATTGGCTGAATGCTCGTTACATGGGTTAATTAGAAAGCTTAAGGGACCTAGGCATTGCACAGTCACTCGTTAAAAAAAAAAAACCAAAAAATCAAATTAGTGTTAGCATGTCCTTTGAAAAATAATAGTATGAAAGCCACCACAAATGCCTTGAGAGGACTCGTGTTAACTTATACTGAGGTTCGGTGGCCCAGCATTTCGAAAGAACAAGAGGTGTTTTCACGAAAATTGTTAGTGGATCGTTTTATGCTTTCAGGCCTCTATATGTACACAATTTTCACCGTGCACGATCAATTGTTCTAACATGATTTTGAGGATTTCTGACCAAAAGATAGGATTGGTGAACCACATTTGAGTGTGTATGGAAAACCCCAAAAATCAGGAATAACCGGTGTTCCTAGATACCTTGGTGGAAAATACTCCCTGTCTTTCTTTTATGTTTTAGGAATTTTGTGGGTAGATTCACTGCAAACCCTCACGAGAATATAACTCGTCCTCTAGGGGGAACTTAGAGGTTTAAAGGCTTGCTGCACATGCTAAGTGCAGCCGTGCTCCCTACGAAAGTGGCCTTAGTTAGTTTTCTTTTTGTTTTGGCTTTGCTCGAGGTCTAGCAAAGTATAAGTTGGGGGGTGTGATAAGAGCCTAAAATGCACCATTTAGGCCCTTAACTTAGACTTTAATATACGCTTTGGTGAGGTTAAGTAGTCTAATTATGTTAAGTTTCATGTTTGCAGGTGTTCTAATAGCGTTGGAGAGAAATTGGCACAAGATAGAGAAACGGGTAGAAATCCAGCGAAAAACCAAGAAGGCCCAGCTCTCTGGCACCTGGCGTCCGGACGCCAGGTCCCAGAGAGTCCAGCGCAGGAAAAAGAACTTGGCGTCCGGACGCCCGGACCCGACTGGGAATCCGTCTCCTGCACGAATTAAAGACCTTTTTCACCCCAAAACTTATAAATAAGAGCCCAAACTCGTTTTTGGGGGGATTCACACTTTGGGAGAAGGTCTGAAGAAGGTTTTGGAGCTTTTGGAAGCGGATCCATGGCGATTTCATCAAAGATTCTTCGCCAATCATCTTCCATGCGTAACTAATTCCTCATCTTTGGGTTGCGATGAAGCCCTAACCTCTTGATTATGGTGATGTATAGGTTTAGGGTTTATTTTTAAACGCTTTTAATTATATGACAAGATGTTAATCCATTGAATGGATTTTATGAATGCAATATTTCTTTCGTTGGTATTTTAATCTTGTAGATTTGAATACTAAGTCATATAATGATGCTTGAATGAATGTGCTTGTTAGATTTAGGATAATCTATGCCATAGAGATAGGTTATGCCCTGATTTACATCCACATCCTTTATTTGTTGACTCTGAAGGTTTGTAACCCAGATGAGTCTCTATAGCGTTGACAATGAAACCCTAAGGCCTATACTTGCCATTGTGCGAGGTTAGAGTGGATTCGTACCCTTAGATCTTTTCTATGATTGAATCAAAGTTGTCTTTAATTTGTTAATTTAGAAATCATTAATTTGTTAATCAAAACCAATCAACCCATTACTTCATTTTCTAATAGGATTAGTTTAATAATCAGACCTTTGTTTTCCAATAGGATTAGTTTAGGAATTTAGGAAACAACATAACTTAGCCTTTTTGTCCTAGTGGATACGATACTCGGTTAACATCTTTGCTTCTTCAAGCAGAGATAATAGCGGAGAATAAATTAAAATTGCCACCCTGTTTTAGGATCGGTCATTACATTTGCATTTTGTTTCTTTATAGTCACATCTCTTAAAATGCATTGTTTCTTTGTGATCATTTGATTTTGTCTTCATGAAATTTTAAGTTATATCTCATGGTTTTCAAAATCCCTTGATTGCAATATTTTCATGATGGATTTACATTTTGTTCATATAGTTATATCTCTTGTAGTGCATATCCATTCATGATCAATTGATTGTGATTACAAAAGCTTTCATATCTAGATTTTTCATGATCAATTGATATTGGAAAATCATTTGATAATTGTCATAATTAGAATTTTTTTGTAAATCAAATGATTTGAAACAATTTATGTTTTCCATTGATTTTTCAAAGTTATATCTCTTGTATGGAAAATATGTGTTCAATTTGTATGAGTGTCTATTGTCATATTTAGAATACAAATTGAAAACTTTTAGTAGTACACTTCATGTTTTTCAAAATCGCTTGCTCATAATTCTATAAATGATTCATTGTTGGAATTTTAAATATTGAAGTGATTTGAAAAACTTTGGAAAATGTTCTAAGCTTTAATTGATTGTATTTATAGATGCATTTTCCTTGAATTTGTTTCCTTGTGCTTAATTATGATTATATCATTTGGAAGGAAATAATTTTTACAAACAATTTGCATCTTTGCACATTTAGTTACATTCTTTTTATGCAAATTGATTTTGTTGTCTTACATTGCTTGTATGGATATGGTGTCATTGATTTGCATGGTTGTGCCTAACTTGGTATATATATTTTCATTAATGCAAATTGATGATTGTTTATGTGCTTTATAGGAAAATCTAGTATTTGAGCTTATTAAGTACATTTGTGATTTAATGTGCTAAGTTCATTTGGTATAAACCTCATATCCTTTTTCCATTGCATTGTAAGCTTAGTACATTTGCTAAGAGTGGAGATGTTGCATGATAGATTAATGGATCATTTTAGATGAATTGGAATTAAACCATTGTTCTTAATAGGTATATCCATATATGTGATCCATCTTCATCTATAGGCGATCCATGATGTCCCTCTAACTCCATACCTTCTTGTGCTTGCATAGTTATATTTTTTATTGATGATATGGTATGAGTTAGATCTTGAGTGTTGATTGATCATCTCTATGCAAATGTCAAATTGTTCTATGTATGGTTGTGATCTTAGTTACATTTGTAGAAACCATACTAGAACTCAAATCCATCCTCTATGCCTTCTAGTCATTTATTTTTGGATGGTTATGATGTTGATTCATGTATATTTCTCTAAGTGATGTCATCCTTGTATATGTTTCAACATCGTAGTAGTGATCTTGATCATATGAAACTCCTTGAAATCCATCCCTAGTATATCTATATGTTTGATGGATATCTTAGTTGTTGAATTCATATGATTTTGTCACTTTGAAAATTGCATGCATTACCAAGTTATATTCTTTTGCATTGCAATTTATCTTGTTCATCACTATGCTCATTAGTTATATTCTCAAAGTGATGAATATACATTTATGATGCTTGATGGAATTTTGTGTTTGTCACATCCTTGTTATTTATCATGTTGTCAAATTCAATTGATTTCAATTGGTATAATTTTCGATTGATTTGATGTCATTTCTTGTGAATGTGATAGACCTTGTGTACATTGGATTGAACTTGATAGTAATATATTTGCTCCATGTCACACTCCATTAGCATCATAATTTTCATGTTTGCCACCTCTCTAGCTCATATAGGTAAATCTCATGACCACCATGTTTATGTATTCATAATCTTGGTTGGTTATTAGTTGAGTTGGCTTCATGTTTGAATTTCATTTCACTCATCTTGCACATAATAGTCATATTTAATGATTGAATGAAATGATTTCAAAACCTTCATAGCATATGTTTTTCATAGTTAAATTAATTGATGCTATGTTTAGTAAACCCCACTTCATCATGGATAACTCTATTTTGGATTTATCTTAGTAGGTATATTCTTTATAACTCCATTTTAGAGTGATTGTTTTATTAGACTTATCTTTGGATCTCAATTGGTATTCTTTGTTTTTCCAATTGGTATCCATGATCGCTTTTCTCATTGACCTTGCTCGCTTTTGGTAATTTGATCATATTGTGCTCTATAGTTAAATGTATCTAATCTTTCTCTTGAAGTTAACCCTCCATTGGTAAAACCATCATCTCCTTGCACTACATAGTTAAATCTTTGTCAATATGTTGACAAAAGGAGATAATGGATTGAGGGGGAGTGTAAACCTTCATAGGAAGTATTAGTTTTGATCAAATTGACCATTGGATTGGCTTTGAACCCTTATAGATAACTTCCATACATGATAACCTGTTATGTATTTCATTTTCGATTTCTTTTGTTAACAGGTGCCACTAAAAGGTATTTTCCTTATTTCATTTGTGTATGTACCTTTGCAATTTAATGTCAAAGGGGGAGAGAGCATTCAATGTCTCTAAAGGGGAAGAGAATGCCCAAGCTTCCTAAGGGGAGATATTGTATGATCTTCTACAAGGGGAGAGAATGCATATCTTGCCAAAGGGAGAGAGAGGCATGGTCAAAGGGGGAGAGAGCATTCAATGTCTCTAAAGGGGAAGAGAATGCCCAAGCTTCCTAAGGGGAGATATTGTATGATCTTCTACAAGGGGAGAGAATGCATATCTTGCCAAAGGGAGAGAGAGGCATGGTCAAAGGGGGAGAGCTGAAAGAAGAGAAAGCTTGGGAGCTAAAGAAGATGCTTGGCTAAAGAAAGAAAGAAGAAGAGAAAGCTTGAAGAATGATTAAGATCCAAGCATCAAGAAGAATGAAGAAAGAGTCCAAGAGCCCAAGCTAAGAGAAGAAGCATCCAATAAATTTTAAGACTTGTCCAGCTGAGGGGGAGCTGAAGACTTAGTGTGTTAATTCAATGTTGAGTAAGTTGCCATCAAATTGCAAAGGGGGAGATTGTTAGGAATTTTGTGTTTTACAATTTGATGGATGCATTATCATTCTAGCATCACTTGAATTTTCACACTTGCATTGATTTAGAAAATCTTGAAATCTTGATTGTAAACATGCATTGTTTTTAAACTTCTAGAAATATTGATTTATGCATGTTTTGTTTTTTAACTTGGATGCATTTTCATTTGAAAAAGAAGTTTTATGAATCAAGCAAGCCTATGACTTTTAAATCTTTCAAATCATTTTAGGCTTTTTGTGTTTCATGGTTTTAATCCTCTTAGTTTTATTTAAACCATGTTTCCAAGCTTGATTCAGTGGCTCAAAAGTTCCCACAAGAAATCTCTTTGAAATATGAAGTTTTAGGAAATTTTGGTCCCAGGCCCGGGTCGACCGGCCCTGCGCGGTCGACCGGGAAAGAGCCGTTGGGGCTCCTGTCAAACAGTCAATTTTATGACCGTTGAAGGCCAGGTCGACCGGGGAAAGCCCAGGTCGACCGGGGAAGAGTCGTTGGGCACTTTTTGGCTATAAATACTAGTTCATTCCTTTGCCAAAAGTTGGGGATTTTTAGGCCATCCTTGAGATGTTTTGAGGCCAATCAAAGGGGACTGAGCTAAGGGATGAAAGGGGTCATTTGGAGAGCTAAAGCTTGGATTAATGAAGTTAAATCACTAAGTAAGCTTTACTTTTCTTATTCATATGTTTACATGCTTTGCTTTAATCATTGGTAAATCTTTTCTAGCGTGATAAACTATGATTTGTTGTGTCCTTAACATGTTTATGTTTTGAATTGATCTATTGTTTTGGATGCATCACCTTGATTCAATCCAAGTAGTACTTAAATTGGTATATCTAAGTAAATCATGTTATTGAAAACATCTTTGAAATTATATGTAACACGATTCTTATACTTGGTTGAATCTTTGGTTGTTGTTTTTCATCATAAGAAAATCACTTTCAAATCTATCTTATGTTTTGGATTCAACAACTTCACAAATCATATGTACTTTTATTTTAAAGTTTTACAACTTGCCTTGCTTTGATAGGTATATCAATTTCAAGTTGAATTTATAATTACAAATGATTTGTCCCCTAATTTCAGTCAAATCTATTTTTATGTTTTATGCTTATAGCATACACATATTGAGCTACATTGTTAATTTGATTGACATCCCTATGCATCACATGTTTTGTTCTTAGAATTTCACAACTTGTTTAGAATACATATGTATATCTTTTACAAGTTATTTTTAACATGTGATTAGCATTCTTTCCTCAATCATAAATGTTTTTATGAGCTAAAACTTTCAAAAGCCTTAGGCATACATTTATGAGCTTTCATTTTAAAAATGATTGAGGGCATCATACATACACATTGTGCATTCATCTTTGCATTCGTAGTGTGTGTGTGTGTGTGAAGTAGTTTTTCACTTTCATATCCGCCTATTTAAGAGGCATTGTAATGAGCTAAATTGTATCTCCATCAAGTGTATTCTAGACACTATTTAGAGAGATAACCAACCTTTTGGTTAAAGAGGTTATTGCTTAGCCTAAGAAAAGCATAGTGTAATAGGTTGATGTTAAGCCTTGAGAAACATCATTGTAAAGGTTATTGCTTAGCCTATTGAAAAGCATAAATAGTGGAATTCCAGTGGGGTGTTGGATCACAAGCCGATAGTGGATGTAGGCATTGAGGCCGAACCACTATAAATCCTTGTGTGATGGTGCATGCTTTTTGGTGATTGTTTTTGTAAGCTTCCGCATTTATTTACTTAATCACCACTTGTGACTAGTTTAATTTAAAGAAGTTAAAATTGGTTAAAATTGGTCATAATTGAAGCTCACCCTATTCACCCCCCCCTCTAGGGTTCGGATTCCCGGACTTTCAGCATCTTCTTCTCAAAGTATGCTTTCTGTATCTACCATCCTAGTCCCATATCAAATACCTATTGACCATGTAGGCTATTGAATCCCAACCTTTTTGGCAAATTAATGGCTAGCCTAAAGGTATAATTGGCATCCTCAATCGGTGGGTTTATGTGGGTGGAATCCTAACGTGGGGCCAACCACCTAAATTGAAAACATGAGGATTTAACAATGAGAAAACATAAGTTAATGAGTGGAACCCCACAAGGTGGGCCGATTACCAAACCATTCAAAATAGATGTGTTATAGGTATATGAAGGTATCTAGATAGTTTATATTAATCGGAGCTTCTTCCACCGTTCAATTGGCTGCATGATAAATATTGTGATGAACACAATCTTCTATGCATTCATTATCACGTTTTTTTCTTATCAGACAATCAATCTAACCACCAATAAAAAAACCTCCCATCAAAGTTAAAATTCCAGGACCCTATATAAATGGTGGGAACTTGCTTTGAACAGTTCAGATCTATGTATATGTGGGCCCCACTATGCGGTTCAGCTTCTTAAAATAATTTCTAGACTTTTTTTTGGGTAAAAATCATTGAACTTATATCGTGGTTAAAACGGAGCATCAAAATTAATCTTTCTCAGATCAATTAAGCAAGGAAAATGAAAACGACCAAACTACTTAGAGTTAGGACACTGCACTTTCTTTTTGCGCAAAGAAACGAAAATTCTCCTCCTCTCCGAAATCCCAATCTCTCTGCGTTTCTGACTTTCTTCTTCTTGTTGTTCTTCTCTCTCTCTCTCTCTCTCTCTCTCTCTCTCTCTCTCTCTCTTTTACTCCTTCCATGCCTCCCACGAAGAAGATTACTCTGAAAGCTCAGACGGTGAGACATTCGATGTTTATGAGAGCAACCGCGGTTGCAGACCATTAACCACATGATCGAAGATGTTCGCGTCGACAATGGAGTCCCTCTCTCCAACGTCATTGGAAAGATCTTCACCAAGGTCATTGAGGACTGCAAGAAGATGATCGGTCCATGGAGGGCCTAGGATGTAAAGTTCGTCAAGGTTGTTCAGCCATGCTTCCCATCCTAGTAATGGATCCCTTTTTATTTGATTTATGATTCTGGGGTGGTGTTGGTTTGATTGATTTTATGGGTCTTGTGTTTCTTGATTTGTGACGATGATGGGTTGTTGTTAAAATTTGAAACAAGATTGGGATTTTTTTTTAAAGGGTTTGTACCTAATCTTTGATTTCTTTTACTGAGGTGTTCTTAGTTTGGTTGATCTGTTATTGTAATTGAATGAATTTAGGGTTTCGGCGGATTAACGTTGGCTGTTTTTGTGTTGACAATGGTGAGTTTTTGTTTGTGGAATTAGACTGGGTTTTTTCTTTTAAGGGTTTGTTTCTAATCTCTTAACGTGGGTCTGCAGAAAGAAGTCCTGGGTGAGTGTTTAATACGTAGGGTTTGAAAAATTTTAGTTTGTTTCCAGATTTTCTTGATGGGTTTTTGGTAGTTGAATGGAACTTAGATTTTTTGTGGACATTGCTGGGCATATTTGTGTTTCTTGGTTTATGATGATCATGGGTTTTTACTGAAATTAGATTTGAGATTCTTTTTCTAGGGTTTGTTCTTGAACTCTTAATATAGTATTAGGCAAATTTGTGTTAGATCCTTTCTTGGAAGTGTTGTTAAGTCGGTGATCTTTGATTCTGTTTTTAATTTTTCTCTCCTAGTTTTGTTGTTGGAATGGAATATAGGGTTTTGGTGGATGTTAGCGGGCAGTCCTTTTGTATTTTTTGATTAATTGATGATGGTGAGATTTTTTTTTTAATGTATATCATTTGCGTAGTTTGGTTAGATTTTATTGCGTCTTTGGCATGCATCCCTTGAAGAGCTAATATGCTAGGTTCTATTGGTGATTTTTTTTAATAGTTAAATTCATTTACAAGCAAAACAATACAATAGATTTGTATTAAGAAAAGAACAGTACAGTGGACACCCCCCCCCCTATAAAAGCATGAAACAAAGAGGATAAACCCTACAAACACAACCTAGAATGACTCCAAAAATTACTACAGGACACTCACAAACCCCAAAACATTACTACAGGACAACCACCTCGCTCCAATTGAACATGATTTGGTCTAAAGTATAGTCTTTGAAAATGGAGTTTATTGACACCCATTAAGCCATGGAAAATTTAATCTTTCCACAAATCAAGTCTCCATTAGTGCCGGCTACCTCAAAACATCCCACGTTCCTTTCCTTCCATATTTGCCAAATTACTACAAGAAAGGTGAGCTTCCACATATCCTTCGCCTTTTACAATTGGAGATCTCCAGGCCATGAACAAGTCTTGAACATGCTTTGGGACGACCCAGCTGCAGCCAAACCAACTATTTATAGTGTTCCAAATCTTCACATCAATGTTACATTGCAGTAGTAGGTGATCAATTATTTCCTCATTCTCCAAACACATGGGGCATGCATTGGCCCAATCTTCCCTCTTCGTTTAAGATTGTCCATCGTGATGATCCGTCCTCGAAGAACTAACCAGCCAAACACCACAATCCTTGGCAGGGCCTTGAGCTTCCAAATGTTCTTTATCTGGCATCTCCTCTCTGTCCTTTTGGAAATGGCTAAGTAGAATGATGATATAGAGAATGATGGTATTTCCTCTCTGATATCAATTGATGGCATAGCCTGGAGGCCATGATGAAGATCTGCACCTCCTACGATGAGATCGAACCCTAAGACTCAAAACCCGAAGATCACTTAGGGGAAAATACCCAAAGGGGAACTCACAGAACAATTCTGAAATCTTATTAAAAATATAGTATAAGCATTACAGTAGGGGACTCCTCTATATATAGAGTGACATTGTTTCTTAATAACCAAGACATTCTAAAATAAGAAACTACCTAATCTTAATCAAAATAGAATTTAGGAAGCAACTCTACTAATTTAGATATCATCTAAACTAATTATAGGGATCTCAAAATTAGAGATCATGTGGACCCCATCAAGCGGGTTCATCACGGCCTGCGGGTCGTTGTCTTGGATCTCACTGCATCATGATGCTATCCAGATCCTGTTATCCTCCCATTCTTCCGGGATAAGCACGTTTGAAAGAAGGTTTAGTAGGGATACAAACTATGTTTCCTCAATGTCCCTCAAATTTCTTCGGAATATGGGGCTCCATATGACCTCGTTATTGTTGCCTTTACCAAAATAGCTTCTGACATTTGCTTCCTTTGTCAAAACGCAATTAAACAGATCTGGGAATTGCTTGGCCAGGGGCATCTCCAAAGCCATTTCCCCAAAAATGTTTCATTCATTCCTCTAAGGGATTTGATACCCAATCCTCCTTCTAGCTTTGATGAGCAAACTGAAGACCAATCCACTAGGTGGAATTTTCTTTCTTCACACCTCCCTTGCCAAAGAAAGTCCCTTTGTAGCTTCTCCATCCTGTAGATCATTGATATTGGGCATTTCGGAATTGAAAAATAATAAAGTGGTAGATTGGTCATTGCTACTTTTATAAGGGTTATTCTATCTCCCATAGAAAGGTGTGTGGCTTTCAAAGTAGATAGTTTCGTTTCCATTGTCTCAACCACCGGATTCCGATCCGTTTCTTTGTCGCCCCTAGGCATAGGGGAAAGCTCCCACTTTGCGGCCAAGGACATTTGGCATATTGTCGATTCCTCAACTCTTATCCCAATCAACTCGGTCTTGAAGAAGTTGATTTTTAGTCCTGACACCACTTTGAAGCAGAAAAGGATAGCTTTCACATTTTCAATTTGGTCCTCAGACGCTTCACAAAAGATGAGGGAGTCATCGGCAAACTGTAGGAGGGGTACTAATGGGGCCATGGCAGCCACTTTGAATCCCATTATGAGGCCTTGGGCTTCAGCCGCTTTCACAATCCTCTTTAACGTTCGACTATAATTACAAATAAGAAGGGTGATAGTTGATCTCCTTGCCTCAACCTTCTTTAAGCATGAAAGAAGCCTTTTGGGGTACCATTAATCATGATAGAGAATGAAGCTAAAGCTATGGATTCCTTGATCCAATTCCTCCATTTTTTACCAAATCCCATCCTCTGCAGAAGGTATTGTAAGAAACCCCAGTCCACTCTGTCAAAAGCTTTTTCTAAATCAAACTTGCATATCAAACCTGGTTTTCTTTCCTTGTCTCTTGCATGGAGACACTTGCTTGCTGTAAGGACTCCATCCAGAACTTGTCTTCCTTTTATGAAAGCTCCTTGTTCTTCTGATATGATGCATGACAAGATCTTCTAAAGTCTCGCTGCCAACACCTTAGTTAGGATCTTGTAGACACTAGAGATCAAACTAATGGGCCCGAAGTCCTTTGCACAGATATCTCCTTCCTTTTTCGAAATAAGAGCTATGAAAGAAGCCCCTATGCCCTTTGTTAACTTTCCTTTTTCGTGAAACTCCTCCAAGAAAATTCGGATGTCATCTTTAAGTAAATCCCAAAATCTTTCGAAGAAAGCCATAGGGTAGTCATCTGGGCCCGGAGCTTTGTCCCCCGCACAAGAGAAAATTGTTTGGCAGACCTCCTCCTCTTCAAATTTCCTTACTAGCGCTATTGACCCCTCTCATTTCTTATTCTGTCGAACTCTAAGTTCTCCAAGGTTGGTCTTTCCCACGCATCCTTGGAGTAAAGGGAGACAAAATAATCCTGAATATGCTTTGTTATTTCCTCCTTGCTTTTCAAGCTTCTGTTTCCATCCATCAAGGAAACTATTTTATTTATTCTCTTTCTTGAAGAAGCAATCTTGTGAAAGAACTTAGTGTTCTTATCTCCTTCTTTCAACCATTTACATCTTGATCTTTGTTTCCACATAATCTCTTCCTCCCTCACCTTTCTTTGGAATTCTTCTTTTAGGTTTACTCTTGTTGCTTCTTCCTCCAAAGATAGCTGACCAGCTTCCTCTTTCCTATGAACGTTTTGTATCTCTTCTAGTAATTGCATCTTCCTCACTCCCACCACTCCAAAGTTATTCTTGGCCCACTCTTTGATTTTCAACTTCAATAGTTTCAACTTAGTAGCCAACCTATTGCCCGCCCATCCCTCAATTTTCATTTCTTTCCACCAATCAATAATTTTTTCTGGAAAGTGTTTTTCCTCTAGCCACATTAGTTCAAAACAAAACAGGGTTGGGCCCCACCTATTTGGATTAGAATCAAGCAAAATAGGACAGTGATCAGAAACAGTCTTTGGAAGGGCTAGTTGACATACCTCTGGGTATAATTCTAGCCAATCGTTTGAGACCAGGAATCTGTCCAGCCTAGATAAAATTGGCAGGCTCTGGTGATCAGACCAAGTGAAGGAAGCTCCTTTCAATGGCCGATCCACAAGAGCTTGTGAATTTATCCAGTCTGAGAAGGACTTCATATATCCTGTCATACTGCTACCACCTGATTTTTCACTAGAAACCTAACTATATTTCAGTCGCCTCTAATACACAACGCACCATCACATCTTCCTCTTAGTTCCTCCAACTCTTTCCACCTAAAGTTATCATCCAATTGCTTTTATTGGATAAATCCTCGACTACCAATGTGACAGAGAACACATCCCTCTAGCTCTTCAAAACCTTAACTGACCTGAAATCCCACAATATCATATTCCCCCTGCTGATCCCGTAGGCTCGACAGCCACCCACCCGATAAATTTGGTGCCCCAAATTTCTTTCACAGTTTTCTCATTTACCTCTCTTAACTTTTGCCTTTTTATCATCTCCTGAATCAAAGTAATCTGCACCTTTTTCCTTTTTATCATCTCCTTGACCACCATCTTGCGAAGAACTCCCCCCAAACCCCTTACATTCCATGGGACAACCTTCATTTCAAGTCTGATGAGTTCCCCTGAGTTCTCCTGCTACTCTTCCCTGGATTTAATTTCTCCATTTGTTGGTGCTTGCTTCTCTCATAATTAAATAATTAATAGAATAGCTCAAGTTATTCAGTTCCCTCTCCCCTTTCCTTTTTGTTTTTTCCTTCCTTAGTTCTTCTCGGTTTTGCTCCTCTTCTTTGTCCGAACTCTGTCATCATTTTCCATCCCCCTCTACATTCATCCACTAAGACACTAGTTGCCCATCCGCATTGGATTATTTTCTCAGTCAACCAGTGTGCGTCCTGATCTGCCCCTAGCTCTTGGATTATTTCCTGGGTCAACCTCTGATTAGCATCCATCTGTTCTTCTATTCCTCCCTCGGTATTCTTTTCCTGAGCTATATCTTTCGGATCTATCTCATCCTCTATCCAGTCTGTAAGTTCTCCGTTTCTTGCTGTTGGAATCAGTGCTCTGTCCATGCTACTGTAATGCTTTGGAGGTAAGAGATTAGTCCACTGTCTTTGTGCTGGCTCAGAGCCCAAGCATTTCCTCTTGAATACCGAGATCCACCCTGGTGAATCCCTCTTCGGGGTGACAAGAGATTTTGGTCTTGTTATGTTCTTCCCTTACGATGCTGTGGAGGACCAATTTTTCCTGTCGATGAATGCCTTTTGTCCCCTTTTCAGATCTCTCCTTGCTCTGCTTCAGCTTCTGTGACCGTCTTCCTCCCAAGTGGTTGTCGATGCAGACCCAGGTTTTGCTTCTGTGTCCTTGCTCTGGTTCAGATCTCTCCTTGCTCATATCTCTCCCAGGTGGTTGTCGATGCACATCACCATCGCTTTCAGCTTCCGCTTCCGCTTCCTGTCGATGCAGAGAATCCTTCCCAGATATCTTCTTGTCTTGACCTTCCCCATATCTTCTCCCAGGTGGTGGTCAATGTACAGAATCGTCAAGAGAAACATCGCTTTCAGCTTCACCTACCGAGTACTTCACCACTTCTATTGAAGAAGGCGACTCCCCCTCCTCCTCCCAAACCACTCTCCCAACCCATTGCTACCCCTGCTACTATTTGTGACTTCAGCTGAATTGTTCTACCACCCTAAATCATCCTCCGTTTCCTTCATCTCGTTGTCCTTGGATGCGATCGGAGAGTTCGTCAACTTGTTGTCACTTTCCGTTTCCTTGCCTCCTTTCTCCTCTTGTATATCAGCTCTCGATATGAGTCCTAGCTTCGACGATATGTTTTTTGTCGGGCCCAAACTCCTTCCTTCTAAAGTCGTTTGGGTTTGGCCCATTGTTGAGTTGGCCCAATAGCAAGGATGAGCTTTCATTGCTTTTTCGTTTGCCTATTCTGGGTCCAGCGTCTTTGAATCCATCACAGCTCGTCGTCTTCTCCAAATCCCCTCTTTGGGCGCACTTTTCAAAATTCAAAATTTGGCCCGTGAGGTCATCATCTTCCTCCACTGGATCTCCATCCTCTCCTTCCAACCTCTGCAGTAACTGCTTCTATTAGCTCCATGGATCCGCAAGCTTGTAGTACCCTTCTTCCCATCTTTTGTCTTCTTCCTCCTGGTCCATCTCTATCTGCACAAAAAATCTAACCTCTGCAACAATTACTTCTATTAGCTCCATGGATCTGCAAGCTTGTAGCATCCTTCCTCCCATCTTTTATGTCTTCTTTCTCCTAGTCCATCTCTATCTGCATAGAAAATTTAACCTCCTCTACCTAGATAGGAAGTGTGGTTGGTAGTGGGGTTCCCCATCTAGGAGTACCATTATACTTCCATCTTTCACGTGTTCTTTTTGAGCTGTGTTCTTATCCACCTCCACAGTGTGCCCAAGGCACTCTCCCAACAGCTTAAACACCTCTTCATGCTAGACATGTAGGGGCATAATTTTAATCACGTCCGACAGAGACAGTAGATTCGTCTCAAGATTTTGGAAGACATTGCATGAATCCATGGGTACGAAGTTACAATTCAGCATGGCCTAACACCCTTAGACTGATGGCCAGTCAGAGAGGACAATTCAGACCCTTGAGAATATGCTCCATGCTTGTGTTAGACTTCAAGACTCAATGGGATGAGACTTTACCGTTGTGTGAGTTCGCTTACAACAACAGTTACCATTCGAGCATTGGAATGATGCCTTTCGAAGCTTTGCATGACAGAAGGTGTAGGACACCTGTATGTTAGGAGGAAGTAGGCATTCGCAACTTCCATGGACCAGCCATAGTGAGTGAGACTAGTGACAACGTCAAGTTGATCCAAGAACATCTAAAAGTAGCCCGAAGTAGACAGAAAAGCTATACAAACTCTCACAGAAGGGACTTACAGTTCAAGGAAGGAGACAAGGTTTTCTTGAAAGTGTCACCGACTAGGGGAACACTGAGATTTGCGCAGAAAGGCAAGCTATCCAGGAAGTACATTGGACCATATGACTTTGTGAGCATGATTGGTGAAGTGGCTTATAGATTAGCCTTACCACCCGAACTCTCCGGCGTACACAACGTCTTCCATGTATCGATGTTGAAGAAGTACGTTCCCGACCCTTCACATGTACTCCGTAATGAACCTTTGGAAATCCGAGATCATTGATACGAAGGAACAAGAATTGAGGACACGGACTATTCACTGGGTGAAAGTGCTTTGGGAAAACCATGGACCAGAGGAAGCAACGTGGGAACTACAAGATCAAGTGCAGAAGAAGTATCCACATTTACTACCTTAGGTGAGTTGTATATTTCATTTGGAGGACCAAATGCCCTAAGGGGTGGAGGATGTAAGACCCCGACCCGAGTGACCTCTATTAGCTCTAATTAAGTCGTGTGTTAGTTCTAAGCGAGATTAGTGGATTTTGGGTTAAGTTAGGAATATAATAACTTTTCCTATAGCTTTGGGGAGTTTTGAGTGCCTTCTTGATTTAGCAGGACGCTTTGGGGGTTCTTTTAGTGACTTTACGTGTACGTGGGGGATTATATGAGATTCCAATCATTCGTGTTCCAACCCCATTTAGCTCATCTCATTAATCTCTACAACTTCCATGTTGATCCATTCCCGTTTAAAACCCCGAAACCCTACTTCCCTAACACCGAGGGTAAAACAATCTTTTTACACCAAATCTGGACTCAAAATTTGACGTCTCCAAAACCCTTGAAATATATACCTTTTAGAAACTAGATTTTTCGACAATCATTTTCCCTTCTTCGTCGAACTTATCAGAGTTCCCAAAAGCTATGATTTCAGCCCGATAAGATTTGCTAGTGGTGGAGCCCATCTCCACTTGTATAAATAGGAGAGCCCTCTTCTCTTCTTCCTCTTTCCATGCTCAAAATTCCTGCCACCAAGCTTGGGTTTTTCCCTTTTCCTCTTCTGGCTTCACCATCTCAATCCACTACCAACCTTGCATCATTTGAAGAATAGAGGTCATCATCTTCTTCCTCTCCTTGAGAACTCTCTTTGGATACCATTAATAGTGTAAACCAGCCACATTGGAGCTTCCTTGGAGCTAATCTTGTCTATTTGAGAACCTTACAAGTAAGCTTTTCCTTCCATCTACTAGATATGGGTTCTTCTCATCCTAGAGAACATTCTTCTTCATTATTGCAAGCTTCTTCTTCCCCATTCTTTATTTTGACCATTTAGGGTTTGTTTTGGGGGTTTTTGTGTAGCTTTGAATCTTTGGATTGGAAGAGTGATTAGAAGCTTGATTGGCTAGCTTGGACCCAAGGCAAGTGGATGAATAGATATTTTGATTATTAGAATGTTTTTATGAGAAATGTGGATGGCATCATAGTTTCTCATTCATACTTTCCTTATTGATTTCATTGATTTTGAAATACCCATATGGAGGAGTCTTATTAGTTCATTTAATTTCTTAGAAAAGTTGGCATCTAGTCTTTCATTTAACACTTGATTAAAGCACAAGTGAACCTTTGTGATTGTTGGGTTTCTTCTCTTTGTCTTGTGTTTGATTGTGATTGAAAAGGAGGTGATTGGGTGGATGTTTATGGAAGTTTTTTATGGTGGTTTGTATGGTGTTTAAATGAGGTTTTAAGCCTCTCATTTAGATGTTAAAATGAGGCTCAAGGAGATTTGCAATGGGGAAAAGGGAGGAGATGAACTGTTCGCGGAATTAGTTCCTGGACAGTTCGCTCGAGTGAACTTGACAAGTTGCTCGAGCGAACTCCATCCAGAACGAAGTTAGCTTGAGCGAACCGAAAGTTCGTTCGAGCCAACCTGAACTGGATAGGTCCGCTCAAGCAAACCCAAGTCCGCTCGAGCGAACCCTTCCAAAATCACTTCGCTTGAGCGAATTTCAGGGTTCGTTCGAGCGATGTGTACTGTTCACTTGGGGCTATATTGGGAGCAGGAATGTAATGTTTAAACGTTTGGAAAAGGTTTGTTGGGATCCCCATTGTAATGAAGAAATTTAGAAACAATGTATGGAGCCCGTTTGACAAAGAAGTCCCATCACGAAGATCCATTGAAGTTTTTGAAATTACTAACGTGTATAGGGAGCTCGGAATGTCTCCAAAACTTAATGAGTACCAATCATATATTTAAACTGACATACGGGACCCCTATTCACCTAGAACAAATCTTGAATCCCGATGCTTGGCTTCAAAATTTTTGGAAATAGAGTGGTGTTCTATTTTACCCGAACTTTTGTATTTATACACTTCTCGAAAGTTATGCTATATGATTTGAATGCCCAAAAACATTGAAATTACATTTGTAGCATTTTGCTAGCCCGTTTATGCATTGCCTAAAACGAAGTGATATTTGTGCCTATGAGCACGCCGTCCCGCCCATTTATGTATTTGCATCATATGTATTTTATACATGTCCCAATTTCTGTTATGTGACCTATGAGTCAGCACCACTAAGCTTGGACGACCTTGTCGATTTGATCCAACGAGTAGGAGGTCCCCCTCTCGTCCCACCAGCTGCAGTTTGGATCCCGTCCCATCCCGATACCCCGGTTCCCTACCATGGTCCCGTCTCGTATAGTTATATATATATATGTATATTTTGTTGAATCTCGTCGCCGCGTGTGTCTGAGATCAACGTCCCGATGTGCTCTTATCACTTCGGTGATAGAGGATTTAGCTTTGTATGGTCGCCATCTTGCTAGTTCCCGATTCTTTGGTACCTTTACATGCGTTTATATTGCATATATGTTTTTGGATAAATGAATTATTCCTTTCATGGAAATTATTGTTTAAATAGGTTCCAATGTTTTCTAAGGTAAAATCAATTATCATTATGTTGACATATCATTTCACCCACATGCCAGACCGTTGTGTTTGACCCACTCTTTGGTACTCAGGTCCAGACGCCGGTTATCCCGAGGCAGAGTTTGAGGAGGCGTCCGGAGAGCCGACTAGGTGAATGGCGGGCTGACGACGTCGTTTAGATGTTCGATCGAACCTTGAGATACGACACATTTTGGGATAGTGACTAACAATTCTTTTGGGAATTATTCTTGGGTTGTACTGGCCTTTGTTGGCCTTTATTTTTTGGAATGTTAATTAACTGATCTTTTGTATAAACATTTAATATTCATTTTTGGGAAAAATGCTTATGAATATTGCTCACTCTGATATATTATGCTTTATGTAGAGGTGTCATCAGTCTTGTTAATGGGAATGAGTTATATTCTTGATTTGCTACACGCTTCCGCACTTAAACAAAAATATATTATGTTGTTGTGATATCCTCACCGCGGACACCTGTGGGAATTAAATAAAAGTATGCACCTTGTGAACGCACTTTATAACATTAGCATTCCCGATCCCGGATTAGGCCCACGGGCCAAGTCCGGGGTCGCGACACAACCCATCTTTTGTGGTGGCAATGTTAGAAAGGTGCACTTAAATCAAGTACATGTACATCAACGTCTACTCATTTGGATAATCTGAGTTATCTGTAAGAGGTAGCTACTGTGCTCTTTGCCTTTACCAACTATATGTACATGGAGTTGCAGGTGATTGGGTTTGCACTTCATTTAGTGCGGGCAACTGAGTTCTGAAATATGCTTATTTATATTTTTATGTTGGTAAAGTAAAGCCCCACATCCCGCCTAAGTGATGCCCTTGGCAAGGCTTCATATATACCTGTTTGGGCCTTCCACCTATGAGCTTAAGCTTTTGGGTTGGTATATAGTTTCTTACATGCATGGTATCAAAGTAGGTTCCGATCCCGTTATTCTTGTGTAGCCCACGTGACAAGCCCATCCATGAAATCTGTTGGGCCTGCACGTGAAGGGGAGTGCTGGTAAAGTAAAGCGCCACATACCACATCACCTAAGTAATGCCCTTGGCAAGGCTTCATATATACTTGTTTGGGCCTTCCACCTAAGAGCTTAAGCTTTTGGGTTGGTATATGGTTTCTAACATTTTAGAGGCGATAAATCCAACAGTAGGCCTGACTTGCATCGAATAAAACCTTGACACAAATTAAAACAAAGCAAGAACTATCTAAGCTGTTTCAATTTCATAGAACTATTCCAAACTCATTTCTCCACATCATAATCAAAAGGAAGAATAGGGTAATCCTAGAAAATCACAAACATGATAGAATAAGTTTTTACCTGAGAAGAGACATCAGCAGCAGTGAAAATAAGGCATGCAGTGATGTTCTTAGTGAGCACAGGACGTGCTTTAAAATCTGATTAGGGCGATAGTGCTCATAAAGTTATTTAGATTTTAATAGATGGGTGGCTCCACAGGGAGCCCACTAATTTCTCTAAGCCAAACGGCCAAAAAGGTATTTTTACATTTACTTTTAAGTTAAAAAGAATATGTTTAACCCTTTCAGTTTTCATTTTTTCTATTTTAAAGGTAACTTACATGTCAGTACGAATAATTGAACGAATCGAACGAATTGGACAAATTGACAGTAATCATAAAATTCGGATGGAATTGGATGAATTAGAACGAATTATGGGATAAATAATTATCGAATTATCGGGGTCCTGTTCGTTTTGGTAGAGCAAACGTACCGAAATTATTCGAAAATTTCAGCCGAAACAAACCGAATTTCGTAACAATGGCGTGCACACGCATACACACATATTGATCGAATCACATAATCATACTATGGTGATTTGGGATTTTTTTAAATTTAAAGCGCTCAAAAAGATTACTATTGGTTTATTTTGTTCAGGTAACATTGATATCTTTAACATATTGGACTGTTACTGAAATATCATTAATTTTATGTTGATGCTTGTCAATGTCCTTTATATGATTTTATTTGTCTTTCTTGCCACTTTGTTGATACTACTATGGATGTAATATGGATTGATTATAAATGGCTACTTATTCTTCTTATTTTCACATTTACTTAATATTTATTTTATGTTTTTACAAAAAATAAAAAAACCCTATTATTTGCTCAATGATTTGCTAGCAAAACATGCCCGTGCTTATTGCGGGCAATCTAATTTACAATATTTAAAAATGGTAAATAATTTAAAATAATTAATTTTTTATTTTGGACTATATTAAGATGCTAAAAACTGCAATAAAATTCAATCACCTATAATATTAACAAAAAAAAACATAGCTGTTTAATTTCAAAATCACAGCACTTTATATTGCTAGCCATCCTAAAACTAACGATTGACTTCGAAGGTGAGTTGGTGGCCATGGTAAAATTATTCTAATAAAAGTAAGGCTCAATAATAAAAATAAAAATTGACGAAAACAAAACAAAAGAAGAAACCCACAAAACATATTTATGAAAACCCATTTCTAGAAAAATTAAAGGAACCGTCATAACCTAAAAGACAACAAAATTCATAACTATAAAAAAGTAACAAAATATAAAAATATAAAGAAATAAAAATCCATATAAAGTCTAATAATAAAATACATTTAGAAAAAACAAAGGAACCTAATCGAACCTTATACCCAAAAGCCAAACATCCAAGTCGAAAATAGAAATGAAAAAAATATACAAATCCATTAAAACCCATCATCGAGAAAATTAAAAGAACATATTGGAACTAAAAGAAATAATAATTAATAATAAAAGTAACTCACAATGTAAAGCAACAAAGTCCATACAAAATATACAACACGGAAATGGAAATACAAGCACAACATAGTTTGAAGATCCATAGAAAAATCCCATAATATAAGCAATTTAAAACAAACAAACAATGGGTGCAAATCAATCCTATTTTCACATACTACCCCATTGATCGAATTATGTTCAATTGGAAGGAGCTAACTTTCTCGTAAACAGAGGTCAAGGCAGTCCTAGTATCCTTAGTGTTCTGGTTTCCATGTAGCTGAGTAGATTGTTATGTTTGGGGATTTAAAGATTCTTTTGTACTGATTTCTTTTCTACTTTTAATGAAAGTTACGATTCAAAAACAAACAAAACCCATGAAGATTGAATATGAAAAAAAATAAAAAAATTGAAACATAAAAGAGAAAAAAAAAGAGCTTAAATCCAATAAATTCATCACTAGAAAAACTAAATGAACCAAATGAAATTGAATTTTTTTATTAAAAGGCAGCATAAAAAATTAACAAAAAGAGAAAAAAAGAGAAAACTTGAAAAACAAATAAATCTCTCTGGTTAGTATGTGCTCCTATATCTGTTAATGGCTCCAGAGAAAGAACTAGAGAAGGATTTCCTTCTGTAATTGGACTATGTACCGATGATATCCCTTTCTTAGATACTGCTTTGGATGTGGGTGCATTGGATACACCTAGCAGTGATATTGGAGGAGCAAGTGAAAAAGGGCGTCCTACATCCGGCAATAGACTTGATGTTGAAGCTAATCCATCAACTTTTGACTTGGATGTGGATGAAATCCACAAGGTTGAAGAAGTGGAACACCCACTCATTCTAAGTGCAAACAAAGAGATCCCTTTTACCTATTTGTCTAGTTTGTTGGCAAAATGTACTGCAAGTAAGGACCCAGTACCAGTTGTTAATGTCAAAAAAAGGTATTATGCTGATGTTTTTGTGTTGTATGATCGTGTGGTCTATGAATTGGTTATATGGTCCTAAAGTAGAGGGCAATTTTAGTAATCCAAGATACGATAATTGACTAGGTATTTGTGTAAGAATTTCTGTTCTAGGGTTTACATATACACATAATTGTTGTTATAATTGAAATTGAAAAGGATTAATTATGGAAAAGAATTGGGACTGATTAGTCCTATATCAATTTGCTCTGAATTTTGGATTCTGTGACTGGAAATCCATTTTTCTCTTTCAATAGAAAAAAAAAGGAAATGCTTTTATTTAGGTGTTGTGTGTTCTGAAATACAATCAATGTAAGAGAACAACATGATCTAATCAAAAGAAATTCCCTGATTCTGCTTATCGGTTGTTTGAATTGAAAAAAAAACACACACACACACAAAGTTTGCTGTCATACATCCTTATTTTACAGTGATCCTGACACTGCCGATTATTTTATCTATATTGAGCTAACTGACACAATTAGTCATGTTAAAAAATAATCATTTCAAGCCAAGGAAGTTCATATATTTAATCAAATTCTGTTCTTTTGCAGTATTTTTCAATAGGGGTTAAGCAATTCCACTTCAAGCAACAAAATACATATGAATTTAGATAGAAAATTGTAAATTTTGGCGGGCATTCACGTGAGGATGTTATTGCTGCTCTTTCTTCATCAGACAAGAAAATTATGACCAACAGGAAGGAGATCATGAAGCGATATCAGCTGTTTTTGGAAAATTTTGAGGTAGTCTTCCTTACTCATTTGAAAGAATTGTTCTTTGTGATATCATTATTTTTGCAAAATTCATTTCCAGTTGTATAGCCTTAATATGTACATTCTTGGAACTTAAGTACCTTTATTTTCTAAAATATGAAAGGGAAAAATTAATGTTAACTAAAAACCATTAGTTCTGATCAACTTATGAGATCAATGGTTTGCAATGAGTAAAGTTGCAATATTCTTGAATATATGAATCTTGAACATACGAACATTTTCATGAACATAGACTTTAAATCACAAGTCGCTACACAATGGACATTTTAAAATGAAATGGTGTCATGTCATGAATATTTGGTAGTTGGTACAGTTGAGACCATTCTTGCAGTTAGTACTGGTGTTGTGATCTTTCGATGGTTGTTTGCCTTCTGCCCTCATGATTCTGTGGTTTTCGAGGATACCCCAAGCTACTAACCTTCGTTAGAAACTGCAGAATAGTCGATTAGAGTTGCGGACTTGCAGCCCTTCTACGATCTCGACTTGATTAATTCCTATTGTTACCTTACAACAGGAAAAAAGGTTCCTTTGTGCATGGCATTTGCAGAACTAAGAATGGTGGGATGCAAGTTTGTTCTTCTAAGATGGTAGGGAGGATGGTTTGATTAAAATTGAAAATCAATTAGTGGCCCAGTGTGGTAGATTCTGATGTCAAGAGCATTTATAGACAAAGTGGACTACTTACGGAGGATATCATAAACAATGCTAGTGCGGGGTGGGCATAGTGGAGACAAGTTGGTATAATGTTGTGTGATCATTTATTACCATTATGGTTAAAGGGACATTTAATTAAGACAATAGATGGACCTGCATTGTTATATGGAGTTGAAAGTTGGGCAATAAAGAAATGTTACGATGACACTATATGCGTTGCAAATGCATATCCTAAGATGGAGGTGTTACAAAGGGTGAATATAAAATTAGGAAGGGTTAATGGCGCAGCCTCGGAACCTTAATTGAAAGTGTAGACCGATCTCGAAGAGATTGATCGAATCCGAAAGGATTCTAGCCCAAGGCATAGCACAAACCATAACACAAGAGAGAAACTCACGATAACTTGAATTGATTAATAGTGCATAACCTTGCAATGAGGGACTTCTCTATAAATAGAGTAGCATTGTTCTATATAAACTAGACATTCTAAAATAAGAATATATCTAATCTTAATCAAAAATAGGATTTAGGAAGCAAATATATTAAGCAACTCTACTAATTTAGAGACTAACTAAACTAATGATAGGGATCTCAAAATCAGAGATCATGTGGACCCCATCAAGCGGGTCCAGCAGGGCCTACTGGTCCTGGTCTTGGATCGGCCTGCATCAGTTCAACAGTATGTACGTGGGAGATGCATATCCTAAGATGGAGGGGTAGCAAAGGGTGAAAATAAAATTAGGAAGGGTTAAACAATGCAACTTTTGGGCAACCCCAATAGAATATAAAATCAACTATTTTTTATTATCTTGGTTGCTCACCACCTGTAATCAAGATTTTATATCCCCTACATATTTGGTGAATAGTGCAATAGGACATCTTGTGCAAAATTGGGCTTGGCTGGTAATGTATAGGTGGGGTTATTATGAAATGACAAGGAGGTTATGGTAACATTCTTAGGAACGAAAGAACCAAACCAAGTATAGGTGTGGGAAACTTATGAATTGCAATGGCTTTATGTATTTTTTATGAAAGGTAAAATTCATTAAGAAAAGGCTAGCACATGCTTGCCTTTATTATCAAAGAAGATCGGGAAATTCGCAACATTATGCGATCAAATAAAGGTGGAGTCACGGGATTGTTAAGTTGGCACAAGAGACTTTAGATGTGCATATGACGATGAGAATTTCTTACTGTCACATTTTCAAAAGCTCAAATGAAGTAGTAGAGGATTTATAAAGATAGGTTTTTTGTTGTTAGAACATTTTTCGATTTTTCCCATTTATTTGTTGGCACATACCTTTCTTTGTACCTTTTTTTAATAGATGGAATTGCTGTTATCGATTATAGTATAACTGCATAAGGGTGGACTTAATGAAATCTATTCCTGCTTCATGCAAAGTTGGGCTTGATATACAGTTTGGAAATGAGATTCCAAAATGAAAATAGTAAACAATAGAATAGAAGAAAATATAACGAATTTTTTTTTTTAAATCCATACTCATATATTTATTTTTAAAATAAAAATAAACTAAATATGCGTTCATTCACTTCTCAACTTTGCTTTCATAAAAAATGCTGAATATATACTGCTCGTGGTTGTATGTTGGCTGTGTGAACAATATAAGTGTAATATGTTAATTCACGTTCTTCTTGTGCTTCTTTTGAGCAAGTCAGTATTATTCTCTTGTACTGTTCGTTGCTTTAATGAAAGTAACCATTTCAAAAAAAAAAAATTTGTTAATTCACAATGTGGAAGAGCAGGAAACTCACTGTTGAATCCGAACCCATTTATCAAGTCTATTTTAGAATGTTGGGCTCCAAAGCTCATCTGGCTCCTCCAGTAAAATGAGTCTCCTTCGCATGAAATTCATTGAAATCATATATAATAAAATCTATACTAGAGTTTTATTTTTCTTTGCTAATATTTTATTTTTCAAATTTTATTATAGCTTATGGCATTTTAAGATACATGCTTCAACATAAACATATTTGGTGCATTCCACATGTTGGAAACTACTAATGAAGCATTTCTCGTCATTACTTTATCTGTACATTTTTTATTTGTGCAATTTTGTGACTTTATTTGAGCATTTTTTTATCTGCTCATTTTTGTGACTTTATTTGCACATTTTTTTTATCAGAGCATTTTTGTGAATTTATTTCAGCACTCATTTTGTATTTTTAGTTTACATTGATTGATAAGTATTTGTAAATCTTAGAGAATGATCAATGTTGTCTTATAGCTAGAAAGAGTCTAGTCACTAAATAAAAAAAGTTGCCGTGTAGGCAGATTCTATATATTTACCCCAAATTAGTCATCAAGGCAAGGAATAAGTCAATGAAATGAAATTGAGTTTTATTATCTATCTTGTGTGGTATATGGTTGATCATTTGTAAAGTTAAACCAAGGAAGTGGATGCTTATGTGGGGTTTCCTTTGGGACTATCTCAATTCTCTTCCAGCTGCTTGAGAAACCTATTAAGTAGACTTTTTTATTTTCTATTTGAGGATTAAAAAAAACACTTTAGATATACCCTAGACCAAAAAGGTCATTTTCATCACACCAAACCATTCTTCCCGCCCAAAAACTCTTTATTTTTTTTACATGATTTCTCGAGGGTCGATATTGACCCTACGCAGGCGAAAATAGCAGTTTCCGTCATCTTCTTCCTTCTCTCTTCCCCAAATCCAATCTAATGGGGAAGACCAGAAAAGGGCATTCAGGTTTCTAGATTAATTTGGGCATCAACTGGGTTGATACTTAGATCTTGCATCTTTGGTCTCGGTTTTGGGTAAAAAAGATCGAACCTTCTGTCGGTACCACTCAACTCATTCGCTGTCATACTTGGGGGTTTGACGTACCTTTTCATCTAATAGGATTCCTGACCTTCAAAGTTTCTACATTTGGATTTGTATTTTTAACTTGAAAAATTCATGCGTCTAATCATGATTTTAGATTTGAACCAAATGTTATTAATGTTAGAACCCTAATTGATGATAATGTTCCCGTTTTACCATTTTTGATCGGTTTCATTGCTTTCAAATAAAAAATTTAGGGTTTTTGGATCGATTTGCTTTGAGTTCTCTGGTACTTTTGGCTAAAACTTGGGTTTTTTTTTCCTTTTAAGCATTTTGAGTTTCTAAGATCTCAAGGTTATTCTATTTCTCGTGACAGTGAGCGATTTTGATGTTGCCTTTGGGAGTATATAGGCATGTTTGAATGCATAATGACTATTCAAACGCTAAAGTTTTAGATCTTGTTGATTGAGGCATTGACTTTTTTTTTGTTAGGGGATTAATGTAATTTGATTACTTTACTTGGGTGTAATGTATAAAATCTGGGGTGTTTGTGGATGAGAAGAGAAGGTGGAGAAAACTGCCTACACTTGATTTTTGTACTATCGATAGTTTTCTTTATGTTTCTCTACCTCGTTTCCTTCACAAGCAAATGGTCTGTTGGGTTTAGTTTAAAGATTAATCATTTATGTTATATTGGTTTGTTGCATTTCAGGGCAGAAATTTGTGTGTATAAGGAAAAAAGATAGCTGGAATCAGATGAACTTTGCGGATCCTGTTGGAAGTAGGTGGGCCTCGTGGATAGATTTTCAAAACTTTTTAACCCACTTGACTCAGGGATCAAGTATCCAGAAGGCCATAAACCATATCCATGATGCAATTCCTCTTTCTCATCAATCATGTATAGCAATATAACCTATCTAGAAGATAGAAATCAGCAACTACATGCAACAAAATAATATACAACAAGTAGAGAAGTAGATTATACCTTTGGAGCCCGGTAGTGCTCTAATGGAGAAGAAGATAATTAACTTGATCAAGAACTCTTCTTGAAGCAATTAGAGATCTCCAAGACCTTGTTTTCTTCCACGCTATAACCCTCTATCAGATCTCTTTTCTCATGAAGATGGGTGGGATCTCCAAGAGAAAACCCTAAAGGAAACTAGTAGAGAACTAGAAGAGGGAGAGAGAGAGAGAGAGAGTAGTGTGCAACTCTTGCACAATATGGGCTGGGCGTGAATCACAATAATAGAATATTGCATGGATGTCCAAGGGTGTTTATTCCCTTATTTATAACCCTCATGACTCCTCTTTTAACTCTCTTACTAATTTGTATTAGAAGTCACACTTTCACACAAATTAGTAGCTTACTATTACCAGTATTAGAAGTCCCACTTCAAATAGAAATAGTAACTTTCTAATTCCTTCCTTTTAGAGCTTAAGTAAGATTAGTAACTTTCTAATATCTTGGGCTAGCGTGGGGACCACTAGGGATTCCTTAGAAGCTGGCTCCAACTGGGACACGCGACCCCACATCTCATGTGCAATCCGGGCCCACAGTTAATTGCAAATAACACCACTATATAAATGCAATTGCACTCCAGTCTTAGGAATAAATTACAATGAAGACCCTAAACTTTCCAATTACCACAAGTAGGCCCCTCTATCAATATCCATGGATCAATTGGAATATATTTGTCACATCTAATCTTAGATCCACATCTTATTATCCTTGAGCCCCAATTAATCACAGTGATCATCAGTACCATCCAATTAACTCTTAATCGAGATGGGTGCGCACTTACTAATGATAAACCCATTAATTGGCACAAGGGGATAATATAGATAGATTCCATCTTGATCATTGTATGTTCCCACAGTCCTACTACCACGTACCCAAGACACCGAGGTGTTGACTTACAGTTGGCCTCACTCATTGGTGACTCAAAGAAAATGAATAGATAGAAACTTGAGTTCATCAATGTCTCAGGATTGAGAGCCTATTGCTAGGGAATTATGAGAGTAGTCCTTAAATCGAGATAGTATTTCATAAGGTGCTTCTCATGGTCCTTTAATACATCCAATGTACCAACACCGTGATCCAGAATCTTCCGTTCTGATGATCGAGACAAATCACATTATCTCATAGTGATCAAAGTGCTGCAACCTTATAAGATGAGATGCCCAGTCTCATCATTGGTTGTGAAGATATTTTAAGTATAAGATTTGTGACACACGTCTCCCGTATGTGGATCTCATCCATATACATATATCACATCTAATATACTAATGGGACCCGGTTCATCTCATGAACCATTATGTCATATGTATTGGTCATGTGCATTGAGTAATAAACACCATTCATCTCATGAAAGGAAAGCATGAATTCATTGAAAAATAAAGAAATTAATCAATTTATTACATCAACTGATGGATTAAGACCACACAATCTAACAGATCCATCAACGACCCTTTTGCCTTGCTCTGGAGGCGACTGCATGAAGCTTTTTGATGTTTTAGAGGACACAGGTAGTGATCCGTGTATGCTAAGCTACTCTCCTTCACCTAGATTCCATGTGAATTCGGTGAAATGGAATCACACAAGTAAGTAGCTTTGGTTTTAATGATTTTCTGGTCTTGAACTAGTTTTGAATTTATGAATTCGTTATTGTTTTTTTCTTTATATGACCCGATAAGACTGATAAACTCGAACATATACTTACTGAACATGAAATCTTGGGGCTGATGGGTTTGCATTGGTTTCCCTTTGTTCTTTTGAATTGATCTTCCCATGAGTTCTCTTGATTCCAATAATACAAAACTTACACATTATGTGCTGATAGTGTGAAATATGAAGTTGAAATGTGGATGTTTTTTCTATTGGATTTCATTTTCAACTTGATTAAGAGTGGATGCCTTCCATTATTGTCTCTAAGGTTTTTTGGATACTTTTTATTTATTTATTTATTTTCTTTTAAAGGTAAGTACTCACACACGCACCCAAGATCCTCACCAGCATTGCTACAGCCAAGGATTGATTCCTAGTTGTTTATGTGAGAGAGAGGTGCCTCACCAATTGAGCTATTGGTGGATTGCCTTGTTTGGATACTTGGTTTGAGTAATGTGTAGAACAAGTGTGCGTGAATGGTATGCCAATTGCTGAGTATAAAATGAAAAGCTGGGTCTCTTTTGCAACTTGTGTTTTACTAAACATTTGAACACCTGGACATTGGATGCCTTTATAGTTTATAGGTCCTAAGTTTGTTTGGAAACTTAGATTGAATAATTACGAGAAGCCAGCATTGAACATTGGATGCTTTTATAAATAGGTCCTAATTTTGTTTGGAAACTCAGATTGAGTAATTACTAGAAACTAGTGTTGAATGCTATAAAAATGATAATATGGTTTTCTTTGGAATTTGATTTTGGTTGAACTTGATTTCGGATGGATATGTAATATCTGCATAAAACAAGATTATAAGCACATAATTTTTTCAAAAAAAAAAAAAGAAGCATCAGAACTATACAAAAAAGTATATAAAAGAACACATTAGACCTATAGAAAAAGCATACAAGCAATAATATATCTCATGGTAAAAGATAAATTAAGTTCTCCCATGACCTATTAGTAAATGTCACATACTTTTAAAAAAAAAAATTGTCAACATCTTTCCATTGCAAGTGGTAAATTCAATTGTTGGACACCGTAGTTTTTCAGAAAATGGAATGCTGTCCATACACAGTTTTGAACACTTGATCATGTACTCAGTAGTGACAAATGTTTCTGTTTTGAGCTAGATATCAAATGAAGCTTTGAATGCCTTTGCTATTTGATTTTTATTGAGCTTGGTTCATACTAGATGTCTTTGGCATAAATTTACTTAATAAATTCTGATGTTGGTTTCACTTAAACTTACTAAATGCATTTTTTACTAAAATCTGATAGTAACAAGTGTAGGAATGCATTCCCATCTCTTGTTCTGTCTTTTTTTTTTTTTTTTAATGAAAGTAACCATTCAAGAAACATAAAGTGTAGGAATGTCTGCTTAAGTACCAAATTCAATGAACTTTGATACTTGGATTGGAAAGGGTGATGTACGTTAGGAGCACATTTGTATTTGTTTTTCTCTTCCCCTATTAGCGTGTTAAAGTGAGGGCACTTTGTGTCATAAGTATGGACTATTGATAGTAGCACTTCAATAGCAAGTGTCTTATATTTTCTTCTTTTTCTTTTTTGTTTTGCTCTAAAATTCTCTTCGATAGGAATAAAACTAATGAAGAACATGCATTTCGTAACTTTGGGGTTAGGAACAGAACTTGGGATCCTCATAGCATGTATAGGTGGAAAACATCCTTGGTTGGGATCATCATATCGTCTTTTTAACCGGTAGCTTAACTAGAACCTGTGGCTTAGTGGTTGGGCATTTTCCAATGTTGCTGCAGGCTGCTTTGTTTTTCTTGTCTTTTCTTACGCTGTTTATGTGTTTTTTCCTTTTTAGGAGACACTAGATCCTAGTAGTATAAACCTAAGATTTGTATATATTGTCAGGTTGTTCTATAGAATAACTGCTACATCAGTTCTCCTGACTGGTATTTTGGTGTTTAACAGTTTTTATTTTCTTAATTTCTTTTGTTGTTGCTTTTGACATCTTTATGCTCATTCACATCTATAAATTTCTCTAACATGATTCTTTTAAAAAGCGTTTGCTATTTTGGTTTAGAAGCTTTATGTATTATTGCTAAAGTTCATCTTATATTGGTGGAACATTATTTTTTGGGCATCTTTTTTAAATTAAAAGTCTTTAGTGTGTTTTTTTTCTTGGCTTTATTTCAGGCTTTTATTATACTTCCATTCCCATTTCTTTTCTTATTTCAGATTTCAGATACCTAACAGAGCGAAAGATACTTAATGGAATATCTTTTGTTATATTAGTGGGAAGTAGTGTTACTATTGTTGGTACAAGTAGCAGCGGTGAGGCTTCAATGATTTTAATGTATATTCTTGCTAAATATTATATAAAGAAACTATGATTCTTTCTTTCTTTCTTTTGTTTCCTTTCTAACATACTTGATGGATGAGTGAATGACAAACTAGATGTTGGTGGGAACTTTACAATAGGTTTCTCCTCATGCCATCTGTCTGCAGTGGATATTATTCTTCATTTGTTAGCTTTAAAACATTCTAAAATAAAAGACATAGTTCACATTGAATTTAAATTATTGATACATAGAAGAAGACGTTGGTGAAATAATGTCTTCATTTGGAGAAAACTTTTGTGATCCTACCTTCTATTTTTTTTCCCTTGAAAATTTATGATCCAACCACTCTTTTACTGCCATGTCTCGTTTAATGACTACCTATGCATGCTCCCAAATGTCTGCCTGACACCTAGTGGTTTATTGTTTGATTGGGCTTCATTTTGATGTTTTCCCCAAGGTTTAAAAAACCGGACTCAGGACCCGACTTGTTCATGGCCGAGTCCGAGTTGACTCGCCGAGTCACATGGGACTCAACCAAGTCAGGTCGAGTCCCAACTTTAGTCTCATTAGGCCTCAGCCGAGTCACATGATTCGAGTCCGAGTCACATGTGACCCGAGTCGATATGTGCCGAGTCCAAGTCCACTCAGCCAAGTCCGTGTATTTTTTAAACCATGGTTCTCCCTCACGGTATTGACATTCTAGTATCGAATGTGCTCCTACTGTACTTCATGTCTTTGAATATCCGAGATCCGTTTGAACTTTTTGTTCTCTGACTGTTTCACTTGTAGCATGCCTTTTCTTTTATGGTCTCTTAAGTTAATATCTTCAATGGTAATTCTATAAGATTATTGGAAATTATGCTTGCTATAGGGTCTTGTGTGAACATTATTTTGTGACGGATCATTGTTTCTCATCATGGAGCATTGCTTTCATTTTTTCAAGTTATTATTTATATTTTCTTTGTTTTTATTATGCAAAAATTAGAAACTGACTGAAGACATAAGGTATCATAACATATGTAATGAGGTTGAATGACCAACCAGCCCCGTCGTTTCTCGGTTAGTTAGAGGATCTAACATGAAAAATCTTAAGTATGAATCTTCTTTTTAGACCAGATCGATAGTACTTTTGTAATTTTGTCATTTTGATGTTGAGCTTTTACGCTTTTTGATGTACATCATCTCTCTACTTAATGCAAATATAACCATTTGAAAAAAAAATTCACAATTCAAGTTGAATTATTTAATTTAAGCATGGCAAATAGCCAGCAAAGCTTTTTAACAATCAGAATACAACTAAATTTTTTTTGGGATCCGAGTGGATTCAAAGTTGTGTTGCCAGTAGGGTAACTTCTTTTTCTTTTCTTTTTTTTTGTTTTTCTCTTGTGGGTTTTGTCTAACCATTGACAAGGTTCGAAAAAGCTTCATATTTTCCAGTGTCTTCACTTTACCCTCTTGTACTTTTATTCCTTATGTTTTTATACTCTTTTGCATTGCATGCATAACATGAGGATGATGTTCATCATGGGTGGGTGGGGGGAAGCACACTTGTCTATTTTTAGACAAAATTTTCACACACCTTTTGCTTTATTTTCTATATTTAGGAAGTCTTTCAAATTTATTTTCAGAATTTTTGTTGTTTATCTTTGGCTTTTTAGATTTTTTTGAAGAGAGAATTTTCAATAAACGGAACATATCTTGAATTTTAGAATTCTCAAAATTTAGACAAAAGAGACTTTTTGTTTGAGGAAATCTTTTTGAAAAAGTGCTAAATTTTGATCCTTTCATATTACACAGTTCACACACATTTTCAAAACCTTTAAATGTTAAATTATAATTTTCATTCTTTTTACGACTTGACTGAATATATGAAGGAAAACCAAACCTTAGTTTTATAGGTTTCCTAGTTCATCTGGGTGGATTTTTCCACAAATTAGTGAACTAAGTCGGGTACAAGAAAATGGCTGCCTATTGATGGGGTTCGTTGAAAAGGAAAGAAAAGAAAAAAGAAGAAAGAGAGAAGCTTGTTGCTAAAATTTAACAGCCTTTTGAAAAATAATAGTGCGAAAATCATCATGGTTGCCTTAATTTGGGTACATGAAAAGGGCTCTCTATTGTTGGGGGACCGTTGAAAAGGAAAAAAATCAAGAGAAAAGAAAAAAGAAGAAAGAGAGAAGATTGTTGTTGAAATTTCACGGCCTTTTGAAAAACAATAGTGTGAAAGCCATTATAGTTCCCTTAATGCGGGTACACCCTTAATTCGGGTACATGAAACGGGCTACCTATTGTTGGGGACCATTGAAAAGGAAAAAAAATTCAAGGCCTTTTAAAAAACAATAGTGCGAAAGGCATCATGGTTGCCTTAATTCGGGTACATGAAACGGGATGCCTATTGCTAGGGACAGTTGAAAAGGACAAAAAAACATGGACTTTTGAAAAATAATAGTGTGAAAGCTATCATGGTTGCCTTAATTCGGGTACACCCTTAATTCGGTACATGAAAAGGGCTGCCTATTGTTGGAGACTGTTGAAAAGGGAAAAAAAATTCACGGCCTTTTATAAAACAATAGTGCGAAAGGCATCATGGTTGCCTTAATTCGGGTATATGAAAAAGGCTGCCTATTGTTGGGGACCGCTGAAAAAGAAAAAAAATCACGGCCTTTTAAAAAACAATAGTGCGAAGCCATCATGGTTGCCTTAATTCGGATACATGAAAAGGGCTGCCTATTGTTAGGGACCGTTGAAAAGGAAAAAAAAATCAAGGGAAGAAAAAAGAAGAAATAGAGAAGCTTGTCGCTGAAATTTCACGGCCTTTTGAAAAAAAATAGTGCGAAAGCCATCATTGTTGCCTTAATTTGGGTACATGAAAATGGTTGCCTACTATTGGGGACCGCTGAAAAAGAAAAAAAAATCTCATGGCCTTTTAAAAAACAATAGTGTGAAAGGCATCATAGTTGCATTAATTCGGGTAGATGAAAAGGGCTGGCCATTCCTGGGGACCGTTGAAAAGGAGAAAAAAAAGCACAGCCTTTTGAAAAACAATAGTGTGAAAGCCATCATGGTTGCCTTAATTATGGTACACCCTTAATTCCGGTACATGAAAAAGGCTGCCTATTGTTGGGGACCCTTGTAAAAGAAAAAAAAATCAAAATAAAAAAAGGAAGAAAGAGAGAAGCTTGTCGCTGAAATTTCACGGTCTTTCGAAAAACAATAGTGCGAAAGCCATCATGGTTGTCTTAATTCGGGTATATATGAAAAGGGTTGCCTATTGTTAGGGACCATTGAAAAGGAAAAAAAATTAAGAGAAAAAAAGAAGAAGAAAGAGGGAAGCTTGTCACTGAAATTTCATGGCCTTTTGAAAAATAATTGTGCAAAAGCCATCATAGTTTCCTTGAGAGCAAAATCATTTTTTTTTTTTGCTAAGTCTAGGTGGACCGGATTATTTGATTGAGTCGTTTTCACGGGGGTTCTAGTGGAGCATTTAACACTTATTTTTTGATGTATACATACTTTCTCTCATCGCGCACGTTCATATGTAGCATGATTTTGAAAATTTATTTCCAAAGATGAGATTGGTGAACTGTATTTCAAAATTTTCTTTATTTTAACTATTCCAAGAATTAAGAGTATCCAATGTTTATAACTTTTTTTTTATGGAGAGTTTCTTTTGATTTCTTTAGTGTTTTTTTTTTTTTTTGAGTTTTGTGGGTATATTCATGGAAAAACCTTACAAAGCACAATTCGTCAAGTAGGGTAACTGTCGCGACCCCAAACCATATTACCGACCCAATCCGGGATCAGGACTAAATGGTTGGAATGATAGATGATACTGCCATAAAACATATAGATTTATTTTGGCCATTACGTACACGAGTCAACAAAATTTTGATATCACCAGTGTACGCGATTTTCCACAGGTGTCCATGGTGAGGATTTCACATCGACATAAATATTTAGTTTAAGTGCGGAAGCGTGTAGCAAATCAATTTCATGAATACATCCCATAATAAGAAGAATGACAAACATATAATCATCTACATGTCAGAGGGAGCAATGATCATTAGCATGTTCCCAAAAGTAAATGTTACAGTTTATACAAAAGATTGGTTAATTAACATTCCCCAAAAATAAAGGCCAGCAAAGGCCAGTACAACCTAAAAGTTCCCCAAAAGAATATGTTATCCACAATCCCCAAAAGTGTATCGTATCTCGAGGCAACCGAATGTCTAAGCGACATCATTGGCATGCCACTCAACTAAGCGTTGTGATTCTCCGACCGTCTCCTCAAGCTCCGCCTCGGGGTAAACGTCTAGATCTGAGTACCAAAGAGTGGGTCAAACACAACGGTCTGGTAGGTGGGTAAAGAGATAAAACAATACAATGATAAATGAATTTACCTTAGAAAACACCTAAACCTGTTTAAACAATAATTTCCATGAAGAAGTAAATCATTTATTCAAAACACACATATATATATATACAATGTAAAAGCATGTAAGTGTATCAAAGAACGGGGAACAAGCAAGATGGCAACCACATGAAGCTAATTCCTCTATCACCGAAGTGACAAGAGCATATTGGGGCGTTGATCTCGGTCAAACGAAGTGAGGAGCTTCAACGAAATATACATATACATATAACTATACGGGACGGGACCACGGTAGCGAGTCGGGTATCGGGAACCACAGTGGTGAGCTAGGTATCAGGAACCACGGTAGTAAGCCGGGTATCGGGACGGGACCACAGTAATAAACCGGGCATCTGGATCCAAACTGCAGCTGGCGGGACGGGAAGGGGATCTCCAAGTCGGTGGATTAAACCGACAAAGTCATCCAAGCTTAGTGGTGCCAACTCATAGGGTACATAATAGAAATCAGGACATGTATAAAATATATATGATGCAAATATATAAACGGGAGGGACGGGTGTCGCGACCCCGGACCGGGAAATCCCCAATCCGGGATCGGGACTAATGAGTGGATGATGATTGGTGATGATTATCTACATCCACAATATAGAACTTATTCAATTTCCCACAGGTGTCCGCGGTGAGGATATCACAACCTTGCATGAATATTTCTGTTGAGTGCGGAAGCGTGTAGCAAATCAAATAGTAGACTATCTCTAATCATGCAAGCATTAATATTAAATATCAAAACTGGATCAGAATGAGCAATGATCTATAGCAAGTTTCACAAAAGTTGTTAAAGTTAGACAAAATATCATTTAGTTACATTCCCCAAAATTAGAGGCCAACAAAGGCCAATATTACAAAATAATAACCCAAAAGAATGGTTAAGAAGTTCTCCCCAAAATGTTACGCCTCTTGGCAACTCGATGTCTACATGACATCGTCAGCACGCCACTCAACTAGAGGTTGCAACTCACCTACTGCCTCCTCCGGCTCCTCCTCAAGGAAACCGGCAACGGGACCTGAGTACCAAAGCAAAGGATCAGACACGACGGTCTGGCAAGAGAATGAAAAGATGCAACAACATATAATAGATGAAATCTCTTGAAAAGCATAGAAATCTGTTTAAACAAGAACTCTCATAAAACAGGTAAATCATTTGCTATAAAACAAGTAAACAAGATAAAAATATATGAGGTATCCAAGGAATCGGGAATAACAAGGTGGCAATCACATAAAGCTAAGTCCTCTGTCACTAAAGTGACAACAGTATCACGGGACGTCGATCTCAGTCACGCAAGGTGAGGAGAAACAACGTATACATATATACAATATAATTATACGGGAACGGGACCACGGTAATAAACCGGGCATCGGGATCCAAACTGCAGCTGGCGGGACGGGAGAGGGATTTCCAAGTCGGTGGATCAAACCGACAAGGTAACCAAGCTTAGTGATGCCGACTCATAGGATAAATAACACATCGAGACATATGCAAGTAAATCGAGTACAATAAATAAACGGGTAAAACGGGGGTGCTCAAGGGCACGCTGTCATTTCATGTCGGGCAATACATTTCGAGACGAGTCAATGCTACTATCATGCTTTCGGGAAAACAACTCATGACATGTAAATCTTGGAAATAGAGAAATATGATGAACTATACCAATTCGGGAAAGATAAATGTTTTAAGATCTATTTGAGTGAATAGGGGTCCCGTATGTCGATCATAGATATGACTTGGTACTCTTTGAGTTTGAAGACATTCCGGGCTCCTTATGCACTTTTACTATTTTTAAAACTTAACATGAGCTTATAGATAGTACTAGATGCTATGATAGAAAAATCAATACTATAAACGGTCCGTCCTAGGTATGATGTTAATTCGGAGACATCGAGCAACCTACTCAGTCATCGAAAGGAATAGAATTCGCGATAACTAAGGAAAAAGTCATGTATTTAGATATAAAGAAGATATCGCGTCATTCCGTCCCGTTCATGATTGAATGAAGTGAACATCGATGTTACCAAACCAACCGTGAGGAGCATCGGCTCAAGACGTCCTCACATATAGTCAAGTGAGTCCAAGGAGGGTAGCCAAGGTCCCACCTAGAACCAAGAAACATAAGAAAAATCTCAAAATTCACTGCACTAGTGCATTAAAACAGTTCAGGCAGACCGCATCGCTCGAGCGAATCGAAGGGTTCGCTCGAGCGAACTCATCGGTCGAGCGGATATTAAAATGCGTTCGAGCGACCAAGCTGCTGGAAAACCCGTATCCTTTTCTGGACAGGTCGCTCGAACGAACTGTCATGGTCGCTCGAGCGAACTGTCCAGAAACTGAATTCCGGGCAGTTCAGTTCCTCTCTTTCTCTTCCTTTTTACAACCTTCTTTTAGCCCTTCTTACACATCAAATGAGGAGCCTATTTCTCCCTCCAAACTACAACAAATCCTCCATTTAATCAATCAAATTCTCCTCCACCAACCATACATTCAACACAAGGAGAAAGGAGAAGGGAACCATTTCACAATCTATATGTACCTTTGCAACAAAACAAGAAGACATTCATTGCCATAAACCACTACTTCTCCAAGATTATAAATGTCTCATTAATACTTATCATGAGCATTCATTTCAAAACAAAGCAATAAATGCACATTAATGGAAAATGTCCAAAAATCAATAAAAGCTTAGGAAAATCATTTATTCACTTGCCTTAGGTCTTCTAACAAAGAAATCAAGCTCTATCAAGTCTTCCAAGACAATGAATCCAAGCTACAAGGCAAAATCCCCAAATAAAACCCTAAAATGGTCAAAAAATGAAATCACAAAGAAACCTTCCAATAATGAAGGTGAAGCTCCTATAGGGTTAGAGGAACACCAATCTAGGAGATGAAGGGGGTTACTTACTTGCAAGGTCCTCTAATGGCAATGGTGAGCTCAAAGAAGGTCTTGTGATGAATGCTTTTCTCTAGCAATGGTGTCAATGGAGAGTTAAGGTGATGAGGAAGAAGATGATGATCTCTAATCTTCTCTTGGTGCAAGCTTGAGAGTGGATTGAGTGATAAAAGGCAAGAGCAAGAAGAAGATGAAGAAAACCCTAGCTCTCACCTCTTGTGCTGGAAAAATAGAAATGAAGTGAATGGGTTAATGGCTTCCCCTTTGTTAACAATGAATTGGGTCCCACTACTAAAGGAACTAAATGGGCTGAAATCATCTCTATCGGAACCTCGGATGAATTCGACGAAGAAGGAAGAAATGTTCGTCGAAATATCTAGTTTCCAAAAAGTATATGTTTCGCGGGTTTCGAGAATACTGAGTTTGGGTACAGATTTGGTGTGAAATGACTGTTTTGCCCTCCAGGTCAAGAATTCGGGCTTCGGGATCTCAAACGAAAACGGGATCAACATAAAAGTTGTAGGGATCATCAAAGCGAGTAAAACAGGATTAAAATCATGAATGTAAAAACCTCCGATAAATCCTCAAACATATGCAATGTCATGAAAAGGAACCCTCAAAGGGCCCTACTAACACAAAGCCAATCAAAATCCCCAAAACTATATCAGAAGCTATTCCAAACCCATCTTAACAAAAAATCACTAATCAAGCTTAGCACTAACACGCAACTTAATTAGCACTAATCGGATTCACTCGGGTCGGGGTCTTACAACGGGGGTGCTCGAAGGCATAAATGTCACTTTAAAATCGGGTAATGCACATCGGGGCTAGCAAAATGCTATAATTGTAATCTCAGTATTTTCGGGAATGACAAATCATAAATTATGAATTCCGGGAGTTTCGGGAGTGCATAACAAAATTCGAAAATAATGAAATGCCATTGAACTTTCGAAATTTCGGGACAAGTATCGGAACTCAAGAATTGTTAAGGTGAATAGGGGTCCCGTATGTCAATTCAGTATAAACTCGGTACTCCTTGAGTTTTGGAGACATTCCTGGCTCCTTATACACCTTGGTAATTTCAAAACTTCAATGGATCTCCGTGGTGAGGTTTCTTTCTAAAACAGGCTTCGTATATTGTATATAAATTTCTCCACTACAATAGGGCTTCCAACAAACCTATCCCAAACATTTAAACATTTCATTCTTGCTCTTAACATAGCCCCAGGTGAACAGTACACGTCGCTCGAGCGGACGATGAAGTTCGCTCGAGCGAAGTGGTCTCTGGAAGGGTTTGCTCGAGCGAAGTTGGGTTTGCTCGAGCGAAGTTGGGTTCGCTCGAGCGGACCTGTCCAATTCAGGTTGGCTCGAGCGAAGTATCAGTTCGCTCAAGCTAACCACTCTCTGTGAGGGGTTCTGGGAGGGTTCACTCGGGCAACCGAAGGTTCGTTCGAGCGAACTGTCCAGGAACTGATTTTGGGGACAGTTAAACTCCTTTTTTTTTTCTTCTTACAAACCCCTTTTGAGCCTCATGTCTACATCAAATTGAGAGGCTGAAAACCTCCTTCAAACCCCATTCAAAACACCATCAAATCCTCCACAAACAACCATCCATTCACTTCCTTTCAACCATATCCAACCACAAAAGAGAAGAGGAAATCCACCAACCATAAAGATTAATTTGTACTATAAACAAGTACTAAATAAAAGACTATGAATGCCAATATTTCCAAACGTTAAACAAACCAACAAGACTCATTCATGAGCATTTATTTCAAAACCAATGCAAGACAAGAATAATTAGTAAAGTCATCCACATTTCTCACAAAAACCATTTCATGCTCAAAATACCTATTCATCCACTTGCCTTAGATCCAAGCTATTAACCACACTCTTCTGAAGGATAACCTACAACACATCGAAACCCCAAAAAGCAAACCCTAAAAGGGTCAAAACAAAGAATGGCGAAGAGAAAACTTGTAACAATGGAGATGGAGTTTCTCCTAGGCTAGAAGAACACAAATCTAAGTGATTGGAGAGAAAGCTTACTTGTAGAGGCTTGAAATGGACAAGAATGGTTCAAGGAAGATCTTGAAGTAGGTGGTTTCCTCCACAAATGGCATCAAGAGAGAGCCTCCAAGATGTGGAAGAAGAAGATGACTTCCATTGTTCTTTTGGCAAGAGATTGGTAGTGGATTGGGATGGAGAACCTAGAAGAAGAAGAGGGAAAGAAACCCTAGCTTGGGTGTTACTATTGAGCTGGAAAAGGAAGAAGAGAGAAAGGGTTCCCTTTATATAACAAGTGAGAGTGGGCTCCACTACTAGCAATCTTATTGGGCTAAAATCATGGCTTTCGGGACCTCGGATAAGTTCGACGAAGAAGGGAAAAGCGATCGCCGAAATATCTAGTTTCCAAAAAGTATATATTTCAAGGGTTTCGGGAATATCTAATTTTGTGTCCAGATTTGGTGTAAAAAGACTATTTTGCCCTCAGTGTTAGGAAAGTCGGGTTTCAGGTTTTCGAATGGGGACGGGATCAACACGAAAGTTGTAGAGAATAACGAGATGAGTCTAACGGGATTGAAATACGAATTATTGGAACTTCAAGTAAACCCTCAAGTACATGTAAAGTCACAAAAAAACCCTTAAAGGGTCTCACTTATTACAAAGGCACTCAAAACTCCCCAAAGCTATATCTTAAGTTATTCTATTCCCAACTTAACCAAAATCTACTAATCACGCTTAGAGTAAACACACAACGTAATTAACGCTAATCGAGGTCACTCGGGTTGGGGTCTTACAGTAACCTAAGGGTATAAGGGCTTACCGCATGCTCTAAATGCAGTTGAGAGTGCCAGCGAAAGTGGCTTTTGTTTTCTGCATTTGTCTTCTTTTGATATTTTTAGGTTAGATTAGGTTAGGTTAGTTAACTTCACCTTTTCACATCTTTTGCGAGGGAATAGTAAGCTGGTGGTTGGAGGGCGCGATGAGTCCACGAGATTGCATAATATTGTCATTATTTCATGTAGATTTATGGACTTATTTAGGATAACTTGATTTCATTGAATTGTATTAGAATTTTATTTGAGCATTCAATGTTGGAATTCAAGTCATAATTGGTCAAAATTCATTTAATTGCATGATTTTTGTGAAATTATTCTTTTGCATTATCCTATTCTCGCATTAATTTTCTTAGAATTCACAATTATACTCATGTAGTTTTTTTGCAAGATTGCATTCTACGCAAAAAAATCGATGAACACAGTGATTTGTATTACATCATTGCATTGCATCATATGAATTGTAAAGTGCAATGAAGCAAATCTTCTAATCGTGAATTATCCAATGGAGAGCCTGAAAGACGTTCTTCCTAATCTTTGCCTCAAATTGCTATTGTTTTCTCTTTATTTTAGTAATTGATGGGCCATGATGGATGGATATGGTGGTAACTGATTGTAGCCATATATAAACTTCAAAAACTAGTAACCAAACTAAGTTTTCTTATGCCCTTTGTAAGATTGTCACCTTTAATTCTTCAACTCATATGATGGCCATTTCTCTAAATTTAATACTGATTTAGAAAGGGTCCCATAGTGACTTGAGTATTTTTACATAAGATTTCTTGTTAATCTTAATTATATTTATTAGTATATAGTTGATTTTCTTATTTCTTGAATTCTAGATGATTTGACTCATGATATCTGCTGCTTAAAATTCTCTGAATTTAATACTAATTGAGAAGGGGTCCCATCACCCTAACTGTTTGCTAAAATTCCAGAAAGATAAAGAAGTGAAATAAATTCTTTAAAAAAGAAATTTAAAGAATCCGGAAGAGAGAAAATAGGCGTTCTTAGATTACAGTTTAATTATGATACTAGCAAAGCATGCCCGCACTAAGCGAGGGTCCAGAAATAAAAACACGTCCAATTTGTGGCTATTTTATGAGATATTAATCAGTGAGAAAATAAATACAAAAAAAACAAATATACCATTTATTACAGTTCGAAGCATGGCCCAGCTCGACATTTGTACAAAGTAAATATTACTTTTTATATAAATGAGTATGAAACTTCAAGTCTTATGTAAATTAACATTTGCAAAATTGCATGTAGCCCTGTCTTTAAGAATTAGAATTTGAGGCCCACTTTAAAAAAGTTTATTGTATGTGGAGTCCATATGGATAAATCACTATCAAGGATCCACTTTTAAAAATCACAAACATTAAGGATTTTCTAACCATAATAGAAATATTGAAATTCTAAATCCACCTAAAGAAGACTCATTTTAACTTGGTTGGATAGAGTTATTGAGCAAGGTGGATTTTTTTATTTGGATTCTTTAATCACCTATCCATAATAGATATATATTAAATTTTGAATTCACATAAAGAAGTTTAACAAAAGTAGACTCTGAATTGATTGACAGAGCTTATGTCTTGAAATTGATTTGAGATCCAATTTCTCAAATTGATTTGAGATTAGAGTCCAATTTTGCAGTTGATTGTGAAATTGAGCTCCAATTTCGAAACCGGATCCTACGTCTATAATATATATTAATTGTTTTTAAGAGATATTTTACTTTCTTGGATTCTAACTAAAGTTGTTTTGGTGAGAACCTTATCTCATGTGTTTTTGAGTGCGAGGTTGAGGATCCTGACACTTATATGGATTATTGAGTGTTGGGCATAGAGCATGGAGTCTATAATTCTGTGAAACCTACAACAAGGTTTATAGGCTCTGGTCATATAGTCTATATGGAGATAATGGTAGCTGCTAAATGAGTACAACACGCATCTTCAATCCCCATTCTCAGGCTGTCACTATTTATCATAGCCAGTTCAAGCTGTCAAACAAAATTTACACATGGAATCTTACATTGAATTGAAGGCAAATGTAGCTACATCTTTCATATGACTATAGATTAATGTCATGAAAATGCCATTGAATGCCATTGGGTTACAAACTATTCCTTGATCATTACATTGATCTTTTGTTGATGATATGTACACACAATTGAGGCAGCTTGATGCTTTGTAGGTCAAGCTAGCAGGTCTTGACATTGTCTCCAGCTTAACCTATGGCAGAGCTCGATGAGGTATTGAAGCAGGTCTTGGCTTATTTTCTTTTGCTGAATTTCTTAAAATAGGATTCTCATTTGAGGTGTTCACAATGCATTTTGTTGCCTTTTCTTTACCTTTAATATTTCATGCTTTACTCAATGACAGGTGGTGTCAACGTATAAGAAGTTCAAGGACTACAAAAAGTAAATGGAAGAAACAAATGATTGAATTCCCTGTTTCTTTAGCTTAAATTATTCAAGGCTTGCCGAAAAGAATGTGTTTACAATTCTATTTCTTTGTGGCTTTTATGTGCTTATTGTTGAATGTATTTATGTGACGGCTTTGGCAAAATAAGATGACAGTGACTCAGATATGATAGAGATGATAGCGTCCGAAGATGAAACTTTATCTGACCAACATAAAGAGCCGGAGGAGAAATTGAAGTCTCGGCATGTGACTTCGTGTTCATCTCACATAACACCAATGAATTCCATTGGACTCCAACTGATTTTACCAGGAAACATGGGTAGAGTTAACTGCAAGCTCACTTACTGCTTGTGATTGATGGTATTGTAACAATCAAACTGTTGTGCATAATTTGTAGGTCGGATGAGGTGCCTTGCTGCATTGGCTCGCTAGAAAGAACCTAACAACCTTTGCAAGGAGTAGTAGACCCCAGTCGAGCTGCTGGCTAGAGACATCAGCTCGACTGGAAATGGCACCAAATGGTTGGTGATCTTTTTTTTACTTGTTAATAATTTCAAAACTCTATTTTGTGGTTCTTTTATTTTTATCTATTTTTATTTATAGATTGGAGTGGTTTCTATAGGCTACCAGTGCAGCATGGACACCATATCAAAACTGGGAAAATATGACTGTAGTCCGCAAAAGGGTCCCATTTGTGATGATGCAGCCGATTTCATTTGAAACACAACCACGGTCTCTGGGCCATCATTTAATATTCGACGACCTTAAAAGTCTCCAAACGACGCCCAAAGAAAAAGCCGAGCTCCATCTCTCTGCCTCTCTCCAAATGCCCAAAGAAATCACCAGGGGCATGTTTGGTAAGCAGCCACTCAGAGGAATCATCTTCCCGTTTCCTTGGAATAGAGGAAAACCCATGTTTGGGTAATTTTTTTTACAGAGGATTTTTGGGCCAGATGATTTTCAGAATCAACTATAGCATGGATTCTCCTGGTCTGACCTCCCACCATAGGAACGAATGAATCATCACTAAAAAAGGAGGCAGTATAAAAGCAATCTATTCACAGGTGATTCTTCCTCTCCTCTCTTCTTGCTTTTCCCTAGACATCCCTCTCCAGCGCTTGCAACTTGGGAAGCATCGGAAAAGTCTCTCTTCGGCCAGCTATTTTCTCTAAATAGGTATGTCTCCCTCTCCCCTGGTATCTTCCTCTCCCTCTGTCTTTCTCTCCCTCTCTCTCTCTCTCTCTCTCTCTCTCTCTCTCTCTCTCTTCTTATTTGACGGACAAACCCCAATCATCTTGTCGTTGGGTTATCTACAGTGATTTCTTCAACCTCTCTCTTGATTAGAGACTGAGAAGGGGATCTGATCTCATTTGGTCAATCCACTGGTTGTAGAAAACTGTCAAAGATGGTTTTTTTAGGGCATGTTTGTGTCACCATTTTTCACAGGAAAGGGGATGGTTTTCTGCAAAAAAACATCATTTTTCATGCGTCACAGTATACGGTCTTTCTCATGTTTGTGTAACCCTTCAGGCCATCCAAGATCCCTCAATCTTTCTCATCTTCCATGTCGTGTAGTTTTGGGGCAGGTATGACTGTGGAGTGGGATTATGAAGAAGGTTCTCTCTCTATTAGATACTAGCTGAGCCATTGGTGTTGTTTCAATATTTTTTTCCAATCATTGGTTGGATCTGCCGAATCTAAAGAGGGGGCAAATTTCCTTTTGGGATGATATCTTTCAATCTCTATCTGTTTCTATCTCCATCTCTCAACCATATGCATCTACTCTCCTGTAGCATGTGGACAGATCCCTTGTGAGGGAATGGATTGTTGAGATCCAAGGGATCAAAGTCCCATGTGCTAAAACCAACCATTATGTCTCGATGGATAGATTCAAATAATTGCTTCCATTGTTCTTTAACCTCTTCCATTCTACAGGAGGTTGTTTAGTTTCTTCTCTTTTGTCGCGACCCCGGAACAGATTCCCGGGCCCGCGACGCATTGATTGCGTTGCTGTGTTTTCCCACAGGTTCCCGCGGTGAGGATTCCCGAAACACGCGGAATCTGACTCACACGATCAAGTTTGCGGAAGCGTGTAGCAAATCACATCAGAATAAGCACCAATAAATTTTTAAGTGCTATTACAATTAATAACAAGACATAGTATCAAAAGAAAGGAGTTAACATGCATTCCCATCATAATTCAAATTACGAGACTACACAAAGTAAGTTAAGTTTAGTTACATCCCATAAGAGGCCAACAGATGCCAATACAATTCTCAAAATAGTGAAAGAACCCCATCACAAAATTGACAAAACTCAAGAACCCGCCCGACGTCTAGTTGACATCGTCGGGCTACCACTCTCTCACTCTAGGGGTGGCTCAAGAGCCTCCTCCTCAAAGGCAACGTCTCCTGCACCTGGGAACCAACAAACAACGATCAAACACAACGGTTTGGCAGGTAATCAATTTAGGCATGAGCATACAAGTAGTAAGTGTTTCAGAAAACATATAAAGGCATTTTACTTAATTGTAAACAGTTACATGACTAAGGTACATTTCAAAATACGAGCAAAGCTGACATGAATACTTATAATATCATGAATAGTTACAATCCACAAAGAGCCCATCCTTTCTCTATCATATATAATGAAAAGAGCAAGCACGCACGACAAGCACGATATACATAATATAATCACGACACGATTCCCACATATACGGGGATTTCCAGCCGCGGAATCGGACACGCACGATGTGTAATAAATACACGACCAGTCTGCAGATAGTCCACATGTTTAAGGACCCCCAGATAGTGGATCAAACTGAAAGGGCAGTCCAAGCTCAGTGGTGTTCACTTAATTCATGAGTGCACAAAACACGCGAAACACTATCAAAACATGTCGAGATGAAAAGGGAAAGTCACTTATCAAAACACGACGAACACGACTAGCAAAAGGCATAATTAATATGCATAACACGCTTAGGAACTGACCCCTTTTTCTTGAAACACCTCTACAAACGAGCTTGTACTTAAACTTCAAAACGAGTACACGATGATATTCATTATAACAAAATCAAAGTACAAACACAAAGCCTATGAAGCACATACAAGGACCTTTGGATGGTCTTTGTGTAACCGAAGCCCAGATGTTGGAATTACAAATAGAATTGGTGCCCCGGAAGTTCAAATACATCTCGGGTTTCGAGTGCACAATATCAGGCTAGAGGTCACTTAACATGTTCTAGTTTTCATTCTTGCAAATACTCTTTAAAACAGGCAATTTGTCAATTTCGGTCACCTCGCGGTCAGGTGTTGGCTAGCCAAACTAGGATCTGGCGGCTGACCGACAGGCTGACCGCTGGAAATCCAAACGCAGCTCTCTGGAAAAGGAGCCGAAATATTCGGTTGGCCAGCGGTTAGCCGAAATGGGGAATGGCGGCTAGCCGCTAGCTAACCGTCAAGCTGACCGAAACCCAATGTCGAAGAGTCGGCTTCTGGAAAGGGAACCGCCGAGCTCGGTCAGCTCGCGGTTAACCGAAATGGGGATTTCGGTTAGCCGCCAACTGACCCGCAGCTGATCGAAACATCACGGGAAGTGCAGCTGAGTTTGGATTTTTCACATTTTCTTCTTCCCTTCTTCTTATTTCTCGTTCAACCTGCACTCTCTGAGCCTCCATGCTCTCCAAGGGTAAAACACACATTTCAAAACACAAGTTGAGACATTATATTCCCATTTTCCAATCAAAACAAAAACCCCCAAACTTTTCAATGAATGAGAAGAATGCAAGGAAAAAAAATGAAATGCACACATGCAAATATCCATCCTAGATTGGTTACTTGCCTTAGATCAAAGATGCCACAAACCTCTTCAGGCACTTCACTCAAGCAAATCCCAAGAACTACAAAAACCCATGAAAACCACACAAAACTCACTCAATCTTGAAAACAAGAAACCCATTTTAACAAAAGGGTTTGTAACATGAAAAACAAGATTTTAAGGAACTAAAAAGACTTCATGAAAGGTATGGGTTGAAGCTCTTACCTAGAAAAGGTCAAACAAGAAAAAATGAAGACAATGGAGAGCTTGTTCACTTCTAACTTTCAAGAAAAGGACATCAAAAGAAAGCTTGAGATGAGAGGAAGGAGATGATGGTCTTGGAATTCTCTTTGAGGTCTTCTAGCTTGATCTTTCAATAGGACAAAGTTGAAAGGAAAAAGGCTTCTCCTCTTGGTTGCTCTAGGGTTTGGGTTGAGAGAATGAAAAGAGTGAAAGATAAGGAGAGTTGACTTAAAAGCACTTGCAAGTGGGGCCCAAATGGCCAAATCTTGTATCAATGAAAACATGTTCATGCGGGCCTCGGATGAATTCGACGAAGAAGGATAAAATGATCCTCGAAATATCTAGTTTTCAAAAAGTATATTTTTGGCATGGTTTTGAGATCTCAAAAATTGTGTCCAGATTTGTGTATAAAAGACAATTTTTACTCTCTTTGGGTCAAAACTTGGGTTTTGGGCTTCAAACATGAATGGGCTGAAAACAAAAGTTGTAACACATAGAAAAATCATTCAAATCAAATCAAAATCACAAATACATGGAAACCGATACGATCCTCCCAAGCTTACACGTGCACTCAGGCCTTCCTGAGTGTGTCTGACTAGTACTTGTTAGGAATTTTCTAGATTGCAATTTTGATGGATGCATTTCATTCTAGCATCATTTGATTTACACACATATGCATTGATTTAATAAACTTGAAATCTTGTTTTATTCATGCATGTTTTTAAGAGTTGTAAAAGTTTTGATTTATGCATGATTTGTTTTCAATCTTGGATGCATTTGTTTTTAGAAAAGAGTTTTAGAAAATCAAGCTAGCCTATGAGTTTTAAATCTTTTAAAATGTTTTAGGCTTTTTATGGTTCATGTTTTAAAACTCTTAGAATGATTTAAAACATGTTTTTAAAGCTTGATTTAGTGGCCAAAAAGATCCCCCAAGAAAAACCTTCAATATGCAAAAAATTGGATTTTTTAGGTCCCAGGTGGTCAACCTGCAGTGAGGTAGGTCGACCTACCCAGGGGCAGGTCGACCTACCTCACTGGAGGTCGACTGGGCCCAGAATGCTCCAACGGGCAGTTTTTTGACCGTTGTGTGTGGTAGGTCGACCTGCCCCTGTAGGTAGGTCGACCTGCTACTAGCCGTTGGGCATTTTTCTCTATAAAAATGAGTTCTTTCCTTTGCCAAAAGTTGGGAATTTTAAGCCCCTCCTTGAGAGGTTTTGAGGCATATTCAAGGGAAAAGAACCAAGGGATGAAGGGGAGCATTAGGAAAGCTAAAGCTTGGATTAATGAAGTTAAATCACCAAGTAGGCTTTACTTTCCTTAATCATATGTTTTCATGCTTTGTTTTATTTTTGGTAAATCATTTCTAGCATGTTAAACTATGTTTGTGTTGTGTCCTTAACATGTTTTATGTTTTGAATTGATTTATTGTTTTGGATACAACACCATATGATTCAATCCAAGTAGTACTTAACTTTGGTAAATCTAAGTAGATCATGTTAATGGAAAAATCTTTGAAATCATATGTAATATGTATACTTGGTTGAATCTTTGGTTGTTGTTTTCCATCATAAGAACATCTCTTTCAAAACTAACTTATGTTTTGGATTCAACTTCTTTACAAATCATATGTTTTCATGTTTTGTTTTATCATTGGTAAATCTTTAGTAACATGATAACCTATGATGTGTTGTATCCTTAGCATGTTTTATACTTTGAATAGATCTATTGTTTTGGATGCATCACCATTTGATTAAATCCAAGTAGTACTTTATCTTTGGTAAATCTAAGTAGATCATGTTAATGAAATATGTAACATGATTCATATACTTGGTTGAATCTTTGGTTGTTGTTTTTCCATCATAAGAAAATCTCTTTCAAATATATCTTATGTTTTGGATTCAACATCTTTACAAATCATATGTGTATTATTGTTTTAAAGTTTCATAACTTGCCTTACTTTGATAGGTATATCATTTTCAAGTTGTCTTTATAATTACATATGATTTGTCCCCTAATTTCAATCAAATCTATTTTTATGTTTTATGAGCTACATTGATGATTTGATTGACATCCCTATGCATCACATGTTTAGAGCTAATTCATTTCATACAACTTGTGTATCTTTGACATCATTAACAAGTTGTTACTTTTAACATGTGATTGCATTACATCCTCAATCATAAATGTTTTATGAGCTAAAACTTTCAAAAGCCTTAGGCTTACATTTATGAGCTTTCATTTTCAAAATGATTGAGGACCACACACACACACTTCATATACTTTCATCTTTGCATTCATAGTGTGAGCGTGTATTAGATTTTCACTTCCATATCCGCCTAATTAAGAGGCATTGTAATGAGCTCAATAGAATCTTCATCAAGTGTATTATAGACACTAATTTAGAGAGATAACCAACCTTGTGGTTGAAGAGGTTATTGCTTAGCCTATAAAAGCATAATGTATAGGTTGATGTTAAGCCTTGAAAAACATCATTGTAAGGTTATTGCTTAGCCTTGGAAAGCATATTGTAAAGGTTATTGCTTAGCCTATTGAAAAGCATAAATAGTGGAAATCCGGTGGGGTGTTGGATCACAAGCCGGTAGTGGATGTAGGCATTGAGGCCGAACCACTATAAATCCTTGTGTGATGATGCTTGCTTTGTGGTGATTGTTTATATTAGCTTCCGCATATTGTTTGATAATCATCACTTGTGACTAGTTGGTTTTAAAGAAGTTAAATTTATCTAAAATTGGTCATAATTGGAGCTCACCCTATTCACCCCCCTCTAGGGTTCGGATCCCCATGGACTTACAGTACTAAACGTTCTCAAAATTCCCAAAGCTATGTCCAAGACTAAAACTAATTATTTCTAACCCAACGACAACTAAACCCACTTAGGACTAAACATACACTAATTGCACACTAATCGAATTAGTCTGGGTCGGGGTCTAACATCCTCCAGCCCTTAGGATATTTGGTCCACCAAATAAATCAAGCAATTACCTCTGGTAAAAGCTGTGGATACTTCCTCAGTAGTTGCTCTTTCAATTCCCATGTGGCTTCCTCTGGCTCGTGATTTTCCCAAAGTACCTTGACCCAATGAATAGTCTGATTTCTCAATTCTTGCTCTTTGGTGTCAATGATCCTGATCGGCTTTTCAACATAGGAGGCATCTTCCCGAACCTCCAAAGGTTCATGCTGTAGAATGTGTGAAGGACTAGAAACATATTTCTTGAGCATAGAAACATGAAATACATTGTGCACCCCGGAGAGTTCCGGCGGTAACGCAAGTCTATGAGCGACATCTCCAATCTTGCTCAAAACTTCATACGGACCAATAAACCTTTTAGACAATTTGTCCTTCTGTCTGAACCTCAAAGTCCCTCTAACTGGCGAGATCTTCAAAAACACTTTGTCACCCACCTGAAACTGCAATTCTCTTCGGCGAGTATCTGCATAACTCTTCTGCCTACTTCGGGCGATCTTCAAATGTTCCGGAATCAGTTTGACCTCGTCACTTGTCTCTCCAACTAACATCAGTCCATGGAAACTACGCTCACCGACTTCTTCCCAGCAAACCAGAGTTCTGCATCTTCTACCATAAAGTGCATCGAAAGGTGCCATACCGATGCTAGAGTGGTAACTATTGTTATAAGCAAATTCACAAAGCGGTAAGCACTCATCCCACTGAACCTTGAGATCTAATACACAAGCATGCAACATGTCTTCAAGAGTCTGTATCGTCCTCTCTGACTGACCATCTGTCTGAGGATGATATGTCGTGCTGAACTGGAGTTTGGTACCCATCGACTCATGAAGAGTTTTCCAAAACTTTGAAACGAACCTACTATCTCTGTCTGAAGTAATGGAGACGGGTTGGCCATGTTTACTAACAATTTCATCCACAAATAACTTTGCAAGTGGTGCCATATGCATCATGTTCCCTGTCTTCATCGGAATGAAATGAGCAGACTTTGTCAGACGATCTACAATAATCCAAATCGCATTATTTCCCTTCTTGGTATTAGGCAAACCGGACATGAAATCCATGGTGATGTGCTCCCATTTCCACTCCGGAATCTCCAACGGTTGTAACAAACCTGGGGGCTTCTGATGCTCTGCTTTAATCAACTGACAAGTTAGACAACGAGACACAAAAGTTGTTATCTCTCTCTTCATGTTGTTCCACCAAAACCTATTAATTCTTCAAATTATGGTACATCTTCGTGCTACCCGGATGCATAGAATATCTCGTGTTGTGAGCTTCGTTCATTATTTCTCCCTTCAAGTCATCCACATTTGGTACACACAACCGGTCACGAAAATACAATATTCCATTCACCAACTTGAAATCTGGACGTTCTGTAATATGTTCTACTATCTTTGCCAAGTTTGGGTCTTGCAACTGACTTTCCTTGATCTTCTGGATGAAGGTAGGTTCTGCTACTGTTATGTTTGCTAACATTGCACCCAGTTTCAGGGTTTGCACTTCTACACCCAACTCTTCAAACTACTGTAAGACACCCATTCCTCTCAAACTAGCCATGACCACTGATTTTCTGCTCAAAGCATTAGCTACAACATTCACTTTGCCTGGATGATACTTGATTGGAAAGTCATAATCTTTGATATACTCCATCCACCGTCTCTGTCTCATGTTTAAATCCTTATGCGAAAACAAATATTGTAAGCTTCGGTGATCTGAATGGACCTCAAATTTCTCTCCATAGAGATAGTGTCTCCACATCTTCAAAGCAAAAACAACTGTCTCGAGCCATAAGCAATCACCTTGCCATCTTGCATCAATACACAACCTAGTCCCACATTCGAAGCATTTGTATAAACAATAAATCCGCCGTTGCCCGAGGGTAATGTAAGGATTTGGGCCGTGGTTAACCTTCCTTTCAACTCTTGAAAACTTGTTTTACACTGATCGGTCCACACAAATGGGACATTCTTCTTAGTCAATTTTGTCAACGGTGCTGCAATGGACGAAAAACCTTGGACAAATCTTTTGTAATAACCTGCTAACCCCAAAAAGCTTCTGATTTCTGTCACACTGCTTGGTCTTACCCAATTAACAACTGCCTCAATCTTGGCTGGGTCAACTGCTAAACCTTCTCTGGAGATGATGTGGCCTAGAAAAGCAACTTGCTCTAACCAGAATTCGCACTTACTGAGTTTTGCATAAAGCTGGTTGTCCCTCAAAAGCTGCAACGCTGACCTCAAATGTTCTTCATGCTCCTTCTTACTCTTGGAATACACAAGGACATCATCAATGAATACTATCGTAGAGTGATCCAAATAGGGTGCAAAGACTTTGTTCATAAGAGTCATAAAGATTGCGGGTGCATTTGTCAAACCAAAGGGCATTACTAAGAACTCGTAGTGCCCATATCTTGTTCTAAAAGCTGTTCTCTGAACATCTGAGTCTCTAACTCTCAACTGATGGTACCCTGATCTCAGGTCTATCTTGGAAAAATAGGCTGCTCCTTGCAATTGATCAAATAACTCGTCTATCCTTGGTAATGGATACTTGTTCTTCACGGTCACATGGTTCAACTTCCTGTAGTCAATGCACATTCTCAAACTTCCATCCTTCTTTTTCACAAACAATACCGGTGCACCCCAAGGTGAAACACTTGGCCTAATAAAGCCTTTGCTCAACAAATCCTGCAATTAGAGTTTTAGTTCACCCATTTCTGCTGGAGCCATTCTGTATGGTGCAATCGAGATCGGAGCCGTCCCTGGTAGGAGTTCAATTGTGAACTCAACTTCTCTAATTGGTGGTAATCCCGAGATTTCTTCTGGAAAAACATCCGGAAATTCACAAACAATGGGGATTTTCTCCACCCCTTGGGACTGTTTATCCTCCGTGATAAAAGCAATAAATGCCTGACATCCACTCTGCACTAATCTGCTTGCCTTCAAAACTGAAATAAACCCTGCCTGAGTTTTTCTCATGTTCCCCTGAAATATCAATTCTGCCTGTGCTCCTTGGAATCTGAATGTTATGGTCTTACTAAAACAATCCATGGTGGCATGATATGCTTCTAACGAATCCATGCCTAAAATGACATCAAAATCATGCATGTCTAAAACAATGAGGTTGGCCGGTAAATTCACATCTCCTAACAAAACTGTACAGCTAGGGTAATAGGTTCTACACACAACTTGTTTCCCTACTAGTGTGGTTACTACTAGAATGTAATCCAATTCACTACATAATGCATCAATCATCTTAGCAAAACTAGGGGATGAAAAGGAATGCGTGGATCCAGGGTCAAACAAAATCTGGGCTTCTACCCCACAAACAAGAAGTTTACCTTCTACCACGTCTCCTGCAGCTTCAGCATCCGCACGGTTGAGGTAATATAAACGTCCATGCATCTGTAGTCTATTCGGCGCTTGGTTCTGCCTTCCTTGGCCATGTCTGTTCTGTTGTAGAGGTCGAGCATTCTAATTCTGTGTTGGTGGCCTAGCCTGCTGCTGCTACTGAGGTGGTTTAACTTGATTCTGAACTGGTGCTCGATTCTAAGGAGCTACTTGTCTCTGTTGTTGGTTTATGTTCCCTTGGTTCTGAAGTTGTGGGCAATCCTTGATTGCATGGTTCATAGCCCCACATTTGAAACATGCACCCATGGCCTTACGACATTCATGAGTTTCGTGATTCTTGCCACAATGTCCACAACCCTGCCTCACATGACCTTGTTCTTGTCTTGGTTTCTTGCTTTGTTGTTGCCTCTGATTCTGCTGCTGATAGTGTTGCCTCCTGTCCTGAACGATCATGTTGTTAATATCCTCAAACTTATATGCCCGTTTGACCGCCTCATCATATGTAGCTGGTGGAACTACTCCTATAGCATCTCTCATAATGATCGGATTCAACCCTTCCAAAAACTTCGTTATCTTCTTCTGCTCCGTGTCAATCAACTTGGTGCCATATCTAGCCAATCTCTCAAACTTAGTGACATAGTCTAGCACCGTCATGCTGCCTTGGTTGAGCTGCTGAAATTCAATAGCCTTCTGCCTCTTACATGGGAGGGAATGTATTTATCCTGAAAGTGTGTCTTGAACGCTGCCCACTCATCTTCGTCAGCCATTACCGCATATGGGTCCCTAACTGTTTGCCGCCACCTATCTGCAAGTCCGTAGAATAGTGAAGCTGTGAGGTTGACCTTCTGTATACCCGTGCACGTAAAGACATCGAAGATTTTCTCGTTATTGACTAGCCAATCATTTGCCACTAACGGGTCCTCATTGCCCGAAAATTCCTTCGGTGCTTTATTCCTGAACTTTTCATATAGTGCATTAGGGTCGTGATCCCTATTATGGATAACAATCTGTGGACCCAAAGGAGATGGAGCTACGTTCCTGTTCTGAAGAACTTCCAAGAGTTGCCTCTGGACTTGTGCCATTTCGTCATCTTTCTTTGCTAACTGTTCTTGAAATCTTGCTTGGTTCTCATTAGCCTACTTTTGTTATGCTATCATAGCTTGCATTAGTTCTTGAAACTGTGTAGTTGTTGGCGTATTAGATGTGTCTGACTCATTCTGATTACTGCCCGAAGCATGATGGTTTGGAGATTTTCTTGGAGGCATAGTGCTGTAAAACAAAGAGTTAGTACACAATAATCATGGCATAAGGGTTTCTAAGGTCCTATACCAACGGATCTATCGAACTCACGAATCCTCGCCACGTTCCTAAGAACTTTCTAGGTTCTTTTAAGTGCCTGAAACATGTCCCGCTCTGATACCAGTCCTGTCGCGACCCCGGAACGGATCCCCGGGCCCGCGACGTGTTGATTGCGTTGCTGTGTTTTCCCACAGGTTCCCGCGGTGAGGATTCCCGAAACACGCGGAATCTGACTCACACGATCAAGTTTGCGGAAGCGTGTAGCAAATCACATCAGAATAAGCACCAATAAATTCTTAAGTGCTATGACAATTAATAACAAGACATAGTATCAAAAGAAAGGAGTTAACATGCATTCCCATCATAATTCAAGTTACGAGACTACACAAAGTAAGTTAAGTTTAGTTACATCCCATAAGAGGCCAACAGAGGCCAATACAATTCTCAAAATAGTGAAAGAACCCCATCACAAAATTGACAAAACTCAAGAACCCGCCCGACGTCTAGTTGACATCGTCGGGCTACCACTCTCTCACTCTAGGGGTGGCTCAAGAGCCTCCTCCTGATGCTCCTCCTCAAAGGCAACGTCTCCTGCACCTGGGCACCAACAAACAAGGATCAAACACAGCGGTTTGGCAGGTAATCAATTTAGGCATGAGCATACAAGTAGTAAGTGTTTCAGAAAACATATAAAGGCATTTTGCTTAATTGTAAACAGTTACATGGCTAAGGTACATTTCAAAATACGAGCAAAGCTGACATGAATACTTATAATATCATGAATAGTTACAATCCACAAAGAGCCCATCCTTTCTCTATCATATATAATGAAAAGAGCAAGCACGCACGACAAGCACGATATACATAATATAATCACGACACGATTCCCACATATACGGGGATTTCCAGCCGCGGAATCGGACACGCACGATGTGTAATAAATACACGACCAGTCTGCAGATAGTCCACATGTTTAAGGACCCCCAGATAGTGGATCAAACTGAAAGGGCAGTCCAAGCTCAGTGGTGTTCACTTAATTCATGAGTGCACAAAACACGCGAAACACTATCAAAACATGTCGAGATGAAAAGGGAAAGTCACTTATCAAAACACGACGAACACGACTAGCAAAAGGCATAATTAATATGCATAACACGCTTAAGAACTGACCCCTTTTTCTTGAAACACCTCTTCAAACGAGCTTGTACTTAAACTTCAAAACGAGTACACGATGATATTCATTATAACAAAATCAAAGTACAAACACAAAGCCTATGAAGCACATGCAAGGACCTTTGGATTGTCTTTGTGTAACCGAAGCCCAGATGTTGGAATTACAAATAGAATTGGTGCCCCGGAAGTTCAAAGACATCTCGGGTTTCGAGTGCACAATATCAGGCTAGAGGTCACTTAACATGTTCTAATTTTCATTCTTGCAAATACTCTTTAAAACAGGCAATTTGTCAATTTCGGTCACCTCGCGGTCAGGTGTTGGCTAGCCGAACTAGGATCTGGCGGTTGACCGACAGGCTGACCGCTGGAAATCCAGGTCCAAACGCAGCTCTCTGGAAAAGGAGCCGAAATATTCGGTTGGCCAGCGGTTAGCCGAAATGGGGAATGGCTGCTAGCCGCTAGCTAACCGTCAAGCTGACCGAAACCCAATGTCGAAGAGTCGGCTTCTGGAAAGGGAACTGCCGAGCTCGGTCAGCTCGCGGTTAACCGAAATGGGGATTTCGGTTAGCCGCCAACTGACCCGCGGCTGACCGAAACATCACGGGAAGTGCAGCTGAGTTCGGATTTTTCACATTTTCTTCTTCCCTTCTTCTTATTTCTCATTCAACCTGCACTCTCTGAGTCTCCATGCTCTCCAAGGGTAAAACACACATTTCAAAACACAAGTTGAGACATTCTATTCCCATTTTCCAATCAAAACAAAAAACCCAAACTTTTCAATGAATGAGAAGAATGCAAGGAAAACAAATGAAATGCACACATGCAATTATCCATCCTAGATTGGTTACTTGTCTTAGATCAAAGATGCCACAAACCTCTTCAGGCACTTCACTCAAGCAAATCCCAAGAACTACAAAAACCCATGAAAACCACACAAAACTCACTCAATCTTGAAAACAAGAAACCCATTTTAACAAAAGGGTTGTAACATGAAAAACAAGATTTTAAGGAACTAAAAAGACTTCATGAAAGGTATGGGTTGAAGCTCTTACCTAGAAAAGGTCAAACAAGAAAAAATGAAGACAATGGAGAGCTTGTTCACTTCTAACTTTCAAGAAAAGGACATCAAAAGAAAGCTTGAGATGAGAGGAAGGAGATGATGGTCTTGGAATTCTCTTTGAGGTCTTCTAGCTTGATCTTTCAAGAGGACAAAGTTGAAAGGAAAAGGCTTCTCCTCTTGGTTGCTCTAGGGTTTGGGTTGAGAGAATGAAAAGAGTGAAAGATAAGGAGAGTTGACTTAAAAGCACTTGCAAGTGGGGCCCAAATGGCCAATTCTTGTATCAATGAAAACATGTTCATGCGGGCCTCGGATGAATTCGACGAAGAAGGATAAAATGATCCTCGAAATATCTAGTTTTCAAAAAGTATATTTTTGGCATGGTTTTGAGATCTCAAAAATTGTGTCCAGATTTGTGTATAAAAGACAATTTTTACTCTCTTTGGGTCAAAACTTGGGTTTTGGGCTTCAAACATGAATGGGCTGAAAACAAAAGTTGTAACACATAGAAAAATCATTCAAATCAAATCAAAATCACAAATACACGGAAACCGATACGATCCTCCCAAGCTTACACGTGCACTCAGGCCTTCCTGAGTGTGTCTGACTAGTACTAAACGTTCTCAAAATTCCCAAAGCTATGTCCTAGACTAAAACTAATTATTTCTAACCCAACGACAACTAAACCCACTTAGGACTAAACACACACTAATCGCACACTAATCGAATTAGTCTGGGTCGGGGTCTAACATCTTTGTTGGCCTTTTTTGGCATTTTAATACGATTATAAATCATTTGTGAATGAATACTAACAAGATTGTGTCCCATGATGGCTGAGGATGTGATCTTCGATGCTACGGGCTTAAGTTCAGTAGAGGGACTTTATATGTCTAGTGTGACCTCTGTTCTTTAAATTATTCTTGTTTTACCTATTTGGTTGATATTTCATTAACTGTACTATTTTTTCTAATTAGATTGCTTTTTGTGATTGTTCTATTCAAATAATTGGTTATGACTTGTGATTGCTCTGTGAAATTTGGTGAGTGGAACCTATGCGGAATAAAACATGGATCAGATGGACTCAAGACCTTCATGAGCGTTTTGTTGAATCTTTAGAATAACTAGGAGCAGCAGGAAATAAGTTATTCTATTTGAAGATATATATATATATATAAGAGATCAGCTCTGTATATATTCAATTCACTCTGTATATATAATTATGGTGCAAGTTTGTAATATTATTGTCACATTATATTATCCATTAGTTGGTCGTTTTTGGACGTTCTATTTCTGTTAGAATTTGGTTTTGGCCCTTGGGTAGGCCTGGTGAAGGGCTTGAATACTAAATGCTTGTGTTGCAGCATGTGTTCATCCAATACTCTGGTATAATATACTGCTGGGATATAGTTTGACTGTCTCCTGTTCTAATAGGTTCAGTTTTCCGTAACTACAAATAATAATCTCATTGCATCTTAAGTACCAGATGTGAATACCTATTCTCTAAATGGGTCCTCAACTTATTGAAAAATAGAAGGGCATTCTCACTCAACACATGTCTCACTATTCAAAACTTCATTTTGGAGACCACATTAATGTTGGAAACTAGGTGGGCCTTCCAGATAGGTTTCAAAAACTTTTAACCCACTTGATGCAGGGATCAATTATCTAGAAGGCAACAAACCCAATCTAGGATGCATTCCCTCAAACTCATAAATCATGCATAACAATATATACTATCTAAAAGATAGAAAACAACACCTAAGCATGCAACCACGAAATCTACAGTATACAAGGATGTAGATATACCTTTGAAGCTCCGTAGTGCTCTAATGGAGAATTTGAGTTCTTTCCTTCGATGATGAACACCTTCACTATCCAATTCAAAATCTCCAACACCTTTTTATCTTCCACGCTATTACCCATATTAGATCTCTTTTCTCAAGAAGATGGTGGAATCTCCAAGAGAAAACCTAACTAGTAACTCCAAGGAACTAGAGTAGGAAGTGAAGAGAACTTGTGCAACACTTGCACAAAGGCGCTGGAATTGCTCTATGTATTATGGACGTCCAAGAGGGGTTTGTTCCTCTTTATATAGCCCTCCATTCCAACTCTTTTCCTATTTGAAATAGAAGTTTAACTCCCATTACAAAATAGTAAACTTCTCCCTTGCTAGTTGCCATAGAAGTCTCACTTCCACAACAATTAGTAGCTTTCTCCTTTCTAATTAAAATAGAAGTCGTACGTCCATTAATAATTAGTAGCTTACTATTACCACCATTAGAAGTCTCACTTCAAATAGAAATAGTAACATTCCTTTTAGAGTTCAAGTAGAAATAGTATCTTTCTAATAACTTGGGCTAGCGTGGGGACCACTAGGGATTCCTTAGAAAGCTGGCTCCAACTGGGACACGCGACACCACATCTCATGTGTAATCCGGGCCCACAGTTAATTGCAAATAACTCCACTATATAAATGCAATTGCACTCCAATCTTAGGAATATATTACAATGAAGACCATAAACTTCCTCAGTACCACAAGTAGGCCCTCCATCTATATACATGGATCAATTGGACCTGTCCACCAAATTAGATCCATATCTTATTATCCTTGAGCCCCAATTAATTATAATGATCATTTGGTACCGATCCAATTAACTCTTAATCGGAATGGGTGCGCACTTACCAATGATAAATCCATTAATTGGCACAAGGGGATATTAAAGATTGATTCCATCTTGACCATTGAATGTTCCCACAGTTCTACTACCACGTACCCAAATCACCGAGGTGTTGACCTACAATTGGCCTCACTCATTGGTGACTCAAAGCAAATGAATAGATAGAAACTTGAGTCCATTAATGTCTCAGGATTATGAGCCTATTGCTAGGGAATTATGAGAGTAGACCTTAAAGTAAAGACAGTGTATATAAGGTGTTTCTCATGGTCCTTCAATACATCCAATGTACCGGCACCATGATCCAGAATCTTACATTCCGATGATCGAGACAAATCACACTATCTCATAGTGATCAAAGTGCTGCAACCTTGTTAGATGAGATGTCCAATCTCATCACTGTTTGTGAAGATATTTAAGTATAAGATTTGCAATACATATCTCCTGTATGTGGATCTCATCCATACACATGTATTACATCTAGTATACTTGTGGACTCCGGTTCATCTCATGAACCATTGTGTCATTTGTATTGGTTATGTGCAAATATATAATTAAACACCATTCATCTCATGAAAGGAAAGCATGATTGTATTGATAAATAAAGAAATGAATCAATTTATTACATCATATACTTGGTATTGAGACCATCAAAACTAACAATCTCCCACTTGGGCTCAATGCCAATCAGGATTGTATCTAATGCCCATCCCATCTACATGTTGCTCAAAGACTTTGGCGGTCAAAGGCTTAGTAATGGGATTTGCCAGATTGTCCGCAGAGGCTATCTTGGTGATTGCAATATCACTTCTCTGCACAATCTCTCTGACCAAGTGATACTTCCTCTGTACGTGCTTTTGGCTTTTATGGCTCCTAGGTTCTTTGGACTGAGCGACTACCCCGCTGCTGACACAGTAAACTGTGAGCGGTTGTCGTGCCAAAGGTACCACTCCAAGTTCCAAAAGGAATCTTCTGAGCCATACTACTTCCTTAGCTGCTTCACAAGCCGCTACATATTCAGCCGCAGAAGTGGAATCAGCGGTACATTCCTGTTTAATACTCCTCCAGCTGATGGCTCCTCCGCCAAGCATAAACACATAACCAGAGGTGGATTTCCTGGAATCCTTATCTGACATAAAGTCAGAATCTGTGTACCCAACTGGAATCAACTCATCATTGCCGTAAATCAACATTTAATCTCTAGTTCTTCTCAAGTACTTAAGGATACATTTTACAGCAGTCCAATGGTCAGGACCTGGGTTAGACTGATATCTGCTGACTAAGCCCACTGCATGAAAGATATCCGGTCTAGTACATAGCATAGCATACATGAGGCTACCAACAGCCGAAGCGTATGGAATTGCTCTCATTTGCTCCTTTTCCTCCGGGGTCTTGGGACCCTGATCCTTGGAAAGGTGCACTCCATGCCTGAAAGGTGTAATACCCTTCTTGGAGTCTTACATAGCAAACCGTACCAGTACCTTATCTATGTATGTAGCTTGAGCTAAGCCAATCATCCTATTTTTCCTGTCTCGATGGAGTTTGATCCCTAGGATGTACCTGGCTTCTCCCAAGTCTTTCATATCAAAAGTCTTTGTTAACCAAACTTTTACTGTTGACAACATTCCTATATCCTTCCTAAGGAGAAGGATGTCGTCGACGTATAAAATCAGAAAAACTAGCCTGTCACCTTCATTTTTCATGCACACACATGACTTATCCGGATTTTGACTAAAACGAAATGATTTGATTGCCCGGTCAAAACGGATGTTCTAGCTTCGAGATGCCTGTTTCAGTCCATAAATGGACTTCTGCAGCTTGCAAACTCTTTGCTTTTGGTTACTTGCTATAAAACCGTCTGGTTGCATCATATAGATGTCTTCTTCAAGATGGCCGTTGAGAAACGCCGCCGACATCCATTTGCCAAATCTCGTAATTGAGATGAGCCGCAATGGATAAGAGTATCCAGATGGACTTGAGCATGGCTACTGGCGAAAAGGTTTCCTCATAATCGATACCCTCTTTCTAAGTATACTCTTTCGCAACAAGCCTGGCCTTAAAGGTCTCAACTCTTCCATCTGGTCCTCTCTTTATCTTGTAGACCCACTTGCACCCAATAGGTTTGATATTGGCAGACAAGTCCAAAAGTGTTCAGACCTGATTAGAGTACATAGACTCTATTTCAGCTTTCATAGCATCTTGCCAATGTCCCGAATCTATGTCATTAATTGCTTCATCATAGTTACAGGGATCCTGTTCCAGTTCTTCCGGGATTGCCTCGTAAGACTCTCCCAAGAACGAGAACCTATCAGGGGGCCTGATTATTCTCCCACTACGACGAGGCACTGGTGTAACTACTGGGTTTGGTAAGGGCGGTTCTTCCTCAAGTTCGGTCATACTTGAATTTGGAATTGATTGTTCTTGAATCTCTTCCAAGATTACCTTTTCTAAAGATTTCCGGTCCATCATATAATCTTCCTCCAGAAAAACCGCATTGGTGCTTACCAGCACTTTCTGCTCTCTGGGATTATAGAATAACCAACCTTTAGTTCCTTTAGGATATCCTACAAACGTGCATACTTCCAACTTCATTTCCAACTTATCCGTCTTTACCTTCAGCACGTGTGCCGGACAACCCCAAATGTGTAAATGTTGTAGACTAGGCTTTCGCCCAGACCATAACTCCCGGGGAGTCTTAGGTACAGACTTAGATGGTACGAGGTTTAGTATGTACATCGCAGTATCCAAGGCATATCCCCAAAAGGATATAGGTAATCCTGAGAAACTCAACATAGACCTAATCATATTTAAAAGAGTCCGGTTCCTTCTTTCCGCTACTCCATTCTGTTGAGGCATACCAGGAGCAGACAACTGGGATAGAATCCCATTTTCTGATAAGTATCCCATAAAATCACCAGAGAGATATTCCCCTTCTCGATCTGATCGAAGAGTCTTGATACTTTTACCTAATTGCTTTTCCGCTTCCGCTCGAAACTCTTTGAGCTTTTCAAAAGCCTCGGACTTGCGGTGCATAAGGTATATGTATCCATATCTTGAGTAGTCATCTGTGAAAGTGATGAAGTACTCATATCCTCCTCTGGCTCTGACATTAATGGGTCCACACACATCAGTATGCACTAATTCCAATAAATCTTTGGCCCTATTGCCCTTTGTTGAAAAGGGTCTTTTGGTCATTTTGCCTTCCAGACAGGACTCACAGTCAGGCATTAGTTCTATAACCAATGAAGGCAAGATACCATCTTTCACTTGCCTGTCAATCCTATTTAGGTTTATATGACCTAGCCTCAAGTGCCAAAGTTTTGTTGGATTAGATGAAGGTGTCCTTCTCTTTAATGATGGCCTATTAATTATTTCGGTATCATGTATCTCATACATTGTGGGAGTTAATAGATAAAGCCCATTGGTTACCTTTCCAGAACATATAAAAGTACCGTTTCTCTTTATGACAACTTCAGTACCAAAAGTAATAGAATAACTTTTATTCACCAAACTAGAAACTGAAATTAAATTTCGTCTTAAAGATGGTACATAAAGAGTGTCTGACAAAACCAACTTATTATCTTGAAAACATAAAGTAATAACTCCTACTGAGACCGCATCCGCCTTAGCATCAGATCCTAAGTTGACAATGATTTCGCCATCACTGAGTCTCATGGTTTCCTGGAACCCCTGCAATGAATTACATATGTGATTAGTTGCCCCGGAGTCCACACACCAAGATTCTGAAGTACCAGTTGCAAAACTAACTTCAGAAACAAGTGACTCTGTCACGCCCCCGAACCAGAACCTCGGGGGCGGGAAATGGGATTTAAGCAAATAATTATATTTTACTTCTCCCAGGATCCGCGTGTGTGAAGACAACACATTCTGAATATTTTGCGGAAGCATTTGTGGCGTTGCGACCCGAAGTCCGTGGCCATCGGATTCCGCGTCGCACTCAACCTTTAGCACATAGCTATTATATCAAGAATCATATCAGACTGGAGTAACCATCACAACAAATTACAGAGCTGACAGTAACAGGATATTACATTCCCAAATATGTTCAAGTTACAATTATCAATGTACATTAATTAAGAACCCCAAGAAAAAGGCTAATAAAAGCCATACAACAATAATCTATAAACACTACCCCAAATATGACGTAGCTCCGATGTCAAGCTCAATGTCTACATGACATAGCCGACAAACCAACCTGCAAGGCATGGCTCCACAGCCAACAAAACACTCAACTCGGGGCGAAGAAATCTAAACCTGAGTACCAAAAGTAGTGGGTCAGACACGACGGTCTGGTAGGTGGATGAAAAGATAATAATATACTGAAGAATAAAACATAAGATAAATCATGCTATTCGATCAAATGCTGCATATAATTAAACGGGTGCAAAGTCGGGAATCTCGGGGAAAACCTGTATTCATTTCAAGCATGGGTAAAACATGACTATCTAATAAAACATGTGTTCGTTTACATCATCTATAATCATAGACATTTGACAATCGGGTGTTCGTTTAAAACATGTATAAATATAGTGGTATGGCAAAACAACGTTCATTTGAAACTTAAGTAAAAACATAAGTATACAACAGACCAGGTATTCATAGCAGTCTAGCAAAACCAATGTCCATTTGAAACGTATGTAGAATGCGGATATTTAACAAATTGGATATCGTTTAAAACAGGTATAAACGTAGGGATATGGCAAACAAGTGTCATTTGAACATATTTCAAAGCATGGGTATTTAACAATCGGGTAATCATTTAAAACAGGTATAAACATAGGAATCTCACAAACCAAATGTCATTTAAAACAAAGCACGGATATTTAACAATTCGGGTATTCATTTAAAACATGTGTAATCACATAAATCTAGTAAAACCATCGATCGTGTGAAACATATGTAAAAGCATGGGTATTCGCCCAACCGGCATTCATTTAAAACATGTGCGGGTACAAAGAACAGAAGGCAATATAATAATAACTGAATTTACATTTGAGAATATTAACACTTGTTTAAATAACAACTTTCATAAAGGAGACGAATCATTTATCGGAAAGCAAGTAAGCAATATAAGACATGTCGGGTATCCAAGGAATTGGGAACTGGCAAGATGGCAATCACAAGAAGCTAAGTCCTCTATCACCGAAGTGACAAGAGTATAACGGGACGTTGGTCTCAGTCACACAAGGTGCGGAGACTCAACGCAAATCATATATACAATATAAATATACGGGAACGGGACCACGGTAGCGAACCGGGTATCGGGACGGGACCACGGCAATAACCAGGTATCGGGATCCAAACTGCAGCTGGCGGGACGGGAGAGGGATTTCCAAGTCGGTGGATCAACCCGACAAGGTATCCAAGCTTAGTGATGCCGACTCATAGGTCAAATAACAAATCGGGACATATGCAAGTAAAACAAGTACAATAAATAAACGGGTAAAACGGGGGTGCTCAAGGGCACACTGTCACTTCATATCGGGCAATACATTTCGGGACAAATAACTGTTACCAGTGTAACTTCAATGCTTTCGGGAAACAAGTCATGTGATGCAAATCTCAGGAAATGAGGTGAAACAATGAACTATAACAATTTTGGGTAAAAATATCGGTTTCAAGATCTATTTAAGTGAATAGGGGTCCCGTATGTCGATTATAATAATTACTTGGTACTCCTTGAGTTTGAAGACATTCCGGGCTCCTTATGCACTTTTCGATTTTCCAAACTTAAAATGAGCTTATGGGTAGTACTAGATGTTACAATAGAAAAGAATCAAGATTATAGACGGTCCATCCTAGGCATGACATTAATCCAGAAACATCGAGCAACCTATTTAGTCACCGAAAGGAATAGAATTCGCGATAACCAAGGGAAAGACTTGTGTTTAGATATAAATAAGATATCGCGTTGTTCCATCCCGTTCAAGATTGAAATGGATTGAACTCCGATGCCACCGAACCAACCGTGAGGCGTGTCGGCTCAAGACATTCTCACACATGGTCCAAACAGTCCAAAGAGGGTAGCCAGGGTCCCACCTAAAATCAAGAATTAGTGTCTAAATCAACACCATTCTTTTCTTTTAGTTCCCTAATCTTAGAGACCTTAGATTTGGGTATAACTAGTCTCAACACTAAGGTATATATCCCTAGGACTCATAGAAAGCCCAAAGGTTTCCAAAAAAAAAACAATATCAAATTTCACTGTCGGCCGAAATTTCTGTACCAGTTATACACAGAGTCCGATCGATCGGCCGATCGATCGGCTCAAAAAGCCTTACAGTTAAAGACAGGCCGATCGATCGGACCTGGGCGTGTAGCAGGTCCTGGAAACTGAATTTTTCTCCTCTTTTTCCTTTCCTTTCCAACACTTAGACAATCACATAGAACTATAAACAAGAAGCCCAAAATACATGTTTCCAAGACAATAATATGAGCTAAAGAACTCCTCATTTCAAGTTTCTCCCTTTCCATTCTTTCCATTCACAACAAATCTCAAGGTGGAGAAAACTCATTCATGTGAAACCATTTGAAACCTTGCCAATATGATGCATACATTTTCCAAGCATGAACAAGAAGGAAATAAACTCATCAATAAGCACATTTCGAAATCAATATTAATCATAGTAAAGACAACTACTAAAATCACCAAAACCCTTAATGAAACAAGATTTTTCTCACAAAACATGTTAATAATCAAAACGATCCAATCATTCACTTGCCTTTGACTCTAATCAAGCAAATCAAGCTCCTAATCACCTCTCAAGCTCAAGATCCACAATCTCTACAAAAACCCCCAAAACAAACCCTAAAATGGGTTAAGCAATGAAATGACAAGGAAACCTTTCAATAATCAAGGTGGAGCTTCTCTAAGGCTAGAAGATTACAAATCTAGAAGATGAAGAAGAACACTTACTTGCAAGGTCCTCTAATGGACAAGGTAAGCTCAAAGGAAGTCTTGTGATGGAGGGTTCTCTTCACAAATGGTATCAATGGAAAGCTTGCAAGATGAGGAAGAAGAAGGTGGTCTCCATTTCTTGATTGATGAACTATTGGTGTGGCTTGGAGATGGAGAAGCAAGAAGAAGAAGAGAAGCACAAGGGAAAACCCTAGGCTGTTGGTTTGTGCTGGAAAATGAGGAATGGAATGGAATGAAGGAGATGGGTTCCTCTTATAAGCAAGTGAGGTTTGGGTCCCACAACTTAAAGAACTTGGGTGGCTGAAATCATCTCTTTCAGGACCTCGGATGAATTCGACGAAGAAGGAAGAAATAATCGTCGAAATTTCTAGTTTCCAAAAAGTATATGTTTCATGGATTTCGAGAATATCGAGTTTTGGGTACAGATTTGGTGTGCAATGACTGTTTTGCCCTCAAGGCCAAGAAATCGGGTTTCGGGTTCTCAAATGGATACGGGATCAACATGAAAGTTGTAGGATTCCTCAAGATGAATGCAACGGGCCAAAAACACAATACGAAACAAATCGGAAAAATCTCACAAGTAAATGCAAAGCCGAAAAGGGAACCCTCAAAGGGCCCCACAAGCTACCAAAGCACTCAAAAGCCCAAAACTAGAAGAAAAACCATTCTAGCTCACAAACTCAACCCAACAAATACTAATCCCACTAAAAGAAACTAATCCACAAATAAAACAACACTAATCCAAGAGATTAGGGGTCGGGTTCTCATAGACTCAATCATACCTGAGGTCTTCTTCTTAGACAGATAATCTGGGCAATTCCTTTTCCAATGTCCTGTCATACCACAATGGAAACACTTTCCTTTTGTCCCCTGCCCCTTAGCTTTGCCAACACCACCATTAGGACCATTCTCCACCTTAGGACCCTTCGGAACTGATTTCTTCTTGCCTTTCCGCCCTTTGCCTTTCAGTTTGGACTTAGCAAATGACTTTTCTGTCATCAGGGTAGTTGGCTTTTTCTTCATAATCCCTTCAGTCACCACCAGCTGGCTAGAAAGCTCAGCTAGAGTCAAATTCATCTTATTCATATTATAGTTGACCTTGAAATTGTTGAATGACTCTGGTAGTGATTCAAGGATTATGTCAATCTGCGATTCTGCATCAATCGCAGCCCCCAGTACATCTAACTCATTCAATGAGTCCATCATTTTCAACATGTGGTCTTGTACTGGTGTGCCTTCAGCCATCTTGGTGCTTATAAGCACCCTCATAGCAGCCTGTCTAGCAGGCCTGCCCTATTCCACAAACATCTCCTTTAAGTTTGATATAATATCATATGCAGTCTTAAAGGATTGATGTTGGTGTTGCAAAACATTAGACATGGATGCCTGTATATAATTTCTGGCCATCTCATCATCTTTGGCCCACTTGGTGTAAAGTTCCTTTTCTTCCTGTGATGCTTCCGACAATGGCTCATCAAGGGGGGCTTTGGTAAGGACATATTTATATCTTGAAGCTGTCAGGACTATATCCAGGTTCTGTTTCCAATCTACATAATTGGATCCCACCAACTTATTCTGGTTGAGGATGGTCGCAAGTGGATTGAAAGTATTTGAATTCATGCTTGTAATACTGTAGCACATAACCATACATTCAATTAATGAATTTAAACGACATTAGGGTTTAGTATTCTACCAAATTTATATGGAATCCTCATAACCACTAAATTCAGAATACATCGGAATCCCAATCCCCGGGGTATGCCTCCTTGGGGAGTCCAAATACCACCTAGATTGGTGCGGATCAAAGTTGGTCAAAATTAGGATTGAGACTAACTTTCCATGATCCCCTTCATTCATTATTATCTAGGTATCTCATACCAAATAATGAATGACGCCCGATTAGCTTCGGTTTCTAAAATAAATGAGGCAAATCCTTGGGGATACTACATCATTATATTAGTTAAGTGTGACCCACCAACTAGCATTGCATGACAACCGTTGCGAGCAGCTCCTCCTTGGGGAGTGGGCCCCCGCCCCGTCTCACCAACACTATCCATGGGAGATCCATATCTAGTAACCAGACAAGTAAAAGCCCTCCGTGGGGAACGACCATTCTCAAGATGGCGCGAGGCTAATACTTTCCTTACAATGGATCTATGGTGGAAAACCATGGGGATTTCTAAATTTAAATGCCCCGCTCCCACTTAATATTTTAGAATTGAGGATTTCCTTGTAAGGTATTAGGGCCCGCATAAATATAGGAACATCAAATCATCTCATGATATGATCAAAGATTGGTTCCAAGTCAAGTTATTTTAAGGAAAGTACAGTTTCTAAATTAGTGATACCAATGGATCCATCTCATGGGCCCATCAACTCTAATTAGAACTCTTTCCAAAAATTAATTTGATTTGACCAACTTTAATAACTTGCTATGTTTGGATCAGATCTGGAAATATTCTAAATTAGGCATTCATCCATGAATAGAAAGTGCTAAAGATAGAAACTAGTCCTCTCCTCCACATGGCCCTAGCGGAATAGACTTCTTGGACTTCTAGACTTTCCAAAACCTTGGAATTCCTTAAACTCTTTGGGCAACTCCAAAACACTTTTGGTAATCTTCAAACTCTTTGATTAGGAGTCCAACATCGCTTTCCTTCTTCGTCTCGGACATCGCCAGAATTTACAAATTTAGAAAAATTACATAAATTCCTATGCCTCAATTATGAGACTTACATGGTAGTCTAAACATAGAAATAAAAGGGATATAGGGAAATTCATCATGCCTTGCCCTTTCACGGGAAACCAAGGAAACCATGACGCCCTTTACATTTAGCCTTAAATAAACCATTAACCATAAATAGAAAGCAAAAGACTTGTGGGCCATATGGAGAGGACATGATCATCTGCAAGTTAGTATCTCATACAACCATACAAATCACAAAAATAGGCTGCCAAATAATGTTGGAAAAATAGGATGTAAGAGAAGACCCGAAACTAAAAATCCAGTTTCTGCATCATACTGTGCAGTTCGTTTGGTCGACCGGCCAGGGGGCTCGGTCGACCGACCTGCAAGTCAGTCGGTCGACCCAGCACGGGGCCAGGTCGACCGGACTGACGAAAACCTGCAACATGGGTTTTTTGTTTCGTGCCCATTCTTCCCCAAATCACTTCCAAAGTGTTCCAATGGCTTGCTATTATCCTTCCATCATTATTAAACCCTTTTGTGACTATCCAAACATGAATCTACTATCAAACCAAGTAAATTCATCAAAATTGATCCATACATAGCCCTTGCTTCATCTTCTTCGCATCTCATGCAAAGATTAGAGCAAGCTTGCTGATCTAACATGATTAGAGATGAGGTATGTCTCTGATACCAATTGTTGGAAACTAGGTGGGCCTTCCAGATAGGTTTCAAAAACTTTTGACCCACTTGATGTAGGGATCAATTATCTAGAAGGCAACAAACCCAATCCACGATGCATTCCCTCAAACTCATAAATCATGTACATCAATATATACTATCTAAAAGATAGAAAACAAGACCTAAGCATGCAACCATGAAATCTACAGCATACAATGATGTGTTAGGTATTTTGTATTTGCAATTTGATGGATGCATTTTCACTTTAGCATCTTTTGAATTATCACACTTGCATTGTTTTAGAAAACCTTGAAATCTGGTTTTATACATGCATTGCTTTTAAGATTTGTAAAAGTATTGTTTTATGCATGTTTTGTTTTTATACTTGGATGCATTGGTTTTAGAATCCAAACTCTTTTGAAAACCTAATTCTTTGTGCATTACTTTTGAGAAATCATATTGAGAATTTAGGTTTGTGCCTTGCATACATTCATCACTTTCAGAATCATCTTTGTATGCATTTTCATTTGAAAAGAGTTTTATCAAATCTAGCTAGCCTTTGGTTTTAAAGTTTCAAATCTTTTTAGGCTTTTTGTGTTTCATGTTTTTAAACATCTTCGTTTGATTTAAAACATGTTTCCTAGCTTGGTTTAGTGGCCCAAAAATCCCCACAAAGAGAAACCTTCAAATATGCAAAAGTTGGGAGTTTTTGTCCCAGGGGGGTGGTCCGGCAGTGTTGCCGGTCGACCGGCCCAGAGGTCTCGGTCGACCGGGAACACTGCAGGCCATCTGGGCCCCTGGAGCCCCAACAGTCATTTTTCTGACCGTTGTGTGATCCCGGTCGACCGAGACCTGTTTGCAGGTCGACCGAGGACTAGCCGTTGGACTGTTTTTCATTATAAAGTCCATTCATTTTCCAACTTTCAAAAGGCTTGAACCATGAACTTTTGAGACCATATTGGAGCCAAAGAAAGGGGAAGAAGTTGGAAAGGCTAGAGGGCTATTTAGAAATCAAATACTTGAGTTTTAAAAAGGTACACTTTACTTGTATTTTGATTTCCATTAAAATGAAATCCATGCATGCTTAAATCTTTGTATTTTCACTTATGCATGATTTCTAGAGTTGTGTTGCAAACTCAATATCATCTTTGGTAAATTAGATTGATTTGCAAACTCTCTTATCCTAATCACATGTGTTCTTAGACTTTAACATTCATACAACTTGTTTGTTTCATTTCTTCAAATTTGTTTGAATCTTTTATGTGATTAGTTTTATCTTCAATCATCATTTTCTAAGCTTTGATTTTAAAATGCATCAAGCATTCATTTAGGAGCATCATTGTAGAAATTGATTGAAGTAGAAGCATTCATACACTTGTGCACACACTTTAACTTGTTTTAGTGTATGATTGTAATTGGAATTTCACTTTCACATTAGCCTATTTAAGAGGCAATTCCATTGTGCTTAAATTGTATCTCTTGGAGTGTTCTTTTGTGAAGACACCTTCTTAGAGAAATATTCATTTGTAAAGGTTATTGCTTAGCCTAAGAAAAGCATTTTGTAAAGGTTATTGCTTAGCCTAGAAAAGCACATTGAGAGGTTGTTGTTTAGCCTAGAAAAACAACATTGTAAGGGTTATTGCTTAGCCTAGTAAAAAGCATAAATAGTGGAAATCCGGTGGGGTGATTGGATCACAAGCCGGTAGTGGACGTAGGCATTGAGGCCGAACCACTATAAACCTTGGTGTTGTGGTGCTTGCTTGTGGTGATTCATTTATTAGCTTCCGCATCTTGTTTGGTTAATTTCATCACATGTGACTAGTTTATGTTAAGAAATTAAAATTGGTCTAAATTGGTCATAGTTGTAGCACACCCTATTCACACCCCCCCCCCCCTCTAGGGTTAGGATCCCAAGGACTTTCATGATGTAGATATACCTTTGGAGCTTTGTAGTGCTCTAATGGAGAATTTGAGTTCTTTCCTTTGATGATGAACACCTTCACTATCCAATTCAGAATCTCCAACACCTTTTGATCTTCCACGCTATTACCCGTATTAGATCTCTTTTCTTAAGAAGATGGTGGAATTTCCAAGAGAAAACCTAACTAGTAACTCCAAGGAACTAGAGGAGGAAGAGAAGAGAACTTAGAGAGGAAGAGAACTTGTGCAACACTTGCACAAAGGCGCTGGAATTGCTCTATGTATTATGGACGTCCAAGAGGGGTTTGTTCCTCTTTATATAGCCCTCCATTCCACCTCTTTTCCTATTTGAAATAGAAGTTTAACTCCCATTACAAAATAGTAAACTTCTCCCTTGCTAGTTGCCATAGAAGTCTCACTTCCACAACAATTAGTAGCTTTCTCCTTTCTAATTAAAATAGAAGTCCTACTTCCATTAATAATTAGTAGCTTACTATTACCACCATTAGAAGTTTCACTTCAAATAGAAATAGTAACCTTCCTTTTAGAGTTCAAGTAGAAATAATATCTTTCTAATAACTTGGGCTAGCGTGGGGACCACTAGGGATTCCTTAGAAAGCTGGCTCCAACTGGGAAATGTGACCCCACATCTCATGTGTAATCCGGGCCCACAGTTAATTGCAAATAACTCCACTATATAAATGCAATTGCACTCCAGTCTTAGGAATATATTACAATGAAGACCCTAAACTTCCTCAGTACCACAAGTAGGCCCCTCCATCTATATCCATGGATCAATTGGACCTGTCCACCAAATTAGATCCATATCTTATTATCCTTGAGCCCCAATTAATTATAATGATCATTTGGTACCGATCCAATTAACTCTTAATCGGAATGGGTGCGCACTTACCAATGATAAATCCATTAATTGGCACAAGGGGATATTAAAGATTGATTCCATCTTGAACATTGAATGTTCCCACAGCTCTACTACCACGTACCCAAATCACCGAGGTGTTGACCTACAATTGGCCTCACTCATTGGTGACTCAAAGCAAATGAATAGATAGAAACTTGAGTCCATTAATGTCTCAGGATTATGAGCCTATTGCTAGGGAATTATGAGAGTAGACCTTAAAGTAAAGACAGTGTATATAAGGTGTTTCTCATGGTCCTTCAATACATCCAATGTACCGGCACCATGATCCAGAATCTTATATTCCGATGATCGAGACAAATCACACTATCTCATAGTGATCAAAGTGCTGCAACCTTGTCAGATGAGATGTCCAATCTCGTCACTGGTTGTGAAGATATTTAAGTATAAGTGTATGTGGATCTCATCCATACACATGTATTACATCTAGTATACTTGTGGACTCCGGTTCATCTCATGAACCATTGTGTCATTTGTATTGGTTATGTGAAAATATATAATTAAACACCATTCATCTCATGAAAGGAAAGCATGATTGTATTGATAAATAAAGAATTGAATCAATTTATTACATCATATACTTGGTATTGAGACCATCAAAACTAACAATTAATTCTTGAAAACGAGGTGCATTTAGTAGTTTGGAGGTAACGTTCTTCGCATGGCATGGTGGGATTTTTCAGGTGGTCTCTCTGATTGAAAAGTTATAGGCTCAGGAGGTGATGGACTAACAAACTCACCCTCCACTGGAACACGTCGATGGAGGGGTCCGCACCAGCATGAAGGCCAAGGACGGCCTTAGCTCCAGCAGTGTTGGATAACTTGTAGCAGATGAGGATAGCCCTCGACTCATTGACAGTGATGGAAGTGTTGTAGTGCTGTAGTAACTTCTTGTGTTTTGTTCAAAGTCCAGCGTAACGAAGTAATGTGTCTCTGTTGTTGATGTTCTCTAATTCGTTTTTGTTATGTTCAGAAACCTGATGCAGCTGTTGTTGATAATGGTGCTAAACCAAAGGCAACAACTAGACAGAAAGCTACTATGATCAAACCTGAACAACCTGCAAAAGTAATCGAAATCAACTCAGATTCAGAAGAAGGGAGAACCAAGAACTCTACAAAGTAATTGAAACACATGACAGTTGCCTTCTTTTGCCATATTTTCCAACTGAAGAGACTGACAACTTCATCCGCATGCACAAGGTGTTTGGGGCCAGCAATGTAATCAAGACTCTTTAGGTTTGTAATGAATCCAGTCCTAATCAATGCTTCTTAAAACTCTTTAATTTGATTGATTTTCTTTATAGAAAATTTTCAAGGAAATCAAATGGTGTATTTATTGACATTATACCTTTTATTTTCAGGATAGGAGTGCTAGAGCAACATTTGGAGCATGGAGCTGAGCAGACTATATGCAACTTCAGCCACACTTTGGATTTCTCCATGAATGGAGTGATGTTTTATATTTTTATTTTTTGTAGGGTCATGTTCAATTTGTACCAAGTATTTTATAGTGTTGGGTTCATTTTGTAATGAATGCTCTTCTATTTAATAAAAGTTACCCTTAAGCCAAAACATTTATTTGGGATTATTGATGTTAATTGATGATTGTGATAAATAAAACCTACCATTGATAAGGATGTAATATGAAGGTGTATGGATGATTAATAGCATGTTTTTTAACCATCTTCTTTAAATATTTCTAAAATTTGGAGCTATCATAAATAATTCCAAATAAAAATATATTTGTTCCTAATTGATTGTTAGCCCAATCTTTTTACTATTGATTGGACTAAGGCATTTGTTTTGAATAAAAGTTGAGTTTTATTGAGTAATATGAGTCATATGAGTCAAGTGCAATGCTCCATCATTCGACTGTCTCGTGTTTTTTGTATCTCTTTTTGGGTAAACAACTCAATGTTTTGTGCTATTGTGTGTGTTTGAGGTTCTTTGGCCGAAAGCGTTGCATCTTTTGTTTTTAAGTTTCCTTTGGATAAAAAAAGTGACGGCTATTTTTCAGATAAATGATGCCTTTTGCTTGACATATACGACGACGTATTTTTTAAGACGACCATTACGGTTTAGGGCCGTCGTTTATAGTGTCCATTGGCATTGTGGGAGTTGGTTTATTAAAGATCATGGAAAAAAAGGATTGTTGCTATATGAAGAGATTATATAATGTTTTATTTTGCAGATACCTAAATAGGTCAAAAAAATGCTCTCCCGTTAAGGGGACACTATGTTAAAATTTTCATAAATTTTTTTATATTTACAAAATGGTTTTTTGAAGGATGAATTAGAGGATATGGAATTATTTTTGGGTTATTTCAATGGATTTGAGATGGAGAAATTTGGATTTTTTCTTTCTTTTATAGATTCCTCTCCCGTTACCAAACGTGGATCCGAAGGAATCATCACTGATTCCTCTGTGCTCGCCAAACATGGAATGCAATGAATACTCTCCCTCATAAATCTTCAAAGAAGAAATTCTAATTCCGCGGAACCAAAGATTCCTTCGAAGAGAGGATTCCTCTCCCGTTACTAAACATGCCCCAAATCTCCTTCGCTCGGTCTTTGATGCTTTGGGTTTTGAGGTTTGATCACTTTTCCAGATCCGATCCCTCTCTCTCGTCGATCACGGAGTTTTGATCGCTTCTCTCTCTCAAGTCGGCCTTGAAGAGATTCATTCGATCTGCATCTTGAAGTGAATGCATCTCTCTTGCTTTCTGTTGTTGTCTGATGTGATCGAGAGGTTAGGGTCCAGATTTTGAGATCTGGACGTAACCATCAGGGGTTTGGATTTTGAGATTTGGAGTATTTGTAAGAAGGGTAGTTTTTTTATTGATTGCATCTGTATTTGTTTTGTGTTTTGTTGTTATGTTGAGCTGTTGTGATTCTGATTCAGGGGATTAGATTTAGATCCTTGTATGAAGTCTGTGTCACGACCCCAGAGCGGGCCCGCGGGACTAATCCGGAATCGGGACTAATGATGGTGTGGTGAGTGAATGGTTAACATGTGGAGTGTGTCATCACGGGGTACACACTTTTTTAATTTCCCACAGGTGTCCGCGGTGAGGATATCACAACCATATATGAACATTTCTATTAAATGCGGAAGCGTGTAACAAATCAAATATTCAATCCATCTCTAGTCATAAAGATAATAACACAAGTATAGTACTGTATCGGAATGAGCAATGATCATTAGCATGTTACCCAAAAGTAATTTAAAGTTTATACAAAGATCATTTAATTACATTTCCCAAAAATAGAGGCCAACAAAGGCCAATATAAACAAATACCAATCCCCAAAAGAATGGTTAAAAGTTTTTCCAAAATGTTATCTCTCTCTAGCAATCCAATGTCTAAATGACATCATCAGCATACCACTAGACTAGGCGTTGCGGTTCACCGACCGCATCCTCAAGCTCCATCTTGGGATAGACTATGTCCGGACCTGAGTACCAAAGAGTGGGTCAAACACGACGGTTTGGAAAATGAGTAAAATACAATGACAATATAATAATAAATGAATTTACCTTCAAAAGTATTTAAACCTGTTTAAATAAAAATTTCTATAAAACAAGATAAAACATTTATTCAAATACAAGTAGGCATTGTAAAACATGTAAAGGTTACCAAGGAATCGGGAAACAAGCAAGATGGCAACCACACGAAGCTAAGTCCTCTATCACTAAAGTGACAGAGCAATAACTAGGCACTGATCTCAGTCACTCGAGGTGAGGAGAAACAGTGGATCTTATAAAAAAAATATACAAATACTATACATGACCACAGTAGCGAGCCGGCATCGGGAGCCACAGTAGCAATCTGCGGCATCAGGACAAGACCACAGTAATAACCGGGTAATGGGATCCAAACTGCAGCTGGCGGGACAAGAGGGGGATCTCCAAGTCAGTGGATCAGACCAACAGGGTTATCCAAGCTTAATGGTGCCGATTCATAGGTCAAATGACAAGATTAAAACCTGTATGAAATACTTCAATTGCAAGTACATAAATAAATGGGACGGGCGTGCTCAAAGGCACAACTGTCACTTCATGTTGGGCAATTCATTTCGAGGCTAGCAATTAATACAAGTACAATTTCAATGCTTTCGGGAATAATAAATCATGTAGTATAAAATGAAATACAATAAACAATTGAAATTTCGGGTAAAGTATCGGGTGTATGTCGATCTAATAACAATTTGGTACTCTTTGAGGTTGGGGACATTCCGGGCTCCTTATACACTTTGAATTTTCAAAACTTCAAATGAAATCTTCGTGATGTGGTTTCTTTCTCAAATGGCCTCATACATTGCTTAGTAAATCCCCCCTGACATAGAGGGGTTCTCAATGAATAGTCCCAAAACATTTAAACAACTCATCACTGTCCCAAACATAGCCTTTGACAGACAAAACTCATCGCTCGAGCGAGGAGCTCTCTGGAATGGTTGTCTAGGTGGGTTCGCTCGAGCTAAGTTGAGGTCGCTCGAGCGAACTCATCTGGTTGGTGGTTGGCTCGAGTGAAGTATTGGTTCGCTTGAACTAACCACTCTCTAGAATGAGTTATGGGAGGTTCGCTCGAGCGAACTGTCCTCTGGAAAGACTTGAACCCTTTTCTGGACACTTTGCTCGAGCGACTTAAGCGATAGCAAAAATCCCCAAAGACAAACCCTAAAATGGGTCAAAACAAGAAATAGAAAGGGAAACCTTACAATAATGAGAATGGAACCTCTTCAAGATCAAGGAAACACAAATCTAAGAGATGGGAAAGGTTGCTTACTTGTAGGTTCTCCAAATGGGCAAGGTGAGCTCAAAGAGAGTCTTGGAATGAGGAGTTTTCTCTAAAAAGGATATCAATGGAGAGCTTTGGTGACGAGGAAGAAGATGATGACAGGCATTATCCCTAAAACAAAGGTTTGGTAGTGGATTGGGAGATGGAAAGCAAGAAAAGAGAGAAAAGGGGAAAACCCTAGTTTGAGAGATTGTAGTTTGCTAGTAAAGGGGAATGAGGAAGAAGAGTTTTCTTATAAGCAAATGGGGAGTGGGCTCCACTACTAATAATCTAATTGGGCTGAAATCATGGCTTTTGGGGCTTCTAATGAATTCGACGAAGAAGAGAAAAGTGATCGTCGAAATATCTAGTTTCCAAAAAGTATATGTTTCGCAGGTTTCGGAGATATCAAGTTTTGGGTACAGATTTAGTGTGAAAAGATTGTTTTGCCCTCAATGCTAGGAAAGTCGATTTTCGGGATTTCGAATCGGTACGGGACCAACATAAAAGTTGTAAGGATTAACAATACAAATAAAACGGGATTAAAACAATGAATGCAAGAATCTCCGATAAATCCCCAAGCACATGCAAAGTCATAAAAAGGAACCCCTAAAGGGCCCCACTAATCACAAAGCGATCAAAATTCCCCAAAGCTATATCAAAAGCTATTCCAAACTCAACTTAGTCAAAGACTACTAATCACGCTTAAGACTAACACACGACTTAATTAACACTAATCGGGTTCACTCAGGTCGGGGTCTTACAGTCTAATGGATTCTTTTTGTAATTTGCACGCTGAGGTTCATTTGATGAAGCAAAAGGTTCGTTTCATCATTTTCTTCTTCTTTCCTTTTGATTCTTCTTTGGTCCCATTGATTGTTTTTTGTTTTCATATGTGCATGGTTTGGTGGTGAATAGGGATCTCAAATTCACAACCTTTTTCGAGGTGAGAAACGCTCATGATTTTTAAATTCATGGAATCTTTCTTTTGTGTTTGTCCTGAATTTGATTCATTCCAAATAAATGTTGTGGTTGTGGAGATCTTGTAATTTAACTTATGCATGTAATAGGATCTTTCTATCACCGATCATAGTCTGCCAACGACCATTTCCCGCTTTTTAATCCAAATAAACTGTGTAATGTCACTACAAGAAAAACTGCTTTTGGCGGGGCCGGCGGCCGCCGGTGAAAGTGGTATTGGCCGCTGGTAAAAGATTTAGCGGCAGCCACAGTGGCCGTCGCTTAGCGACGGTATAGATAGAGTGGGTAAAAATGTCAATGGGGTTTTTGTGGGCGCCGCTAATTTTTACTTTTACCGGCGGCCACTTACCGCCGGTAAAACATTTAGCGGCGGTCAAGTGGCCGCCGGTAAAAGATAAAAAGGCCATCACTATAGGCCTTGGCCGCTGGTAAAAGTAGAATCTTTTTTAAAAAAATACTGCTTTTAGCGGCGGGCAGACGACCGCCGTTAAAAGCAGTATTTTTTTTTTTTTGCAAATATTAGCCACATCTAGCGCAAAAATATTTACCAAATACACAAATACACCCAAAAAACAAGAAACAAAAGACCAAATGCACCCAAATAACCTTTCAGTTTACAACCAACTCAAAAGTGCAGTGACCCTATGATCAATATTCATGCATTCAATCCCTTGTTAATTTTACTCATATTAGATCCTTCTCTACTAACTTGTTCACAAATAAAACTTCAAGAAGCTTGTAAAGATGTATACTTGTGAACAAAAGATTCCACCATAGCACGCCTTTCATGTATTGGTACTCTTCTTGAGGCTTTTTGGGGTTTAGATGAGTCAGATGGAACTGAGGTAGCAAATGACCTTCCACGTCGCCAGATATTTGATCCATATACTTCACCTGATATGTTAATGGAAACTGCCAAAAGATCAATGTCATTAAAAGATTTGTGTTCACTTGAAAAGGTAAACATCCATATACTTCACCTGGTAGGTAGCAATGCAGTTTAGTGAAAAGGGAGAAGTTACAGAACTGAGATAGAAAGGTATCCAAGAAGAATTCATCCGATAAAATAAAGAAGGTATTAATTTGAATTAAGAATAGATACTACCCCCATCCAGCAAGGACAGTCAGCAAAGAAAGCTAAGATAGGTGGAATCTTCTATTGCATAGATGCTAAATGATTGATTAATACTACTTCTCAAATGCTCAATCCATTTTCAAGGTATATGAGTCTTGACATGGATATGTTTGGAAGAAAATAAGAGAAAGAAAAGATAATCTTTTGTGACAAACATTACCACAGAAAGCAAACAGATTTAAGTGCATTTTGTGTATCTCATTGTTCTAAGCGTACTTTTCATATCAGTGGAAGTAACTGTGTTTTATAGGACCTAGGAAAAAGATAAACATAACAAGTCCTGGACATAAAAACTGGTTGGTGATAAATCTGAAATCTGAACACAGGTTTGTCTTCATTTGAAGAAACAACAAGAAAAAGATATGACATAAGAAGTTGTGAGCATGACCGAAACAAAAAGTTAATGGATTAACAAAAAAAAAAAAAAAAGCAGAAGATATGAAGAATCATATGCAGCTTCTCCAAAAATTGTCAGCAAAATGGAATGTTAGAAAAAAAGGATGAATAACATATTTTTTTTAAGAGAATAAATAACAGTGATCCACCAGAGTCTTAATGGTATTTGTTATTGATATAGTGTGATGGGTTTCTATTCCTATGATCATTTTCTTGTATACTCTACTGTTAGAGGCATTTATGTTGCATCATCTATGTTGTTTTCCCTCCAACTCTTATTCATTGAATATCTCCATGTAAGATCTTTTAAGTAAAAAAGATGAACACCTTTTTCAAGGGGAGGAGAGAAACATCAATGCATATTGGCCCGCTTTCCATTATCAATCACTTTTATAGCTTTTCATACAAAACAACACCAACCCTTTTCAGACCTTCACAGTCCAGACCCTGCATTATTGATTGAAAGAGGTTACAGATTACAACTGTGAATACTGAGTTATAAAAAATCTATCATGATATTCTACAAGTGCATTTTACTCTGAGCCAACAATTTTCACTAAATTTAATTATTTTCTTGCATAATGATTATAATTTTCTTTTTTTATTTCAACCATCACTTTTGACGCTGGTAATTAAAATGATTAGGATCATCAATGAAAGTGATTTACTGGCTTTCTCCTACATGAAATGTTGTACACAAGAGAACATCCAGATCATCAAACATTACAATGATTTTGTTTATGAAAGTACAATACTTTGATTAGAGGAGAGCTTAGTGCGCATAATCACATCTCTCAATGATTTTATTAGACCTTTGTTTCAGGAACTGCAGCAAGTTCAGTATGGTACTAAATAGCAACTGCATTTGGGCCCAACTCACCTCTCACAATGCCAATTTAATTTTATGGATCCCTGAGGCTTTTCCTGTAGACTGTGAATGGCCATCTGATAATGTTGTAGTTTTGGGGTGGTATGGATTTCATAATCTGCATCATGCTGGACCCAGTTTTGCTGGCTTTTCTGCCCAACATCAATATCCAAGAACATTTCATGGATCATAAGAACGATGAAATCTACTAGTTGAAAAGACAACTTCCATTTCATACCTCTTTTAAACCACACTTCTCTCTGTTAGAGGTAAGATGACACATTTCATTGGAGAAAAGATTACCTATTGAGTGGAAAAGCTAGGTAAAAGGAAAAACTAGAGAAGAAAATCTGCTTTTTCCTTGCCATTCAAATTCTAAAAAAAGAAAAGAACTCTGAGGTAAAAAGCTGCTTTTCTTTTTATGCAGGAGGAGCCTGAGACACTTATTTTGTAAGAGGTTGTCTGCTATTTAAAATCTTAATCTGCCTAACATGAGTTAATTAAGGTTATGGCCATCTACTTGCACTTGCAGCCATGGAACCCATCTGTTTGACATGAATACAACCTATTATAAAGCTCTAAGCTTATGAATACAACCTAAGCCACCCAACTAGGCATTGGGAATGTGCTGTTTCTGGCATGAAGTAATTCATATTGCTAAATTGCCCATATTAGTGTGTCCAGGTAGCACAAGAGTACAACTTTAAGAAACATCATCACAAAAATGGAACAGAATTCACGAAAGTAAAGCTCTTGTATAAGGCTATAAGCTCTATGTTCATATGCACAAGTTCCACTTTCTTAGATACATGACTCAGGAAACAGATTCAAACAGAGAAGAAAAAAAAAGAGAAAGGGCTGGAACATTTGTTCTCTTATGATAATCACATGAAACTTTCATCTTTCAATACATGTACTAGTCTAAAATATGTAAAGATTTATCTTTTAGAAATGAGTGAGATTTCTATTACAAAATGGACTACAAAGTTAATACAAATTTGCTAAATCCAGATACTTATGAAGTATCAACTGATCTATAAGAAAATCTCAAAAAACAAGCAGACAAACCTAATGAGATGAGTTGCTTGCGTTAGTTGTATTGCTGGACCTCTCCCCTGTGGAAAGAATGAAAAGCAACATTAAGTGAAATTAGAGAAGTTTTCACTAAGCAGTATTTCAAAATAATGTAAATAAGAAGCATAGTTTAACTTACTATGGGTGAAAAACAAAGTAGAGAAGCTAAACCTGCAAGTTCAGAAAAAAGGAGCAAATCAGTTGCCAAAGTTTTTCATAGTAAAATAATCCAATCCCAACATGAGAATGAGTAATTGCATACATACAAATTGTATCTAGAGTGTGTTTGAATTTACCCCGTAACTCAAGTGGTTTGTCTATCTTGGCAGAGTAGATACCTGTTCCATTTCTGCAATTCTACCCCAAAGTATCATTAATACCAATTAACAATAATGATATTGGCCTGAATAAGTAGAAGCAATATTCTATAATTTGGTCTTTGATTTATCTAACATCCCAAATGTTCACCAAAGATTCAAATTGGTAGTAAATTTAGGTCCATCAAATGAACCCTGAGCTTACAAAGAAACAAAACCAACAGAGCCCCTCAAGGCTCAAACGTTATTGCTCTAGTGCTGACCCCAATAATGACGTTATAGCAGACGAGGCTTCTCTTTGGGAGATGACAGGGTACTCCAAAAGGTAACAAATTCTATATTGTAGTCCATAGCACTAAGGCAAACAAACAAATAGCCGATGCCAACGACAATGGTGTTAAGTGACAAGATGAAATGGCTTAACCTAACAGTGGAAAAGCTTCATGAATGGTGTTAAGTTTTTGAAGCATTCTCAGATAGACCAATGATATAAGGCTTTTTTAATTGAGTTTCAATGATCATCAATTATTCCCAGAACACCACAACATGAATAAGTCCAGGACTAAAGACAGACATGAATTTTCAACGTAAAATAAAATATCAAATAATTCATGATATAGATACATTGCCTATTTGAACTATTTAGGTATCACAACTCAAGATGCATTTTAAGGTTCTTGGAACAGTTCTTCAAATGACTATAAACGATACATCCATATCCATCCTACAACAACAACAACAACAACAACAAAATAAGAAAAATGAAACAAACAACTGGTTAAAGAAAACAAATAGAACTGCAATAGAAGATAAATTGTTTAACAAATAATAAGAAATAAACAGTTGAGCATGGCCATAGTAATTGAAAATTTCCTATCAGCTGAAGTTTCTATCGCATGACATTTATTAAGCTTCAAGCTCTAATTTGATGCATGTAATGAGTAGTTAATTTTTTTGCACCTCTAATGCCTAGGCTTTTGGGTGTATTGGTTAGCACCTTGAGATGATATCAGAGCCAACCAACATGTCCCGGGTTCGAGTCCGCACAGAGCAACAAAAAGAGGCCCCATGCTCGTCGAGTGTTAAAAATGTTGTAATGTGCAAACGTGTGTAATCTGGCATATGAAATAGTTAGCAAATATTTCATCCATTCCTTGTCAGATACCTTACCGATATTGATTGTTGGCAAACTGAGCTGCCATCAATAGCCCATGTAACCTCACCAATCAATGCACGGCCAAGAAGCACTTCCAGCAGCTGAGGAAAATTTTGAACTTGAATCAGTACAAAGAACTGGGTTTCTACATACTTATTCATCATTAAACTAAATAACACTTATTTCTCTGATACCACCATGCAACAATCAATTTTAATAGTTCATGTTCCTGAATAGTTGAATTAATGAAATTCAGGGTATTGGGAAGGTTGACACCAGTTAATAGACAAGACTGCAAGATACATCCTAAAAGAATAACCAAAACCAGTTGATTCGCATTCCATCCTAAACTTGGATTGTGATGACATTAGGAGGGGGGAAAAGAAAGAAAGGAAAACATTTTCCATTCCATTGAGTCTCTGAATTTTTCTTTTTCTTTTCTTTTTTTTTTTTTTTGGGTAAGAATGCATGAAGGTTAAAATGGCAAAAGGCTATGAACTATGTCCTTGAAATAGAGGATTTAAATGAAAATCAGTTTTGCTAAATCACTGACTGGTGTTGTCAGTCTAGCTCAGAATGCTGCCTCAGATTGGGATCTAAGATTTATCAAGGAGGAAAGGAGATTTCAGATAATTCAAAATCTAACCAATGATATTTCTAAGTCATTAAAAATAGTCAAGATGCACGATTGCTACTCCATACAGAGTTTCCTGCCTTAGGAGGCTTTAGCTCCTAGATTTACCTGGGATTCAATGTGTGAAAATAAATACCAATCAGGCTACAACACAGCTGAAAAAGCCATTGGGAAAATATCTGCTAATGATGAAACAACAGTAGCCAGTCATAGCCGCACCAATAATATGTACCCAGTCCTAGCCATGCTCAATCCTATACCCTCCAGCAACATATATTGTCACCGTTATATGATGAGAACTTTAGTTTACATCATAGCTGTTGAGGAATTAAGATTGCATAACCAATACTTAGCAGAATACTCAAAGCAGGCTTGTAAAATATGTTTTAACTAGAACCCTGTTGTCTAAAGTTTATATATTTGAATTTTGAACTCGTAATGATTTTATACACTCGTGTCATAAGGCATATATTAATGAAAGGAATGCTAAAGAAAGATCTCATCATGAAAGAACTTGTTAAAATTAGGATCATGTTAAATTTAATGAGTAAGAGGCTACTTAAGCAATGACATAAAACTAAAAAAGCATAGGTAAATTGTCTCAAGCAGTGCTTCACAGGGCAGCAAGCCCCCAATTGTTGGAGGCTCCCGTACGAACCAAACCAAACAACCCAGACCTAAAGACCAAATTGATGGAAAAATACTATAAAAAAGGAAAAAAAAGAAATTTTGTTTCATTACCTTGATACAGTTCAGGCTCTAACCAGACCGATGGAGGGTCTAGTGCCAGCCAAACCTGATTCAACCAGTTGATAAAGACTGATCAGAACACTGGTTTCAAGAACATAAAAATAAACATTAATAGTATACATTGTTATCCGTAAATAAAATATTGGTTCTGAGTAATTCTATCAGCTCAAAACCCATTATACATTATTACCAACCCGGCCTACCTATGAAGAAGTTACTCTGCCAGACTCTTTAATTTCCATGAAGTGCCGGAGACCTAGTTACCGTTGACCGTTGGATTAAAGCCCAGACAATTGATTCTTTCTAAAATCAAATCATTAAACTTGGTGGATCAGGAATTTAAATTAGACTTGTTATTTTGTAACCCCTGGGACTCATTCGAGATATTTTCATCTCCCAACCTGATGGTTGGTATGGCCTATGTGCGCCTCACTCACAAGGGAGTTCATTGTAGAGTAGAATTATATATAACAAAGAACGCTTATGATTGTGTTAAGACATTCTAATCTCTATCGAAGTGGGACAGACACCCAACGTTAAAAATAAAAATAAAAAGTTCATTCACGAAGTTGGAACATTGACAGCATGTCGCGACCCCGGACCGGGAATCCGGGATCGGGACACTAATGGATAAATAATTGAAGGATCTACATCAACAATATACCACTTATTTAATTTCCCACAGGTGTCCGTGGTGAGGATATCTCAACCATCAATGAATTTTTCTTTTAAGTGCGGAAGCGTGTAGCAAATCAAATAGTCAATCCATCCTTGGTCATCAAGACAATAGCACAAGTCTAAAATACTGTATCAGAATGAGCAATGATCTATAGCATGTTACCCAAAGTAAGTTAAAGTTGATACAAATAACATTTAATTACATTTCCCAAAAATAGAGGCCAACAAAGGCCAATATACAAAATACCAATCAAAAGAATGGTTAAACAGTTCCCCAAAATGTAAAGTCTCTCATAGCAACCAAACGTCTATATGACGTCATCAGCACGACACTCAACTAACTGCTGCGGTTCTACAACCGCCTCCTCAAGCTCCTCCTCGGGATAACCGACAACGGGACCTGAGTACCAAAGAGTAGATCAAACACGACGGTTTGGCAAATGGAGGAAAACACAATAACAATATGAAAATACATGAATTTACCTTCAACACATGTAAACCTGTTTAAATAACCATTTCTCTAAACAAGATAAAACATTTATTCCAAATACAAGTATGCAATGTAAAACATGTAAGGTGACCAAGGAAATGGGAAACAAGCAAGATGACAACCACACGAAGCTAAGTCCTCTATCACTAAGGTGATAGAGCAATAACTAGGCACTGATCTCAGTCACTCGAGGTGAGGAGAAACAGTGGATCTCATATAAATACATATACATATACATATACTATACATGACCACGGTAGCGAGCCGGGCATCGGGGACCACAGTAGCAATCTGCGGCATTGGGACAAGACCATGGTAATGACCGGGTAGCGGGATCCAAACTGCAGCTGGCGGGACAAGAGGGGGATCTCCAAGTCGGTGGATCAGACCAACATGGTTATCCAAGCTTAGTGGTGCCGACTCATAGGTCAAATACAATCGAGACATATGCAAGCAAATCAAGTGTAAGTAAATAATCAAGCGGGCAAGACGGGGGTGCTCAAGGGCACACTATCATATCAAATGGTGCAATGCACTTCGGGTCAAGTAAACATTCCAAGTGTACAATAATGCTTTCGGGAAAACAAGACAAGTAGTACAAATCTCGGGATCATTAAAGTACAGTAAACAATTGACATTTCGGGAAAATATCTATTTGAATTGGATAAGGACCCCATATGTCGATCACATAACAATTTGGTACTCTTTGAGTTTGGGGACATTCCGGGCTCCTTATACACTTCGAACTTTTCAAAACTACGAATGAAATCTTTGTGATATGGTTTCTTCCTCAAATGGCCTCACACAATGCCTAATAAATCTCCTTGATATAGAGGGGTTCCCAAAGAATAGTCCCAATGCGTTGAAACAGTCGAACGTTGTCCCAAACCTAACCTAAGCCAGACGACCCGCATCGCTCGAGCGTACTGTAGGGTTCGCTCGAGCGAGTCACTCGCTGGGATGGTTGTCTGGGTGGGTTCGCTCGAGCAAGTTTGGGGTCGCTTGAGTGAACTCATTGGGTCGAGCGATTATTTAAATACGTTCGAGCGATCAACTCACTGGAATGAGTTCTGGGATGACCGCTCGAGCGAAAAAGGGTGCGTTCGAGCAACCAAACCACTGGAACGCTCAGAACCCTTTCTGGACATGTCGCTCGAGCGAAGTGTCATGGTCGCTCGAGCGAACTATCCAGAAATAGATTCTAGACCAGTTCAGCTCCTCTCTATTTCTCCTTTTTACAACCTCCTTTTTTTTGCCCTTCTTACACATCAAATGAGGAGTCTAAAACCCCATTCCAACTACTTCAAATCTCTAACAATATACATCCCATTCTCCTCCATCAACAATACATTCAATACAAGGCAAAAGGGAGAAGGAAACCATTTCACAACATATACATTTGAAACAAAACAAGAAGACATTCAATGCTATGAACTACCACTTCTCTATGATCATAAATGTGCCATTAATACTCTATCATGAGCATTCATTTCAAAACAAAACATTAAATGTGCATTAATGGAAATATCCAAAATCAATGAAAGCTTTGGAAAATCATTCATCCACTTGCCTTAGGTCTTCTAACAATGCAATCAAGTTCTAACAAGTCTCCCAAGCAAGGAATCCAAGCAATGACAAAAATCCCCAAAACAAACAAACCCTAAAAGAGTCAAAACAATGAAATAGCAAGGAAACCTTCCAATAATAAAGGTGGGGCTTCTCAAGGGCTAGGAGATAACAAATCTAGAAGATGAAGGGAAATACTTACTTGCAAGGTCCTCTAATGGCAATGGTAAGCTCAAAGGAAATCTTGAAATGGGTGGTTTGCTCCACAAAAGCTATTGAAAGAAAGCTCTCAAGGAGGTGAAGAAGATGATGGCCTCTAATCTCCTCTTGGTGCAAATTTGGGAGTGGATTGAGTGATGGAAAGCAAGAAGAAGAAGGAGTTGCTCACAAAACCCTAGTTCTCTCTCTTGTGCTGGAAAATGAAAATGGAAGGGAAGGGTCTCCTCTTGTAGTAAGTGAGGAGTGGGCTCCACCACTAACAATCTAATTAGGCTGAAATCATCTCTCTCGGGACCTCGGATGAATTCGACGAAGAAGGAAGAAATGTTCATCGATTTATCTAGTTTCCAAAAAGTATAGGTTTCGCGGGTTTCGGGAATATCAAGTTTTGGGTACAAATTTTGTGTGAAATGACTGTTTTGCCCTCAAGGCCAGGAAATCGGGTTTCGGGATCTCAAACAGGAACGGGATCAACATGAAAGTCGTAGAGCTTAACAATACCCATAAAACGAGGTTAAAACCATGAATGCAAAATCTCCGATAAATCCTCAAACAAAATGCAATGTCGTGAAAAGGAACCTCCAAAGGGTCCTACTAACACAAGGCAATCAAAACTCTCCAAAACTAATACAAAAGCTATACCAAACCCAACTAAGCCAAAATCACTAATCAAGCTTAGAACTAACACGCAACTTAATTAGCACTAATCGGGTTCACTCGGGTCGGGGCCTTACACAGCAGGTCTCCAGTCCAGGCTCCAACGGCACTGTGCAACTCAATTTTTTTCTTCACTTGCTTATTTTATTCCCAAAAGGTGCCTTGCTCCATAAGATTTATGGGGCCTTTAATGGTACCAATATTTTGAGAAAATGGCATGTTTAAAAATATCACATTCTGAAAATGTCAAGAATATCAGAAATTATTGTTTTGAAATTATGATGATGCTTAGATGAACACTGTTAAGTTGTATCAAATCTTCTCTTCAGAGGTGTATCAAATATGTATCACGGACAGCGGGAGTAATTGTTTGGTGAACCATCATTTCACTAGCTATCAGTGGGTCAGACTCGGTTAATTGAGTACGCACTATATATGGGTGGGTGGGAGTAGGCTGTGTTAATCACTGTGGGTAACATCTCACCTTTACTAATCTAGATCCAAACTTTAACCTGAACCATGCGATGTAACAGAGTTAGGTTGGGACAGGGACGAGGATGACTGTTTGCAGGTTAATAGACTCAATCCAACCACGACCCATTCATTAATCAGTTTAGAAGTCAAGCCTAAACGGGACCTGTACCCCTTGTCTCTCAAGTCTCATCCCCAAGCAGCTCTTTTCAAAAAAAGAAATGAAACAGATGCCAAGGATTGGCATTTTCCAATGTCCATACAAATAGTACTATAGTTAATGGACTTCACAAGAAATTGGCATTTTGGGGAGCAGATAAGCTCTAAGTAAAGGTGAACAGAGATGGGTTCACGAATCTATGGCTAATGTAGAGATGAGAAGAACAAACAAATTCCTTTTGCTCCTTCAGCAAAGCAACCATTTTTATATCAAATCACATTACAAGCAATATCCTCTTAAAACTACACACCCACGTTTGCAAGCAATAACACCATTCCTACAAATCAATTATCCAAACTCGAGGCATGGTTTCAGAACATCAGGTCATTTACAAATTAAAAAATATGTTGTCCCCTCAAAATCATAAAGAAAAACACACTTCCTAGGAAATCATAAAGAAAACTCTCTCTCTCTCTCTTAAAAACTCACTTCCCAGGAAATCATAAAGAATACTCTCTCTGTCTCTCATATATTCATCTTTCCCTCTTTAACACAAATATCACTACAACAAATCGGATTTTCAGCGACGAAAATATTTGCGAGGCAACCCAAAGCGTCGCAAAAAATAATTTTTTTGCAACATAAAATTAGACCCGTCGCAACAAGTTAAGTATTTGCGACACACGACTCCATGCGTCGCAAATAGATACTTTCAGCAATGAATATAGTGCGTTGCAAAAAAATGCGTCACAAAATCATTGGCGCCAAATGGCGGTAAAATTATTCGCCACGCTAGATACACATTTGCGACACAATCATCTGTCGTAAATAAGTGTCTCTATTAGCGACGCAATCCCCGCGTCGCAAATAACTTTTAGTCTGAGCTATATAGTAAAAAGTTAAGGGTTTTTGCAACAGTTTCTTTTTTGCGTCGCACATAATATCTTATTCGCGACACTGATGTTTTTTTGTCGCAAATAATTATTATTAGCGACCTCCATCATATGATGTCACAAAAAACTTAAGCTAAAAAAATAACTATTTATTTGGGACGCAATTTATACTTCACAAATAATATTTAGTTGTGACAGTATACCTGCTACGTCGCAGATAATGAGTTTTTTTGCAACGTGGATTTAAATGCGTCGTAGATAATAGTTTTATTAGGCGACATTATTTTATAGTGTTACAAAAAAAATTAAGTATTTTATAGGGTAAAAGGTGTTTTTTTTTTTGCTAAAAGGTGTTCTTTTACCGGCGTTTTTTTCCCAGCGTAATCATTAAACACTGGAGAAAGTATAACTTTTACCAGCGAAAAAGCTTCTTTCGCCGGAAAAAGATAAGGTTTTCCTGGTAATATATTTTCGCCGATAAATATTAGATTTTTCTCGACGATTTATCTTTTTCACCGACAAACGTGAAAATTATTTCGGCCTTTTCCCTTTTTCACCGGCAAAAGTCAAGGTTTTCTTACCTTTTATATTTCTCGCGGGCAAAGTTCAAGGCAAATTTCCCCTTCAATTGGCCCAGTCTCGATCTTAAACCCTATTTTCTGAAAAAATGAAGAAACTCAAGAAAGCATTCCCATTCTTGATCCCTTTTCTCCTCGCGCTAGTTCTGCACTACCCCTTGCCTCATGCCATTCCTTGGAAGCCCTCACGACGCCCCTCCATTTGCGAGTCATCTTTGGAAAAGGTCGACTCCCACGACGATTTGTTGGTTGCTCATGCCCCGTCGACGACGCCTCTGCCCCTCCTCATTCTGCTTCAACGGCTCCCGTATCTCCAACGGGAACGATTCTCACTACAAGAAAAATGCCCAACAGCGACCAAATGTTTCAGCGACCGTAATTTTTGGTAGCTATTGCGGATAATAGCGATCGCTAATAGCGACCGAAAAATAAATCCCGTCGCACCAGTCGCTGATTCACAGTTCCCACCATTAAAATTGGCGCAATGGCATCAGCGACCGCATTCGGTCGCAGAAATTGGTCGCTGATACCTTCCTTTTTTCGCCCTTTACCGCGACCAAAATCCCTCCACCAAAATCCTTTTTTCCCTCGCTCTCGGTCTCTCACGGCTAAACTCTCGCATTTCTCCCGCCACCAAAAACCCTCCACCAAAATCCCTTTTTCCCTCGCTCTCGGTCTCTCACGGCTAGACTCTCGCATTTCTCCCTCTGTTGGCCCATCCCCACCCGAGGCGACCCTCTCTCAGTCTCTCTTGTTCTCCCTTTCCCCTCAGGAATCAGGATACCTCTCGCCATTGCCCTCCACGTGAGCAATACCTACCAGCCAGCCCTCCTCCTCCAACTACTGCGCACACCTCACGGCCTATCGCCCTCATCGCCTCCCTGCGCAGAGTCTCCGCCAATCTCGCAGCCCATCATCCCTTTCACGCCGCTCTCTCCGTCGTCGCCATCTCCTCGTGCGCAGAACCTTCCCAGAACCTATCTGGACTCCCCCTCTGGAGCCGATCCTCTCCCACGTGGGCCACTGGCTGTTGCAGATCTGATCTAGTTTGGTTTGGGTGAAGAGCGGGGCGTTTTAAAGATCAGTGAAAAAGAACAAGCAGTCAATATACGCTGAGATGTCCGGAGATCTCTCGTCACTAGTGGGCAAATCCTTATCGTAGAACAGAGAGAATCACCTCGCCGGAGAAGAAGGGCGAGTTTCTGTTGCTGTCCTCGTCAGATTTGGGCGGGTATCTTTGTTGCAGAACAGAGATAATCACATTGCCGGAAAAGCAAGACAAGTCTCGTTTGCTCTCCTCGTCAGATTTGGGTGGGCATCCTTGTTGCAGAACCAGTTTGTTTGATTTCTTTCGCAGATTTCAGTTTCTACTTTTTCATCTCTCGAAATGCTTTGCTTTCCCATTGATCTGCTCTCTCTCTCCCTCTGCTTCAAGGAAAGATCGAATGTCATATTGCTTCGAAACGAATTTCTCTTGGTTTTTGTTTTCTGTTTGGCTGTTATCTTTGGAATGCTGTTTATGCCTTTCTCTTTCTTTTATATTAAACTTCTTTTCGCTGAATTCAAGTTCTGGGTAACTTCCCCCCTCAATGTTAGGGTTTATGCACTGACACCAAAGGGCTTTGATAACTTGGAGAAAGAGTGAAAGAGCGGTATGGACAGGCAAAAAAGATGTTGAAGAATCTTATCAACTGAGTGAAAATTATGGCTTGTGGAAAAGAGACAAACACACACAGAAGTTGCAATTATGTGATCCATGGCTTTCTTTTTGAGTCACTATGCTTTGCCTGGTCTTTCCTTTTTGTAGGTGCCTTTTAATAGTATCAATTGGGCTTTTCCCCTAGTTGGGTTATCCTTCATTCACACACACACACACACTGAGAGAGAAGCAGTTAAGATAATCAAATATTTAGATCTTTCAATACTTGGCAATATATCTCCCATCTCCCATCTGGGAGAGTGGTTTGAATTTGAACCTATGTAGATGGTGCTTGTTCTTCCTATAAGAAGTCCCCTTTGCTAGTTTCTATGGATGTTCTTTAAGGTGTGTATTTGTGAAAAACATATTTTTGAAAGTTTAAGCTATAGAGGAAATGATGGGAGAAAAAAAAATCAGCTTTGAAATTGAAATGATGACACATTCCAGAGCATGCTAAGAGAGAGAAACACCTGTTACCTGGGGTCCTCTGTTCTGCAACCCTCCAAAACACAGTTAGAACAAATGGCCCAAAGTGGTCCATGGTAGGAAGGTTTGAATCTGACACCACGTGCATGGGGGCTTCTGGGGCGACTTGTATTGGTACATGGATAAGAAGAAATGAACTATCATGGCTTATGATTAGGGTTGGGGAATTTTTTCTTCATGGGCTATCATGGAAGTGAATATGTGGGTGGGAAAAGTACCTTTCATGTACGTTTGACCCAAGAAAAAAGTAGAATTATTTGATCAACTTTTCTTTTATATTTGGTGATTTTGTTCCAATCATTATTCATTTGTTCTTGCACCTACCAAGATCAGATTTTCCTTGGTGTGAAAGTCTTATCAAGAGGGGTGAAAAGGCTCCTGATAGTAATCCATTTCTCCATCTCCTTTTTACACCTTTCAACTGGGTTAAAGTTGTTAAAGTTGAGCTAGAACCTATAAAACTCATTCCTTTTGTCTTCTGTCATTTCTCATGAGCTACAAAAGCTAGAAAAGGAACTTGACTTTTGAGGGGTGAAGGGGTTCTCTTGGAAGTCTTTGTAATGTCACAATATATCAAGGTATTGGCGGTAAAGGCAATACCATTGATATTGATATGCTAGGTTTTTATGCTGATTCATTAAAATTGTGTGCCTTCCAGGTTCTGTATACTTTAATTTTGATACCGCTGATCAAGTATGTGCTTGTTGTTCTTTTGGCTCAAGGCTCAAGGTTCCAACATCTGATGCCCGCATTTGTAATAGCCAAATGACTGATTTCAGGTGAGTACATTTCATGGAGAATCTATATGATTCTATCTGGTTTTACTTGTGCTATTTTAGCGCTATTTAAGCTCGCATGAACTATTTAAGCTCGCATGAACTATTGTGAACTGTTTATTGCAATGGCTTGATTTGTTGCAGTTATCCTGGGCAGATTATTATTTGCTCTGTTCTTTCTTTATCATGACAACACTTGTGGTTTTTGGCATACTGTTCAGAAAGCATCCCATGAATTCACTTTTATGCAATGACAGGGCTTTGATGATGGGGCAAATAATAGCATTTGAAGTTATGTGATGGCAATAAATTGTTTTCAATGTGGGATAAATGGAACGGTTGTTGAACTTTAGTTGCATAATGGATTCCTATTAAAAGAAGTGGTTGCTACAATATCACGCAACATTTTGTAGAAAGTTTGTGATAATCTTTAAATATTTCTCTTACATCATTGAAGCCTTCTTTCAATCGGACCCAAAGCCCCCATTTTTTCTGTTTTGTGTTCTTTGTTTTGATTTCTTTAATGTTAAATTCACAGACCCAGAAATGTGTTTTTGCAGCTTATTCTTGTAGCATGAATCTATGTCTTTATCCCGGGAGCGAAAAGGCCTCTCGTTATTTGGAGTATTTCATGCATCGGATCAAAATGCTTCGGCATTACAACGTCACCCCAGTTGTTGTCTTCGATGGTGGAGACATCCCTTGTAAATCTGCCACCTCAAACGAACGCCAACGGCAAGTGATGTTAATTTTCTTGTTAGATGTTCTGTATTGGACTTTGGATGGGAATTTGTTTTGTTCTGGATATTGGTGACTGGCAATCCATATTTTCTGGGTTACAGTTTATATCTGGTTTGGTCGAAATTGAAATGAAGGACAATCATATTTATAGTGATTTCTGATTATTGTTAGACGAAAAATGCACAGCTGATCATACCATGCATTTTTTTTTTATAGTAGTACTATTTGAATGGGGTACAATGTGGGCTGTGTGCAAATAAATCATTGAGCTAGAACTGATTTTTTTTTTTTTTTTAAATTGATCTTTCTGAATTGGTTTTTGATGTTTGGCTTAGGAGGATGGAAGCTAATCTTTCTTTGGCGAAGGAGAATCTCGAACAGGGCAATGTTAATGCTGCCCATGACTACTTTCAGGTACTATTAATCCATTCAGGTACTATTAATCCATTCCGTCATCATCATTATTTGATTTCTGAGGTCAAACTGGAATGGAATAAGAGAAACCTCCCGAAATCCAATTAGCATGTAAATAAACTCATGATGGTTTGGGTGTGTTTGGATACCACACCAAGAAAAATAATGTTCATGAGGCATTGTTTGGAAGTGTAATGTTCTGGAGATAGATTTGGGTAACATGAATAGATCAATGGAGAATTAATATGGAGAACTAATTATATGTCTCTATCACATTTGACATGAGAACAATGGAGAATTATTTCCTGGACATGTGAATCAGATGCGAGCCCATTCTTGAATTGTTGATCGTCGTTGTAGCCTTATCCCATCATATGATTCTGTGTAAATAAGGACTTGTGTACTTTCAGAGCATAAGAATCAGTTTTTTTTGTGTCTCTACAGGTATTTGTCCTACGAACATTTCTTAGGTATGAAAAATTGCAGCGGTAGGATGATGCTCTAAAGGCATACACTGCAAAAGCATCTCAGGCACCAAGCCCACACCTTGTTTTGGATGCTACGCTAGGTCTGTATAAATTTATACTGGTGTTCTCTTTGGGCTTCTAATTTTCTTTTCTTTTGAGCTATTACCAGTAGTCTTATTGTATATACAAGCACAAATGACAGGAGCCCATGGCACAGTGGAAGGTTTTGTGGGTTCAAGTCATGTTACCAATCTCTCTCTCTGCCTTTCACACACACACATGTATATACTGAAATGGTAAAAGTTAATTTTCTTTGGACAAAAATATAATAGCCATGTCTCTTTCAAGCAATTGTATGTGGCTATCTGGTTCTGTCTTTTTTCTCTCCTTCCTTTACATAAGATATATTTGTCTGTTTGCGTCTTTTTTCCCTGAGCAATAATATTTATCTTTTTATTCTTCTTGATTGAGATTTATATGTAAGTAATAACAGAGGGATTTAAATACAAAGCTGCTTTAAATGTTTAATATTACCAGTAACTCTGAGGGATTTATAGATAGATAGATAGATAGATTGTGTGTGTGTGTGTGAGAGAGAGAGAGAGAGAGAGAGAGAGTCAAATCGGGTCTTACGCGAATTATTTGGTTTGAATTAAGTTTATCATAATGATAATTGAAACAAGTAATTTCAGGACAAACATGGCTCTGGTGATACTTTCTCTGTTTACTCTGATGTACCACTATCCATGGTTTATGTATCCAATGCATTTTTAAATGTTTAACTCAGTACTGCTCCAATATTTTATATGCCTCACAAAATATATTTCTTGCTGTCATGTCAATTTTCTCTATAAATATGCTGCCTTTTTTCACATCTACTACTGTGATAACAAGAAATTCTTCAGCTGGATTTTAGTATAATGAGATAAGTTATCTAAATGTCTTTTTTTTTTTAAATCTTCATGGATTTTAAACAGATTGGCAGGAGGCAGCTTGGACATATGCAGAAGTACCCAGATGCCAAAGTGATAAGCCTTGGGATTGGTGATACCACCCAGCCCATACCAGACGTTGTAACATCAGCCATGGCTGAGGTAAATCGTTGCTGCTTTTGATTTTTTTTTTTTTTGAAGACTCAGTTGAACTTAACATTAGCTGATGATGTTGATGTGTTTGCATGGTAGAAGTTCAGTTTTAGGTTCTATTATATTCTAGTAAATGCCTTTTGTTCCATACTGTGTCCACTCCAGCTTTTTTGTAGTTTATAAAGAGGGTATATATGGTCCAGGATGGACTGAAGTTTGTCTGGGCCCTGGTCATGAACTGGAGAATTGGACCTCTACTAGCTGAGGGTCTGTGGAAGTGCTTGTTCTCTGCTTGATATTTATATAGTCAAGTTGTGTCAAGCTGGCCATCTCATTAAGCCAAGATGGGATATTCTATAGGGAACTGAAGTCTTACCTCAATTAATCATTCAGACCGGAGATTGAAGGGCAGCTTCAATCCAGACCAAAGCAGAGGCCTAGTCGAGCCTGGCCCTGTTAAATGCTTATATATAGACTATAATTTAGATGACTAACTGTAGTTAGTGTAGTCTAAATTTCTACTGTTAGCAGTTATCACGGAGCAAAAGAACTAGTTTTGGCGGTCTCTGCACCTCTTTCATCATAACAGGACTATTATGGACACTTACTTTTGCTCATTAACTGGTGCACAAATTTAACATACACAAGCATAAACAGGAATAAATGTTATTGTATACCTCATGGCTTGCTATGCACCTACATATCTTTCACATACTATTTTCACAGATGTCTGTTAGGAGAAAGAGGAATTTGAAGATGGTCCTGAGTAAACATATCTTTTTAGAGGGTCCCGTGCATGGTGGTAGCCTTTTGTCACTATAGGGTACATAACTTTTTCTTATGGATAAGAAGTCCTCAAGGAAGGACTACTTACGTTTTCTGTAGTCTTCCTCATGTGGCTTATTACCAAATATAATGAGGTCTTCTCGCATTTTTTTTCTTCTTAAAAATAGCCTCTTCTTGCATACAGTTGGTGCATAAACTACTCATGCAGTTAACCATATATGAAGATGGACCATAGCCAAAAATCAGATTGATCAGAAATTCCCAACCCTTTGAGCAGCATCTTTCAGGACCAGAATGGTAGAGTCAATGGAGGTTGAGTTGACTTCATACATAAGCATCCGTCTTATTTCCTTGAAAGTCCTATGATGGAACATTTGAGATTGTTCAATGGCTATCCTTTCATGCTTTGGCCCATCTGAAATAGGGCCTATGGGCTATTACACGAGTGGTTCTGATCTCCTAAACACACATAATATGTACAAAAAAGCGTCGCTGAGATCTCAAATTTCAGTTTTAACATCTATCTTGTGTTATAGATTTTAACATCTATCTTGTTTTATTTATTACAGATCGAAATGGGAGATGAAGAGAAAATAAGAACAAGCAACATTTTTTGGACCGGTTTGGATGGCGTAAATCAATTTGAGGATATTATATTTTATCGTGGAAATTGTTCGTTGTCTCTCCGTTATACATATCGAAGACCGCCTTTCAGTTATTGTTTCTATGTTATATTGAGACCAACTATTATATAGATTTATGTTTAACAGAATTTTATCAATATCATTCAGTAAGAATTTGTGATGAGGACAACTGATTCGTTGCACTCAAATTCAATGAATTAATTTAGTTTATGTTTTTACATCGATGGAGTGTTATTTTCATACCTGAATTGCAACTTAGAGATATATGATTGTGATGACCCTAATGGTGACTTTGCATTAAAGATTTGTGAATGGATGACTTGTGAATGGATGATGAGATTATATTTGTATTGATTGGGTATAAAATCAGGAAAAATATATCTATTTTAAAAATATTAAAAAATATTTTTTTGAGAAATTATTATTTGCGGCGCTTTTATTGCGTTGCAAATAATTAAATGTAACAAGATAAATATTATTTACCACACCACATAAGCGTCGCAAAAAAAAATTATTTGCAACTTTATATGAGCGTCGCCTTTAATAATTTATTAACGGCCTTTTAGAATCGTCGCAAATATAAATGATTGGTGACGCAATTTTACCGTTGCAAATAAATCATTATTTGCGACGTTTATAATACGTCGCAAATATAAATTATTGGTGATGCAATTTTACCGTTGCAAATAAATCATTATTTGCGACGTTTATAATACGTCGCAATTGGTACGTAATTAGCAACGCTTTGAAACCGTTGCAAATACTCTCTTATTGCCACGCTGCAGTCTTTAGCGTAGCTAATCTTTTTGTGACCCCATTATTTGCGACCCCTCTGCGACGCTTAGTTTTTTGCGTCGCAATTAACTTATTGCGACGCTTTTTATATTATTTGCGACACTTTTTTGGCATCGCAAAAAAGTAAAATTGTTGTAGCATGCCATCTCTCAACACAGACATACATCTAAAGGTCACAAAACACATTTGAGTTGGGGAAAATTGTCGCTGAATGAATGCAAAATAGACCTTTGGAGTGAGAGCAAACTAAACCAAAACCCAAAACAAAAAAAAAAAACGCATCTGAAGTATGCTAAATTCCAACCATGAACAGTACTATATATGTATACAAAAAAAATCACATATCCCATATCAAGATCTTCAAAACAAATGCAAACAGGCCTACAAACAAATGAATACAAACCCAGAACAGAAATAGGTTCAAATCAAACCCTGTCAAAACCAGAAACCCTAATTGAAGTAAAAAAAATAATGCAGAATCACTCAAACCACAATCAACGATTCCAACAAAATCATAAAAATGCAGATCCAACAAAATCGCTATGCATGAAAAGGAATCCTTCCAACTTAGGCCAGAAGAACAAAAACATATCAAATGAAACGCAAATGATTTAGAGTAAGAGGTAGAGAGCTAGAGAAGATCGCGAATCCAAGGATACCAAAGCAAAAGGATTAATGTAGGGAAACAGGTCGAGAGATTCGAGTTCTACCTTTCTCAGCTACGAACGAGGAGCAGATCCCTAAATGTTAGGGTTTTCGTCTTCTTGTCTTTCTTCTTCTATTTGCTTCTGGAAGAGAAGGGACTGAGAGAGATTTGGTTTGGCCACGGGAAACCAGAGAGATGAGGAAGAGAAGGATCTAGTTCGGCGTCGAGCAGAGAGCGATGCGTGAGCAGGGAGAGAGCAGAGAGGGATGGCGTGAGTAGGGAGAGAGCGAGAGAGGGATCGATGAGGAAGAGAGGGATCTATTTTAGCGTCGCCGAGACTTAAGCACGGAGAGAACGTGAGCAGGAGAGAGCGAGAGAGAGGGAACGATGAGTGAGAGAGGGATCGATTAAAACAGCACACTTCCTCGGCTTGTATAATTTTTAGCGTTAATGTCGTCTTATACCATCTCATTTAAGTGGCCGCCGGTGTAACTTTGACACTAAATGTACATTTTCTTGCAGTGTGTTATATGCTCTTGTCCTTTCTTGATAGAGACAGTTTAGCATAGATTTCATTCTTCTCAGATCCACAAATACTGATCTCACTTAAATTTTCGGGATGGTTTGGTAGCCGCTTTAAGAGTTAGAAGTTGAAGTGAGAATTGACTGACAATTTCGTTCAACATGACTTTGCCCACAAAACATGGATACATGTTAGAATACTTGATTGAATGAAATTTTGAAGTTCTAAATTATTTTGGTTCCACAATTGACACCTTATAATATAAGCCATTTTTGTGGTGTTGGATTCGTAAATCACATATGGTGAGATATCCATGATCAAGCTTTTTATTAGGTTCTTTTATTATCATTACATCACACATCCACCGATGTGATGATGCTGGGCTTTTTAGGCCTGAGTACTCAGTACACTGTGCTCCGTGAACCTATAATCCGACCCGATTGTAATTACATTTAAAACAACTTTTTTTCCTTCATTTTTTTAACTCAAGGTACCTTAGCTTTTTTTTTCTTTTGTTGTGTAAATTTTTGCTCAGTGGATTGATAGGTGAAGGTTCAAACAACCTTCTTATAATGAATAACAATCATATGTAATCCACAGAGAGAAAAACCAAATCCCATCCCAGGATTCCTCAACCTTCATGCTCTCCTTTTTAATAATCAAAATCCTCTGTACTACAAATTCTTTCGTTTGATAAATTATCTTTTATTTAGAATCCACTAAATTACAGTTTCTATTTAGAATCCACTATATTACAATTTCTTTGGGATTCAATACAAAGAATACAAATGAGCCCAAGCTGCTAAATTCAAGTTATTGTTTGCTAGTTTTATGGTCTCAATACCAAGGGTATATGATGTAATAAATTGATTAATTTCTTTTATTTATCAATACAATCATGCTTTCCTTTCATGAGATGAATGGTGTTTAATTATATACTTGCACATAACCAAAACGAATGACATAATGGTTCATTAGATGAGCCAAAGTCCACAAGTATACTAGATGTAATACATGTGTATGGATGAGATCCACATACAGGAGACATGTATTGAAAATCTTATACTTAAATATCTTCACAACCAGTGATGAGATTGGACATCTCATCTAACAAGGTTGCAGCACTTTGATCACTATGAGATAGTGTGATTTCTCTCGATCATCAGAATGTAAGATTCTGGATAATGGTGCCGGTACATTAAAAGTATTGAAGGACCATGAGAAGCACCTTATATACATTGTCTTTAGTTTAAGGTATGCTCTCATAATTCCCTAGCAATAGGCTCATAATCCTGAGACATTAATGAACTCAAGGTTCTATCTATTCATTTGCTTTGAGTCACCAGTGAGTGAGGCTAATTGTAGGTCAACACCTCGGTGGTTTGGGTACGTGGTGGTAGAGTTGTGGGAACATTCAATGGTCAAGATGGAATCTATCTTTAATATCCCCTTGTGCCAATTAATGTATTTATCATTGGTAAGTGCGCACCCATTCCGATTAAGAGTTAATTGGATCGGTACCAAATGATCATTATAATTAATTGGGGCTCAAGGATAATAAGATATGGATCTAATTTGGTGGACAGGTCCAATTGATCCATGGATATAGACGGAGGGGCCTACTTGTGGTACTGAGGAAGTTAAGGGTCTTCATTGTAATATATTCCTAAGACTGGAGTGCAATTGCATTTATATAGTTGTGTTATTTGCAATTAACTGTGGGCCCGGATTACACATGAGATGTGGGGTCGCGTGTCCCGGTTGGAGCCAGTTTTCTAACGAATCCGTAGTGGTCCCCACATTAGCCCAAGTTATTAGAAAGTTACTAATTGTACTTGAACTCTAAAAGGAAGGTTACTATTTCTATTTGAAGTGAGACTTCTAATAGTGGTAATGGTAAGCTACTAATTATTAATGGAAGTAGAACTTCTATTTTAATTAGAAAGGAGAAAGCTACTAATTGTTTGTGGAATTGAGACTTCTATGGCAATTAGCAAGGGAAAAGTTTACTATTTTGTAATGGGAGTTAAACTTCTATTTCAAATAGGAAAAGAGGTGGAATGGAGGGCTATATAAAGAGGAACAAACCCTTCTTGGATGTCCATAATACGTAAAGCAATTCTAGCCCCTTTGTACAAGTGTTGCACAAGTTCTCTTCCTCTCTAGTTCCTTGGAGTTACTAGTTAGGTTTTCTCTTGGAGATTCCACCATCTTCTTCAGAAAAGAGATCTAATACGGGTCATAGCGTGGAAGATAAAAAGGTGTTGGAGATTCTGATTTGGTTAGTGAAGGTGTTCATCATCAAAGACAGAATTCAAATTCTCCATTAGAGCACAACTAAGCTCCAAAGGTATATCTACATCCTTGAATGCTGTAGATTTCGTGGTTGCATGTTTAGGTGTTTTTTTCTATCTTCAAGATAGGATATATTGCTGTACATGATTTATGAGTTTGAGGGAATGCATCTTGGATTGGGTTTGTTGCCTTTCAGATTATTGATCCCTGCATCAAGTGGGTCAAAAGTTTTTGAAACCTATCTGAAAGGCCCACCTATTTTCCAACAATTGGTATCAGAGCCATACCTTATCTCTAATCATGTTAGATCAGTAAGCTTGCTCTAATCTTTGCATGAGATGAGAAGAAGATGAAGCAAGGGCTATGTAAGGATCAGTTTTGATGAATTTACTTGGTTAGATGGTAGATTCATGTTTGGATAGTCACAAAAGGGTTTAATAATGCTGGAAGGATGGTAGGAAGCCATTGGAACACTTTAGAAGTGATTTGATGAAGAATGGACACGAAACAGAAAAACCCAACTTACAGGTTTTCGTCAGTCCGGTCGACCTGGCCCGTGCTCGGTCCACCGGGTGACTTGCAGGTCGGTCGACCGGGCCTTCAGGCCGGTCGACCGAGGACCCTGCACAGAATGTTGCAGAAACTGTTTTTTCATTTTCGAGTCTTCTTTTACTTCCTATTTTTCCAGCATTATTTGGTAACCTATTTTGTGATTTTTATGGTTGTATGAGATACTAACTTGCAGATGATCATGTCCTCTCCATATGGCCCACAAGTCTTTTGCTTTCTTTTTATTGTTATTGGTTTAATTGAGGCTAAGTGTAAAGGGCATCATAGTTTCCTTGGTTTCCCGTGAAAGGGCAAGGCATGATGAATTTCCCTACAACCCTTTTATTTCCATGTTTAAATTACCATGTAAGTCTCATAATTGAGGCATAGGAATTTATGAATTTTTTCTAAATTTGTAAATTCTGGCGATGTCCGAGATGAAGAAGGAAAGCGATGTTGGACTCCTAATCAAAGAGTTTGAAGATTACCAAAAGTGTTTTGGAGTTTCTCAAAGAGTTTGATGAACTCCAAAAGTTTTGGAAAGTCTAGAAGTCTATTCCACTAGGGCCATCTGGAGGAGAGGACTAGTTTCTATTTTTGCACTTTCTATTTATTGGATGCATGCTTAATTTAGAATGTTTCCACATCTGATTCAAACATAGCAAGTTACTAAAATTAGTCAAATCAAATTAATTTTTGGAAAGAGTTCTAATTAGTGTTGATGACCCATGAGATGGATACATTGTAACACTAATTTAGAAACTGGACTTTCCTTAAAATAACTTGACTTGGAACCAATCTTTGATCATATCATGAGATGATTTAATGTTCATATGTATACATGTGGGCCCTAATACCTTACAAGGAAATCCTCAATTCTAAAATATTAAGTGGGAGCGGGGCTTTTATATTTAGAAATCCACATGGTTCCACCATAGGTCCATTGTAAGGAAAGTATTAGCCTCGCGCCATCTTGAGAATGGCCGCTCCCCACGGAGGGCTTTTACTTGTCTGGTTACTAGATATGGATCTCCTATGGATAGTGTTGGTGAGACGAGGCGGGGGCCCACTCCCCAAGGAGGAGTTGCCCGCAACGGTTGTCATGCAATGCTAGTTGGTGGGTCACACTTAACTAAAATAATGATGTAGTATCCCCAATGATTTGCCTTATGTATTTTAGAAACCAAAGCAAATCGGGAGTCATACATTATTTGGTATGAGATACCTAGATAATAATGAATGATGGGGATCATGGATAGTTAGTCTTAATTTCGATTTTGACCAACTTTGATCCGCACCAATCTAGGTGGTATTTGCACTCCCCAAGGAGGCATACCCCGGGGATTGGGATTTCTATGTATTCTGAATTTAATGATCATGAGGATTCCATATAAATTTGGTAGAATACTAAACCCTAATGTCATTTAAATTCATTAATTGAATGTATGGTCATGTGCTACAGTATTTCAAGCATGAATTCGAATATTTTCAATCCACTTGCGACCATCCTCAACCAGAATAAGTTAGTGGGATCCAACTATGTAGACTGGAAACGGAACCTGAATATAGTCCTGACTGCTTCAGGATATAAATATGTCCTCACCAAACCCCCCCCCCCCCCTTGATGAGCCAGTGCCAGAAGCATCACAGGAAGAAAATGAACTTTACACCAAATGGGCCAAAGATGATGAGATGGCCAAATGTTATATACAGGCATCCATGTCTAGTGTTTTGCAACACCAACATCAATCTTTTAAGACTGCATATGATATTATATCAAACTTAAAGGAGATGTTTGCGGAACAGGGCAGGCCTACTAGATAGGATGCTATGAGGGTGCTTATAAGCACCAAGATGGCTGAAGGCACACCAGTACAGGACCACATGTTGCAACTGATGGACTCATTGAATGAGTTAGATGTACTGGGGGCTGCGATTGATGCAGAATCGCAGATTGACATAATCCTTTAGTCACTACCAGAGTCATTCAACAATTTCAAGGTCAACTATAATATGAATAAAATGAATTTGACTCTAGCTGAGCTTTCTAGCCAGCTGGTGGTGACTGAAGGGATTATGAAGAAAGAAGAAGCCAACTGCCCTGATGACAGAAAAGTCATTTGCCAAGTCCAAACCGAAAGGCAAAGGGCGAAAAGGCAAGAAGAAATCAGTTCCGAAGGGTCTTAGGTGGAGAATGGTCCTAATGGTGGTGTTGGAATAGCTAAGGGGGCAGGGACAAAAGGAAAGTGTTTCCATTGTGGTGTGACAGGACATTGGAAAAGGAATTGTCCAGATTATTTGTCTAAGAAGAAGACCTCAGGTATGATTGAGTCACTTGTTTCTGAAGTTAGTTTTGCGACTGGTACTTCAGAATCTTGGTGTGAGGACTCCGGGGCAACTAATCACATATGTAATTCGTTGCAGGGGTTCCGGGAAACCAGGAGACTCAGTGATGGCGAAATCATTGTCAACCTAGGATCTGATGGTAAGGCGGATGCGGTCTCAGTAGGAGTTATTACTTTATGTTTTCAAGATAATAAGTTGGTTTTGTCAGATACTCTATATGTACCGTCTTTAAGGCGGAATTTAATTTCAGTTTCTAGTTTGGTGAATAAAAGTTATTCTATTACTTTTGGTACTGAAGTTGTCATAAAGAGGAACGGTACTTTTATATGTTCTGGCAAGGTAACCAATGGGCTTTATCTGTTAACTCCCACAATGTATGAGATACATGATACCGAAATAATTAATAGGCCATCATTAAAGAGAAGGTCGCCTTCATCTAATCCAACAAAACTTTGGCACTTGAGGCTAGGTCATATAAACCTAAATTGGATTCACAGGCTAGTGAAAGATGGTATCTTGCCTTCATTGGTTATAGAACCAATGCCTGTCTGTGAGTCCTTTCTGGAAGGCAAAATGACCAAAAGACCCTTTTCATCCAAGGGCAATAGGGCCAAAGATTTATTGGAATTAGTGCATATTGATGTGTGTGGACCCATTAATGTCAGAGCCAGAGGAGGATATGAGTACTTCATCACTTTTACAGATGACTACTTAAGATATGGATACATATACCTTATGCACCGCAAGTCCGAGGCTTTTGAAAAGTTTAAAGAGCTTCGAGCGGAAACGGAAAAGCAATTAGGTAAAAGTATCAAGACTCTTCGATCAGATCGAGGAGGGGAATATCTCTCTGGTGATTTTATGGGATACTTATCAGAAAATGAGATTCTATCCTAGTTGTCTGCTCCTGGTATGCCTTAACAGAATGGAGTAGCGAAAAGAAGGAACCAGACTCTTTTAGATATGATTAGGTCTATGTTGAGTTTCTCAGGATTACCTATATCCTTCTGGGGATATGCCTTGGATACTGCGATGTACATACTAAACCTCGTACCATCTAAGTCTGTACCTAAGACTCCCCGGGACTTATGGTTTGGGCGAAAGCCTAGTCTACAACATTTACACATTTTGGGTTGTCCGGCACACGTGCTGAAGGTAAAGACGGATAAATTGGAAACGAAGTCGGAAGTATGCACGTTTGTAGGATATCCTAAAGGAACTAAAGGTTGGTTATTCTATAATCCCAGAGAGCAGAAAGTGCTGGTAAGTACCAATGCGGTTTTTCTGGAGGAAGATTATATGATGGACCGGAAATCTTTAGAAAAGGTGATCTTGGAAGAGATTCAAGAACAATCAATTCCAAATCCAAGTATGACCGAACTTGTGGAAGAACCGCCCCTACCAGACCCAGTAGTTACACCAGTGCCTCGTCGTAGTGGGAGAATAATCAGGCCCGCTGATAGGTTCTCATTCTTGGGAGAGTCTTACGTGGAAATCCCGGAAGAACTGGAACAGGATCCCTGTAACTATGATGAAGCAATTAATGACATAGATTCGGGACATTGGCAAGATGCTATGAAAGCTGAGATGGAGTCTATGTACTCTAATCAGGTCTGGACACTTGTGGACTTGCCTGCCAATATCAAACCTATTGGGTGCAAGTGGGTCTATAAGAGAAAAAGAGGACCAGATGGAAGAGTTAAGACCTTTAAGGTCAGGCTTGTTGCGAAAGGGTATACTCAGAAAGAGGGTATCGATTATGAGGAAACCATCTCGCCGGTAGCCATGCTCAAGTCCATCCGGATACTCTTATCCATAGCGGCTTATCTCGATTACGAGATTTGGCAAATGGATGTCAAGATGGGGTTTCTCAACGGCCATCTTGAGGAAGACATCTATACGATGCAGCCAGACGGTTTTATAGCAAGTAACCAAAAGCAAAGAGTTTGCAAGCTGCAGAAGTCCATTTATGGACTGAAGCAGGCATCCCGAAGCTGGAACATCCGTTTTGACCGGGCAATCAAATCATTTGGTTTTAGTCAAAATCCGGATGAGTCATGTGTGTACATGAAAAATGAAGGTGACAGGGTAGTTTTTCTGATTTTATACGTCGACGACATCCTTCTCCTTGGGAAAGATATAGGAATGTTGTCAGCAGTAAAAGTTTGGTTGGCAAAGACTTTTGATATGAAGGACTTGGGAGAAGCTAGTTACATCCTAGGGATCAAACTCCATCGAGACAAAAAAATAGGATGATTGGCTTATCTCAAGCTGCTTACATAGATAAGGTACTGGTACGGTTTGCTATGTAAGACTCCAAGAAGGGTATTACACCTTTCAGGCATGGAGTGCACCTTTCCAAGGATCAGGGTCCTAAGACCCCGGAGGAAAAGGAGCAAATGAGAGCAATTCCATACGCTTCGGCTGTTGGTAGCCTCATGTATGCTATGCTATGTACTAGACTGGATATCTGTCATGCAGTGGGCTTAGTCAGCAGATATCAGTCTAACTCAGGTCCTGACCATTGGACTGCTGTAAAATGTATCCTCAAGTACTTAAGAAGAACTAGAGATTACATGTTGATTTACGGCAGTGATGAACTGATTCCAGTCGGGTACACAGATTCTGACTTTATGTCAGATAAGGATTCCAGGAAATTCACCTCTGGTTATGTGTTTATGCTTGGCGGAGGAGCCATCAGCTGGAGGAGTATTAAACAGGAATGTACCGCTGATTCCACTTCTGAGGCTGAATATGTAGCGGCTTGTGAAGCAACTAAGGAAGTAGTATGGCTCAAAAGATTCCTTTTGGAACTTGGAGTGGTACCTTTGGCACGACAGCCGCTCACAGTTTACTGTGACAGCAGCGGGGCAGTCGCTCAGTCCAAGGAACTGATAAGAACGAAAAATGTTATATTTTTCTCCATTAATATTTAGTTCTTTGTACCTATTTGATATCTAATTGCACTCATTATTCTTATATTTTGATTTAGGATGCAATTGGAGGGCTAAGCGCAAAATGAAGCTAATTGGGCGATTTTAGATAATTTTCACATCGCTTCGCAAGCTGGGCATAACTCTCTCATCCGAGCTACGGTGGGAACGATTCAAGATATTGTGGAATGTCAAAAGAAGGTGATCATATCTGACTCTGAATGGACGGAACTGATTCAGAGCCAGGTCGAGTTTAAAGGAAATCGAGCAGAAGGGCATTATGGTAAAATTGAAGAAATCAGGAGTTCGTCGAAACATATCCAAGATTGGGCTCATATTGTGCAGAACGAAAAATAGTGCAACTTTAATTCTTGGGTCGAGTCCAACATAAGCCCGAGTGAGAAGATGGTCAAAAAGGAGATTTTGACTAAGTTAGAATTTAATTAATTATTTTATTCCATCTCCAATCCCACATCACTTCAAATTCTCTCAAAACTCTCGGGTGCATTCCATCTCCAACGACCTTTTTCTATTCTCTCTTTCACATCTCATCCTCTCCTACTTTATCTCTACCTCATTACTTTTCTCTCCATCACATGGGCCCAATTACCTATTTTCTCTCCTTTTCCAACTCCAACGCCACCTCACCTTATTTCTCTCCTCTCTCTGCCATACATGCCATCTATAAATAACCCATTCCACATACAAAGCCGGTACCTTCTCCTCTGACGAATTTCTTTTCTCTCTTTCTTCATTATTACCCTTCTTCTTTTATTAATTTTGCAAGTTTCTTTTATGGCCCTGCGTGGCTAATTTTCTGTAATTGGTTGAAGGAGACCGAAGCCTTGGACTGTGAGTTCTAATTTATTTTCATTGTTCAATTTATGCTTTGAATATGAGTTGTTCTTCTGTGCTTAATTTGTTATCATGATTGTTTCGTTTAATTGTTAGGATGCATACTAGTATATTTTTCGTTGCAATCTAATGCTAAATTAGAAATCAAATCCGTAATTGTTTGATCCCTCAAATTTACGAAGCAACTGATATTTAATAATTTACTGCGTCAGTAATTGTTAGATATTAGGAAGAACACTTGGCTAAATTAAATGCAACCGCGTGTGCTTGTGTTATTTGGGTTCATCGATCTCTCTGATTTTAATGCTTTTGCTAAATTAAATCTATAGCGCTTGTCTTAGGTTGTTTAGTAATTAGGGTTAATTAGAGCGCGTGTTTTCTAATTAACTAATTAAGGAGGTAGGAATTTAATTCCAACGATGAATATTCAAAGTGTTAATTGATTTATTTTTGCATCAATGATCAGTTCTGAATTTCCGATGGTGGATGTTAACTTTGACCAATGCTTGCTCATTTGATTGAACTCGTTACTTTGTTGCTATTTATTTGCTTTTATTATTTTTTTTTCTTTCAAAATAGACAAAACCCCTCATCTTTGATTACATAGCATAAAATTTTGGCGCCGTTGCCGGGGAGTGATTATAGATGATTTTTTTTTTTTTTTTGCTTCTTGTGATTTTCTAAGTTTTTTTTTTTTTACTCATTAAAAAAAAAATCCTGTAGCAGTTTGCGCCGGCTAATCCACCTGTT